>CM030892.1:1213346-1813346 GCA_018136845.1 Heterotis niloticus
TTATTTTCATTTTTTTCATACAGTAGTTTTCCACATTTGGGTCAGACGGTCCCAACCTGTCACCAAATGCACCGTCGACCTAGGATCTACGGGCTGAAGGTATCGGGTGTTGTTACTGTGACACTACTGTGGCGAGTTTACACTGCAGTAGCAGGGTGATACGGTAGACCTTGGATGAGGGTGCCAGCTGTAACTGCTGTAACACGCTCCCGTCTCAGGGGTTACTACCCACAATGCACTGTGACGGACAGATTTGCCGGTGCCGGATTGTTGAGTCGTGGCAAGCGGCTTTGTTCTTCTGGGCCCATCAATAATTAATAAGCCAGCTCGTCGGTGTGAGGAGAAAGTTCAGGAAGGAGAGGAGTTTTCTGGACGAACCGTGAAGCCCAAAACAAAGAAGCGGCGAGAAAGATCCTGAGAGGAGGCGAGGAGAGCGGAAGCGGGACGGACAGACGAACAGACACCCCATGGTCATGGTGAACACGAGCTTGCAGCTGATCAGCTTCACGTGTGCTGTCACAGGCTGGGTGATGGCCATCGCCGTCACAGCGCTACCGCAGTGGAAGGTGTCCGCCTTCATTGGTAAGAACATCCTCACGTCAGAGATCGTGTGGGAGGGCATCTGGATGAACTGCATCTACCAAACGACGGGCCACATGCAGTGCAAGACGTACGACTCGATGCTGGCACTGCCGGCAGACATCCAGGCGGCGCGGGCACTCATGTGCGTCGCCATCTTCCTCGGCTGGCTCTCCTGCACGGTGTCCTGCTGCGGCATGAAGTGCACGACCTGTGCTGGCGATGACCGCCAGACCAAGGCAAGCATCGCGCTGACCGGCGGGGTGCTCTTCATCCTCACGGGGCTCTGTGTGCTTGTGCCCGTCTCCTGGGCCGCCAACACTGTTGTGCGGAACTTTTATAGCGTGGCCGTGCCGGAGGTACACAAGCGTGAGCTTGGTCAGGCCATCTACCTGGGCTGGGCCTCTGCAGTCATCCTCATGCTGAGCGGTGCTGTGCTCAGCAGCACCTGTCCCCACCGCGAGCGGGGCAGCTACCGCAGAGGTTACGTGGGCCGCAGCTTTGCCAACAATCGGCCCTCCGCCACAGACCCCCCCAAGCCCATCTCCACCGGTGGCCAACCCCTCAAGGAGTATGTGTGAACTAGGGGTCACCTTTGTGGCTGCTGCCACGCGCCCCACTCCTGCAGGTTTGCTGTGGATCCATCCTCTAACATGCATTCTGGTGTCTTTGTTGTGTGCAGTTGGTTGCAGTTTTTACATTTTTTCCCAATATAGTAATTTGCTTATTTATTTAAATGTACAATTGACTTAATGCCCGTGTTTGGCCTGTGGGTTGTTTTTTGGGAGATGTCAGTAGCCCTGGCTGGCATATGATCTAATGTGTTCAGAGAGTAGAAAGCTGCACCTGGGTCTTGCTTCTCAGTAAGGAGACAGCTTATTGTATTACTGCATTTGCTGTTTGTGCTGCGAGTGTGTGTTTGTGTGTCAGAACCTCATGCCATGGTGAAAAAATAAAGCTTTTTTATTTAAAGAATACAAAATGTGATACAAACAAGAGTATACTGGGACATGGGGGGATACACACTGTGATAGAGTAAACAGTAAATAAAGTTTTTACTTTGTCTTCAAAATAGTTTTCATATCAATTTTAAAATGTTGCAGTGTAAAATTCTCCCCTTTCTTTACAAAGCTACAACATTTTGGCCTTGTTTCCAAGGGAAGGATTTTCCAAAGGTTTCCAAGGGTTTGTTGCATTGTGTGTTTCATTACAATTAATGTCAATATAGGACTCAGTGTGAATTAGCAGTGCAACCCACAAGAGCCAAAATTTCATAGAATTTCAGGGCTACATCTACATAAAAGCATAGCTTTCATATACACACACACACACACACAATCATGTGAAAAAGTTAGGACACCTCTCTAAATATTCCATTCTTTATTAATACATTAACATATCAATATTAACTCATCATATAAATTATATCTGCAGATAAAGGTGATATAATTGCATCTTCTGTGCAAAAACAAGAAACAAATTCATTTATTCAACAAAAGAAATTAACTAAGATGCAAATTCCTGCTGGGGAAAAAGTTAGGACATCCTATGCTCTAATAGAAAGTATTTCCCCCTTTGGCCAAAATAACCTCAATCAGACATTTTCTATAACCATCTATCAATCTCTGACATCGACTGGCAGAGATTTTTCTCCACTCTTCAATGCAGAATTCCTTAAGCTGTGTTATGTTCGAAGGGTGTCTTGCACGCACAGCCCGTTTCAAATCACCCCACAGCATCTCAATAGGATTGAGCCGGGCTTTGATTTGCCCATTCCAGAACTCTCCATTTCTTCCTCCTAAGCCATTCCTTGGTAGATTTACTGGAATGTTTTGGGTCATTGTCATGTTGCACATGTTGCTTCAGCTTCAACTTCTGGATTGATGGTTTCACATTGTCCTCAAGCACCCTCTGATACGATGAAGAATTCATAGTGGATTCTATGATGGTGCACTGACCAGGGCCTGCTAAAGCAAAGCCGCCCCAAACCATAACATTTCCATCCCCATGCTTCACAGTTGGTATGAGGCGTTTTTGCTCAAAAGCAGTCTTTGGTTTACGCCAAACATGTCGTCCTTTACCGTGTCCAAATAATTCTATTTTAGATTCATCTGTCCAAAGCACATTGTTCCAAAAGTCCTGGTCTTTGTCTAGGCGGTCCCTGGCAAACTTCAGTCTTGCCCTGATATTTTTTTTTGACAGCAAGGGTTTCCTCCTTGCACACCTTCCATGTAAATTAAACTTATACAGTCTCTTTCTGATGGTAGATGCATCTACCTTGACATCAACTGTGGCAAGAACCTTCTGTATGTCCCGTGATGACATTTTAGGATCTTTGGAGACTTCCGTCAGCATCTTGTGGTCTGCTCTTGGGCTGAACTTGCTTGGACGGCCTGACCTGCGCATGTTAGCAGTTGTTTTACATGTTTTCCACTTGTAGATTATTTTCCGGACAGTGGAATGGCCGATTCCAAAGTCTCTTGAGATCTTTTTATATCCCTTTCCAGCCTCATCTGCATCTACGATCTTCTTTCTGACGGCTTCAGAGAGCTCTTTGGATCTCACCATGGTGAAAGCATTCATTCCAAGAATCAAGAGCAAAGCAAATTGAATGTCTGTGCTTTAAATAAGACAGGTTCCACCAAAAAGCTCTGCAACAACGTTCTAACCATTGTCAGCTAATGCGCTGCACCTGAGACCAATTCTAGGCATTTTAATTTGTAATGACTGTGAGGATGTTCTAACTTTTTCCCCAGTAGGAATTTGCATCTTAGTTCATTTCTTTTGTTGAATAAATGAATTTTTTCTTGTTTTTGCACAGAAGATGCAATTATATCACCTTTATCTATAGATATAATTTATATGACGATTTAATATTGATATGTTAATATGTCTTAATAAAGAATGAAATATTTAGAGAGGTGTCCTAACTTTTTCACATTACTGTAAATATTAAACAAAATATTGCACAATAGATATACAGCATCAGGTTTAATCCAAATTTTTCTAAACAAAAATAAAGATGACTCCTCCATGCTTGATGGAATAGAGAAGCAATTTGTTGCAGTTTGATGGTGGATGGTTGCAGCACATGTAACTTCACACTTAGAATTCTGTTCTTCAGCCACTGTCTCTCTCCCACACACAAGGATGCAGAAGAGAGAACCAAGGGTTTTACTCACAGTACAAATCGGTAGTGCTTGCATAATCCCTCCAAGAAACTATTCTGCTTGGAGACTTAAGCCGCACAGTAGTGGGGCAAACACCCGCAGCTGGACAGTAGCAACACCACATCTGAGCTCCCACACAGACGTTTAACCCCCTCTTCAGTTCACAGACAACTCGGCGAGAAATGAATTCACTAAAGGAATCCAGCTGAAGCAGCCCTGATCAACTGCGGCCCAACTGCACCCACTCCACCGCTCACTGGGGGTCCCTGAAGAGAGCTACCCTGTACAGCGTCTCTGTAAACAGATACACGCAAAGGTCACAGGGGCCACATCAGATTGGGCCAAAAGATGGGATGAGACCCCCTCTGCGCCTCACCTGTGATACTGTCATCTCCTCTCTGATTGGTCAGAGACGCCCACCTTTTAGGGGCGGCCTGCAAGTCATCCAGGTCATTTGACTTCAGTGTCTGCAGCAAAATCTTCCTCTTGAGAAATCTGGAGACCAGAGCTGAGGAAGAGGAACACCGGTGGAAACACACGCGACGAAACACAACGATGATACTTTACACACCCTTATTCAGGCCAGCCATTCAGCTTTAGGAGGGCGATATCAGTCACAGCACAGCATCATGGGACGTGCCTTGCAGTTGCTGAGCTCAGCCTCGCACCACAGCAGCGTAAATAATTAACACGGGCAAAGCTTAAGAAGTCAGGCAGGATACTCGCTGTGGTAGTAGTGTTCGGCATCCTGCAGCCACCCCATCATGTCAGCCAGGGAGGGGCAGGTGGCTGAGCGCTGCACGCAGCTGGGCAGATCCAGTGTGTCTGCGTGCTGAGCGTACAGTTGGAACACGGCCGCTGCCTGGTTACCGATCGCATCCCGGGCCGACTGCAGGGCGCACCTGAAACACAGGCCACAACCACCACGCCGCTGACGCTCTTCTCATGTCACTCGCACTCATTTATGCTTTTACGCAGCAGGCTCATTGCTACTGGGTAGGTAAAACGCTCTAGCGACAGCAGGAGCGGGAACTGGAACCAGCAACCTTCTGACGGCCCCCTGGGGGGTAGCAGGCAGCGCGTTTGACGCCCCCTTCCTTACATCTGTTCCAGCACTTGGGCCAAGAGCGCGTCGGCCGCCTGCAGCAGCTTGAAGCGGAGGCGCGCACGCAGGTCCGGGAAGGCGCGCAGCGGCGTGCGCTCCAGGGGGGCGCTCCGCAGGGCGCGCAGCTGCTCGCCCAGGTTGCCCAGGGAGACCAGGTGAGGGGAGCATGCGGCCAGCGCGCCATCCCAGCGCTCCTGCGTTCGCTCCAGCACCTCGAAACTCCTTCTGAGCGCCTGGTGGAGCGACAACAGCGCGGCGTCCGACATCTGCCCAGCAGATTAAGGGGAGAACGCGAAGCTTTCACAGACAACCTCTATTCGTGACTCGTTTTACTCAGTTTTCTACTATAAGGGGCATGCATGCTTGTAAAAGTTTCACGGATAAACGCGTAAGGATGATATATTTGGATTTAAACGTGGACTTACTACTCCGCCGAGTGGCTGTTCCGAGCACCAGGAAACCACGCTTCACTCCACGGCACTAGAGTGTGTGGGAAGGCAGCACTTCCGGCAGCATGCGCCTAAAGCTCGTCTTTAATTGGTTAAACTAGAATTCGTCCCATACACTATTGGATGCTAAGATTTCGTGCGCTGAGCTACCTTGTTTCCAATTGGTCAAAAGTTTTTTTTTTTTTTTTACACTGAAAACATGATTGGAGAAGGTGAACGCGAATCCCGTCGTCACCACAAGGAGAGCTCCCATTGGCTAGTCAGTGCTGCCGCTGTTACTTTTGAAAATCGTAACTGTTGGTTGCTGCAGTCGGACGGAAGAGCCTCGTTTGTTTTTTTTCTTTCCAAAGTTTGTGAAATAAAAGTAAGTGTCTTTTATATTTAAAATGTACGACAGCATATCCAGCGTCGGACGGTTTTCCACAGGAGCTTCACTTTAACGGAAAAGCATAGCACTTTCTTAACGTCAGTAAACTATCTCGCGGTGCGATAGGCACCGGCCTTTTAGCCTCGTTTGGCTTTATTGTCGTTCCGTTAATGGAAATAAACTTTCCAAACTGGCGATTCGTCTAATTTCGTGGTCGGATTTATTTTTATAGTTGTTTCACGTTTATTTTTATTATTTTAAACCGTCGGTGAATTAGTCCACATTAACGCAGAACCGTACTCATACTAACTCGTAACTGAACAAAACCACGACTATCTGTACGGTTTAGTACTTACAAACCTTCTGATTGTGATTAAACTCTTTACTAAGTAACTAGTTAATTCTGAGACAACTAGATAATCCTTGTTAACGCATGCAGTTCTGTACTGAATACCCATGTACTAACTAGTCGTGTATGTGTAACCCCAACACACCAAAGCCTGGACCAAGCGACCCGAGTTAGTAGCAGCTGAGAATGTGGCATTTTGTGTGTTTTAATGTCTCTGTGTGTCCTGCGGTCGGGCAGCAGAGGACAGTTTGCACACATGGCTCCGAGGAAGGGCAGAACCCGCAAGAACAACCCAAAAATGGCCAAGCTGGAAGCCTTTCTGGACGACTTTGACAGCGAGGGTAAGTTTTCCATCTGCAGGGGAAATTTGCTTTGGATCTGGTGGAAGTTGGTTTACCGGCTTACCTTGTCAAATGCTCTGCTGACATTTTTTGGTGTGTGTCTCCCTTGTCCAGTGAAGGCCATCGTAGAGAGGATGAAGGAGAGGACCAACAGCCTTCTGAAGGATGCTGACAACTTCTACAACATGGCGCTGATCAAAATGCCTAAGGCCGTGCGGCAGATGAACTGGCTTGAGTATTGCGGTGAGCGAAGTGGCGTCAGAGCAAAATGAAGGTCTTTCTGTCAGAGGGAGGAGATGCTTTTTCCCTTATTTACTATTCTCTATCTCAGGCCTGAAGAGAAGGGGTTCTGTGCAGTCAGGAGTTATGCTCAATGAATATTTTAAATCATCATAATTATTTTAACACAATAATAAATTTTACATAAATTGTCTTTTTTGCTTTTTTCACCGCCCAGGTTCTGAGAAGACAACTCCTGAAAATGATGCCAAGGTAGGCGTGATTGACTATAAATCAGAGCGTCTCCCTTCTGATTACTTATTGTTATATGTTCTTCTGTCATGAATTTTATGGCAGCTGCATGTTTAAGTTCTACGGATACTTGATTTTTCTGTTCTCTTGACTTCCTGAGAACCAAAAGATGGTTTTATGTCTCATTTCAGTTTAATTTTTGAAAAGTAAACTGTCGACAGTTATAGTCAACATTTTGTAACTGGGAGGAGAAATAAAAATTTCCTACCTGTCTGGGTCTTCCCTCCATATGGGTTTTGGGGCCTGGTAAAAGGTACCAAAATCTTGGGGTAAGCATATCCAAGAGGCAGTGGATGGAGTCAGTCTCCTGCTTGCCACACTGTGTTTTTAAGTAGTGTTTGGTTGTGCTTTCCAAGTTTAAAGGGGTTTTGTATTGTCAGTGGTGATAATGACACCTTTGTACCATCCCCTGTATGCCCCCCCCCCCCCACATTCTTCATCATAGAAAGAGGAGGCAGCTGCAAAGGTGGACATCATTTTGGCTGAAGATCACACCATCCCTCCAAAGTCTGTCAAGAAAGGTCAGTTGCCTTCATCATCGTGTTACCTCTTTTACCTTGCTGTCACGTCTCAGCTCTTTCAGAAGGTCGTCACAGGTAGCTCCACCTATCTTTCTTCCCAAACAGCTGTCCGGAAACATGGAAAAGCTGCGGCCAACTTGGAAAATATCGAGAATGTGACTGTTGATCAGTCTACAGTGAAGGTGAGTGCTGTATGGTGTGGTGTCTAGTGGTTCTTTGTGGAATGATATAATTTGCTGTGCTTTACTATTTGGTTAACAACATTCTATGCGGTGTTCTGTCTCTTGAATACTGTGCTTCCTTTCTCGTAATTTGATAGTTTTTTTTTTCCTCCCTTATTTTCATGTTTAAGAAGGTAAACTTCACAGCTGTTTACTATCCTCTCCTTCTTCCTTGACTACAGGGCAAGTCAACAAGGAAGGCTCCCTCGACATCCAAAAAGGCTAAAGCCCAGTCAGTCAGCAAACTAAACACTTCTGTCCAAAAGTAAGAAGATGGTGTATGTTATCTTCTTGCTTGGTCTGGTTGCGTGTTTTAGTTTGTGGGTAATTTTAATGAAATTGAATAGTTAATGTAAACGTTCAGAGCTCGACTCCAGGACAGTTCCTTATGTTCTCAGGTCCAGCAGAAAACCCCTGGTGACTCCAGCTCGCAATATCCTGGAGTGCTCCATGATGGGGCCCACACCACTCGTCACCCCGCGCTTTGACTCCAGGTAAGGGTGCACTGCTCCTGCTGTGGGAGTGTCAGTGGTTCATGGTGCTTTGCAGAGTAGAAACAAGAACGATGGTTCAACTGAGGAATGGGGCACCAACATAGATGCAGCTTCTAGTCCTAAGAAAGACCTTTCTGCTGTATTAAGAACCATTGTTAGTTCTAACTGAAAATATTCATGTGTCAGAATATAAACACTGTTTCTTTGTATCATGAATGTTTGAGTTTCAAATTTTTCTGTTTTTTATTAATTGCCTTTTTGTCTTTCATCTTTGCAAAAATGTGTTTTTGTGCCAGTCAAATGATGGCAAGTAAATCCAAAAGAGATAAAAGAGTGAGACCATCTTAATTCATCTCACATCCATAGTGTTTACAGCTCATTCCTGAGGGCTGATAATCAATAATAAGATAGAGGAATGTTACACATGTTGATGGGATGAATCTGTCAACAGCTGGCACTGAGTAAGAGCCTGTGGAGAATTTTTTTTTAATTTTTTTATTTATTTATTTTTTTTTTTAGTCATTTAAATTAATTGTAATGTAGCTCAAAGTTAGTGAAAATAATTGTTTTATTTGCTTTTACAGAACTTGACCCATAAAGTATTTGGACTTTCAATTTAATTTAATTTATTTACTCACTCACTCATGGTCCCAGTTGTTTGCCCATCTAAGAGTCATTTTGGTCCATGTTGTCCACTCCTTTGTCCTGACGTAGGCTCCCCAAGACCCCAGCTGTGAGGATCCCCCGGCACAAAGAGAGGGTCTACAGCATCTCAGTCAATGGGTCCCCCCTTGCTGGGGCTAGTGATGACATCATCATCAACGTTCCCATGGAGAATGGCGAGGTAAGGATTGGGGCGGAGGCTGTCGATATCACAGGTGCTTGGATAGTTGTGTTCTCTCACTGACAGCAAATATGGTTCCAGTGTCTCCAGCTGCTGGGCAGCCAGATGGATACAGTGGATTTGAGTCAGCTGGATGATTTGGCCCTCAGGAATATCAAACTCTTGCAGGTACACCTGAAGGGGACACCAACATCTGCTTAACAGCACTGTTGATGTCTTGCACCCGGTGCTAACGATGGTCTGTGTTTCTCTTTCCAGAGTCGCCTCGCCTCTCTGTGTGAGACACGGAAGTGACACGTCTCCGGTCTCCGCTTTTGTACAGGCATTACTTAAAAATTTCTTTTGTTACTTGCATTTTTATATTCTCTGCGGTCCTGAATGATGGGTTTTCTGAATGTGGTCTGTCTGTATCCAGTTTCTGTGTTGCTGTCATGTCAGTGTTGGTTTTCATATTTTAGGCTGGATGATGGTGTGTCTACCCACGCATACACATAGCAGGGTTTTATTTTTGTTAGCTGAGCACTACGAGCGTGTCCATGCTGCGTAACACACCTTCAGGGCTTTTGAATGTTGAGCTGCAGCGAACCACGGTTTCACTGCTCTTCAGACACATGTGGAATTGGCACCTGAGTGAAATGAAACTTGATGTGCAATGACACTGAGCCCTGGAGTTGGTGGCACCTGGCGCAAGTAGTGAACTTGTAAAGAGCATCACAACCCCGCAGCAGGACTAGACAAAATATTTCAAAGTCCTGAGGCAAATTGTAGGATGTGTGGCTCAAGATGTATATGCTTATTTTTATTTTATTTTTTAAACTGAAAGAATGATTTCAAAGGATGTAGGTGTCTATCAGTCAACTTTTATGCTCAGTACTTTTTTCCCCCCATCTGGTGTTTGTTTCAGCCTCAGGCTGAGCTTCACTTTGAACATTAATATGCTTCTTGTCAGTACTGCGAAAGAACATCTACACTTTGGTTTGCCTAGATTCTAACCAGTTTCTGCCCTCTGAGCAGTTAAGCCAAACACTGGTTTGTACACCTGAGACACGAATAAAAGGGTGAACTCCGTCACAGCCTGTGAAAAAATAAACCTGTACAGATGTGTTTTGGTGAAGCTTCGGCTTCTCAAATAAATGGATGCACTCGGTCGCTTTGCTGCAAGTTTGTTCAGTCACTGTGGTGATTGAAGGGGAGGAGGTTGCTAGCTGGGCTTCTCTTTTTGTACCGTAAACTTTTCAGTGGGGTTGCTGGTTTGAACCGTTTAATTTTGTTTAAGGAAACGCGAACAAACTGGTATGAAGCGGAGGCCACAAGCTGTGACACGGTTTGACCGGTCGGTCGTGGTTTCCTGGAGCTCCACTCGGTGCAGAAATCCTGTCGGCCCTCCCGATGCGCCGTGAAATGAAGCTGGGCCGACTCCCACTTTGGGGCCTGCAGGATGGTCGGAGCCCTGTCACCGGTATCCGCCCCTCCTCCACAGCTCGGCAAGTCAGATCAATGTTTTTTTTTTTTTTCCTAGAATTCAATTACTAGGAGAGGGTTTGTGGGAGGAGGCTGAACCGGCTTTTGGGATTAATTATACATCCCTATAGAAGCTCCGGCAGCCAATGAGTTTTCCATTAGCTCCCAGGTCAGCGGTGGGGTGGGTGGAGGGGAGGGTAGTCACGCTTGGCTTCTCCCCAGGCCAACCACTCAGGCTTTAAATGATGGATTGAGAGATGAAAGCGCCAGTTTAAACATATTGGAGCTACTGGAATCAGGCTGGGAAAGTTCTATTCCTTGATGGTCATTTGGTCTGGTACACCGAAACCCTGATGGATAAATCAGAATCGATAGGAACGGGGTTATAGCTCAGGGTGCGTTCCCGGAACACCACAGTTTCCTAAACACGGTTCTCTGGTGTTCTTTTAACCGCAGTCATGCTGACTTTGACTGAAGCTTGGCCTCCACATTCTAGTTAGAAGCTTGGTAGAGGCTTTTATGCATTTTTATTTATTTCTAAAAGCTTCACCTTTTAACATACCTTGGTCTGCCTGATTTTCTGATGTAATTTAGATGTTTTGATCACGGGCGCATCAGTCCGCTCCTCCTGGGGGCTCCTCTAGAGTCAAGAGATACTTTTTGTTAGCTCTTCTCCAGCAGGGGGCAGTATGAGACCTTGCAGCACAGTTGCGGTGGACTCCTGGAGCTAAGACTTGTCTGTGGCTCTGACATCTGCCCTCTGCCCCAGCCCCACTGTGTCCGTGTTCTGCTGACGGTTTGGGAAATGGGGGAACTGCCCATCTATGATTAATGGTGCCAGTTTCACCTGACTCTTCTTCTACGAATGGGTTTGTTGTGGTGATACCGGTTTGCACAGAGAACCGTGTTGGTCTCTACTCAAGGTGAGACCGTGGTCCTGACTATGGCAGTCCCCTGTCTGTGCAGTTTGCCTTCCCATCTGTGATTAACTTGTGTTGATGAGACTCTCCTGGTCTCACACCTGATGTTCAGATGTGGAGGAAACCTGGCAGATGAGTGCGATTTGCACGCTCATTACGCTTGCCGAGGAGCTCATTATGGTGGCAGCGGGTCCGCGTCTCTGTGCTCTGCCAGCAGTGGGTCTGCCCTGCGATTTGAGGGCTGTGCAGGTTCTCCAAATTCATCTCGCAGGGCTTTGTGGCCATGAGGTTCTGGGTGACAGATGTTGCAGCCAGCGGTGTGTGCGGCTCATCTCCCGCATTAGGGGGTTTCGGCGGCGTGCACCTGCTTCGCTTCTGCTTTTCCTTTCTGGCAAAGGTTTGTTTACTTTGTGTACCACTTGGCACACGAATCTTCATTTATCTTCAGTAACCACACATAGACAGCAGGGTGGTGGCAGGTACGCTGCGGACACCGGGGGAGCTTCTAGCGGTGCTGTCCTGCTGCTCTTCCTGTTGCCTACAGGTAACCGAAGGGTGGTGTCCCTGTGTGCTGTGCTTCATCTGCACCAGGCTGTGTCTTTTTTCTACCGCAGTCAGCTCCTTAGCAGCATTCTGCCAGGGACGGTAAACCGCCGTCGCCTTGGGCCACAGTGAAGGAGACCACGAGGCCCTCTTGGACCCCGCGTCGGCCGAGCCGCTCAAGGTATCAAAGCATCGCTCCGTGTCCTCATCTCTCTCTCCTCCTCCCCTATCACCGACTTTCCCATCTGAAACACGGGCCCCGTGTTTGTCTCACACGCGTCATTACTCTGCAAGATGGCAGAAAAAAATGCCCCTAATTATGTCCCCAGATCCCGGAGATCACAGGAATTGAGTCGGGATGGATGAGGCTAGCATGGCTTTTTCGGCAGCCAAATTAATTCTCTGACATGTCCCGTCCCCCTAAAAACCCCATTCGTCAAGCATGGCCTAATCGATTTATTCACGGTGTCTCAGTTGGCCATTGTCACCCTGGCCCACCCTTCTTTGCGTACCGGTTGCTTGCTGAGCACGTCATGTCGCACATACAAACTGCAGATTTCCAAGTGGGGATGCGCACATTTCTCTGGGGGCGGTGGAGGCTGAACCCACATCAGCATTTGTAGAGCCTGGCATCAATTTTGGGGGAGGCCCTTAGTCACTCTAATCCCTGGAAACAGGTGTTGGGAGGGCACCAGAGGGGACATGTTGTGCAAAAAAGAAGAGGTGCCGCATGTCCCAGATGTCACAGCTTAACCCGGGCTGCCTCACGCTCAAGGGCATCGACTGTATTATTGTTTCCCCTCAGAAAGGAGCCCGCTGGCGTACAGGTCATAATGATGCTTAATGAAAGCATGAGGTGCATCAACAGGCGCATCTGCGCTCATCCAAACAAGGGCAGCGGGGCCGCTGTCACTCACCTGCCGTCTGCTTTGCGTGCAGGATTTTGCTCTTTGGGAAGCAAAAGCCCTCCAGTGAGGGCAGAAGCTGGGTGTTTTGGACCCGTAGATGTTCTCCCCTTTGATGAAAAGCAGCGCGGTTTACTTTCCTCAACGCCTGCCTCGGTCAAGGTCGGGGATTGGCGGGGTCACGCGTCACGCCGTGCTTCGGTGTCCTGGTGTCCTCCGAGGTTTGCGACCGATGTTGGCTTTTGCCGCCCCCTCCTTTTGCTCGCTTCATTTCGATAAACTATCGCGCCCTATTTGTGGGAGTAATATGGCCCAATTGCAATTCCAAATTACATCTAAATGACACAGCAAATTGGAAAATTAGGAGGGGAGGGAAGGGTAATTTGATACCAAACAGGGTAAAACCAATTCATTAGAAGAGCAGAAACATGAGGGCAGAGTTACCGTTGCCCATGAAATATCAGCATGTAAACGCGCATCGTCTCCCGCTCTCCTCTTCGCCGCCCACAAACGCGAAATCATGTGCAGAATCCGTTCTGTTTTCGCTCCTGCAGACTGACGCTCTAAACTCTGATCTCTGACAAGCAAATTATTATTGTCTGCTGTGGAATTGTATTGTGTTAATTACTGTTTAATGGGAGTAAACGGCTCATTGGGTTGCCCGTGAGAGCGTCAATTAGTCTGACCGGATGCCTGTTGGATCCAAGCGGAAAGGTGGAGCGACCCGATGGAAGCCGCTCGGTGTCCAAGCGGAGTCGCCGCCGGTCGGGTGTCTTCCCTTCGAACGCCACGCGTTCGTCCGGAATCCACCTGGCTTTCCGTCGAACGGCTATTGACCGCTGGGCAGGGGCGTGGCCAGCTGAGGCTTTTTGGCCCGACATTATGCTCGCTCCCGTGTTCGGTAAGTCGAAGAGGCAGCTGCAGCTCTTCGGTTCCTTCCCAGACAGTCGAAAGGCTACGCCACGTCCCCTTCTGTGTTCTGCAGCTTGTCCTGGGCACCGGGCACGGTCTTGGGCTGTTTGCCAGAGCTCTGTGTCCTCCTTCGGTATCACCGTGTCCGCCCTCATCTGAAGCAGGATATGAGCACAGAGGAGTGTGGAGTGGTGGACTGACACCGAAACCATTCTAAACCTTCATGCATCAGAGAGTCGTCAGCTTGGGGATTAAGGCTTCTCCTTCCACAAGCCAACACGCTTCCCTCCCTGTACCGGTTTGAGAACCTTGTCACCTTGCCTGTGACAGGAAAGGCAGCAGATATAATGGTTGGTGCAACAGTTAGTTGATGTACGGAAAATCTTTGAACTGGGACGGAGGGTCGGGAATTATCCCTGCTAAGCACAATGCGTTCTCGGAAATCTCCCTCAAAGTCCATGCCTAGCTCTTTCAGCAAGGCTGTCTCAGCCAGGCTCCCCGTGGACTCGAGCTGCTGGAGGTGTTGAGCTGATTCGAAGAGGTCACTCGAGCCAACGATGCTCCCACTTACCGAAGCCTCGATCCCTGCTCTCAAACACGTGCCGCCATTTGCGGGGTCCACGGGAGACGAGTGACACTCGACCGCGTGCCAGCTTCTCACCCTTCCCTCCACACGTGCGCCCACTGACCCTCGCATAGACATTGGCAGAGGTACTCTACCTGTTTGCCAGACAGTGGCGGCTGCCGTCCCCCCCCCACCCCCAAGCAGGAGTGGGAGCCGACCACAGACGGTCGACCAGCTTGAGCTCGAAGAGTACGAGGGTTCTGGTCCCTGACTTTTGCTGATCCGACAGACCTGCGGGTCTCGCCGGAGACCTGTTATGGCTCTCACCATCTGGCCTTCCCCAGGTCCCCCTCTGGCTGCATTGGAAGAGAAAAGCTATCCCAACCCCGCTCTGTCTGCGGCACAAAGACTCGATCGCCAGCTCATCGATCGCCGAGTCGTTCGGGGCTGCGGGTCATTCTGAGCCGTTTGAGAATTTCTGAACTTCCCTTCGCAGCAGAACGAGATGCTGAGCTTCTCCCAGACGCGCCGCCATCAACAAGTTTGCTCAACTCGGCCCAGAGAATAAATGATGAAGGGGGTTCAGCTCGTTGTGTAAAGTCGAGCCAAGAGCCTCGGTGCAGCAGCCCCTGAGGTGTGCGGTGTGCCGAAAAACATCACGTCAGATGGAGGAGGGTCTCTGAAAATCGCAGGCTCAGGTCACCCGAATGATATTTCGCACGCACGCTTATTGAAGACCCCGAGGAACGCATTCCACGTCATCTGCTGAAATGTATTTACAGAAATGTAAAATAAGTGAAATTTCAGTTCACACGATATTGTGCTACACCCCAGGGGTGCTGCGCTCGTTCCCTTACGGAGTCAGAAATAAAGGTGGTAGCTATAACAGCCAGCCTTTGTGTATGTCAGCTGCTCCTCTCGCGAAGGCAAATCAAACCTTCACAGCACCTTTCCGCATCTGCTGCTCTCTCTCGGGATTCAAAATGGGAATATTACACAGCTGTGCTCATCTTCAGGAGAACCTCGGTAATAAAAACCTTATTTACTCTTGCCTGAATGTGCTGTAAACCACACATTCTGCTGGAAACGAGCTTTAACAAATGCAGACCTTTTTTCGGTGCAGGATTTTCCTTCATTCCGCTTTATTAAACTGGTAACTCTTCGAGATGTTATTGAGAAGGCACGGCGTCCTCTCGGGGTTTCAACGAAACATGAGCGGCAGACGCTGAGTGGCATGTTTGGGCCTGTTGGGCCACCGGGGCCACCGGACCGTTCCCGCCATTTCCACAGCCCGCCCTTGCTGGAGCGACAGTCGCCGAGGTCCCGTGTGGATGGCGAACCGTCGCCGCGCGCCAACCTAACGGTCGCCGTTCCATTCCGCAGGCCATTGGCTGGTTGCAAGTGGCGCCGCCAGCTTTTTCGTAGGTGCGGTATCCCTTTCCCTGCCCTTTCAAAGCACACCTTCTGAAGGAGGAACCTTCCACAGCTTCCAGGAAGGAGAAGTTAAGGCACGAGTTAATGTTCGGGAGCGACGTACGGCAACGGAGCATTGATGCCTTTGCCAAGTAAATCAAAGGTGGTCATGTGAGACATAAAAGTACCCCTGTTCAAAACGATCAAACCGCAGTTAGAGTTGAGACAGCTCGGGTTCTTCGGGGTGTTTCAAGCTGCATGTTGCGCCTCAGCATGCCTCGCGCGTAGATGGAGTCATCAGGAGGTCAACCAACAGCTTGCAAAAAACACAATTTGCTGTTGGCACAGGTGCCGCTCCATACCCGCGCGAAGAGAGCTCGCTGATGTGCGCCGGGCCTGTTTGTTGTGGGCGTTCGCTCCCGCGCTGAGCGATGCTCGCGGCAAAGCGCCCTGACAGCTCACGTATGGCGAGCCGGGTTTGGGCACGTCGGGGTGACACCGGGTCACCTTGCTGGCGTTTGGACCGAAAGGTAGATAAATTAAGGTGAATCTCACGTCCGAGTCACGCGACGGCTGCCGTGGCACGTGCCTCCGAGGTGTGATGGATGGGGAGTCTCGCACGCCCGGCTGCTCTTCGCGCTCAGCGTGGTCCTGGCGGGCGCAAGTGGTGCCACACGGTGCAGTGAAGGTCATTTGGTTCCTAACATGCGGTTCGCATTCACCACAGTGCAATATTGATGAGCCAGGGAAGCGCTGTGCTCCTCGGTAATCTTGTTCGCTCGTGGTTTGACTGATGGAGAAGACAGCTACAGATGTTACTGCGGATATCAAAAGCACAAGTTCTTCTTTGCCACAACCGAAACCCAAAATATGAATAGTTATGCTGCAGCTTTCGTGGTACGTTTGTGCAATTTGAACAAATGGTGCAAAACGCTGGAAAAAGGCATTCAAATACTGTGCGTAGTTTGCAATGCCCCCATTGAGAGTCACGCTTGTCACTGTGCGGTTTAACACCGGCAGCGGTCAGCAGTTATTATTGTGTTCCAGCTCTCTGTTTGTTTGTTAAATGTGTTTTTTGGACAGAAGATTGAATCACCTGCCGTTTGCAGGTGTGAATAATTTCCCGACCGGGCCTTCGTCCGGTGGGAAGCAAATTTTTCGCCGCCAGGTATGTACGGCCGTCCTCTTCGGAGGAGCTCATTGGCGGTCTGCGGTAAATGAATCTGCAGCGCACCGGCCCTCGGGTTCCGAGAAGCGCCTCTCCTTCTGGTGGATTTGCTCCGGTCGCACGGTCGAGTGAAGCGATTTCGCCGTCCCCCGTCTTCGAGGGGTCACGTTCCTCCCAGCAGGGTGCAAGCTATCGGCCTGTGATGGATCGAGTTTAAAGGGTGTTAGCGAGCTGCGAGCGGCGCCCCCCGAGGGCACGCGCAGCAGAGATGCTCTGTCACCCCTCCATCAAGGAGCTTTGTGTGCAGTTAAGTGCGAAAAGGCGGTCTGGACCGCAGCTTCTAAAGAGGGGATTAGCAATGGGCTCTTTGCTCTCAGCTTCCCCTTTGTGGAGAACCTGTAATGACCAACATCTCCGACACCGATTCGCCTGCCTCGCGTTTCTGTCGCATTTCTTTGTGTGGGAGATGAACGTGCGTGTCTGCGGCCAACGCTTCGTGCCACCTAGGGGGTGGGAGGAGCAGCAAGACGCTCCCGCTGTTCCCACCTTTCCGGCTGACGTTTTGCTTCAGCTGGTCCCGCTTCCCTCTCCCGGAATCAGCATCCTTAATACAGGCGATGAGAAGCCTCTTCCTAAGCCGGCGCCTCGGAACGGCTCAATGAGTTGCGCTGCACGTTTGTCATATTAATGTGTGTGCAAAACATGGAAGAAAATCTTAAAATATGAAGTGAAAAAATGGAAAATAACTACATTGAAATATATGTCGCCGCCGAAACATTTGGTTCAGATGCCGACAGCTTCGTGGAGTCTTCAAATTAAGTGCAATGCAGGACTTGCGCGCACACTTGTGGTGCGAATGGCATCGAGTGTGCCGTCTCGACCGTCGCTCGAGGAAAAATGTGAAGGAGAGGCTTTGCAGCAACCAGACGGATGGACTCAATCGCAGTGTCGACGGTCGCAGCCCTTTTAACGCCGAGGACGCAAGCGGAGGAATGAACTTTCCGGAAGAGCTCCGTGAGCCAACGGTCGATTCGGCGGCGCTACGGAACAACAACCACTCGATTGTTCGACATCGCTTAGTTCGAGGAGACAAAACTGGAAAGAGGGGACGAGTGAGTTGTAGGGGCGGTAAATGTACGTGAGAAGCTCGGTCGGCTTTCAGCAGATACATCTGGAATTTCTTGACGTCAGGGTTGCCTCACAAGCGGACTTTGCGTGTTTCGCCATCAGATGACTTAACTCGTGGCCTTCTAACCGTCTTGCAGTTCTCCGGTTGTTTATTTCCAACTTTGCTGGGTCGGGTAGCTTCCTCGTAAGTAAAGCGGCAGCCCCCAAGTCGAGATTTGAACCTCAAGCCCGTTGCCCACCGGTTTAGGCCCTGCCGCACATAATCGCATTTTCTGACCGGATGGTAAATTAGACTCGGGGGTTTAAAACATTTACACCGTGTCAGGGGTTGCGGGTCTGGTGTCGCTCTTTGCCCTGGGTAACAGCCAGGACAATAAATAAGCATAACAGGGGGTGTTTGAGCTGCTCGGGGTGAAGCTTAATGGCCATATTGATGAACGAGGAACCTCGCTGACCTTTACTTTCGGTCTTTGCCGTCTGCCGTGGCTCGACCGGGTGCTGGAGTGCAAGCCAATCGGGAAGCGGCAGGTTGTACGTCTGCGGTCCTGAGGCGGTGGCGGGGCGCTGCGTCCGAGGCCGTCCTCGGGGCTAAGAAACACGGTCGGAGCGGGAGGCGGAGATGCGGCACCGTACGCCTCGGAACCCCACGTGGCTTGTTACCGGCAGGGTCAGAGGTCAGCCTGCATCTCTGAGAGCCGCTGCGCTGCCAAGGCGGCCGAGATGGGGGATCGAGCTGGGGGAGGTGGAGGAGGTTCCATCGCTAATTGGACCAGAGGTTCTGAAGATGTCAGCAAGCGCCGTCTAGGGCAGATCATTAGCATCTACCTCCTCAGCACATCACGGCACCTGTGTTTCCTTGCTGACCCCCCCCGGGCAAACTCCAGCACTGGGGTGACGAGTCTCGCTGCTGACTGGCCAGACCCTCGACCCCCTCCGACGCTCCCCTGCGGCCAACCCGAGGACCACTCTCCAGCCCTTTCCCCAACATCCCTGAGTCTCGGGTATTCACCTGTAGTCCACCTGCCGTGGTAGGAAGGTAACCAAGTGGTGCCGGATAAACCCCCCCCTCCCTTGGTCTCCTTATTTTAATGAAGGTGGGGGCTCTGTGTTAAGACACCCAACCCCCTCCTATCCAGGTCTTTTTCAGTTTTCTCTGTCTTTCCTTTTATATTCTCACAAATGCTCTCTGCTCCCCTCATTTCCTGCCTCTTCCACCTGTCTTTGTGGTGTGACACCCCCCCTTCATACCCTTCTCCATCAGTCTCCCTTACTCACGATGCGCAGTACCGTCTTAACCCTGGACTTCCTGCCGTCGGCCTCCACCCACCTCTCAGCCCCTGAAACCCATCCAAAGCCCCAGGCCCGAACCCCCCTGCCCCCCCCAGACGTTTGCGAGCAGCATTAATTGCCTGCTATCAATTAAGTGCTGACACTTTAATCCGGGGGGGACAAAAGGTGCAGTGATTTATGGAGGGGGGGTTGGGTTGACTGGAACCTAGTTATTGCAGCCTTCTGTTTCGTCCTGGAACGCAGACGGAAACCTTGCTGTTCCAGCTCGCGTTCCTAAATAGGCCTCGGTGTTGAAGGGTAGCGGAGGTATTATTGCAAGGAATTCTGGGTGTCTGGCGCGGCCCTGACGCCCGTACCTTCGAGCTACGGCTCCATCGTCGTCGTCCTTCCTCCGCACCCTGTGAGAGCGTGAGACCCCCCCCCCCCCGCAGCTCTGTCGATAAAGCGCATAATGAGGGGTATTAATATTAATATGCTGACAGTAATTAATATTCTCAATCTTGGCGTGTGGGAGGCCAGCCCGGCCGCCGTTACAATCCCACTACATCTAATATTTATGCCGGTTGAGCCGAGCGCTTAATATGAGTTATATCCAGACAGCTAAAGTGGAGAATTGCGGGGAAGACAAATTACTGAGGAAAAAGGATTCTTTTTTTGGTTATTACACAAGTCAATTGGATGTAAAATGGAGAGCGCGCAAAGTGAACTAAGAGGTGAGATATGAACTCCTGATGCCTCCCCCTCTCGCAGCGCTGTCACACTGAAGCAGGAAGGGGCTACGGTGTCAGCGTTGAGCGACGTTTACGTCCGCTGCTCTCTTCGGCTTCTCCGGCTGCATCGGGCACGGTGGACGGGGGGTGGCGATCTAGCATCCTTTAGGGTGAAACGTGCCGGAGATGACCCTGTGTAGGAGGTGCGCTTCAGGCTTTGAACACGGCGGTGGAATCTTGACGAATCCCAGCGGCTAAGAACGTCGGGTCCGCATCCAGGGTCAACGTTGAGGTGGACGTCCCGTGTGGATCTCGTTCACCTGGTCCAACCCTCTGAGGATGTCGGTGGTTCGCCGCGTTGTCGGTCCTCGGAAGCCGCGGGACAGTTCCGTAATGAAGTTGCGTGAGGTCGCATCCGGCCTGGCCGTCTGCGAGAGACCGGCATTCTGGTGATTCTGCGCACAGCGCGTAGATCTTCGTGCGCCCGCTCTGGTGGGAGTGAGTGTTGCGGGAGGGAGGTGGATCCAATGGGCTTTGACCCCAGTGAGTCAATATGTTCTCACTCATTATGGAAATGTTTAAACGTTACAAAGCTTTTTTTCTCCCTGCCATCGGCTGCTGTGTGTGTGTGTGTGTTCATTCCAATGACCCCTCTGTCTCGCAAACACCGCTGACCCGTCTCTCACACACCCACTTGGTGACCTTTCTTCTTGCAACCATTTGCTTCTCGCCATGCCTGCCGTCCGCAGCTTCCGATCAAAAAACGGATTCTTTTTCATTCGCGATCATTAAAACCCGGCAGCGTTGTTAATTACTTTGCCGTCTTAATCTCAGGTCCTTCGCTTCCTTGAAGGCTGACGTGAGCGCAAGTTGCCAGGGCGAGCGGTGGCCTGCCGGCTCACACCGAACGTTCGACCGCACCGCCCGTCTTTCGGGGTGGCGCTAGTCTGGCTGACGGGGTAAGAGAGGCTCCAGAAGTCGTGTCCCATCTCCGAGCCAAAGGGGGAGCTCGCCGGCGGAGGTTAAATGTCTGACGGGGCTTTTCAGCAACGTGGCTCCGGGAGTCCTCGGTCCACCGTGACTTCCCCCAAAAAGCTGCTCCTCTCCGCACCAACCAGGCAGAGAGGGTTAAGCAGATGGTGGTATGATTTGCACATGGCACCTCGCAGGAAGTGGGTCTCGCTCCTCATGCACGCCACGCCGCTTCTGCTCGTCTTCTCACTCTTACAGTCTGTCCTCGCGCGTCCAGCTGGGGAAGACGCGGCGCCCACACCAGAAACAACCCAATGATTGCAAAAGCTCGCGTCGCTCCAGCTGCCTGAAAGTTCATTTGAAATCTCTCTCTCCCCCACTTCACTCTCTTTCTCCTCCATCTCTCTGTCTCCTTGTGCAAAGTGCTTTTTTCTTCCGTCTGCCTGCCTTTTCCTTAAGGTGCTGCGCTCTTGTCGGAGGGAAAGGACAACATCCGTCAGAATCAATCAGAGAGCTGGGACAAGACGGGGACTGAGCAGCGAGTGGCATTTATCTGCCCCCCCAGTGCATGCTGGGTCATCATCTGCCTGTACTGTGTCTGTATCCACTGAGATGCCAAGTTCCTCAGACTCGGGGCACAGACCCGATCATTAAAGCTGTCATTTATTTCAGGTATCATGACCTCTGCTGATGTTATCATGGCTCCAGCAGCCCGAATCCCACTTCTGCCACCATCACCCCTGCTGGTTCTATTGGTGCTCATATCACCGTAACCTCCGCAAGGTCTTTCTTCACCGATATCATAGCAGCTGCACGTCTGCCGATATCATCGGCACCATTATCTCTCCATCATTACTGATATTCCGGTGTCCACCGCCCTTATCAGTGCCTGTCCTTCTCTTCCACCAGCTCCCCTCTGACATCACCAACACCTTCATCCACACCTTCTGCCCACAATCCTGCCTGCTTGTTCGGTGCTCTCTTATGCCAGCCCAAGCACCCAGCCAGGTAGTGCCAAAGACAGTGTGAAAAGTGAACTCCAAGATCTCTATCTCCATTTCATTTCCCGTCATCAGAACATCTTTCCGGCTTTGCGGCATCTGCTCGGCTCCGCTCGCTCACGTCTTCAGTGTTGTGTTTCAGTCTCCCTGTCAGTTACTGCTCCGAACGGCCCGCATCCAACAACCTGCAGTCTGTCATCCCCGTCGGACTTTGTCAGACTGCCAGTCAGATCTGTGTGTACGGGGGTGTGTGTGTGTGTGTGTGTGTTTGCCTGCAGAGTTGTGTTTGATGAGTGTCAAGGATGTAGCTTCTTGCTCCGAGTTGCTGGGGCCAGTATGTGGCAAGGCCCTGGAGCAGAGCCCAGGTCTTCTGTCGGACGACCCGAACCACAACTGGCACTGGCCGACAACGCGGACCAAACCACCGTGTCACTGTACGTGAGGTGGTGGTGGCGGTGGCAGTTTAGAGCCGTTTTTTGAATTCACCAATAAGAGTGAACGTGCTTCTGTCAAGATTGCATCTGACCTGAAGTTGCCGACGTGCGGAATATAAGCTGCTAAAAGCGAAGGGTGTAGGTAGGCCGCTGACATCCAGAGTGAGAAATGACCATCGGCTGGCATCAGATGCCCAGGAGATCCGCTTTACCCCTCTTGTACATTCCTGCCAGACCATGGAACACCAGCAATAAAACATCAGTGGTTTTGGGTCACTCCGGGGTCAGAACCTGCTTGATGCAAGCAGATCACAACAGGGGCTCTGTCTTATAGTCTGGGAAAGGTTGCTGACCCCCATTTGGGATATTAAAAATGGGGTTGGAAGGCAAGACGGGTGAAGGTGGGTTGGTTTGGACGGACGGGGCTTGTCTCTTTGATCAGAACTTCAGCCAAGGACAGGAGACGGCCTCCCACGTAGCCGCTTCGTCGCGTCTCCGTACCGCTCCCTAAAAGTGTCGGCTTACGTAAGCGCCCATCCGCTCGTGCGAGTTTCTCAGATGTTGCTGCATCTTTGTTTGGACGTTGACGCCTTCAAGAGTTCCAGCGCAGGAACCGCAAGGGGGTCCGTTTCCGCAGGATGCTTCCAGGGGGTTTGGATTTGCAGCCTGTTCAACAAAAGGATCGAGGGGAGAGCAAAGCGCGTGGGTTTCTGTCGCGGGGAGAACTGCTCGAGCCCCGAGCCTCTTGTCTTTGTGAGTTCAATCCAAAGTCAGATCCCTGTAATTAAGTGCCGGGTAATTAAACTGCTCGGTGGCGGTAAAATATAGAAGTGAGGAAGAGCGCCGGGAGCTCCGGTGTGGGGGTGGTTCTCACGGGGAGGGGACCGTTCCCCCGCTGCGGGATGTGCTCTCAGAGTCTGCTTGCCCAGGGGCTGGAGAAAGTTGGCTTTCGAAAGTTTGGCTGCTTTGAGAACCCGGCAGCGCCACGCCGGTGGTGCCGCCACCGTGAGAGGTGACGCCGTGGGTGTCTGCCCGTGCCTCTGCATGGGGGGGGTAAGTGTGTTTTCGTGTGCTTTCATCACCTCTGGCCATTTAGCAGTCCCACTCACAAGGGGTCCAAAACTGAAAAGCTATCAGTTGTGTGTCCCCAGTGTGGTGCAATGAGCTCCCTGCGTCCCTCAGAGCTGCTGAGTCCCCCCCAACCCATCTCTCTGAGAGCTGCTCCCCTCCTGACCTCCTGGCAGCTACATAAATGAGTCCAACTCCATCTGCTGCGATTATCTGTGTGTTTGCGGTTTGAAGCATCTGCTGTTGATGCACTTTCATTTCCTCCGAGCTGGATGTCACTTTGGAGGAATGAATCTGATAATCGATTCAGTGTAAATGTGTGTGTGTGTGTGTGTGTGTGTGTGTTTTCACATGAAAGACAATGGCAATGTAGTGGAATCAGCATCATTGTCTCTCTCCAGTCTGTGATTTCCCAACATTTTCCTTCCAGATGTTGTTGGAGGGCCCCTGCAGTGTCTCCATTATGTGTGTGTGTGTGAGAGAGAAAGACCTTGGCTTGTTTACTGCAAAGTGTCCTACAAACAGACTTCACATTTCCCTTAATGTAGCCCCCAGTATTATTACATTACATTATTTATTTGCTCAGGAGCTGCCTCCATCCAACGGGATTTACATAACCTGCAATTTGCACTTTTTACCCTTTAATGCAACTCGACGCCTTTCTGCAGCAATAAAGAAACAAGAGCCGCTCCGCTTTCGGGATTTGCGCCAAGCGATTTTTCGGTCTCTAGCCCAGTTTTCCACCCCCCTGTCCCTTACTGACCCCATGTCTGTCCCTCGGCCGCTCCCGACTGGGACCGGGAGACACGTGGTTCACCTCGCTTCACCTTGGGCCTAAAAAGCAAAACTGAGGTGAAAAGCCTGGTGGGGGTATGGCTGTGGGTCGATGGGAAATGTGTAGCCAGGCGTCGCTTACTGACTTATCTAATAATATAATCATATTGGATCAAGTCCCTATAAACCCGTGATATGAATTTTTAATTGCATATAATATACAGAATCCTGGATTGACCGAGGTGGTGAGAAACCCCTTTGTCCCACTAAGGTGCACTTCAAACGTGAAGCAGAGCTTTTGTTGCGAGAGACTGACAAAAAAGGGAAAACGGTGCGAAAAAAAGAATAAAAGCCGTCCTCCTGCCCACTGTCAGACTTACAAACTGGCCTGCAGCTCGCCCTCCCCCCCGGGCTGCGTGTGAGTTTCCTGTGTGTGGCGGCGGAGTAGGAAGCACACACGTTCTGCTGTTATTTCCACACGGATGTCAGATCTGCCCCCCTCCGTCATTAGCAGACCTGACATTTGCAGGTCATAGTTGTCTGTTTATGTCCACCGGGGCACCTCTTTCTCTGCATCGATGTTTTTTATTTTCAGCAACCCTGTGAGATGTTAAATCCATGCGGCATCTTGAAATTAAAGAAATGAGACGGGGGGGGGCACAGAGAACGGGATGGAGGGACAGATATTGCGGCGGCGTTTTCCCCTCGGTGCCTCGCGTTGCTTTGCTGCCTTTGTCTCTCTCTTTCACTGAGCTCCCCATTACCTGACAAGCGGGAGACTTTATTGCTGAGCCTCCATGTGATCACCCCCCCTTCCCCCACCCCACGGTACCTGCAGTTACAAAGCGTGCGGCGTACTGAGACGTCTGGGAAAGAGAAGGACACGTTGTTAACGGATCTTAACATGAACTGGAGCTTGAGCTCCGATGAGTGATGAAAGCGAGGAATTTTGCACCCGAGATCAAGGCCCCGCGTTTCGTTCGTCTCTCAGTGTGTCGGCCAGGTGACTCACGGGACTGCTGGCCGTACAGGTGACCGATTAGAAAACCCGGTTGGATCGGTGGCTGCAAAGATGACGGCTTGGAACCCCTAGTAACACAAGCGACTTGTTGAATTCCTTCTTACATGGATGATCTGTCGACACTCCCGACTAGACAGATGGCTGTCTGGATTGGTAGTTACTCAGATGACTGTTTGGAACATCTAGCTGGACACCTGACTGGTAGGGTTAGTAGGTGTGCGGGTGACTGATACCGTTGCCAGCCCCTTAAATGATGAATGGCATTTTCTAACTACACAGGTTCGGATCACTAGCTTTGTAGGCCAGTTCACGCTCCTGCGCAGGTGTTGGTTTCGCCGAACTGTTAGTGACAAAGGCAAGTGGAGCTGCTAGACACGATGACAGGTTGGCTAACTGGTTGGGATGAGCAGGTACCTGGCTGGTTTGCTTCATGCTTCAGCATTTATAAACTTGCACACGGAACACGTTCCAGCTCAGAAACAAACTGCTCTTCTCAAGCACAAGGTTTATGAAATTGTAAGAATTCAACCCAAACCTACACTCTAGCTTTCATTTCTGGCCAGAGGAAATGCGCTTCGCATCCACAGCCACGGTGGAACTGCTGGCTGTGCAGAATGATGAGCACAACTGCTGGCTGTAGGGATGATCTTCTCAACTGCAGGATAAACATATGACTGGCGGTGCTGCTAACCGGGCTGATGACTGGTGATGCTTGTCCCACAGAGAGACTGTGGAGATCACACTTGCGGTGAGAGATGCGTGCAGACAGGAGTGACTGGGACCCAGTCTGCAGGGAGGTGAGACGCGGCTATGAAATGCCTTAATGGATGTGTGGGTTTTGGCAAAACACTCAAAGCTGCAATTTTGCGATTTAGACAGGAAATGAGATGATGAGTGACAGACACTTTGTGGGACTGAAGGACTCGTGTGTGTGTGTGTGTGTGTGTTTGGTGCAGGTCTCTCTGAGTGCCTGGCGGTCGTAACCATTTTGTCTTGCTATGACGCTCGACAAAGAGCACGGGGACTGAGGGGGACTGGGCAGGGGGGGTTGGGTGAGAGAAGAAGGACCCTGAATCTGAGCATTGCACCACATCAGGACAAACAGTAGTGAGATCTGTTTGGTTGCCATGGGAGACCATCAGAACAACCCTGTTTCAGGTGTGCGTATAAGCAAAAATGCTCACGAAGACCCAGAGTATCGAGCCAGCCATGAGAAATAAGGGAAGATGATCATGTCTCCACACGGGTGTGAAGGAGCTGCCATCTGCGGCCGTGTTTGGGAGCTGCTGTTCCGGGTGCAGCCTGAAGACGGCGCCCGGCTCCAGCGCGCATACAACACACACACACCGTGAGTGACCAGAAGTGACCAGAAGACCCCACACCGAGGTGCCTGTCACCAACACATGTCTTGTGCCTGGATGTGACGGCCACGGCTTAGCGTGAGTCCTGGCCAATGGGACTGGTGATGAAAGGTGGTGAGAAGTGTGTCCGCCTCTCGCTCGTTCCGGGAGCTGCCGGCTTGGCGAACGTCTCCAGGCCCCCCTGCCGTTCCTGTGAACCTCTGAACCGCTGAGAAGTGCGGAGGAGATTTTTTCAGATGGTGTAAGGACTACTGGTAACCCCACTGCTCCCCCCAAGCATCTTGCCTTCCTTTTAGCCCCTCCCCGTTCCTCTGGGTCCCTTCTGCCTGTTAACCCCAGCATTCACACCAGCTTGATTTGCGGGTGAGAGGCTGTGTGCGTGCGTGCGAGTGTGTGAATGCGTGTCCATTATGTCACGTTCTTCTCTTTCTGCCGTTTGTGTGGCCAGACCGTGATTTCTGTGTCCTCACTGACGGTTTTTCTGCTGGCAGATCAATTGCGGCGACGACTCAGCGCTGCGCTCCGGAGGCTCCGCCCTCAAGCGGGACCCTAACCTTCCTCCGAGAGTTTAACTGCATTTGTTGTTTTGTGACACGGCCCTTTACAGGGGATTTAACTCTGCAGATTCTAATCTGTGGGTGAAACTGCACTGCAGCATCCACCTGCGATGGTAAGGCTGAGTGTGTGTGTGTGTGTGTGAGAGAATGACCTCCCATGGTGTCTGGGGGCAGTCGAGTCTGTCACCGTGTGGCTCTCGCTGTGAGTAAACTCCATTACTGCTGTGTCCTCATCCCCTTCCCTGTCATCACCTCCCGCTGTACACTTTCAAGCTGCACCTCCCCACCCCACCCCCCCCGCTGTCTGTCTGACACCCCCCACCACCCTCTGTGCTGGCTCTGTCTCACAGACTCCCATCACCACCCTGCCAAGCTGTGAGTGGGCGTGTCCCGTAGAACCACCGCCTGCCCGGTTCTGGATTCAGCGGGGTGGGAGCTTCTGGAACAGAGTGTGCGTGTGGGGGGGTGCAGTTTACAGGTCCACAGAGAGTTAGTGAGGAACCCACATGAACCCGAGGTTCCAGGCCCTCCAGGGACCCCCGATACCATGAGCGCTCCCACTTAATGGGGGTTGCAGACTGAGCTAGAGGCCTGGTGGAGATCCCAGATTTACACCGGGTTGCACATTTAGGAGCAGAAGTTTCTAGAGATGCTGAGCACCCCAAGGGTAGCGACAGTCCAAACTGGCAGGGGGGTCCCAGACTTAGCAAGAGCATGACTTCCCAAGATGGCCGGGCAAATTTCAGCGTGCACTTGTCTTGTAGATGAAGGACCGAGTGTCAGGTTGTGGTTTGTTCTCTTCCTCTTTCTGCCATTTGGCCTCCTTGGGTGGCTACTGCTCAGCATTTTTGGAGGTTCCGCTTTCCATGCAGCTTAAGGCTGAGAGGCATTTAGACCCAATTCCCAGAGTCCTTCACTCTCTGTTCCTTCAGCTCCCCACTGGCCAGTTACTGTGCTATGGAGGAGTGCGTGTGAAATGCACACACATCTAGGTATCCTCTGCGCCGCGTCCCTCACCAGCTGACCATCGCCGCACAGCGAAACCCGCACTCGGCACATCCCCTACTTACGTGGCAGTGCGGACGGTGATGAGAATCTAAACGCGGGCCGCCGCCCCCCCCCCCCTTTCCGTCCCTTCCCCAGTTTCCCCCTCGACAAGCAATGAGTCCCTAATAGTCTCTGGGGCTCCCCAGTGTGGAACTACCTCATGTTCCCCATTAAGCTGTAATCGGTGTCTGGCCACGACTTTGTTAGATGATTCCGGCGTCATTTCTCTTTCTGTCAGAGAGGCGTTCCACATCCTTCAAGCGCAGACGGTTTGCGAGTCATTCGTGCGAACACAAGTCATCAGCTATTCACAGAGCCATAGGGGTGTTTGCTACACTCATCCATCAGCCGGACTGTCGTAGAGAAGATCGGCGCGCGACCCGACAAACCGCTGGCCCGAACGGCTGCGGGGAGGTCGGCACTTGGGCCTCCACATCAATCGCAGCATCATTTGGAGATTCAGCCTGGAAGCAATCCAACCGCATAGCTGCGGTGAGGTCAACGCCATCCCGTCCTCCCTTCCTCCGACGGCATCGAGCGGCCGCCGTGTCCGAAGCGATGCCGGATTCGACCTGCCCACGTACAGGTGCTACGAGTCGGATTTCGGTTTAACTTTATTTTCACTCTTCTGTGCGATGCGCAGATTTTTGCGCCGCAAACATCCATGGAATTCCATTACGCTCGCGAAGGCGTGCGAGCATCCTTGGGGAGCCGTGTGGATATTGTCTGCTTTTTTCTTAATTCGCTTTCATTTATTTTCCGAGCAGCTTCTCATTAATGCTCTTCTCAAAGCGCCACGTACGCTGGAGAGAAAGCAAAGCAGCTCAAAACAAAACGCACGCAGATTTGATTAACTGCTGTGCTATCGGCGATGGCAGCGGGGTTTGAGTAGGGGTTTGGCTGCCGCGTTGCTCCGCCAGAATTCGCGTTCCCGCCGTCGATGTCGCGTCGTCGATGCCGACCCTTGCTGACGTCACGAACCGCGCCCCTCCGTCCACTGCGGCACTGCGCTTGGGCCCATCCATCTGGTTGCTTTTGGTCCTACGGATTTCTTTCCCCGACTTCACCCAACGTCACGCTCTGCTCCACAGCATCCAACCTTCTCACGACCAAAGCGCAACGGCGTCACTGTCGCCGTGCGGGTTTTCGCTAACAGTTTTGGTGACATCGGGTACAAGTTCCAGTTCTGGTTCCAGTAGTCTTTGGTAAATATGAAGGAATGCCGTCCTGTTCTGTCCACTCGCGCGCGCGTGTGAGAGGTCAGCACCGATGACGGAGAGGTGTGAAGCTGGGACGGCTTCAACAAGTTGTGCGGCACGGCTCCGTGAGACACCGTGTGTTTGCTTACGCTTTTCTCCAAAACGACTCGCGCCCCTAAACTACTTGCATCGATTTACCCTTTTGCACAGCTGGGTCATTTTTACAGTTCCAGTTGGGGGTGAGTACAGCGCTTCGTCGCCTTGCTCGGGAGCCGGGATGTGACGCGCGGCCTACGCCGTTCTCCCACGAGCGCCGCGTCTCCCGGAGCTCTGCGGCGACTCGCTCTATCATGGCAGCTGCATTCGCTTTACGTGCGTCTCCCTGCGCAGCTGCGGAGGATAATTATTTTCAAACAAGTGCTCCCATGGGCGAGATATTATTATCCTGGCAACGTTCATTAAAATTCTCCCGCCCGCACGTTGTTTTGCGTGCTTTAATGAAAACACAGTGGTACCTGCGTCTCGCTCGCAGCGCCGGCCAGGAAGCAGCCGTCCGTTCGCGCGGCCATGCTAATGGACCGCAGTCATTATCGATACCCCGCTGCCGTTTCATCCTTATGAATTAAACTGGGCCGAAGTGCGCAGACAGAGTGGACGTGGTGGGCAGGGGACGAGGGCGGCGCTTCAGCCGGGGCGCTGTTGCGCTGGTCCTCATGGGACGGGGGACCAACCGGTTTCCGTTTCAGTTGTGGAGAGCGGTGGCGCAGGGGTTTTAGCCATCACTTTGTAGGTTTGAATCCCACCCCCTGCTGTTGTATTGCTGAGCGAGGGATTTATCCCGAAGGTACAAATTAACGTACAAATGGGTAAATCGGTGTATGTAGCTCCTGGTAAGTCACTTTGGGGAAAAGTGTCAGATGAATTAGTGGAAGTCAACGTGCTGCTGCTGCTGATATCGTGCCAGTAGCTGTGGGCTTTTGCTCCATTCTAACAGCTTGTCCTGGTGTCCCAGGTGGTGACTTTTTACACACGTGCGCACACAGATCACGGTACCACGGTAAAAGTATAATGCGAACACACACACACACACACACACGGTAAGGCAGCAGCAAAGGACCCATCCCGGTGTGCACTGGGCGCTGTTGCGATGGGAGGCGCGTCATGCCGCCATCCTCCCTGCGGTTGCAGCTCTTGTATCTGACAGCCTGGATGAAAACAAGCGTTAAGGCAGCGACTCTGTTTGTCACACGAGTTCAGAGTGTCGCTCCGGGGGGCGCCGCTCAGACAGACAAGGCAGAACCGCAAAGAGGGCGGCAGGGGGTGGGGAGTACTGCTTGGCTCAAAACACAGCCACACGCTCATTGATTTTCCACTTGGACTGTTGCCGCAGCATAAAGAGGAGAGGAGAGGTATGTGCATTTCGACACTCAACGTGGTACAGCCTCTAAAAATGTCAGTGATGGCTGGGGGGATCAGATGTTCGGGGAAGATATTTCGCATGGGCAGAAACCCAGTCAGAAGAGGCAGCAGTGCCCCACTGGGGGGCCTGATCTCATCTCTGTGTGTAAACTTCCCAAAAGGAGAGGGGCTTGACCCCCTGAGGCCACACCCCACCACACAGCCAAGAATCATATGTGTTTTTAATATCCGCCCTCGCACGTCACACACCACTGACTGCAGCGTGAAATACTGTTACCGAGTAACCGTAGGATAAACCGGCGTGTTGGTGACACATCCGAGAGACAAAATGTTTGACGAAATCAGAGTTAAAGCTAGAGCAGCTAGTTAGCTGCTAACGGGTAAGAACCGAGTTGGCGTGCTGTTGAGCTGGACAACACGAGTTTACCGGTAATGCAGAAATCAACCGGCAGTGTTTAATGTTCACTTGCCTGGCTTTGCAGTGATTTACCAAGTTTTATAGCAGTGTTCCCCTTCTGTATGAGCTCAAGGTAAACACCTGGGCCAGGGGTACCACAGTCGGGGGTCGGGAAATTCAAACTCAGGACCATCACATTGCATTGGGACGGCGCTAACGTGAGTGCAGCCCGCTGGCCGTGACATCCTTCACCGGCACGCATGAGCCAGTGCGTGAGGTGCGTCTCCCGTCGAGGACAAGGCCCCCGGTTGGAGACCCCCCACCGTGGCTCGCTCCTCGCCCCTCGACGGCCGACATGCCGGAGCCGAATCAGTCTTTCATTCCCCCCTCGCTCCTCTGTCACCACATTCCCTACTGATGCGATGAGTTTGTAAGCAGTGTGGTTTCGTGGCTCTGAAGAAATTCACCATGAGCAGGGTTGCAGATGGCCTGCACGTCACCCTTTTCCACCCTGTCTAGCCCTGAGCTCCGTGGACACACATGTCCACAAACCCGGATACCCAATAGAGCAGCTTGGAATAGAAATGTGGATCTGTCTCTCCATCCAGGCTTTCCTCTTCCAGGGTAACACCTCGCCTTCTCTTCTTCTCCACATCCGGTTCCTTCCTACTGAGGGGCGTGGATGCGGGAGCCTCAGTATAAATGCCACCCAGCCTTGCAGTAGGAGTCAGTGGCTCGTGATGCATGTGACGTGGATGCGGGGGACAAACGTGACCCTGAAATTAATCCTGGATTAGGATATGAATCTTCCTGAAGTCAGTCAGCAGGTCCCACAGACCTCTTTCACGAGTGACGTAACCTGGCGAAACCATCTGCTAATCTGAGGCAGGTCACCTGTGTCTGCTGTGCCTTCTGGACCGCTTTCCGGAAGATGCGTCCCTCGGATGAAAAATAATAATCGTAGCAATAATCTCTGGAACTGATGGACCGTGTTTGCAGAAATCACACAGGCGTCTTCCAGGAATAGTCGGCGGCGCTCTGTTTATTAGGATTGAGTTATGAAATTATTTGTTTCCCGCAGATGCATTTCATCCTGTGAATCTCATAACTTTGTACACTCGACATTTTCATAAAGCTGTGTGTTCTTGTCTAAGGTACAAGAGCGAGATTCCATCAGCGCACCGATCTGTCCACCTTCTGCTCGCGAACCCATCCCTTCTTCCTTGAAGGATTCGGTCCGATTCCTCCCCGACGCCCCTGCCTCGGTCAGCGTTTCGGGCCCCGATGTTCCAGCTCCCAACCCCAGAAAGAATTCCTTCACCGAGCGGCAGAAGATAAAGCACAGCTGCTCTTTGTCATCCGCCTTTTAGGCAATCGATTAATTTGTTAATTAATCTTGCGAGCGCGTTTCTGTGTTTGTACATCGATCCTCCCGCTCCGAGTCTGTCTTTCGCCCAATTACAATTCTGCCTCTGATCTCTCCGTGGGATCGATCCCTACGGGCCCCCTGGCCACGCCAGGCCACATCCAGAGGAGGAGTGATATGGAGATAGAAATCGATTTTTAACCGAAAGGGAAGAATGTCTCCGGGTGCCAGGGGAGCACGGCTGATGCCTGCCGTGATTGAATTCCAACTGTTTCCTGGCCTGGGGCGGAACACCTGGCTGGAGGTCTTCACTACCGCCAAGGCAGTCTCGTTCACTGTCGGACCTTTACAGAGACGGGGGTCACCGGTTCTGCCCCACGCCGCCCACCGTGCGCGAGAACGCAGCCCGGTTCCTCCGTCTCCTTCCTGTCCACCTCACGGGTGGGCGAGAGCGAGAGGAAGGCAGCGGTGAGACAAAGGGAGGGAATGAGAAGAAGACAGCCAGAGATCCATCAGGACTGTCACGAGGGGAGATTGCGAGGGGAGTGCCGCCATCGCTGGCAACGTAGCATCTTTTGCCGCTTCCTGGATGGAGGTGCAAAACTGCATCCTGCCCACAGTCACCATCTGTCCTGTATTAGCCAGGACCGTCTCAATTTTGCTCACAACCGGTTGACTGCGTAAGGCAGCTTCGTCCTGCGGTAGTCAACTTTGCCAAAGAACACGGCTCCCCAAACCCCAGCACAGATTTTACTTCACCGCCATGGCTTTTCCTTAATCTCTACCACTCGGTACAACCATACTGTACTTCACCAAGAAAGCCTTCCTCCTGCTGAAAGCCGGTGTTCCTTATTACCAATAAACACACTTTATCTCCAGAAAGCACTTCATATTCACCGCCGCGAACTCCCGGGTGGACACGGTTCGTTTTGCACTGGATGTGCCGGTTTCTTCAAAACGATCGGGTTCGAAGGTTGGTCTCCCATCAGTCTGGCCGCTGGAGGTCGGGTTGTCCTGTCCGTGACCCTGGGTGGGGGCTGATCCTCACGTCGCCGACTAACCTCCCGGCTCTTGACTCTTTTCGCGCTCCGGTCTCTGACCGAAAACAAAAAAGTATGACTCACCGTTCATCGTCGGATAAGCGAGCCGTAATCTTGAGCAGATGGCTGACGATGAGGTCTGTCCCACCGGAGCCCTTTGCCATCACAAGGAAGGTCACGTGGACGTTCGCGCGTCGCTAAACCCGCCTCGTCCTGCCATTTGCTCCCTCGTTTGTTTACCGAAGGGGCGCACGGTTGTGTTTTGAAGGCCGAGCAAAAGGGCGTTCGCGAGGACGGCCGCCTCGCACCGCAACCCGGCGGCAGAACTTTCGAAAAGGCCCTTTTCCTCCTTTGAGTCTCAATTAAGTGTTTGCGGACGCGTCTCGGTTTTAATAGAGTCTGCGGAATCCGCCTCGGCAATTATGCGGCTTCACGGAGTCAAACTGCCTCCCATTTGGTTCCGTTTGATCTCGGCCCCTCCCAGCCCTGACATCAATGCTAATGAGCTCGGTGTCAGTACCTGCCGAAGGTGGGCCTATCCCGGCCAATGACTGCAGCCTAATGGAGCCACCTTAATGAGCCAGGTGCTTCGATGGACACGGGGGGGGGCGCGTTCGATTGGAGGCGTTCGGAAAGTTAGCACACAGAGAGCGCGCACGTACGTGTGTGTGTGTGTGTGGCTGGAGAGAGAGGAAGCCCGCATTTGTGCGAGGGTGCACATGTATGCCTCCCGAGTCCATCTGTGCACCGCCCGTCTGTCCAACCAGGAGGCGCGCGTGAAATCGGCTCTTTATTGGGCGATGATTTAGCAGAAGCGCTGCCTCCTGCTGCACGAGAGAACGGAGGGCGAACGAGCGAGCGAGGGAGCCGCTCTCATTATTGCCGCTTGTCTGCGCAGCGCGGGGAGCGCCTGCGATGGGCCAGCGAGATTACGGGCGGAGAGCGGGCACGCAGAGGGATTACAGAAATCCTCTGACCTAACAAGCCGCCATTAAACTAAAACTAATTACCGCAGGATGACCCCGCAGATAGCGCCCCCTCTGCTAATGTGCCGCGGGACGGCAGGGAGCCGATTGTACAAAGACGCAAATCCGTATGTTTCTGCATGTCTAAATAATACGCCGCGTAATCTGCCATCACTTAAATGTATGAAATGTGCCAGACTGCGTCGACCCCCCGTGGCCCTGCTCTGATGTGCTGATAATGCCGGAAAAAACAGCCGTTTCTCAGAGGCCACCGGTGTGTTCGGACTCGCGCTAAAGCTCCGGTTTCTGTCTGATGGGTCGCCGTGCTCAGCACGCGCATGCGAAGGAGGGAAGTGGAGAGCCTTCTGGCCTGCTCTTGACCCCCAGCCTGTTCCTCCTCCACAGCTCCAGGGCTCTAGAGGGATGCTGTCGTGATGCTGAAGGGGAAGGTGGCCGTCAGAGCAGCGCGGCGACCCAAGCGGCAGCCAGGCTTCGTTTGGACCGCACTTCGAACATCTCAGCCGGTTGACAGGGAGCTCCGCCTCCTCCCACCAGCCCCCTTTTCCGGCCCGAAGGTCATCGGCCGACTCTAAAGGAGAAACCGGGCCGGCGCCTGCCCGCCTCTCCTGCTTATAATCTAATAACAGTTAGCTCATAATCTGAACATGCTATTTAACTAATCTAATAAGAGGCAAAGGGGAAATTCTCACAGCTGTCCTTAGAGACGGCCACCATAGACCCCTTTATTTTTATATTTTCCATCGACAGATGCATTAAAAAAGCTCTGACGTTATTGCGTCGATTAAGTGAAGATGTCCATGCATTCGCTGTGGCAATGCGCTAAGCGTGGTTTAAACGCGTTCCACCGACCGATGCACCGGCGGCCGAGGGCCCCGACGAAGAGGAAATGCCGGATTGCGGAGGAATTTGTCATTTTTTTTACGCGGCTGTCGCCAGTAGCGGGGGTGAGGCTGCCGAGTGCCGCGTTAATTTCATTGTTAAGTTTGTTAGCACGGTCGTAGCAGCCGCTTCGCTGGCGGACTCCCACCTCGTGGACACTTCGGGGAAGCTAAATATAGCCACACTTTTTGTCTGTACAGTATGTATGACGACTGTGCGGGACCCGTGTGGTTGTCGCAGTAGAAAAGGTGGACAGTTGCTGGACGGGACTGGACGGAACCTCAGGAGTCTGTCCAACCCCCCCCCCCCCTCCCTTTACCTGCACAGGTACACAGTAGTGTGCTCACAGATCTTTGGGTCATATAGACGCTTGAGGCAGAATCCACATTTACGTTCATTCATCTAGCAGATCAACAAACGTCTCTAAGAGCTGTACATGCGGGCATGTGATTGTCAGAATAGTCAGGTTGTCCATTACTGTCGTTTTTACCACAGTCCGCACGTCGCTGCCTCCGGAACTGCTGGGAAATACACAGGTGACGATGACAGATGGTGTGATGAAAGTTTACGGAGCTGCCAGAAGATCAGGAGAGAAATAGGTCTGAAAGCGATGGTTTGAGATCCCTCTGGAACGCCAGGAGGGATTCAGCAGCTCTGAGGGACAACGGGAATTTGTTCCGGCACATGCCTGATCCCTGGTGAGCGGCACCTCCAGGGGACCACAGGTGGAGCAGCTCAGCACTCTTGCTGGGGGGTAGCGAGCGAGCAGGTGCTGCTCAGCGACAGGACGTGCGGAGTGAGGGGTGATGGGACAGTGCAGTACTTTGTCTGTGACCCATCACCCCCCCCCCCCCAGACTATGCATTTCTCCCCCGATAGAGCAAAAATTAATTAAAAATCATTTAATTAACTTGGGCTTCCCAAGGGGAGGAGCTGTGAAGCAGCCAGTTTGCATTCAGCCGGTCCCGCTATCCGGGACGGCAGTCGGGGAGGAGAGGGATGTGATGCGATAAGGAGATACGGGGAGAGGACAGGGAGGCAGGTAGTGGGGTCACCCTGTTGGGTGGAGGCGGGGGGGGTCTGACAGCAGTGCCAGCAGCCCCTGCAAACATGGCGAGCTGCGCAGCTATGGAGCACAAGGTTATCGGTGAGACCCAAAGTTCTCGATGTGATGCCACAGAGCGAACCTCAGCCGCTGCTTCCTTTGCAGAAACTGTTTCTCGTATACGTGAACAGGTTGAGAGGAACTCAATGTCCTTAGAAAACCTTGATTCGCCCCCACCCCTGCCCCTTTTTCCACCCCCTCAAGCCTCAGACTCCATCACCATCCGGTTTGCCTCTTTAGTGCCAGTTTAGCACTGGAATTGCTGCGTAGGTGGCATTTCAGGTCCAGGAGGGATTTTGTTGCCATTGCGGTTTTGTTTGGGTTCTGGATGTTCAGGATTGGGATGGAATTCGGGTTCAGGTGCTGAGGTTTTGTTTGGGTTTGGGTTGTGCTGACATTGCTGTGCGGATAGGGATCCTCGTGTCCGAGACATCGCGAGCGGACCCCTTTTTGTGCCGCAGAGCTCTTCGTGACCCAGAAGTCTGTGCACTTTGTTCTCCACTGGGTGGCAACGGGGAGCCCGGCAGATCGAGCCGGCCGTGGCCCGGAAGGACCAAACCGAGAGGGCGCTTTGAACCGCCCTCTCATTTCTTAAGCTGGCCAACACCACACAAAGAGCTACTCCTCAGCATCGGGCCACCGGTGCTGAAAAGGGGGACGAATTGCCCGGTGCTGCCCTGTGTTGCCCCATACTGCCCCCTAGAGACAGCAGGGCAGATCCTTCTCTCCGAGTGACAGATAAAAACAACCCTATCACCCCCGCACCCCCACTCCCCTCAGCACGCAGCTTTTTAATATGAGCGCCGGTGCTGTGACAGCGGTTGATAGAGTCGTCCCCTTAATGGGAGCGGGGATGATTGACGTGGCGCAGAATGAGCCAGAGCCCCATAAAGGTCACATTAACTGCAGCTCTGCAGAAAACAGGGGAGCGAAGGAGACGAATGGTGGGGAAAAGGGAACCTGATGGACAGGTGGTAGAAGAGTGGATTGCTGTGATACCACGGCGGCAGCGGCTGTCCTGATGGCTCGTCGTGGACCGGGATAAAATAGGGGGTACGGGGGGCATTAGACTGTGAGCAGCATAGTGGGGAGGGGGTATTTACCTAGAGGTCGAGCAGCGGGCTGATGTGTGTGACAGGGTGTAGCTTGGGGCCTCAGACACATTCATTCAGACACCTTGGTTCATTGCGATGGTGTCAATGTTATACTGTGGATTAGAGTTACCTAACAAATGTGTGTGTGTGTGTGTGTGTGTGTGTGTGTGTGTGTGTGTGTGTGTGTGTGTGTGTGGGTGGATGGGTGGCTGGAAAGAAGGAGCAGGAACAAGGGGTGGGTGTGTGGTGAAGTGTTTGGGGGTCCTTGCCTTCAGGCGTATGGCTTTCCTGTGCGCTTCCATTCGCCCACATCATGACCTGACTGTGTGTTGTCTGCAGCAGTGGATCGAAGAAATGGGTGTGTGTGTGTGTGTGTGTGTGTGTGTGTGTGTGTGTGTGTGTGTGAGAGAGAGAGAGATACTGACAGGCAGAGGAAACACAGATCGGAGCACAACAGGGAACATCGGAACGACATGTCCCTCCTCATTCCTGACAGGTAGTGCAGAAGCACCATTTGAGGCTACGCACGGTCCTCTGTGTTCATAGCGGCTGTGTGGAGCATCTGGCAGCTGGGCAGCGTGCGTGTAGATGGGTGGCGTGTGTGTGATGAGGGCGGGTGAGGGTTGCACACGCATCAGGGGCTGAAGCCACTTCATAAAATACATAAAATCGTCCCTGAGGCCAGATGGCCCTGAAATCCGCTTCTCTGATGGAACAATGAGCCCTCCAACGTGCCCTCTAATCCCCGTTTGTGTGCGCGCTATACACAGTGTTCACGCATGTGAAGTTTTATGACGACATAGTGGAGCAGTGGCCTAGTCCAACCCTTCCCACCAACCCTTGCAACTCAGCTTATGTGTCCTGTTTTAATGATGTTTTATAAATGTCTGGTGTAGCCTGTTAATTCCTTTAGTGTTCAAGATGGGTTAGTTACTGGGGTGCATTATTTTGCGTGTGTGTGTGTGTGTGTGTGTGTGTGTGTGTGTGTCCACTGCGGCCTTCAGTGGAAATCGCTGAATCACCGCTGCCGCCCTCATCCTTGTCGTGTCAGCAGAAAGCCTCCTCCATGACACCAGGGTACTCAGAGCTCCTCCGACCCCCAAAACAGAGAGCAAGGGGGAGGGAACGCGCCACCTACAGGTAGGGACAGTGTGTGTGTGTGGGGGGGGGGTCTTCCATAGAGAGAGGACACCTCTGCATTCCCTGGCTCAGGGGGTGGAGAAAAGAGAATGTGTGGCCCCTCCCCTGTGGTTCAGACCCGCTGCGGCCGGATCGGGGGCCACCCCTATGTTTGTTTACTCAGCCTCCAGGAGCCATGGCAACAGGACAGTCTGGTCTGAAGAGACCAAATTGAAAAGGGGCCAGAGCTTTGAGCACCTTCTAATGAGGTGACGCTTGATGGGGGGTGTAGTAGCTACAAGCCCCACACTGCCCCCCAGGGGCTGGTTTCAATGACCGCGGGCAGCGGGAGTGGTGTGTAATTCAAGTGGGAGCCGAGATCCGAGTGTACGGGCCCCGCTCTGGACCGAGACCAATTGAATTCTAATTGGAACAATTAAATTAAAAGAGGACCTATTGAATTTATTGGACTGATTATCTCATGTAATGGGGACATAATCGAACGTTTGTGGGTCCCCGGGTGGTGCTTGGAACAAGGCCCGTTGAGTCACTGTCTTACTGTCAGCGGAGTAAACGTCTCTCTCTCGCTCTCTCTCTCTGTACAACTGTTTTGTATGTACCTGTGTGTGTGCGCATGCGTGCGTGCGTGTGTGTGTTTGTATGCATGCCTCCCCTTTAGAATTAAGTTGGAATTTTGGTTGAGCTTTCATACCCCACCTCCTGCTGTAGTTCCCCCCACTCACATACTTACCGGTACAGTAAAAATTACCCTGCTGTATAAGTGGCTAAATCGGCAGCAGTCCAGCACGTCTGTAATATCTGCGCGGATGACAGTCCACAGGGTTTTCCACCCACCCCTCCCTGATCTTTGCCGCCCTCATCCCAATGGAATACTATGTATTAATAATTCATTGTAATTTGAACATTCATTTTACCCCCCACCTCAACCAGTCCCCCAAGACCTTCCCTTGCAGCCCACATTAGGATGTGTCTCACGATGCGGCGCTTCGGCCGCTATAGGTGACCTCACACGAATATTAATTTACTGTTACATTAAGAGTGTTGCATTTCACTTGAGGACTGTACCCTTTATCCACCCTTCAGAGAGCAGCCCCCCCCACCAACCCCCAGTGCAGCATAAGGACCTTTATCAAGAACACGGCAGCAGGACATGGGACTGGAACCCGGGACCCCCGGGTTCTAACCACCAACGTACGACCTGTCAGGACTCAGGTCTGGACTGGGGCTTTTGGCCGCCCTGCTGGCCGTTCTCTGTACTGCAAGGCCATGCGCTTTTGTTTATTCCCGTGTGCTCCTTGCCCTGCCTTCCTCACCTGATCACCATTATAACCTCTGTTATGACCTTCATTATTACCTCTTGTGTTCCTCCAATGGATGCCTCTGTTGTTTATTGTGTTGGGTATTTAAGTCCTGCGTGGCACTTCCCTGTGCCTGTTTTGCAGTTGTTCTCACATGTTTTGACCCTGTTTCTCCTGACCTGCTGAACTGGATTGTTTGCTGATTGCTTCTCTGGTTTTCTGCCCCTGTTCTTCTTGACCCATTTTTGCCCAACGAATTGGATTCCCCTGACATAAATCTCCCTCACTCCCTTGAATCTGCGATCAGGTCCTAACCTGAAAACCCTGACAACGACCACTGGGGACGTACAGGTGCCTGAAATGCAGTACTGGCCCACTTTTCCTGGATGCGATTGCAGCTAAAATAATGTCCACAATTGTAATAATTCCCCTGCTTTCATTCAGCCCGCTTAGTTAACAGGTTAACATTGTCAGTTGGTTAGTTAGTGTGAGGGCACAGTACTAACCCCAGATTCCAACCCCAGAACCTTGACTTTTCACTGAGCCTCATCATGAATCATCAAGCCCCCTGCTGCTCTCGCTGACCCAGCTATAGACCACTTTTGGAGTCGTTTTGATTTAGACATCCATCCATCCCTTTCAGTGCGCCGTGGGACTCGCAGGAGTCGAGGTGCAGCGTTGCCAGGACAGTGGTCTTGTCCTTCACAGGTGAGTCGTCCCCCTGGGACTCGGTGCCACCGGAGCAAGAGGATGAAGCGGCTTCTAATCTCCGATTTACAGACGGAGTAATTAGATGAGAGAGGCGTGATGATGCGGGACACGGTGGAGCGAGAGAGCAGGGCGAGTCGGAAAGACAGGATTAAGAGCTCAGTGGCTGGAAGACACCTAGAGATGGCATAAAAAAAATCAGCACACACACACACACCACCATTACACACACACACACCACGGTCTTCATAGCGATTGCAACCAAAGAGTCCGGTGGCTCAAACTGCTTGTGGGAAAGAAGGAAGTGAGAATATGATTTCATAACAGATACATTAAATATGTAAAATGACAATGAAAAGATGAAAGTAGGAAAATATTGAAGTGAAAAGAATGAAATGAGCCCAGTTCTGTCTGAGACGAAAGCCAACCCCTGGGTCTTTGTGGTCCCTCCGCTTCCTCCCATCATCAGCAGATTATTATTGTTATTATCAGCTATAACTTATCAGACTCTTCTCCCCAAGGTGGTTTGCAGTGTGTACCCTTTTATACAGCAGGGTCATTTTTATAGTAACAGTTCAAGGTCAGCACACTGCCAGTCCCGCTGCAGTACACGGAACCCGCGAGGCTGTAACCGCTTGGCCCCCGGCTGCTCCATCATCGCGAGGGTGCGTAAGTGACCTCAGGTGGGTTCCAGCAGGTTGGAGTTCAGGCTGCTGGGAAATGGCTCACGAATCGGTGCCTTTGTGCTGCGGCTGTCCTCGGGGGGGCACCGAAAATGAGAGCTGTTTTTAAAATTCGCCAAATTAAGCAGGATTGCGGCCCAAAACCCTCAGCGGCTCCCTTATTTACCCACGCCGAGGGGCAAAAGGTGCCCGAACAGAGCCGCCAGCCGCACACTTGCTTCTTTCACACGAGTCCAAAACATTTTTAATGTCACACTTCGATCCACAAACTTGTACCCCGGCGGAAGATTCTAGCGCAGGACACAGTCACCCGAGCAAAAATCAGCAACCTGAATCAAATGGCAGCAAAAATGGGCCCTTTCGCCCAGAACCCCTCACACGACCGCTCTCTGGAAACTCTTACGCGTTTGGCGGCGTAAATGCGGGAATCGAACCGAAATGTTTCAGCTTTTCATGAAAAGGAGCATCACGACAGGCTGTTACGCCGAAAATCAGCGCTTCTTCCCTCTGCTGCAGTGACTACGAAATGAACATATTGTTTATTTCCGTGAAAAGCCGCCCTTTGCGGTTATTTTTTCTGTCTTTAATGCCGGAATACGGAGGCGCATCTCTGTTCCGCCTCCTGACTGTCGTCAGCAAAATGCCAGATGCTGGAAAAGTTGCACTTGGCCGCTTGGAGACGAACGGCGAGCCGGTCAGTGAGAAGCGAGCATCCGGTCGTCTGCTGGGTTTCTGTTACGCGCATGTGGGGGCGGAGCCTCCTTCAGGGAGCTCACCTGTGTGCCGACCACGCCGTGACACTCCCGACCCACACAGCCCTCGCAGAACGTGGTTCCGCTGCGCAAACGGCCCTCGCGTTGGCATGGGAGCGCTTTGTCATACACACGGCATATTTATACTCGGGACCGAGACGCTGTGTGTATTATTGATTGCAGCGCAACAGTTATAGACACAGCGGTCCTGGGGGCGGATTTGCCGTGGGTGATGAATATTTAAAACCGAACAAAACACACCTTTGATACGCGAGACGGATGGAAACGGCCGCAGCGTAATCATTTCTGGGCAGCAAAAAAAATGTGGGAGCCGCTCGTTTTTCGCACGTCTGCGGGTTCGAGGTGGCTTGAGCGGAAAGCCTCCCGCACCCAGAAGGCAGACGTCCCTTCGTCCTTGGGGAGCGGGTCCCCGTCCCCATCCCGTGCCGTCGCGGGTCATGCAGTAAAGGGCAGCGAGACCGCAGATGGACAGACCGAAACAGTCTCCTCTGAGGGTCACGACATCATCTCGGTTTTCCTTCCGCACTATTTGTTGTTTTGCGGAGACGTTTGGGAAACGCGAGTGTAAATTTGTCAGGCTAATAAAGCAAATTGAATTCCTTCAAGAAGGAGCGAGGAGGTGATGGAGTGGCGGATGGAGTGACTGAGAAGGAAAGGGAAGGAGGGAGAGGGAATGAGGGGGAGAGAGAGAGAGAAAGAGAGTCACAGTTGTCTGCTGCCACTCGGGCTGAATGGAGCAGAATTAGCGAGTGAACAATCCATCCATTAGTTAAATGAAGTGTTGGGAGGCGCAGGCTGGGCACGGAGCTCAGTTACACACACAAGCCTTTAATACGATATCGCAGGCCGGGGAGCTGTGAGCGACGTGTGCTGCGTGGCCTGGACCTCGCGACCGCTCATCCGCCCCCCACCCCGACGCCTGCAAGCTCTGCAGCACCCGTGTGTGTGTGGGGGTGCCGTCCCTCCTGCAGCTGGAAAAGCGCTGCAAAGGGTGGTTGAATCTCCTAGCCCAATCGTGTATGTATGAGGATCAAATCCCGGTGTAGCAAAACATCTCAAATATGCGTGTATGCTACAGTTTGCCCATAAGCAAACTTGCAAAGGAAAACAGCCGCCAACAGCTTGATATTCTGCACGTGCTCAGTCAGTGGCAGTAATGATGATGGTTCAGGGCACAGCTTGAATGCCGGAAGGATGTTTTCTCGAATCTCTGCAATGTACTTAACCTGAATCTCTGTGCTGAATTGGTCCGCGGTGCTCACGGCTATTTGAAGGACACTGCAAGCTCCTTCGGGTAAAAGCAACAAAATAAAATAAAATATGCAACATGTTTTGCGTACATTTTAGGTCAGCTTGCATTCTTCATCTGGACAGCAGACCCTCATGGTGAAACGCAGAGTGGAAAAGTACACAGAACTGGTAGCTGCCCAATGACAGCCCACGTTAGGGCGATCGAGTACCAAAAGCGGAGCTGAAAGCCACCAAATTGGCGGTCTTAAGAACGTTAAAAAGACACTGAACTGAGGAAATGTCCACAAGTGAACAGTGTCTGGGGCTAAGGTGCAAGATTGTTTTGTTGCATACTCAAGTGCGGTGTCATATTGGGCTTCTACCACTGGGGATGTAAGCAGTCCTGAGAACATGGCCCCTGGTTTTGGGGTGAAGCAGATCATCCAGGTTGGTTGGGTTTTACATCTGAAGCAGATGTGTTGAACCTCAGCTCAGGGTTCAATGAGATGACGCCTTCACACAGCCAAGGACCAGAAAGGTGTGCCTTCACACCTTGAGTTAGGCAAAGTCCTACCATTGATGGCATTTTTACAAATCTCTCCCTTTGTCTCAGCTCCTTGTCCTCGCCCGGGCTTCCTTAGCCGACAGAGAGAGTAAACGCTCTGGAGATGAATAGCAAAACTGCCAAAATGCTGGAGATGTTGAGCAGACGAAAAGAGAAGTGTGTTCATGAAAGAACCTGCACATAAAAGCAACAGTAATACAGACATATATTTCCCAAATAGATTAATATCTGAGTAAATGTCCAGTTATCCTTCTTTGCGCGTTGGCGTTTGCTTGGTGCTGTTAAATATACATGAGCGATCCTTCAAACATCCTTTTGCTTAGAAATTCTTTTCATCGCTGGCCCTGGGGAGAGAGGCCTAGACTGCCGGCTCTCAGACCTCCAGAAGGAGCTCCCTGTGGGAGGCTGCCGCTGAGGGAAGTGGGGCGAACATCCAGGGTCTTGGTCCAACCCGAGGCCCCGGGGGCCGTACTGCCAGCATGGCGGTCACTGTTCCGCAGCGCCGCAGCAACGGCGAGACTCACTGAGGGAATGCCGTCAGAAAATCCATAAGAGAACCGCACACAACCTGCCCTCCTGGGGGGAGAACTGTGGGGTTTAGTTACAGCAAAGGCCTTTTCTGCCCAGGGGGTGGAGTTGGAACACCGCATATTGGCCACCTTCCCCAGACAATCCATCTCCCAGCTCCCACGCTCCTCGGTAGCTCTCGCTGCTCGCCAGTTCGGGCGCACAGCAGCACACGGCCCCGCGAGGAGCCAGTCCATCAGTTGTCCTTCGTCTGTCCAGAACTCGCTGGGCGCCGCTGTCAGCCCATGTGGCCAGCAGCAGAGGTGACATGGGTGGAAACAAATGATGAAACATCCCTGCAATTTGCCTGCACATATCACTGTGTCTTGGGGGGACTCTTTCAAGTCATACATTAACATTCCTTCTTGTCGGGCACAATGCACACATTTGTGTCCTGAAACCGGGTACTGACAGTATGAGTATCATCGCTAATCTGACAGCAGCATCGTCTCCGGATGGCGTGAGCGCGCAGCCTCTCCGCCGCGTCCGCTGCAGAAATTCTGGCAAACGGTAGGAGCAGCCACATGGGATCCTAATGTGGGAGCCGCGACGAGGCGAAGCCAGTGGTCTCCCGGGCGGATCCTGCTGATTTAAATGTGCAGAAGTTGAAATTTCCCCTAAGATGTCTTGCCTGCTCCTTGCAGGTGTTGCTGTATTCCAGAATCTTCCAGCTGGACTGGGCTTTGAGGTATTGCGATAAACTGCAGAGAAAGGGAATGGATCGGGGGAGGGGATCGGGGTGGCGGCAGGTCAGGGGCGGTTAATTGCGGCGCTGCAATGGAACGATTCTGGGACGGTGATACCCAAACACAAGGCAAGGGGTGAGGGTGCAGGACAGAGGAGAGGAACGTCTTCAAAGGCTCCCTTGAAAACAAGAACAGAACTCAAATATTCATAACTTGGGAATAGCCTCTGCTGTCTCTTTCATCTTGGTGAGGCAGATTAGGAGGGGAGAGGAGAAAAGTTTGGCTTTGGGTCGAGTCCAAAGCTGGAATCGAGGATGAGTTAGAGAACTGCTACTTTGGATCTCGGGTCACTTGCTGCCTCTTGAGCTCTCTTTGAGTCTCCTGCTCTTGTTTTCATCATCCAGTTTTTGGACAGGTACATCAGGGAAGGCTGCGTGTGAAGCCAGGGTAGGGAGCTGAGGAAAGTATCGGAGACACGGAGAAGGTGTGGAAGGTGTCGGGTGTTCAGCATATTAGGAAGTACGATTTGTATTCAGATTTGAGAAAGGCTGAGTCTGTACATCTAGTAGCAGTGTGGTCAAATGTGAGTGATGTTTGCAAGGTCCTCATCTGAACTTGACGCTGAGCTGGTGACTGAGTCTCGGATTTTCCTGTGGAGAAGGTTCTAGTCTTGAGCTGATCTCGGTCCCTAACCGCCACGGGGCTGAACGAGTTTCCGGAGTGTCAAATTTGGCCAAACCCAATGTGCGAATGTGGCACAGCTGGTCGAAAGATGAGGGGCACCGTTTTGCCTGTTAGTGAGAGCGAGAAAGAGAACAAACAGAAGAAGCCAAAACTAAGCATTTGTGCTCCTCAGGCCAGCGAAGAGAAGTGGAGCTGCTTATAAATAAATAGCTTTATTTTGCCAGTCATCATCTGCTGAGCCCACTGTTGTGGGATTTTGAATTTTTATGAATACTATCCTGTGATGGACTGGTGTCCCACCCAAGGTGCATCCTGACCAGTCTAATACTCCTTTTCTACTACAGTAACCTCTGAATATTTTAGTATGAAATGTTTGAATATTTATCTTAACTGGCATCCTTTTCAGCACAAGTCTGGATGCTCAATACAGTTCTGCTTCCCTTCATGTGGAAAGGAAGAGGTGAGACCTTCTCACCTGGACGACAGGTGACCACACGCTACGGCACTTCCACAAAGGCAACAAGGTAACAGGAGAGCTGGCGGTGTTTGCCGTACGCTCTGGGTTAACATTAGTGCCCCAGGGGATATTGGAGTTATGGATACATTAGCATTTTTATGACATCCTGTCATTCTTTACGACATCTTATGATTTTTACAAGGCTACTTTAACACTGTTATAGTGCTGTGTGTGGATTTATTGTGCACTGCACTTACATATCTGGTGCGCAGTATCGTGGAATCAGGAACTGATGGAACCCTAGGGGATGTCTGGGTAAGTTAGGAAGAGCTGGGAAATGGAAGACAAAGGATGATGGGGCGCAAATCAATAAGCCCCAAAAACAGTGATGTGGGGAAGAAGAGGGAAGAGCGACTGACTGCTTTGGGCTTCCGCTCGTGGCTGGCCGGGTTCAGGTGGTAGGTGGGAGGAAAGGACCTGGGGGCACAGTGGAGGAAAGAGAACCATGGTAGAGACAGAAAGACAAATAGAAAAGAATCAAGCAAAAGGAAAGATGAGGATGAGGAGCTGGAGGCAAGGGAAGAGGATGTGGAGCAGGAGCGATGAGATGGAGGTGGCATTAATATTTCAGCAGGCACCACCCTGAACGTGTGTGCACTCACATTTTAATTTATGAGTTCATTTATGTGTCCACCCAACAGGACGTCAGGCATTTTCATTTAGAGATGGACTTGGACTGTTATGGTACACACACACGCGGAAATGTGCTGTGCTGGGGGCGCTAGTCAGGACACGTTGTTTGTATGTAATCTTTTAATAAAGCACCGAGTCGGCTGGCTTCCCCACTCGGAAATCTGCAGCATTCTTTGAGAAAAGGACTACCTTCGGTGATTAGCAATTCAAAGATCTGAATTCCACCACTGGATAAAAATTGTGCCCCATTTCGCTGATTGCGGCAGATTTCAGGTAGGTGTGTATTTTAGCCTGATTGTGGGGCTGTCTAGTGGACCCCAGCCAGGCTGCTGTCGATGTTGACAAATTTCTCACAAAGAGTGGCCATGAAGTGAACCGGGGAAGTGAAGGAACTACTGTAAGCCAGCCTGGTACATCAGCTCCATCCACGTGGTGACGTAACCAGCTCTGTCCAACTGTCTCAAAGGAGATTGAGCGTCGTCCTTGTGAAAAAACACAGTAAATGACACTGAATGTCAAATTTCTACATTGAAAATCATCAGTTATGTTACTGTAGCATATGTTCAAGTGAATTTCTAACAGTATAGCCACGTGACACAGCCCAGTTTTAGTGTTCATGATAGTTGTATCCATCCATTCATCCGTCAGTAAGTACATTATGCTGGTCAGGTTTGTGGTGGTCCGGGGCCCATCCTGGAGTCAAAGGCCTCTAGAATTTGTTGTATGAGCAGGTGGCAAATGTTAAATGTGTGCACATTTTTGGACTCCCTGTATAAACACCTTGTCGAAATGAAACTGGACACATCACCCCGACCCCCCCATTCCGCAAGCAACCTCTCCCCCAGGTGTAACAAGGGGGTCCATCCGAGGGTTCCTACTGAAGCGTTAGCGTGTTAGCTTGTTGGTGTGTTGGCATCACGGAGCGTTAGTGTGAGGCTGCTATCTGCTTGCTGGGATGCGCCGCAGTGTTTGTGCAGCTCTCCCTCCACCCTCCTCCCCTGGGACCGGCGTAACTGGAAGCGCTAACAACGCGGATTCAGGCTCGGGCTGCGCTGTGTGCAACACACACACGGACATGCATGACAGGGCTTTGACAGCGTGTTCTCCCCGATGTCACACATGTCACAATCAAGCAGGCCGCATGACAGCAGCTCCTGTCTGTTCCTTTTCATTTATAAGTCAGATGACTCAATTTCATCTTCCTCATGTCCTTTGGGTTCCGCAGAGAAGAGCTGAAAATATGTCGCATTAATGTTGCTGCAGTGGCATAATTTATGTGTATGTGTGTGTGTGTGTGTGTGTGTGTGTGTGTGTGTGTGTGTGTGTGTGTGTGAGAATACTAATTGATGGGGGTGGTTTAAGCGTGGTTGGATTGAATGTGTGACACGGAAGCTGCACCGCACAGCTGCTCTCCACTTCTGCTTGCTGTGCCGTGATGACAATACGGGATGGTCTGGTGATCCGGTCATCTCTCAGCGTCCCTCAGCATCTCTTGATTCCCATCAATATCTGTGATCAGCCACCAACATTCCTGTACATCCGCGAATACCCCTGAGCTTCCTTATGTCGCCGTCAGCATCCCTCAGCATCCCTTAGCAACATCAGTCAGCATCCCTCAGCATCCCTTAGCAACATCAGTCAGCATCCCGCAGCATCAGCGTCACCCACCCGTATCCTCCATCTTTACAACGCATGCGACCTTCGTCATTCGCCTGCCAGCTGGATGCGCGGCTGCCTTTTTAAAGATAGTTTTTATTTAAATAATTCAGATTAAGTATTTTTCACAAGGGCAAAACAACAGGGTCCCTCAGGGGAATTGACCCAAAACCTCTCAGTCGCCGGACCAGCTGTCTAATGATGCTGCTGCTGGCAGCCATTATATCCCATCATTTGCAGAGGCGAATAGATAATGTGTTTAGATCCCCATTTCGCGCGGCGCTCGAGGGAGCAGCACACGCTTCCGTGTTTAATATTTGGATGCTTAAATCCGGAGCCTCCTGGTCACAAGTCGGGGTCCTTAACCACGACAGCGGGCCGCTGCGGCGTATTAACGTGATTAGCGCCATTAGAGGACCGCCGCCTGGGACCGAGTGGTTGTACACGGCAAAAATCGATGGCCGCACGCTGGCTTTAATGCTGTCTCCCGGGGGCGAGCAGCACTTCTCGGACACGCGCAGCCTTAACAGTAAATCAGCTTAGCGCCTGTCCTTTTCTCCTTCCCTTAGTTTCAACCCCCCTCCCTCCAGCTCCCCTCCATCCCCACCTTTCGGCGGCCGACAGCGTAATTGAAGCAGGCCTTTCATAAACGCACGCGGTCATGAATTACTCTTCTTCTCCCTGTAATGACAAAGACGGGAAGGGGGGTGGGGGTGGGTGGTCGGGGGGGCCCAGATCATCGTTTTTCCTGCCTTTGATCTGCGCAAACTAGATATTGAATAATTAGCACGGTGCGAAAGCGTTCGCTGTCGGGTCCCGTCCCTCGGAGGCTCTGCTGGAGTCTGACTACCGACACAAAAATTAAACCCCCCGCAAGCCACAAATAATCATGTTGCTACAGAAGTCGCAATTTAATCCCCCCCTCAAGAAGATGTAATGTGCGAGTGGCTGCCCACGGGGACCACCGGGGACCGACTGGCGACGGGAACGTCCAGGCCAGGGGGTGGGGAGGGCTGGAGGGGCTGCCTTTATTCACGATCGTCTCCCGGGAAGAAGGACAGCCGACTTTTCGTCCGTTTTTTAAATCCGCATCATTAAGCAATATTTTATTAATTAGGAGGAGTTTATAAAATGTTATTAATTGCATCACGGATGTAGAACTTCGACCATATGATAGCAGTAAACAGGTCAGGGTGCAGGATGAGATGTTCCATAGGAGAACTGAAGCTTCGATGGTTCGTTTGGTCAGCGGATGGACGTCCCAGCTGAGAGGGGGTGGCACCTGTGTCGGTGGGGGTTCGGCGCACCTCAGCCAAGCCGGAGTTCGCAGGTGAAGGACAGGCGGCGAATTACACCGAGGGCACCGGCTGGGAGATCGTGAGTGAGCAAAGGAGGTACAGGAGGGCTGCCCGCAGCTGGGGGGAACGTGGGGGGCGGCGGAGCAAACGGGCGGAGGGGGACAGGCAGAGGTGTGTCACACCTCATGTATAAACAGGGGATGCGGACACCTTACCTGCAGTCAGTCAGCGCCGCTGGCAGTGTGACGGTGGCATGTCCGAGGGCTGGAGGCCACCTCTCCAGCCTGGTGTGGAGAAACCCGCAGAAGAACGGACTCGTCGCTAATTGGATGATCGAACACGTTGGTTTGGACAGGAAGACGGTCCATCTGGTGGTCCAGGTGCAAACTGACCGCTGCTGGAACAGAGGCTCCACAGCCTGTCCGTGGCACGACCCCCAAGGGCGGCTGGTGCGGTCGGCCGCTGCCGGTTGGAGCGCCTTGTGTGACATCATCACCTCCGTGGAGAGCTGAGTTAACCTTGAGGTGCGGGTTTCTGCCGAGACGTGACAGGCGGGAACGCGCTTCACAATCCACAGGCGAACAAGGGAACGGCTGTTTCATGCCAGCTTTGCGCTGTCAGCCTGTCAAAGTGTGTGTGTGTGTGTGGGGGGGGGTGGATGTGGGCGGGTAAATGAGAGGGAGGGTACCTGTCAGCCTGAAAGCATCACCTTTGATCAAGGAGAGCTTATTGTCGAAATTAAAACTGCGCCGGATGGATCGAGAGACGTCCCGCCAAATCGCTGCGTCGGCTGTTTGTCGCTCCCCGAAAAAGTTGGACTCGATGCAGCGAGAAGGACTTGTGAAGAAGTTTCGGTGTCAGCTGCCTGGCTGTGTCCCGTTGGTGAACCCGGCGTCTGCAAATCCTGTTTCTGGTGTCGGGAGTGAGGAGGTGAATGAGGAGGGGTAGAAGCTTTTTTTTTTTTTGCTGGGGGGCTCGAGCAGTAAGCAAGAGGCTGCGGATTGAGGATAATCCCAAATTGCTCTGAATCTCCCAGAGAAAATTTGTGGGAAGGGTTTGTTAGCGCCAGTTCTGCATTCACTGGAGGGTGTGCGGCGCACAGATACAGCACTTTGAGGAGTGTGTGTGTGGGTGTGGGTGTGTGTTTGCTGCATTCAAATGATGCACCCAGCACATCTCTGCCTAAATTTGGTTTTTATCTTCTCCAAGTGGTAAACATGTTCACTAGGAATTCAAAATCTCAAGACAGTGAAACCAGTAGATGTTTAAAAACTGCAGTTACCCCCCCCCCCACACACACACACCCAAAATAGCATGTTATTTTAGTAATAATTGACGGAGAAATCGGATCTGCATCCACCTCCTCCAAGAATGCAACTAGCTGTCATTCTTCACCTCCCAGAAGACCGGTTATGAAACCTCAGCTGCTAAACCAGGACCAGGACCAACCAACAGCATTCATCTCCCACTGGAGGACCGGTCAAAAACTTCCACCTCTCTGTAGTGAACTGATCATCAGAATGCATCTCCAATATCAGGACCGAACATTCACGTTCACCTCCTGCGGCACAACCCGTCATGTACCTTCACATTCCAGAACGAGACTGGTGATTCACCTTCTGGAGCAGAACCAAACATCTACCGTCACCTCTCACAACGAGACCGGTCATGTAACTTCTCTTCTCAAACGTTAGCGTGAACCTTCCAGAAGAGGACGAACCTTCGTCCTTCACCTTCCGGAGAGTTCTGCGTGGGGCCAGAGCACCCAGGTGCCAGCCTGGGGCAGCACGATAAAGAGCTGCCTGGGCAAATGGAGCTGGAGACTTTCATTAGTTGAGGTGTCCCATGGGAGGGGCGCGGGACTAATGGCCAATTAGAGGTTTGTGGGGTTTTGGGAGGGGGGCAGGGGACCGAGCGCTCGGTGCGCATCGGAGCGTTGAGGACTCGCTGTTAAATAAAGAGCGCCGTTTAATCTAATGCTTCATTCGCTCGGTGGGATTACTTGTCAGTTTTGTCAGCTAATTATAAAGCGGCCACATGGTGGGCTGACTCGCCCCCCTCCCCGGCCCCCTCGCCCGCCCTTTATGCTCCATTATGGCCGACAAACTGAAACTGAAACTACCTGCATGGGTGATACGAGCACCTTAAACACGTCTTTTGGGTCCAGTCAAGCCAGAACTTTCAATGGAAGTCAAATGAGGAGGTTGGACACGACACGAGAAGATAAGATTGTCTCTGAAAGACGCCGATGACCATAAGATGGGATGTGGGGGCAAAGTGAATGAGTAGCAGCCAGAAGGATGGACTCAACAGTTACAGTGGACACAACCCTCTCAACACATAAGGACAGAAATTTCTGGAGAAATTCGGTGGTCACCAGCAGTCAATTTGGACTTGACGGCACTCATCCACCACAACATGCTGTATTATTCTCTTCTCGGTTTTACCATGAGCCCCTTTCTGGAAGAAAGTCCCTTCTTCTGAGCGGAGGATCTCCTCTGCTTCACATGTGGACGTGTGTCCTCGAAGCCACAATGTGGCACAGTGGTGTGAAGGTCACCATAGGACACGTTTGTGAGACGGTCAGCGTCTGAGCATTGAGCCATTCAGAACCAGAGCGGGTCGAGACCCAAGTGGTCCCTCGGTAGCTGAAGAAGGAGGAGCAATTATACGGGGCGGGAGGGGCCATGACAGTGAGGGGCGGGGCTCTCGGTGGCCTGCGGTGATGGACAGACGGCTGCTGTGCAATCCTGCATTCGTCCGAAAAAATGTGTTTTTCTCTCTGCCAGGTCCCTCGGGGGGAGATCGAGAGAGAGATCTGAGGAGAGGGTGAGCAGACCCCCCCCCACACACATTGTCTCATTTCCCATCCCTGACTCATTCCTTGACAGAGACAAGGCTTTGGGGGGGGGCTGGCTGTCGGAAAAGGTTCTACAGCTGTTGCCTCCAGCCCCCCGACCCCAAAAGTCACTTCTAGAAAATGCGAGGAGTTTGTTTGGAAGGTGAGGCAAAGGGCTTCATGTCAGAAACTCACAGCTCGAGGTTTTAGGGAAGTTCAAACCCCATGTAGTTCTTCATCTCCTGTTCCCATGTAGCTCTGGTCCTGCACATTTCCTGTCCATCTCCCTCCGGGTGTCTTCTACTTCTGCACGTGTGCATCTCTGCAACTGTGTGATGTTTTGTGTGTTTCTTCATTTCTGCATCAGTGTTTCTTTATGTTTCTCTCTATCCGAGTCTCTGTATCTTTGACTCTGGACTCCTCCATTCTCTAGATGGATGGGTCCAGCTGACATCAAGCCTAGCTTGCAGAGGTCCAGTGTCCACCCTGTGGTCACCTTGGCGGGCACAAGCATGCATGCACACACACACACACACACACACACACGCACAAAGTATCAGTCAATGTGTGGGGCCACTCGGCTCTGAGGGAGGGACAAGGAGACGGCAGACCCCCGTGGTGTTCGGTGAGATGCAAAACTGTGTTCTACAAGTGGAGGTGGTGATGAAGGCTGATTTCTGTTGCTCCTGCTGTTTGGACTGTGTGCTGGAGCTGCCAGAGATGAGCCTGTCCTCGCTCATCAGAAGAAGTGCTTGGCAGTCTCTGGTCTCTGGCAGACCCACCCAGGACCCCCTGACCAGGAGAACCCATCAGAGAAATGGAAGCAGAAGGAGACGGAAATCTGACCCGTTCAGACAGACAGCTGCGCATGCAGATACACACACACACACAAGCAGAGATGTTTTCCTGAAAATGGAAATGGGATGGAAACTGAGATGCCGAGAAGAGGATAATGAGATCCTAGATTAGGAATCTCAGATTAACAACTTCCGTCTCATTTTCCTGCGCCTGATGTTCAGAAGTTGAACCTTTGTTCCGTGGCCAATTTAATTTGTTCCTATTACATTTAGAGGCTTTTCTTGTGCCGGATTATCACAAATTACCTTCTTTGTCCATTAACTGGAGATTGAATTAGGTCTTGTAGTTCTGCAGATGGTCTGAACCGGCAAATGATTTGATTTGCATTTAGTGTCGCTCTGAGGAGGGACACAGCTTCAGCTGCGATTAATCTGGTTTTAATCCAATCTGAGGTTTGCTGAAAGAGGTCTGTCCTCCTCCAACAGCCATCACTGCTCCTCATCGCACCCATCTCACCCGTGCCCTAAGTGGACACGAGAGTCTCCTCCGCAAATGTGATCCCAACAAGTTTGAGGGAGTCTGCTTACCTCTCTCTGCCTCATCGTCTCTCTTCTCTTTCTACTCTTTACATTTGCAGATCTTCAGGGCTGCGTGGTTTTTCTTGCGCCCCATCTCTACATATCAGTTGAGGGAGCCTGACCAAGGTCCAGGGCTCTGGGTCAAACAGGCCTGCATTGCACTCCTTGAACGGCACTTCTGGCCCAACCGTAGCAAAGTACGAATGCGCACCAAGCCTCTGTAAACCCAAGGAGTTCTGAGAGGAGGAATCCGTCAGGCCAAGGACGTCAAGCTGCCCGAGTGGGACGTAAATCAGATTAGATAGAGGTGTCTGGCACTCAGAGGAGATGCGACAGCGTGGAGCACTGGAAACCCGACAGGAAGCACATATATATTGGGAAGAGGGCCTCCTGTGATTATTTGAATAATGAAATAGATTGGCATGTTTGTCCCAGAAGAAGGACGCGCCGACCCTGCATCCAGCTGCCAAATGGTGGAAACCTGGTGGCCACTGGAGTTACGCGTTTCCACGGACCCCAGAAAAATATCGACGGAGAGATAGAACCACAGAGGAAGTTCTGCTCTCGTCACGTTCTGCTCCACACTGCTTTGCTTTATTTCTTTGTGAGCCAAATGTATTTATTGGAAGAGTTAAGCGCTCGCAAATGTGCTTTTTACCAGTAAGAACATCACAGTGGAAGACGACATACTTTTCCGCAGGACTGTTGGACTAAGGGCGGATTCAAGTTCTGCACAACCCCGGGTGTCCAAATTCATAGCATCGCACTGGAATGCAGCGCTCTCGTGGTTTGGCAGGCCCATCGTAGGCACATCAGAACTACATTTCAAACAAAATTCAGGGAACTCCAGATGAACATGCTTAGAAATGCACAGGTGCTGCTGAAGAGCTAATTAATAGGATGGTTTCTGCGTCTACCTGACACTACGCTGGGGAAAAAATAGGTATTTTCAGTCTGTTATGATGGGGTTATGTGGTCTATGTTAAAGCGATGTTTGTGTTGCCTGGATACAGATGAGAAGAGGAACAACATCATTAAAACACCAGCTTGTCGGTTTTAGCTTTTTTTGTCTGATAACTGCTGCTAGATTTTTTTTACCAACTTTTTCTCCTTGAAATGTTGTAGGTTTATTCATTTTAGTTGTGGCCTGTATTGCCGTGGAGACGCCGCATGGTTTGTTGAAGACGGTGTCCTAGTTTCACGATGGCAAGTGGTTGAGATGTTAGAACACAGTTTGAGGAGCACTTCATAAATGTAACAGTGGACCTTGGGATGCAGTACGGACATGGTGCCGCGGCGTCGCGCAACGTTGTAATATTGTCGCTGCAGTCATCAGCAGAGCCCGTGCTGAGCGTAACTCCTACTGACAGGTCTAACTGCTGTGGCGATGACAAACCAAAACCGCGTGTCTTCCTGATATTGCACAACCACACGGGCTTGTTAAGAGGGCCGATGAACGCGATGCTGCCTAACCGTCTCTCTGCTTGCTCAAACATGTTCAACTCATCTTGAACCAGGTAGGTTAACTGAGCTTATACTGGCCAGAAGGTGCCATGACGGGACAGTAGTGAATTCAGATGGGGGGAGGACATTACAGAACCTTAAAACATAGAAACACGGTGGGGCGCGACCACACCAGTGCCTGCTTCCTTCTGCTCCGTGTGGCACGTAGGCAGCCAGGCCAGAACGCAGGGTAGCCGCGAGTCTGTGACAGGCTCGGGCATTCGTCATTTATCCCAACGAAAGTCTTTCATGCTCTCATCCTGCCTTCTTCACATTAGGTTCATACCGGCTTGAGCCCAACAGCTACTCTCTGTTGAGGGAAAGAATCAAAGAGTTTGGCTCTAAAGCTGGAAGATGCCTTCTTGTCTGAGTGTTACTTCAGCTCACTTGGTGTCAATCTGTTACTGCTGCGCAGCTGCTGCAGGATGTTCCATTCAGAGATGATACCTTTCGGCCTCTCCGCTGCTCCACATTCATCCTGCTGCCGTGCTCTCAGAGGAAGCGGCTTTAGGAGTGACCCAAACGAAGCTCTCACGCCTCCAGTGCCCTCCCGACACTCCCCCAAAAGCCACTCATTTTCACGGCCCCACGGCCCCTCAGCTGCCTCCTCCCTTTGACTTCTTCTGCACTTTGATGCTGAGGGAATCTCAGCGCAGCTCTTGCTCACATGAGACGAGGTACCGCTGCCTGTGGACTCCAAAGCCTGTTGTGCTCCCTCTATCTGCTTCCCTTCACCCTGCTTTCCTCTCATTGACACTACTGCATTGCCCCGTTGTTGAACCCTGGAGGTGCTTCTCAGCTCAGCCTTTCTCATGCTTACCCCTCCTCACAAAACACTGCTTCTCCGCAATCCTATCAAGGCAAGAACCATGCGTGTGTGTTTGAGCGCGTGTTTTGTCTTGTCTTCTGTTTTCACTTAGCCCCAAGCCCATAGCTGGTAGCGGCGCTCTTGGAGAGAGAGAGTAAGAAAGGGAGAGGAGACAAAAAACAAAACAAGGTAACAAAGGCACCGAAATGAGCAGCTTAAGAGCTTAGCGGGCATTAGAGACGCCCAATTTCAACAGAATCGGCTCTGCTGCACTGAGCGAGAAAGATCAGAGCGGCGCACCCTGAAACAAAGCAGCATCTCCTTGTATTATTTCTCCACTTCAGTGTACGCCGCACATTTATCCCTCCCTCCCCGTAAGTGGCGTATAAGGTCTAGCTGACATGCGTCTGCTTTGTCGCTGAGCTGGTGCCTCTCTCGTGAGCTCGTTCAATGCCTTACCTGATAGCTGCCCGCTTATTCACTCGCTCTCATTCACCTGCTCCTTCTCTCGCCGTCTCACTTATTAGCCAACTCACTCATTTGCTCACTTCACTCCTTCACTCCTTTGCCCACCACCTAAGAAGCTCACTCGCATCCTCAGCTGAACAGAATGTCATTCCCTCGCTCGCTCACGCATGCATTTATTCCCCGAATCGCTCGACATCTCACTCCCCCTCTAACTGGAGCCCATCTGAAACACACAAATAGCCTCAAGCTCTCGGCATCTCACACATACGGACTCGTACGTGCCGCGCCGCAGCCTAGTGCCTTTGGACGGAGGTCTTTGTTATGGGCGGTGCGCTGGGAGGGGGTCTTTGAGGCAGTCACTCTTCTGTCCTTGAGGCCTGCTGTTTGAACGGAGACAAAATTATAGGAGGTGAGAAACAAAAGGACAGAAGTGGGGGTGGGTGTGGAAGACAAAGGAGCAGCTTGAGGAGAAAGGAGCAGCGATGGAGAGCGGCGGCAAAGGAGGCCAGAGAGAGAGAGAGAGAGGGAAAGAGAAAAAGAGAGGGAGAGGACTGGAAGTGGAGCTGCGGTGACCCTTGCCTCGCTCAGTGGGTTTGTGTGAGACGCAAGTTCACGGAGAAGTCAAGGGAGACCTGAGACAAAGCAGGAGAAGGAGCCGCGGCCGAGGCAGACAACACGCCTCTATTTATACACCGGAACAGATCTCCCTTTGAGAGGGCTTAAGCAGTTATCTGCGCTCCCCCTCCCCACATTCGTTTCTTATTTTTTCCCTGTTAAAGAACATTTCATAACCCCGCACTCCACCCCTGCGGAGCTATATGGTGTCAGGGATTAAAAGGAAGCTGCCTGGGCTTAGCGCTCGCCGGCACCCGTCTCCCCACCTTCTGCTCCTGCTAAACTCGGCTCTCGGCTCACGGCTTTTCTTTCCATCACTTTGGATTCTTCGGGGCGGCTTACGGGCCCCCCTCCCCAGGTGCTGTTAATACCGCTCATTACCAGGACGGGTCCACGCTCACCGTTGCCTTCGCCTGTCCACCTGCCCGGCTTGCCGTACCCATCCCTCTCCCGATGGGGTTAATTCCTTCCAGGGAACCCGCCTGTTAGACAAACGCTCATAGTTAGTGGGTCAGGTCACAGTTTTTTCTTTGTTGGTTCCCGGACAAATATTGCATGACGTAAAATGAAAAATCAACATAAAATAAATGGTGCGTTTCGTGCGTGACAATGAAGACACAAACTTATTTTATAATATTTCTAACAAAAAATGCTCAATTCTGCCACTTATCATTGAAATTATTAACAGTGGCACCACGGACTGCGCGATTTTTTGATTCCGACTCATAAACCGCTCCAAGGGTGCTCGTGTCACAAAGCCGCATGTACGGTTTAAATAATTAAGCAAATATTTACATGCTTTCTCAATTGATCTCCTAGTCGGTGCTGAGCGTGCGATTTCGGCGGCGAGTTAGGTTGTTGTGACTGTGGAAGGAATGAGAATCACCGTGTCCGTGTGCTTTGCACAATAAAACGGCGGCGGCAACTAAAATACCTCCCGATGAAGTTAAATTATTCTTTGATCAGAGAAAAATGCTGTGGTGTTAAAGGAAGAAGCAGCGGTTGTATGAAAAGTTTTTTCACATCCGCTGTAGTAGGTAGGACGGGTGGCACCGCTCTCTGACCTCTGACCCCAGGCTCAGCGTTGGCCTGGTCAAGGCCACGCTTGAGAGTATTTCTATTGTTTCCAAACGGCTCAACGCGCTCCCCGTTCTTCCGCCCCCTCGGCCGCGGTTATGTTTTCATCGCGCCTGTCAGACTTGCAGTAAGCTGGAGGATGAGCGTAACTGCTGAAACTGGGGGGTCAATGTAGCGTGTAGCGATGCGGGGGCCTGCGCCGATGGGAGCTAATCCAGTTTGGCTGACAAATTGGGCTGGCGTGGAAACGCACCGCGGCCTGGCTCTCCAAACCGCTTACGTCTCACTAAGGTAACAGCAAACGGCGTAACTGTGTGTTTCTGAACGCCTTACTGTGTAATGCACTCCTGTAAGGGGCATCGCTGTAGCTTTTCCTCACTATTACAAGGGTGGAATCGAAGACAAGCGTTTCTGTAAAGGTCACACGGTGCTCACATTTATTCATTTAACCGGTGATATTTTTGTAAACCCATCTGCAGACACTGATTTATCCATTTACCCTGGGTAACTTTTACTCCGCCGGGATGAGGACCTCGCTGAGGAGCTGGGATTCAAACCCAGGACCTCCAAGTACAAGGCAGCACAAAGTCAGCTGTGGACGAAGCAATTTTTTTGTCGGTTAGAAAAGAAGTTTATTGGTTGAGGCTAAAGATCTTCCTGAGTTATTAAAGGCCTCCTTATTTGCGTCAGTAAAAATGTTTGACTACCGAGGGTTAAATGACACCGACTTGTGTAACTTTTACCGTATCACTTTGGGCCAACACTTTTGACCAAGAAATCTACACAGGCGGAGGGGATTCAAACCCAGGTCCTTAGGCAAGAGCTGCAAGCATTACACCCCCTGCCGCCCTAATGGTAGAGCCCCGTACCGTGTTTTACCTTTCAGGCTGTGTAAAGTAGAGCGGCTTAGGCTCCATGTTTGTCAGCTGTGCTCCGTGGCGCCGCTTTTTTCCCTGCCGCCGATTTGTTCGCTAGTTTGGTTGTTTGCTGTCTGTTTGTTTCTTCCTTTTGTGCTTTAAAGACATTTCGGGGGACACTTCTTTAACACGGAGGCGGTATTTACATGGCTCAGATGTGCGGAGAGCCTTGCGGCCCCGTCGGCACCGAGCCGCGTTCCTCCCACTACAAAGGCAGAGGGGAGCGGAGGAAGACGCCAGTCGGAGCCTCTTCATTAGCTGCGGATGGGTGAGAGTGGCTCCGACACACATCTCACACGCATCTCGCACGCGTGCGCGCACACACAAGCACGCCTTGAGAAGGCGGGGGTGCGGGGGGGACAGGGGGCCGAACCACGGCGTCCCGCAGGACCGATAAGCTGCGATAATTTGAAGAGGATTTGATAATAAATGCACACGAACGGGAGAGGAAGTCCTGCAAACAACGGAGGCCAAATCGGTAGCGAACCCACGTCCGGCTGCGGGGGCTCATCCACAGGAGCCAAATCCTGCCCTCCTCGTGACCTCCCTGCCCCGGCTGTTCCCACGTTCCCCGCGTTTGTCTAAGACGCACGTTGGTAGTCGATGAGCGTGACAATCGCAGAAGATGCTTTTAGCAAACTCAGAAGGCGTCAGGTGCGATTCCCACCTCCTGCCGATCAAAGTACGTATCCTCAGTCGACACAGTAAAAATTACCAGGTTATAAAACACGTAAGTGTTAAAAGCAATACAACGGGTGTTATATGAGCTGTTGTTATCATTTTTCATATTTGAACATTAAGGCCCAATTTAAAGTTTGTTTATATCGGTCTGTGCTCAACAATGTAAAAGAATACCACTGAGCTTATTAGCATTCAAATTGGATGTGTTTAGCCTCCCGCTGTCCTTCCCGTGCCCGTTCACACGGTGACCGAGGACATCTAGGACCTTCTGACCGTTTCCCGACCCAGTCCCCGGTGCGCAGCAGGTAGCGCTGGTGCCACACAGCTCCCGGGTTGGCCGCTCGGACATGGGCTTAAACCCCATTCGGTCTGTGTGGGGTTTCCTGCGTGTGTGGATTTCCTTGTGATGCTCTGGTTTATTTCTGTAGCAGTGGTTCTGAATTGCTCATCTTGTGTGTGTGTGTGTGTGCGTGTGTGTTCTACTGTATAGGTGTGTGAATGACTGTAGACAGCGGACAGCAGTGTATTTGAGACCGTAGGTCCCCATGGATAAGAATGTGAGATAAAAGCCAGTTAACAGTCACTGCAAGTCACTTGGAGAAGAAGTTCTGCTAAATGAATAAATGCCCATGTAATTTAGATGGTGTTTCTGCGCTGAAGACCACGGCCTGCGCCCGTGCCGACCGTCGGGGGACCTCGCCCGGCTCTACTTAAACACCCCTAATGGCCTCCTGCCTCACGCAGCAGCTGCCTGGCAGCTCCTCTGCAGCCAGACGCCAGGAAACATCTGTCCACCATTCAGCTCACAGCCGCGAGCCTCCTTACGTATGCAGAGGCTCACCGGAAAGAAAATTTCTGTGGAAAAGTGTGTTTTTTCCTACATTTCACACGCTTTGATAACTGTGGTGTGAGACGTGCTAATAACCCACTAATGGCACGCGTTCGCTCCTAATCTGCGATGTAAATCTTCTCGCCTGTCAGAGAGATGATTTAAAACAAATCCAGATTAGTCAGGATGTGCGGATCTGCCTCATGGCCTTCTGGAGGTACAGTGACCAGCAGCGAGGTCCAGGACGGAGCCACGACGCTGCCCCCATATGTGGCACTTGGCAGCCATGAAGCAAACCCCGACCCTGCTCCCCTCCCAACCTGGAGAGGGTCTGTTGCATAAAACGCAGACTGAAAGGTGACCCCCCCGAGTAGTCCAGCAGAGCTATGTCTCTACAGACCTTTATGTTCCCTCAGAAGATGAAGAGCATCTCCTCTCTCTTCTCTCGTCCTAGTGTCACATTTTTGCTGCTTGTTTCTTTGTTTGATTTATTGTTTTGTGTTTTCCAGCTTCCAAGGGACTGTTGTTACCGGATGGTTCCAACCTGGTTTAGGTTATGATGTCCACCTGTCTTTCCCATGAGAGTGCTGAGAACGGTGAGGCTGGGATTTTTTTGAGTTCAGGGTTATGTAGGTGGGGCATAGCCCTGGGGGCGGGGCTTAGCAACAGGGCGGGGCACAAACCCAAGCCCGCGGTGTTGAGGGTGTCACACACACCTGCAGCCACATTTACACCAGCCCACAAACACAGGGTTCCTCTTGCGGTTACGCTCTCTGCATACACACACACACACACACACACACACCTGCCAGCACACAACATGGCACTCAGGGACACATCTCCTTGGGGACACACATGGAGAAGACATCTCCCCAGCAAGGAGGTGCCACAGCGGCTTTGCTGTATCAAATATTCATTACAGCGTGACACTGAGTTAGTGACCCTCCTGCTCTCCCGGTGCTCCTCCACACACAAACGCACGCACACACACACACTCTTACAAAGATGTGTGACAATACAGCAACACAAATATATAGACACACACGTGTGCGCAGACACACACACATACACGAAATGCAGATGAGGTGGCTTGTCTCTGTCCTGCCGGGATGCCGTTGCTGTGTCAGGAATGGAATCAGACGGGTCACTAAGCAGAACTTGAAGGTGTTTCTGTGACAGCGAACATCTGCCAAAAGGGCCCCTGTACAGCGTGTATCGGCCCCCTGTGGTCCCGTGATGGGCACGGCTCTCTGGACTCCACCATGTCTTCCGGCGTCCTTGAGCCTCACACTTGTGGATCACAGCGGAACCTGGTCCCGGTTAACCGTTTCTGTTGGAGAGGCGATGCCAGTGGAGCCATATTAGCTGGACAGAAAGAGGGAGAAAAGACAAGAATGAGATGGCCCGAGGATGTACAAACGCTAACACGCTTTCCTCTGCCTCTGCACCCAGGCATGCCTCCTAATGAAGGCTCTGATGTCCTCCAACTGTCTTCTTCTGAGGTTTCCCTGCGACAGGTGCCATGGAGATGACCCACAACCCCTGTGCCTCCACCACCACCGCCTCCCCCCTTCATCGCAAAAACAGACCCAGGAGCCATGTGACGCGTGACCTTTCCTCGCTGCCGTGCAGTGGTTTCCACGGCGATGTGATACAAGCGACAGGTAAAGATGGATGGTTGGCAGCAGAGGCGCGCGGCCCCACGGTCCATATTCCGGGCGGGGACGGAAGTGTTTATCACAGTCCTTAATGAGAGGGACGTCTTTGTGTGCTTGTGGACGCGCTGTGCATGCAGGAGTGACCGGGCTGTCATTGACTCGTCTGCTCTGTTCATCACTGTTTATTTATTTACACTTTCATTCATTTACCATTTTATACATGGGAAGTGATTTTCACTACCAGTTCAGAGTACCGTGCTCACGACTTCCTGCCGCCCACATAAGCTCCGCTTCTGATGGGTCAGGACGGCCCTTCCTGGAGGGTGGTTTTATAGCCTGGTGTCCATTGTTTCAGGGATACGCTCCAGACCGCCAGGCTTAACAGTGATGGATGGATGGATGGATGGATGGATGTTTAACAAATGAAGGCCAGCACAGAAGTGCAGTAGGTGTCCCTGGTGTCTCACAACATTTGGGCTCTATGGGTACGTGTTTGAATCTAGTTCAGTCTGTGTGGAATTCATGTTCTCCCAGTGTTTTTATGGGTTTCCCCCCACAGTCCAAAGACATATATTTCAGGTTAATTCCTTGCTCTAAATTGCCTGTTGTGTTTGGGCTGGTGGGAGGCACTGTGCAATGGACTGGTGTTCCATCCCATGTATAATCTCTGGACCACCTGGACAAAGGGTTAAGGGTGATGGCTGGATGTTTTACAAAAGAAATTTTTACAGAATTAGATGTGTGGAGTCCTAAGGAGAGAAGGAGGAGTAAAAAAGAAAAAGAGAGAAATGCAACATGTTGGAAGAGGTTATAGTAAGGCTATAATGAGGCCACAGCGAGGTTACAGTGAGGTCGCAGTGAGGCTACAATGAGTGTGACGTGTATGATTGCAGTCATACAGCTTTAATGTCCCTTTGTCACTCATTGACAGCAAAGCAGAAGAGCAGAGGGTCACAACACACCGAGATATAAACACACACGGATATACACAAGGGCAGGGGTGAGGTTCCAGAAGGGTCTCCGCACATTCCAGGGCATATTTCAATTATTGTGCAAATGAAGGGCTAATTTTTCCGGTGTACCAGACGGCTCAGAGCATCCCACTAATGCCCTTGTAGATTCTCTGGATGAGAATCATATTTCATACATTTTAATACATTTTAATATCAATATCCTGATGCTGATGGAGATGCAGGCAGGAAGACATGCAGCAAAGAGAAAATCACATATGTTTAGTTTCTGCATGAATATATTCATCAGCCAGTGCAGTGTTTACTTTACAAGGGGTTCAGTTCTGCCTCACATCGGGTTGTAAACAAGTACACATATTTACATGGATATTTAAACACGGATTCCTAGCATCATTGTGCATATGTGAAAATTGGAATGGGTTTATTTATGCACATGAGTATTTCTGCCTGTTAGTCTTTCCAGGCTGGGCGTTAGTGGTGTCAAATACACACACACACGGGTCAGTCCATGTTCACCGGAGCATAGGGTCAAACCGCACGTCAGCAGGATTCGGGAACTGGCAACACACCGTTATCCTGACTGACAGAGGGATGCCCGCTCCGGACCACCAGCAGGTCTCAAAATGGTTCAGGTTTAAGGTTCGCTTTGTCATCCTCCCTTATTGAGATGCACAAGAGAGAATGAACTCTACACGGTAGGAAGACAAAGGACAACACAAGCAAACTGAATAGATAAGTAAATATGTAGGTGAACAAATAGATAGAATTAGATGAATAGATAAATAACAGAGATACGATGAAAAATATAAATATAAATACTGTATGCAAGGTAAGAGCATCTGTGCAAACTGGCGGTGAGCAGAGGTGTTGGTGGTGGTGATCAAGTCCTGATCATCTGTTGCCTGAAATTAAGCAGCCTGACTGCTTGTCAGGAAGAAACTGCCCCTGAACCTATTGGTGAGAATCAGGGCCTCTGAAGAAATATGAACGGTACAAGGAGGGGCACTGCTGTTGGACCATAGACGTGAAGTACCTACAGGGGATTCAAACAAACTTTTGGAAAAGCCATCCGGGCAACTTTGGATTGAGGATAGTATTTCACTCATCGTAAGACTACACTTACGATTCGCATTTTGCTGCTTTGAGTTTCAGGCGAGGCTCTGCTGTTGTACCGATGGGGATGCTACTTTTATGTGGCAAAATATCAGAACTTGCCCACTGGCATTTGACCGGTTTGTGATAAACAGAAAAGATGCGAGGAGAAGCTGTGGAAGAAGCGGGCTCCTGTGCAAGGTGTGTGTTGTGTGCGCGTGTGTTTGTGTGCAGGAGTCTGGTAGCAGAGGCCCCCTCCACAGCCCGCCACCCCCAGCAGCAGACAGGAAGCTGTCAGGTCTGGAATCTGTGCGGCCCGGCGTGACACACCGCAGAGTGCCGCGTTCCCGGCTCTGCCGACAGAGCGACCGGGGGCCGTAATCGCATCAGGGGTCCTAATCCGGGGAGCAGCGAGTGACAAATCTCATTGAGGCCTCATTGATTCGGTCTGGGTGTGTTTGATTTCGGTTTTATCAATGGAGATTCATGCGTTCTGCCGGCCCGTAATGCGATCAGCCGCCGGGGAGCTCTGCCCAGGCCTCTTGTTTGGGTGAGCGAGCCGAAGCCCCCCGTTTGTCTGAGTGATGTCACCCCTCTGCAAGGCCCTGCTCTCGGCTCCCCGTGATAAGGCCTCACCTGTGGATTTCTGATTTCTGGCAACGTGAGAGTCCTACTGAGGTCACCGTGGCAACCGCCTCCTACTACCACAGCCAGATCTACCCCACTGTCTGCGCCCGCATAAAGAGGAGAAGCCTGACACAACAGGGATGTTCATCATCGATTTGAATTCCGATAGGCTGCTCTCAGACAGACCTTCAGACACAGCGGCAGACACACGCACGCACACACACAGACACGCACTCAAACAGTGTCAGACTGATATAAAGATGCGGACTCACGCATATATCCACACACAGACTTTGTTCTGGTGTTCTTCTTTTGTGTACTTTTCCTTCTGCAGCTTGGCCCACTTTGGCCTGTCAGGCTTGGCCTCTCTCTGAATCTCCCCCAGCGGTCTTTGTTCCGGCAGCCATCCGACGAGCCGCTTCCAGCGAGAGGCGCTGCATCCTGCCTGCATGCAGCAGAAAGAGAATGGCTAATCGCTCCGACGGAACCACTTCTGGCTTTCACATGTTTGGGTGCGTAAGTGACTTTGCTCACCCACTTGTGTAGCGGAGAGTCATGAACACTTATGTGCTCTTTTGTGCTCTCGCGCGCGCGTGTGTGTGTGTGTGTGTGTGTGTGTGTGTGTGAGGGATACAGGGGTCATTGATGGCTGAATCACTGAAAGCAGCAGGGAGGTGGGGGTGTCCGGGGTTGAAGGGCTCTACTTGATGAGCTTTAATTTCCTCTCATATCTCTCACGCCATCATGGTTTGGAGAGAGAGTCGAGTAGTGTGTGTGTGTGTGTGTGTGTGTGTGTGTGTGAGTCATTGGCCTGTCAGCACAGTGACATATGGCTGAATGCTGAGCTTCACAACATCCCTGTTCATGTCTGTTTAAGCCAAGCAGGTATGGAGCTTCGATCTTTCCAAGGTCAAGGGTTATTGACATTTCTGAGGTCAAAGGTCTCTGGCCTTCCTCTTTGGCACAATGGAACCTGTCAAGGTGTCACCTCCTAATTAAGGAAATCCAACGTTTGCCCTTTAGTACAGCAGGACAGCATTGGTCATTATTTGCATTGCAGTCAGAGCAAAATGTACCAGAACCGAATGGTGCTGAGATGGTGGTCAGACATCAGGAGAACAACAGAGGTACGCCTTCCCGGGGTTCTAGCAGCTTCTCCTGGGCACCTGACCTCTACTGTGCAGCCAGATCTGCCTCTGAAAGTGAAGCTGGCTGTGGAAGCACCTTGCAGAACCTTGATGGTTCGGAGGATCTCTTCTGGAAGACTCACCCGACCCTAAATTCTACTCCAACACCTGGGTTCCACCTCTAATTTGTCTGTGCCGTTAAAGATATTTTCTAACAATCTTCTATGAAAAAACTAGTAAACTGATTTAAAAAGCAACCAATGAGCTCTTCTGATAGATACACAAACAACTCAGGTGACTTCCTCAAGTTCTGGTCTCCGCTACCATTTAATTGGGGCCGGAGGAGAAAGTTCACACAAGGTAGGAGAAGCATTGTTTTCCTTCACCTGCCTCTAGGAATGCCCAGGAAATGACATTCGGATGCCATGAATATTCTGCTTCCATTTGCATTTGCTTAACTCTCCCTCTGCCTTTGACCTGCTTACCTTTGTGACTCCTGCGTTGTTGGGGTTCCGCCCACTCGGAGCTTCACGCCCGGAGGCCTCAGGACGGGCACCTGAGTTCGCCGTGTTGGTCTTCAGAGGTAGCGGCAGAATCCAAGCCCAAAACAACGCTGTGATAACAAGGAGACACTTTGCCGGCGGTTTGTCTTCTGTTCCTTATCAGCACGTCTTTGTTCCCACAGCGAATAGAGTCGCCCTGAGCTGTGGAGGAGCCGGTGCCGTTCTTCATCTCAGGACAGCGGTTCTGTCCTAGTTCTGCTTCCTAACATCTCGGGGAAATTTAGGAAAGGCCGCAACGTCCGCAGTCCTCACGTCTATGGCGAAGATCCGTTCTACCAGGTGTTCCGAGCTCCTGTTCCTGAAAAGTGTGCCCGATCTTGGGCCAGCTTGTGCCCGGATACGGGACAAAGAGTACCAGGATCTGAGACAACCTCATGCCAAAATGGTGGCCAAAGGGTGCCAGGTTATGAGCTAAAAGACTAGCAGGGTGTGGGTGAAGGAGAACCAGTTTATGGGCCAATGCCATGTTCACTGTAGCAGAACGTTCTGGATGATCTGGGATCTGTCATCATGAGCATCTGGGCCCCCCTAAGGTGACACTGCCTGGTTCCCCCCTCGCTGAGTCCCCACCTCTGTGGCCCCTGGGTGGGGGGGCTGCTGCCGCTACAGTACACTGACAGCTTCTCAGTGAGCTTCACCCTGCCACCAAAGAGCATGTCCACAGGATGGTGGTGGTGGGGGGGGTTGCCGGTGCTTCAGCGTGCGCGCGTAGGGGAGATTGGGGGGCATCGGTTCCGACACGCTTCGCGGCGTGAGCCCTTGGAGGCCCCCCGCCGCCTCACAGGGACACTTTACAAACTCTGGTTAACATGAAAGGGCTGCTGACAGGATTATTGCAAATGCTTCTTCAAAACAGACTCTAAAGCGAACCGTAAGGGACCGCTGTCCTCTCCGTGACCACAGACAGACCGTCTTTCATTGTTTCTTTGACTTTGTTCGTTCACTTCACTCTTTTTTTTTCCATTTCTTCCCTCAGTTTGTTGGAGGCCGTATTTAAATCACCACGGGAAGGTCTGTCCACATGTTTTATTAATGTTCACATGCATCGCAGCGCAAAACATCTGAGCCAAGACCGGGGTGCATTCTGGGTTCTGAAGGGCTGCTGAAAGGTACCGTCGCTCTGGGCTTCCTGCACCACGAGACAGAGAGTGATGTGTGTTTGTTGTTCTCGCCTGCATTTCCCATCGATCACTCTTTCTTTCTTTTCACATTTTTTTAAGTTCGCAACTGTTGCAGTTGTACTCATTCTAGACTCTTTGCCACTTGAGTTGCTCCACCAAATTCTGTAAGAGACATCCGGAACCTCGAGAGGAGAGTGAGGACACGAGCGGCCCGCCTACCTCTGCCGTTGACCTCCACCCCGAGCAGGCGACGAAGGTCGGGTTTAGCCGCCACCCCAATCCACCCACACCTGCTCACCCCCGGCCCAAACCCACAGTCCGTTTTTGTACTCAATTCTGTCCTTTGTGGCAAATGAAATGGCAGAGGCCTGAGCGTGGAGGACTCTTTTCCTTTCCCGTTACTCTGGTAAACCCTGCGGGGATCTTTGCGGTCCAAATCATTGCACCAAATTCTTTGGATTTTCGGTCAGACCCCGAAGTTTACGGAGAAGAATCGGTTTAGGTTGTGATTCTGAGTACTTGCTGAGGTAAGAAGGAAAAAGTTTCTACATAAGCATCGGTTCATACATCTGTGTATCGATGGAGCACAACACAGACAGCGATGGTGATGTGCAGGCAGCCGAGCAGCTAGCGGTTAACTTTCTCGCTTATTATTATTCATTCCGTGATTTTGCTCTAAAGCATCTTACCCTGATTTACCCCTTTATACAGCAGGGTAAACACTCCTCTTGCTCCTCAGTTTCTCCCCACCTTCCACCTCATTCTCCTTTTTAGTTCTTCTTCTTCTCAACACTTGGTCATGTCTCCCCCATGCACACACCTGCTCCCCATCTCACCTGACTCGGGCCCATTGTGTATTCCAGGTATGTTCTCTCCAGCGCTTCTCCTCCTTTCTTCCGCTGACCTGGTTTTAAACATCCGTCTGTCTGCAGACGCTGCGTGCAGGACGTGATTTGGGGGGGGGGGGGGGGAACGGTGGAGCCGGTGCTGAAACGCAGAAAAGATGAGCTGGATGATGAGGGAGGATGGTCGTGCTGAGGAGAAGAGAAAAGTCTTATTGGGTGGGTGTGTGTGTGTGTGTGTGTGTGTGTGTGTGTGAGAGAGAGAGACAGAGACAGAAGGTCAGGGTCACCGTCTTTTCTCCTCCAAACCGTCAGCAACAGCAACACTTCAGCTTGATAATGCAGGCACTAAAATACACACTTCCTCCCCCTACTCACCAACACACAAACACACAGGTATAGCATTTGCACATAATCTTCTGCGCACACCCACACTGTTCCACGTATGCAGAAAGAAACAGATTCACACCAGCACTCCCCCACACACCTGCTTGTATTCATAAATGCTATCTGTGGTGCACACACACACATGCACGCACGCGTGCGCACACAGGCTTGCACGCCCGGTGGGTACGAGAGCAGAAGAAGAGCACCGCAACACAGCAGTTTGTCTTTCGTGATAAATTCCCATCGGTGTCCCCAGAGATGTCCGGCTCATGCTGGCAAATCAACACATTTTTCACCCCCACTCCCCCTAACAACACTTTCCATTCCTCCCCTCTTTACTCTGAGCAGCAAACAGCAGCAGGCCAGCAGGTGGCAGAGCGGCTAAGCGCCGCTGACCCAGGCTCACACACTTACATTTGGTCATTTTATCGATGCTTTACTCCGGTTTTATCCCGCTTACATTGATTTACTCTTCCGTACTGCAAGGAAATTTTTACTCCATCGGTTCAGGGTAAGCACCATGATCAAAGGTACCACAGCAGGTGTAAATATAGTAAATAAGCAGTGCACGTAGAACGCGTGGTCAGGGTGAAATATGAGCTAAATTAATGACCCTGAGCCGAGGCTCACAGTGAAACGGCTCTGCAGATCAACGGGAAGCCATGTGGCTCCAAGCAGGAAGCCTACAGGCCTCCGCTAACGTTTGTCCTCTAACAGGTTCGGCACCCCACCAAGGGGACCAGCATGGTTGGTGAGGGTGGGGTCACAAATCCTCCGCTCTCCAAATCCCCCCGACCTGCCTCCTGTCCCACCTCGGCTCGGTCCGGCTTTGCAAACTGGGCCCAGTGCCAGGCGCCGATTCGCGGTCCATCAGATAGCGGCAGCGCGGTGGACCGAGCTCACGAGACATTTGAATACAAAAGGAAGCGGCCAAGGAGGACGGGGAAAAAGGAGCCCCCCCCCCCCACCCCCAAACCCAATGCACCTCTATTGATATTTAAAGGAACCCAGGTCCTGGGTGGGACGTCCCGTGGATACACGTTTCCCAGAATGCATCTGCCCCGATGGCACTATTATTCCCGATTACGGAGTCACAGGCCTTATCTGCAAACTGCCACACGGCTGCTGCCTCGGGTGTGACTCCCCCCTCCCCCATCGCCCCATCCCTGTGGCTGCTGCATCCAGCAGGTGTGTGTGTGTGTGTGTAAAGACGAGGGACAGCGCATCCCTCTGCGTGCGTGCGTGTGTGAAACGTGCTGTAAATCCTGTCCCTGTGCGGGAGCTGGGTCTCTGTGCCGAACAACGCTGTAATGCCGTCCCCGGTCAGCAGGGGACGCGATGTTTTCAGATCACCTTGCTAGGTTCAAATCCCACCAGCGTAAGTACATTTGTTCCTTTTGTTTGGAAAAAAGCATCACATGAATAATAATGAGGCCTTTTCCATCATCCCAGCCTCTTAGTTCACTGTTGGATCCTGAAAGCCAGATTTCCCATGATGCCTTTGCAGCAGCATTTCGGTTTTATCGTATGTTATGTTTTGCCTGCTGGTGATGTCATCGGGGGGGGGTGTATATATTTCAGTCTTTTCTAGTTACAGTTATTGCTTTGCAACCACACAGCAAGGGTTTGAATCCCATCTCCATCTGGAGCACCAATGACCAAGGTGCTGATCCTGAACGGGTGCAGTAAAAATGACCCTGCTTCATAACAGGGTAAATCAGTGTAAGTAGCTCAGTTTACTCGGTGCTACAATAAATGCAGGTTAGTCATATGTTTTCCTGCGGTTTATTGTGTTTATGGCCTTTTTATTTGACATAAAATATGGAATTCAGATCATTTATTGATTTTAAAAGAAATAATTTGGATGAAGATTAATGATCAACTCAGGTGTCACTCAAGCGAAGTTTGTGACCTGTGGCAGGAACTGTCACACTCCCAGCCGACGGAGCCACCTGTGATGTCAGTCCATCAACCATTCGGGGGGGGGGCAGGAGCTCAGCTTCTGGGTTGGAGGGTCCAGCCATCCTCACCCACATCTGTAGACTGAAGCGGCATCTTACCTGGCCCCCTGGATTGATTCCCACCCCCGCTCCATTATCTCTGCCCTCCCTGTGTGTATTCCTGCCAGTAGCACTGGGGTGCTAATGCTAATGTTCTCCATTGGACCGTAGCGGAAGAGTAATAAAGGCAGGACACTGGTTATTTATCCCCCCAGGAGCCCCCTCCCCCATGTCGTTTTCTCCTGTTTGGACGACAAAACAAAAAGAATAAACGGAGGAACCAAGAGGGTGGCATCTTAACGCAGAATCTCATTTTTCTTTGTTATTTTTTCACACTTGAATAACTGGGAAAAAAAACCCACAAAATAAAAGGTCAGGTTGGAGGCCCCCCCCCTTCATCTCAGCATCACAAGTACCGCGATAACTCCTCGTGGCCTACGCGCTCGTTCCGCTGACATGTGACGTCTGTGGATCAAAGGTCATCCGGTCCCAGCGGCCTCCCGCCTGACCCGATGTTTCAGTGCAGAAATTCACGTTTAAAGGTTCAACAGCAAGAACCGTGCGGTAACGCGCTTAAAGCTCGGGCGCTGAACATGTGATGCACAGTGTCACGTGGTTTATTAGTGTACATCACTAAATGACTGTAAATCGCATGAGCTTTGAACATGGTACCACATGGTTCCTGCTGTTTGACCTTTAAATGAACTCGTTCAAAGTAAATTTGGGCGTCAGGGTTCTCTCTGCAGGACTGTGCGTGCACGCGTGCTCCAATCGGGCCACTTCTGCGCTAAGAGCCTTTTATCTCAGCCTGTTATGAATTATTACCTCTCAGGTGTCACTCTGTGTTTCGCGACGTTTTGGTCGGGGGGGGTGGATGTTTTGCCCCCCCCCAACCGACACTCCTGTCAACTCGAGTCCGACACCGTGTGCGCGCGCGTTCGCGCCCCCACTGACGTCACTGTTTAGCCCTCAGGGTCGTGTTGGTTCACCGTCCGCAGACGCGCCCCCTCCCCTCCGCACTTTTTTGGGTCCCGTAGGTGCTGCGTTTCTCAGGGCTGGAACCCTGATGCAGCACATAAATCATCACCATCATCATCGTCATCACCTTCCTGTACACCTGGTGTGGATCTGGGGTTTCTTGCAAAGGGACGGAAACGCACACGAACACAGACAACCTTTTCAGAAGTGATACACGTGGCAGTGTCGGGGTGCGAGGGCGTGTCTTGAGTATTCAACAGTACGACACGACAACAACAATAATAATAATAATAATAAAGCCAGGGTCGGTCCCGCCGAACTCGAGGTCCACCTCTCTCTCTCTCTCTCTCTCTCTCTCTCTCTCTCTCTCTCTCTCGCTCCGATTGGAGCACGGCGCGCACACCTTCCTCCCAAGCTCGAGCCTCATTGCGCGCTCCCGACGTCAATCCCCCCCCCCCCCTCCCTCAGAGCTATGAAAACCGCCGCGCTCCGCAACCGCCGCGCGCAAAGCCGGGCTGCGAAAGTCGCGCGACGGCCCGACAGCCTGAGAGTCGAACGGGCGGCGGTGGGGGGGGCGGCAGCGCGCGAGAGAGACATGAGCAGAGGCGCGCGCGCCTGTCCGGGGAACCATGAAGCTGCAGAGCACCTTGAGCCTCTTAGTGTGGATGGCGGCGCTGCGGCGAGAGCGGGGCCGAGCGGAGGAAGGTCAGTGCGTGTGCGTGCGTGTGAGAGACGGAAATTGTGTCGGCGTGAATTCAACTGTGAAACTGTGTGCGCGCTGACACGATGAGTGATGACCGGTGTGTAAAGTGTGTAACTTCGTCCTCTCTGGGTCCAGCTCGACAGCAAGGAGTTGACTGACCCCCTCCCCCAGTCTCACTGAGAGTTTAGTGCCTGCTGTGTGTGTGTGTGCGCGGTCTTGGCCATCTACCCCATTCTTCCCCGGTGTTTCCGCTGTGCTCAGGTATGCTGGACTCATGGGTTGTGACCTGACATCCACCCCGTGTTCTCTTGTGCGTCTGTTTTTGTGGGTCGGCCACGGGGAGCACCGGTCAGGTTCTGGGGTCGAGTCGCTGGGGTCTCAGGTGAGACCGGCAGAGCGTCCTAATCGTGGAAAGCGGATAATCGGTGTCCCTAAGGGGGGGGGAGGCAGAAGCAGCGAGCTGTAGCACAGCTGAGACACACACACACACACAGTCACTGACACAGGTTCCATAAGATAGACACCACTACCCTCAATGGTGCCATGTGAATGGAGTGTGTGTGTGTGTGAGAGAGAGAAAATAGGCAGTAACCCTCTACTCCCCCCCGTAAACCGTGTTTCACGTCAGCGCTGTCACACCGTCGATTCCGCGTCGTTTCCCTGTTTCCAATCTGTGTCCCTCTGCTGACCCCCGAATCGCCCACTGCACACGGACAAGCCATGTTTTTTAGCCTCTTTTCCAGGTCAATGACCACAACCCTCTGTGCCACGGTGGCCTGCACGTGGATGTGGGTTCTGAACCAGGGAACTGGCTGCCTCTGGTACTGCTTTGTGTACCGTGGTAGGGGTGTGGGGCAATTGAGAGGAGCAGAGCCAGATGGCGATGGATGGGTTCTCCTTGCATTGTGGGCCAGGTTGACCGGGGGGGCGTGCCCGGTATGTGGGACGCTGGGCGCAGTGTCATCAGATCACAATTAAACTGTTTATTTGTTGACAACAGTAGTGTGAAGCTAATTACCCCCGCCCCCCCACGATCATATCAGTTGCTCAGCAACAGGCTACCATCCATGGGCCCCGTTACGGCAGCAGCTACGGGGTGCTGCACCTCCTGTGGGTGCTGCTGTCGCTCGCACACCTAACCGTGGACCGTTTCTGGGTTTATAGTGGCAGCGGTCACATGTGTAACGACTCAGTCTGGGTTCAAATCCCACCTCCTGCTGTAGTGCCCCTCGGCAAGGCACTTACCCTGAAATGGTACAGTATAAATTACCCTGCTGTACAAATGGGTAAATCACTGTAAGGTATGCAGTCGGATGAAAGAACAAATGATGATGATGATAATTTGAAAGATGGATTTCAATTTGAAAGTGTTGTCCTGAACTGGCTCCTCCTCATTTTTTGTGTGCACGTGTGCCCGTCTCTCAGTCCTCCTATTGCTGGAGTTCTTCCTAATGCGCTTTCCATGTCCTCCGTAGCTCCGGCACCGAGAACACATGTCAGGGATGTTGCTGCATGAGGCAAGGACTTGAGCTCAGACACACAGACCCCCCCCCCAACACACACACATTTGATACTGACCTGTAAAATACAAACGGGTTGTGTACCAGGCGGGGGTTCAGTAGGGTTGTCTGTTAGTGTGACCCCAGAGGATCATGAAAGAGGGAAGAGGTCGCTCTCAAACCCTCAGCCACAGCTGTGGGCAGTAGTTAACTGTTAGTTAGTCCCAGTGACCCCCCCCCCCCCCCTTTCGCATGCAACCACAGGTCTTGCCAGGTGGGCATTCCTGGATTAAAGTTATTGGGTGAACAGAACCGACAGGTAGTGCAGTGGTTCGAACTGCTGCTTTATAACACAAGGATGCAGGTTTGAATCCTACATCCTACTGTAGAAAACCTGGATGAAGGTGACTTGACCCAGCGCTGCTGGAGTAAAAATTGCCCTGCTTTATCAGTGTAAGTCACTCTGGAGAAGGCAGATGTTTAATTAATACATATAAATAAAATGTAAATATTTTTAAAATAAGTAAATGAATGCAAATGTAACTGAGAGTCAGTTAGGGGGGTTGGATGGCGAAACATTGGTCTCACCTGTGTCCCTCCCGAGGGTCACCTGAGGACATGCAGGTCACTACGCTAATGCTGCTCCCCTCCCTTGTCCGACACTGCACCCAGGGTGGGGGGGGTCGCCGATTTCCTGATTGCATGGTGTGTGGGCGCCCAAGGGGAGGGGCGGGGCTGAGCGAGAGGAAGTGGATTAAATGTGAGTGTAAATGGATATGATTGATGGTGGGAGCTGGGGGGGGGGCATGAGGTGTGAGAGCCGCACTTCACACACTGATTGCTGTTGGAATCAGGCTGATGCAGCATCCGCTGATTGGGGGAGGCTCTTTCTCTCTCTCACTCACACACACACACACACACACACACACACACACACACACACACACACCTTTTCTCTGCACCAGTTGTGTGTGTGAGTGAGGATGACCAATGATGTCAGGATCGGTCTCTAGCACCTCCTTGCAGCTGGAAACTTCTATATCATCTAGACTCAAAGCTGCTTATTATTGAAGAGTTGCCTGATTGAAGTGCGTCCCCTTTCTGTCCTCATCTGCTGCTTGCATAACACAGGGGCATCACTGCAGTGAGTGCGCACACACACACACACACACACACACACAGTGCAGTAAAAGAAAACCTCCTTAGTCTCCGCAACACTATTAGTTTCCCTCCCTTACAACTTGCTTGCAAAAAGTCTCCAGTCCAACAATCCACCTCAGTCCACTTAGCACCATGTCAACCACTTAAAGAAGGTGTGTGTCTGTGCGTGTGTTGCATGAGCTGGAATACACTCCTCAGACAAGTCTTTACTTACTGTATTTTCCCTCTATCTCTTCCTGTGTGTCTCTGCCCACTCCCCACCCAATTCACCTGTGCCTAGGTGAGATGCAAGTGCCTCATTTGCATGCTAATGAATATTCAGCTGTGGGGGTTATCCGTATGGGAGTTGCCGTCATTCAGTTCCACAGTGCAGCCCCACCTCCAGGACTTTGTTTTGAACTGCATTCTGCTTGGTTTCTGCCTTTTGGGTGGGTGTGTTTAGGTGGGGAGGGAATTGGCCACGCTGTCAGGGATGGGCTCAAGACCCGCCCGCCAGCTCTGGGTCTGACCCCCCTGTAGGGCTTTGCTGTTGCTGTAACTTTGAATGAGGTTCTCACGTTGAGCACCTGGATAAATGTCCCATCGTCTTCCCATTATGGTCGAGATTAGTGGTCCATACAGAGGAGGTGGACGCCACTTTTGGGAGCATCACTTCATTGCTAAGCGGTAGCTCTGTCGGCACAGGAACGTAAACCACTGCAGACAGTAGCCAGACACCCTCTGTGGCACTTTGGTACTCCTCCTGTTGAACACCCGAGAGTCGTGTCCACCCCCCGTGTATTTGAGTGTCTGGGCCAGCAGGTGTCTTCGTGTCACTTCTCAAAGTCAAAGTTGTTTCATTCACCTTTTTAGTGCAGTTCTGTTATTGTCTTCCCATCTAACTCTCACTGTTTGGTTTCCTTGACCGCCAGGCGGCCTGCTGGAGAACCACCGTCATCGCAGCCCCCCAGAGACGCGTGGCACCGCTGTTGGGCGTCAGCCCCCATGGGCTCCTGTTGAGCTCACGTGGACATAGTTTGACTCGGAGGCTCACGCACCCCCATCCCCCTCCCGATAGTGGTATACTAGGGTACCCCCCCCCCCAAAAAAAAAAAAACCCCTCACCAGTACACGGTTTCACAGTATGACAGTGACTGTGAGGACATCTCGGTGGCAGAGGGCTAAGTAGGCTACATAATAAAATCCGAATGAGCCGACGGGAGATGTTTCCTCTCACAGTTGCATAATGAGTCGAATTTGCCGTTTTAAACAATGCGTTAGCGGATTAGTTCTTTTCCATTACCAGCACGCAGATAAGTAAATAAACTATTGTGGCGGAGGGGAAGCGGCGTGGTTGACGTCGGCTACGCGGGCCGAAAGCCCCAGGCACGGGGATGGGGGGCTGCGACTAGAGAGCCTTCAATGACGGAGGAGCCCTTTGTCTTTCATTGGGATTCAGCTTTGATTCCGTTAATTACCGGCATGGCGTCGTCTGCATTTCATTCGTCTGTCGTTTGTTTATTGCTTCGGTTCAATAATTAACACAATTGCCAGGGGTGTGTGTGTGTGTGTGTGTGTGTGTGTGTGTGTGTGTGTGTGTGCGCGCGTGTGTCAGCGACCTTGTGCCCTTGCAGCAGTGCCTTCCTACCATATCGACACTCCCTCAGTCCCACCCACAATGACCTTCGGCAACCTTTTCTCTGGTGGCGTTCTTGTACCTGGGGCCAACCCCGCCGTCATCTTCACCTGCTATATTCGCGTCATGTTTTGCTTACGTGAACCTGTGACCCGCTGGCGTGCCGTCCCGGGGGCCGCTATCCAATCGTCTGCCAGCTCCGGCGCGCTATGTCCTCCAGGGTAAACCGTGGAGCCCCGAGATGATAACTTGTCACGGAGAAGTGGGAGGGTGGTGTCCTGAGTTGTTCCTCTCGTTGGTCCAGCTGGGTACCTACTGTCCTTTTTCTTTTTTTTTTTTTTTTTTTTTTAGTTTAGACTGTCTGTTCCAAGCTGAGGGCCTGGACCCATCTCCTTACTTCTCTTTCTGGAAGTGTCCGGTGAAGGATCAACAGCCAGGTTCCTCTTGTGCCCCAGACCATCTGTTTGGCGCCGCTTTTGTTGTGCACACAGATGGATTGTTGTCCTCAGCTATTGACCGTCATCCACTTTTTTTTTTTTTTTTTTTTTTTTTTTTTTTACTGAAGGATAGTTATGTTGGCGATGGGTTGATTGACCGTGCCGTACATCGTTCCTGCACCTCAGAGGAGCATGATGGATGGCCCTGGCGGCCGCTGTGGCCGAACCCGGCGTCATCCATCAGGGGGATGGGGGATCAATGTGGCTGATAATGAAGCTCACATCACAAGATGGACGGGGACAAATGGGGCAGTGAACGGCGGCAGTCCAGCGAAGACCATCTCTTAAAGTGCCGGCCTGTCCAGCACAGCTCCGTCCATCTCCTACCACTTCGCTTTCTGTCTCTCTGTCCTCCTCCATCTTCTCTTTCCTCCCTTTTCCCATCATCCCACACGAAGGAACTGTAGTCAAAAACATGGGGACGACCGAGTCTGATTACACCAAGAGAGATGACTGCGCATCAGCAGCGAAGACTCTCGGGGGCGGTTAGAGAGATGAGTGACTTTGAGATACCTGACCCAGTTGACGCAAGATGGTTAGTTTGTATGATGACTCTCTGATGCTGTCTGTTCACATATCCATCTGTCTTCCTCTCCTTTGTGTCTTTCCTTTAGCAGACAAATGGGTGAAATTAACATTAAACAAACTGTCCGGTTCCATGAAAGTCATTTTAATTAAAATTAGTCTTATGTTGTCCACATCCATTTAACACAGTGGTGCGAGGTGAGGTTGGCCGCATAATGGGGGGGGGGATCTTTAAGGGGCTGTTCGTACTGCTGTGTAAGCAAGCAGAACCAGTTTTCCCAAACTTTTGGTGCAAAACGACAAGAAACGAGACCGATGTAGAGCTGCGTTTAACATTGTGGACAATCGGCTGAACATGATCTGAGCAGCAGTGTGTAGAGGTGGGCAGCCGGAAGACATTAACCGGCATCAAATGGTTAGCGTAGCATAAAAGGCCATTGCTAGCTGTGAGCGGCACCATAATGGGGTAGAACTGCACAGGCTTGGGAGGGCAAGGTAACAAGGCAGACAGTATTAATGTTTATGGTGGTAGTAATTTAAATTTGATAAAAGTAACTAATATTCCTTTGTAGGCGATTGGTGACATTGAACATCATGGTTTGCTTCTCATTCACATGGCATTTATGGAATTTTAAAGGTTTTTTTTGTTGGCCGTAATATCCCTGGAGTGGGAATTGGAAAATGGAATACTGGCAGTCGGGGGGGCTTGTTTTACCAGAGGACGGGGTAACAGAGTGGACCCGAGCGGGAGACCCAACGGTTTGTGTGCCGCAAACGCAACAATCCTGCTTGGAGCCGTCGCTTCACTCATCCTTTCTGCAGTCACTCACCGTTGCATTGCATAACCAGTGCTGATGCCAGGAGCTGGGAAACGGGCCACACACAGCCAGCGTGCATGCTATTTAACTTCAGGAATGTCTCAGACTTGGTGACATTTTCACTAGTTTTGTTAAGACGCAAATATAAATATTATTGCTGTGCCAAATGGACATTTAATCTCTTGTTGATTATAAACAGACATTTTATTTGGCAGCTGATGCCTGGTTGGTCTGTTGCCCTGTCTTGGGTCAGATGATAGTTAAATGGCTTCTCTGCCTGATCATGTGAAGGTTTCCGAGATCAGAGACCCTTCGGGATCATGTCAAGGTGACATGATGTTAGATTTGTTAGACATGACACACAAATTCTGTCCTCTGACCAATCTTATGATAGTTACTGAGATGTCCAAGATCATGCCAGGATGTTCAAGCAGGCGGAGTTTTAATTCTGAATTGTTTTCCAGATCAGCTGGATGAAGGCCTAAGCTGCAGAAACCCTGCTCTGCTCTGCATTCTCCGTGTGACACATGTGACGTGAATAAGTGTGCTTGGTGTTTATTCAGGCACGTGGTGCCCCAGCCCTCATGCAGGCATTTTTCTGATTCCCTTCACGTTGAATGAGCTGATTCCCACGTTTGAATGTCAGGAACTTCCAGATGAGGAGCTCTTTTCCACATGACTCTTTGGTTCAATAAACCCTTCAGATGACCGGTCAATAATTAAAGACAGTCGGATGTTGTAGTTCTTCCATCTCCTGTGGCCAAGTCGATCAGAACACTGTTATTTAAGCTGCTGGAGTTCGTGTGTGTGTGTTGGCTTGAAGTTTCAGCTGATGTGAAGATAATTTTACTGTGCAGGATGGTGCAACTTCTCTGCGCGCGTGTGAGTGAGAGAGAACTGGGAGCCCCTACCTTCTGCCCCCCCCGTGTTGCAGCGTTCTCAGCAAGGTGCTTTTACCCGTGTTTACATGACTCTGCTGCATCGTTCTGCCCCGGCAGCCGCCTCCATTATGTAATAGCAGACAGTGCCTGAAGGGGCAGCGCTGAGGAGCTCACTTGGCACTGCGCACTCGCGACGTGTGTGTGGTGCATCTTAAGTGGGTGACGTGGCGCCGAGTGGACTGAGGCAGCTTGTTGGACTGGAGACTTTTTGCAAATGAGTCGTAAGGGTGGGAATCTAATAATGTTGTGGAGACTAAAGAGGTTTTCTTTTACTGCTGTGTGTGTGTGTGTGTGTGTGTGTGTGTGTGTGTGTGTGTGTGTGTGTGTGTGTGTGTGTGAGAGAGAGAGAGAAAGCGAGACACACACACACAGAAAAACTGGAAGAGCACTGAGTGGACATTAATGCAGAGTGGCAGATGAACACCCAGCTGAAAGCCCATTGCATCTCTCACACACACACACACACACACGTAGCTCGGCTGTTTCTGGAGCTGCAGTGAGAAGCTGTGCAGGCAGCTCATTTTAGGCCGCAAATGAACTGCAGAGACCCACATGAGGAATAAAGAGGGTGCTATGGAGGTGGGAATGGACCCCAGCAGTGTGTCCTATGCTGCTCTGTTTAGACCTGCTCCTTTGAACTCTCAGCTGGCAGCCAAGTTGGAGGTTCAGTGGGGTCCGCAAATAGCGGAGGCCTTTCTGTCCATCTCAGTTAGTTGTCTTGAAACATTTTACTAATTCTAAGTTTTACTGCTGCACAGGACAGCAAATCCACAGTTCCCCAATTCATCTAGCACCAGCAGTCTGTTCGTATCTCAATTTGTTCACATCTCCAAAGTCATGGTTTCTACCAAGTCATAGTCAGTAGAAGTTTCATAATGTAGATATCCTCATGTTTTTATTTATTAATTGGTTCTGTAAAAATCTAGGCAACTGTTGTAATAAATACAGTCTACAAGATAAACTTAATATTTTTTAAATTTATGAGCTGCATTAAAACTAATTTGAAGTGGTTGAACATAAAAATCATGTCCGCAGAAATGCAGATTGTTGAAAGATTCATCCCATAGCATCTTTGATGTTGATCGTCTTACTGATCACTAGCTATAAACATTGTGGAAGGGAGTTTAATGTAGATGGCTCTGTTGATATGCTCTCTACTGCCATCTGTCAGCTTGGAGGGTAAATGCAGCTCACGTTTGCTTTGCTACAGACAGGAATTTTATAAATTAGAGGAGCTAGAGCGGTTAATCTATGCCCTTGGAGGCTGAAGGGGCCTGGAGCCGTTAATCTTGCCATGTATCATGGTCACTCTTTGCTGACCCAACTGTACCATGGTCACACCTTCCTCAAGGGCCATTTAAGTTGATACTTTAGCACAGTGTTGTACCGTGTTATCATAGCTCTTTACCTTACATTTATGTCAGCTGTAAGTGTGTAAGTTTAACCGCGATATTCATATCACATTTTTTATGTGTGACTGACAGTCCAAAACTCTCTGCATCTCTCTGGCATGTATGTTTTGTGGTATTTCAAAATAGCCCAGCAACTCCGGGGTCATGACTCCATACTGAGGAATAAGGTCTTGAATTGTGAAAAATACAAGGAAGCTGGTTTAGGAGGAAAATGGGTGAAACAAAACGCGTGTGTGTCCTGGCCGAGTCTTGTGGCACGTCGTGAGATTCTATTTTAAGGTGTAAATGGATCGTTATCTCTGTTACTGTCGCCCGCCTTTGTTTCCTCTTCAAAGGAATCTGGCAAGTTGTCAATGAGATCGGCTGAAATTTGCCACGAATGTCGCTCTCCTGCATGTCCTGCTGCTTTTGTCGGTGTTATTGGCCACATGTTTGAAAACGGGCAGTGAATAACTTAACTGCTCTATTTGGTCATGTGGCCGTTCATACAGCTTATTGGGTTAATGAGGTGTGCAGACGTCCCCATTCGTGGTGTTGTGTTCTCGCCGGAATGTTGCTGCTTTGGATCCCCTGTGGGACTGCGTCTCTGAGCAGCACTGAGAGCACAAGTCCTCCCAGGTTCCGGCATCTGGAGAACATCTTGCGGTAATAATGATGTCAGCCTGGGATGCGGGCGAGAGGAGAGCAGGTCTTTGCGCTACATTGTCAGAGACGTCAGTTTAACTGGATCCGTGTGCTCTGCTGGGTTTAATGGCTGCCCTGGGGGAGGGTGGGGGACCCTGGAGCTGGCGTTTTGTCGTGTGTGTGTGTGTGTGTGTGTGTGTGTGTGTGTGTGTGTGTGTGTGTGTGTGTGTGTGTGTGTGTGTGTGTGTGTGTGTGAGTGAGAGTGAGAGTACAGGAAGAGATAGACCCCTTGTTATTCCCCCTAACATTCTCTTGGTTGTGTCAAACATAGCCTTTTTCATTTTGTGGAAAAACTAGAGAATCAATGGAAATGAGATAGGAGCAATAAAAAAAATCTTTTCATCTGCAGAGGTGTAAATCAAGTGTAAAAAAATATGTCTGGAGGAATGAAACAAAGTTCTCCAAACAACATAAACCATCTGAATAACTATTAGTATAGTGAATTGACTGATGGTTGGTTGGGTGTTTGGCTAATTGACAAATTGGCTGATTTTGATTGGCTGGGAAGCGGAATCCATCCCCGCCTCCTTCCGCCCACAGCATGTTGCCACCATGAAGGGAAAACAGAGTTTGCACCAAAGCCATTCACAAGAAAAAAATTGGCAAGCATGAAAGAAACCATAATATAAAAAATAAATAAGTGGCAATAAAGCGATAATGGTAATGCAATTAAAATGGCACCAAAATAATAGTAGCAGTTTTAGTTGTGCAGCTGCAACAAGGCGTGTGATTCTGCCCTAATGAGTGTTTTGTTGGGGACCTGCTGGCTGTCCCTCACCCCCCCCATTAGACTGAGCTGCGGTAATGGAGCACTGTGGGCACCTGCTGCTGTGTGTGTGAGCAGAGGGGGTGAATCTCATTTTCTTCCTCTCTCTCTTTCTTCCTCACTCCTCCCTTCTCTTCTTCACTCCCCCCATACCCCTTTATTAAAGAATAACTCCCTAGGCCCTTCCCCTTTCTCTGTGCCTGTTCAGTTGCTGACGGGTTTTTGTGGGGCGACCAAGTGACACGTGGCTAGTCCCTTCAGCAGAACTCTGCAGTGTGTTTCTGAGTAGCACTCGTCTTCCCTGAGCTGCATCTGTGTGTGTAGGTGTATGATACATGACTTGTGTAGGGAAGCTGGTGAGATCCATGTTGCAGGGGTTTTATCTGAATTGTGTAGATGAATGGACGTTTCTGACGGGTGGATCCTGTCTGTCCACTGGAGCAGTAACGGCTTCCTCTCCTGTGTCTAAAAGCAGTGCGTGTGAGAGAATGTGTCTGAAGGAGAAGCTCATCGGGTCACGGCTCAACGGTCAACTTGAACAGAAGGGCCTCCTCTGAAGTGCACTAGGAGCTCCTCACTCTCACTCTTCTGCTCGCCATGCAGGAGGCAGCAGAGTCCTGTGTCCAGCTGTGCGTCCGGCCTCTTGCACCAGCTGCCAAATCTGGGCTCAGCATGGAGCTTTGACTTTGGCTGGACGTTAAAGAGAAATGTGTGTTTTTAATTCTGCCCCCTGGTTTGACAGTCTGTGCCATGAAGGTTTGAAGCAAAGGCTGAGTTGAGGCTCCCGACTGGTGCCGGATCCGCCTCATCTTTTATTAACCGTGAGCTGAAAGCGCATGGCGCTGATTCCCGAGCCATCTATCGAAGGCCGTCCATAGCTGTCTGCAGGTTGCCGCCCTTTGTGTTTCCTTAAGCGAAGGGCATTGTGGGCTTTTGGTTCTATTGTTATTCCTTCCCCCATATGCTGGACCAGTAAAAGCTCTTTAATGCAACTCTGCCGCTTCGCAGAGTAGAACCCCAGACTGTCAACCTCAGAGGACACAGTGACATTTCATTGGGAGGAGCTCTGTCCACTTAGGATTATGAGGAAGCCAATTATGAACTGGGTGGCTAATGTGGGCATTGCGGCTGCCCGGTTCGGCCTTGAGTAACCCAGGTTCCCAGGTCCTCCTGTAGTGTCCCTAATCGTGGTTCCTACCCTAGAGAGGGTAAATCGTGTGTTAGTAACCTAACATTGACTCACATTGGATAAAACCATCAAATAATTAAAAATTGTAAAAAGATGAAGCCAGTTGCAGTTGCATCTGTGATGTGGTGTTTACACAGCTTGCTGTATGTGTGACAGGCCAGACCTGAGGCCATGTGGCTCCTGAAGCAGATCTGAGACGGTTCTGAACTCCACCAAGAGGAGGAGGAGGAGTTGGTTGCTGTCCTTTGTGCTGAATCTGCATTAAGCAACTGCCTTCTGCCTACAACCCAGTTCTTGTGGTTGTTGCTGTCCATGGTCCTGAGTCTGCTTTTGGTGGCCGGCTGTTGTGGCCGGTCCTGTCCTTGTCCGTGGTCCTGTATCTGAGCATTGTCACTCGTTTTGTGATCAGTCACTATCTATGGTCCTTTGCTGCTCTGATCAAGCCACTGATGCTCTGTCTTCCACAATACAGAGTACACTGACTGCACTCCCAGATCAAGGCTGACTTCGTTTCTGGTCCTCGCAGGGTTGATTTTTCAATGCTGATGATTAGGGTGAGGAGGGGAGGATTACAGGGAAGACCCCTCAGGGGTGGAATTGAAAGCAGTGCCCTTTTCCATTAAGCACTTGTGATGCCAAGCTGTGATGTAATCGGGACCAATGGAGATGTCACTGCTGTGAGGACGGAAATGCGACTACAGCACTTTTATACAGTCAGCCTCACCAAGAATCTGCCTGTCTATCTGTTCATCTGTCTATTTGTGTATAAATATTTTCAAAAAATCTATAAGTCCTTCTTTTGAGTTTTTTTCCTTTTGATTTTTTTTTTTTATATTTTGCTTTATTTGCCTTTCATTTGTTTTTTTGTTTTTTTTTGGTTTTTTTAAAATTTATTTATTTTTTTAATTTTATTTATTTATTTTTTTACTGTCTGGTGGTTCCTTTTTGTTTGTTTATTTTTTTCTTTGACTTTTCACTCTTCAGTCTCTCACCCTGCTCTTGTCTCTCCACTCTCCTCTAGTTGTCCTGCTGAACTCAAAGGAGTCCCAGGCAGAATTGGGCTGGACCTCACACCCAGCCAATGGGGTGAGTATCTGAGTCTGCGTGTGTGTTGGGGATTCACCTTTCCACACTATCAGGAGCTGGTCTGCCTAATGGCCTGGGCTTCAATCCAGACCTTACGATTGCAAAATGGATGGAGATTAGACATCTGGTTACCATCATCCAAAGCCCTCATCGTCCCAGAATAGAGCCATCACATAATGGAAGGAGAGGGTAATCCCTGAGATCTCATTGGAAATTGCGCAAAGTGCACGGAGGACGTCTGCATGAAATGACATGAGGCAAAAGTGCTCGCGATCTGGACGGGGATCAACACGGTGCTTGTGGTTAACAGAAGCCTTCCACTATGGCAGATTATTATTTATTCGGTACAGTGGTAATTCCCATTAGTCTGCAGGACTGTTGGCAGTGCGTCGCTCTTTGTGCAAGCTGTTATTTATTTGCCTTGTTAATTTGAGACGTGGTGCTGATTAAATTCACTCCGTCGAATTCCCCAGCTTCGGTGGCTGCAGCCGTGCACACGGGTCAGGCAGAACGCTCTCCTTCTGCAAAGACCGGCTTGTGTTCTTCTGTACTCATACAGAGTCCTGCGAGAGATGTGCCTCCACCCTGTACAGGTCCACTCGCCGCCTGTGTACAGGTGGACGTGAACGTTTCATTTCCCCCACCCTATGGAAATCATTTCTCCTTTGAAGACATAGTAACTATTTGTTTAACTAGTAAAAACTTTTCAATCCTGAGCCCCCAAGCCAACAACATTTAAGCTAAAACATCACCAGATCCCCTTAGTTTTACCCAGAAAAGGTAGTTTGCCACAATTTACCATCAATAATACTGTACATCTGTGTTCCAGTACTCTTTTTGCCTCTTTTATAGCTATTAAATACTGCATACATAACAAGCGATTGCTGAGCAAAATATATACATTTGTAGTCTAATGTTTTATTTATTAAGGCAACCTTTAATGCAACACAATGTTAAAAACAGAAGAAATGAAGCAATGGATACGAATGCATAAATACTGAACGCGTTGATGTGGTTTGGATATTCCGGGGGGGGCGTGTTTACTGAGATTGTAAAAGGTAAAACTGGCAAACAAGGGACGATGGCGGTTACAAAGTTTATTACTAGTCAGACTGTGACGAAAACCATGATTGTTTCCGTGCAGCTGTTGGAGGGCACACAAAATAGCAATTTGGTCTTTTAAATGTGAAGAAGCACCTTGTAAGATGAAGCTGGTGTATGAAGTTCCTTGCACAGGTAAATTTCTGTAACATGAATATGTATATATTAGGGGTGACTATCTCAGCATAGATGTCAATTTAATAACTGCTTTCACTATCTGCAGATGTTCTGGGATCAAAACTTGATGTACAAGTAGGACCTGAGTGTTTCTCTTCACTGTTCCTTTCCCTGTGGTTCCTCTACCCATCATTCCTTCCTTCCCCTGTGCCATTTTTCCATCTTCCATTTCCACCTTTCTTTGATTCCCCATCATTTGTCTACTCTGTTTCCCTTTGGATCCTTCCTCTCTGCAGTGGGAGGAGATCAGTGGGGTAGATGAGAAGTACAAACCCATCAGGACCTACCAGGTGTGCAATGTCATGGAGCCCAATCAGAACAACTGGCTGCAGACGGGCTGGATTTGGCGCCAGGGCGGCCAGCGCATCTTTATTGAGTTGCAGTTCACGTTGCGCGATTGTAACAGCATCCCGGGTGTGGCGGGCACCTGCAAGGAGACCTTCAACCTGCTGTACGTGGAGGCCGACTGGGACCTAGGACGTGTGGTGCGGGAGGACCGCTACACCAAGATAGACACCATTGCAGCCGACGAGAGCTTCACGCAAGGCGACCTGGGCGAGCGCAAGATGAAGCTCAACACGGAGGTTCGTGAGATCGGACACCTGAGCCGAAAGGGCTTCCACCTGGCCTTCCAGGATGTGGGCGCCTGCGTGGCGCTGGTGGCCGTACGCGTCTACTACAAGCGCTGCTTGGCCACTGTGCAGAACCTGGCTGTCTTTCCCGACACGGTGGCCGAGGCTGCTTTCACCACGTTGGTCGAAGTGCGCGGTGTCTGCGTCAACAATTCGGAGGTGGAGCCAGACAGCGCTCCCAGGATGCACTGCAGCGCTGAGGGGGAGTGGCTGGTCCCAATTGGGAAGTGCAGCTGCAGTGCCGGCTTTGAGGAAGGACACAGCAGCTGTGAGGGTAAGTGATGCTGCAGCTTCAGTGAATGGTCTGAGGGACCCTCTTCTCCATTATGTCTACTGTATCTCCCTTTCTCTTCATTCTCCTGTAACGCACAGTGTTGATCTCAGTCGTGCTGCACGTGTGTGTTCGCTGCAGTGTCCCTGATGACCGTGTTATCCTCAGAAAGCTCTCATGAGAAGCTGGATTAAATGACACTCATCTCATTCATATTTCTGTGGCCTGGGCTTAAATCTCATGGGATGACATGACAGACAAGGAAGAGCCATAAGAAGCTGCACCGTACATGAGTTTTGTGTAGGACCCAGGGGAGCCCTAGGGCCCCAGTCGTGTATCCTTCCTGGTTCCTGCCGCTTCCAATGGTGCGACTGTCTGACACAGTCTGATCCAAAATGGTGGCATGATGCTGAATACCAGCTCAGAGGCAGAGTTAAAGAAGCTGAGACCCTCCGGGAGGGAAGGGGGTCTGGGCAGGGTGTGAGTGAGGTAGCTGCCGTCAGTCTGCCTGGCGCCACCAGCTCTTCCTCTCCGCATTACGGCTCCATTTGCCGGTGATGACACGAACACGCAACAGCAGCCAAGCAGCTCCCTGGGCTGCGCCACTATTGATCAACAGTAATGCTTCACTAAACTGGTATTAGGCCGGGAACGAGTCCATGGGCTCCCCAAGGATGAGCCTGTGCGTGCCTGAGAGTCGCAGAAGTGTGTGTGTGTGAGAGAGAGAGTGAGAGATCAGTAAGTCTGTCTATGATGTGGGCCAGTCACAGGCTGGCAGGAAGTGGTGGAGAGAGTAACTGTGAGCCTTGGCTGCCATGTTCTCATGCTACTGTTTTGGAGTTAATGTCGACACCTCTTGATCATACTGAGAGCTTCCAAAAACTTCTGTCTTCCACTTGTGTCCTTAGTGTTGAAGTGGGTGTCTCCATTGTCACTGTGATGGAATCCATCCTTCTGGTTGCTGGTCATCCTCTTCTTTTTGCCCAACTTTTCCAACCATTCCACTTTATTTGACCATCCAATCTTCTCATGATGTGTCCACAGCATGACAGCCTCAGTCTCATCTAGGCTTCTAGTGATGTGATTTTGATCAAATCCAAGGTCCAATTGTTTTTCTGCCAGTCCTGCTTCAAGGTCTTCCTTCCAATCAGTATTACTGGAGATGCAGGGCAGTAGCAGGAAAACCATTCCCATTCATCCTAGCAGCTTCACATGGTCCCGCCTCAAACAGATGAACATAACAGAAGAGGGGGATGTATTTCCCTGCTTTCCCACAATCCTCTGTGTGGCCTCCATGAATGATCATGGTATAGGACAGTGCTGCAGATGGACATGCACCCCCAGCAGCCTCCACAGTCAGGCAGATGTCTTTGCTGGCAGGGACGTTCACCTCTGATTTTGGGTTGGTGATGTTTTGCTAAGTTAATATGCAGCGCAACATGTAATTTGTCAACAGACAACTGCTGCTTTCGGGCTGGATGCCAGCAGAGCGGTGCCTTCAAAGGGCTGTTTTGCACCATGGACGCCTGTGGAGTTCTGCTCACGTATTTGACTCCACTTTGGAGATGGTCTTTGCCTTTGTCTTTGATTGTGTGTCAGCGCAGTGCCGTTATGCAACTTCTTCACACCTGGTTTGCTAGAACCCAACCCCCCCCACCACCCCCTTCCCTGTCTTAGGCTGGGCATCAGAACCGAGAAATGAGAGAGCGGTGAAACGGAAGGGGTCAGACTCCAGGGAGACCATCTGGTTAAGCGGTGTCAGGCTTGTGTGTGTGTGTGTGTGTGTGTGTGTGTGTGTGTGTGTGTGTGTGTGTGTGTGTGTGTGTGTGTGTGTGTGTGTGTGGGGGGGAGGGCTATTTTATACCCCCTCTTCTCTTGTTCTCCTTGCTCCCTTGGTTTATGAACGAGTTGCTGTGTTGTACCCAGTGCCCTTACAATCTGTGGGCAAGCAGAGGCATATATTTAGGTGGAAGCACTGGGGTGGATGGAGGGGGTTGTTACCTGCCTGGTGACCCCCAACTGTCCACACTCCATCTGAGGGCCCTGTTCCTTTTTTCTCGTCTACTTCTTATCCTTCTGCTGTTTCTATCCATTTGGCCCCCCATCATTTGCACAGTGAAATTCAATAATTAACACCTTGCCTAGGAGACAGAAGTGTCCTGCATTTGACCAGGTACACAGTATTGGTTCATCTGCTCTTTTCCACACTCTGAGCATCATGTGCTCATCCTTCCTGGGAGATGCAGTACATTTACAGCAAGATACTCAAGACACTGTTAGGTTCAGATGAATAGTGTCGGCCTAGAGGGAGGGGCGTGTGGACAGTTCCGGCCATGGTGGGAGTAGCAGATGAATTGTGCTGACTGGTCAGTCTCTGCCCTTGTTAGTTCAGGCAGGTCAGTCTCCATCAGCAGAGGCCAGGCTGGTATCCCAAGGCGACCGGAGAGTTTGCCTGCCGCCACTTTGCTTTCCTATTTACTGAAATGGAAAGATTGGTGATATTTTTCAGGACACAAGCATCTCACATGTTGCACACGTGCGTGCGCGCACACATACACAATGGTTGCAAATGGTGACCCTGTTGCTGAGGGTGGGTCTCTAACCCACAGGGGATGCTGCACAAACCCGGGGGGCACGCAGCCCAGGGTGGCAACACACAGTCCCGCTTCACATGCAAGCCTGTCTCTTCTTCTGTATGTGTGTTTTATACAGAGCACGACTGCAGGCTGTAAGCCAACATAATGTAATATCTGCTGAAAAGGGACAAAATGTTTGTGTCACACATTTTATTTGCTTCCTTAAATGGTTTTTATGTTTTGCTGCCGTGTGGTACGTGGCATCGTGTCCCGAAGAAGAGTGTTAATGAGAGTGTGAACCCAGGGCGTTGGGGGCTGTTTGTGGTGGAATTCAGTTAGGTGACAGGCGGGAGCTGCACTCTTGTGTCATTGACTGCGAACTGCTGTCCCTTGGAGAATGCCCTTTTGTCTTTTGGGGTTCTGAGGCCCACCCTAGAGTTCTGAGAAGCTAGACTTCTACCCATGTTTGAAGGGGGTGAACCCCCCCAAGGGGTGACGAGTGGGTGAGGACGGGAGTGAAGGTTCCTGCCAAGCTCTTTTTGCTCATGTTTTTTCCACCTTCCTGACTCCAGCTACCACCCCCCTAAACGGAGAAAGCGTTGAATCAAATATTGATGTTTGTAACATCCTGTTCTTCATTAGCAATTCGCTGTGGAAACATCACGCATCTCAGAAAAATGTTCAAACTGGATGTGTTTTATCGTTCCTTTTTTGCACAACGTTTGAGAGCTGGCCAGCGTTGGCCTCGAGAACGGATGTTGGACGCTTCCAGAAAGGCGCTTGCCGAGGTGCCGGCGGCTCGATCTGCAGAGACATCGCTGTGAAACATCAGCACTATTTATCCCTGTTCCTTTTGGGCTTCCGTCCAGAATTTTCTCCGATACACACACTCAGGTTCAAGATGAAAGACTGAACATGAATTTAAGTTTATATGTACCGGGAACATGAGTTGTCGTGGTAGTGCTGGGCCTCTGGCAACCTGAACAGTAGCACAACACACTGACCAGCTGTACAAAAAACCTAAAAAGATATTGATTAGTGCTTCTTTAATATTAATCGATGACTCATAAAATGGAAACAGTGTTGCTCTGTTTTTTTTTTTTGCACGCCAGCAGACGTTTGGGAAACCAAGTTCCACTCAGTGACCAGGACAACAGGGCTGTGTTCCAGTGACCCGCTGGGCCTGGATGTGAACCACCGTCACACTGTCAGGATGCCACGTTTCTGGCAGGCTGACCTCTGGACCAGAGGGAATAAATTTTCTACAACATTTTGGAGCCAGGGAATCAATTCCCTGTGACATCTCAGATAAGGGCTGGTGTACAGGGGGGAGAAAACGTAAATTTTCCCTTCTTGGAATTTATTAGCCTTGACGGAGGGATGGAACTGGCTTCACTGACCTTCAGTTGTCGTCATTTGCATGTTATCGGGAGAAGGTGCTGGGCTCTCTCCATGAAGACTTCTGCAAGGGCCTTCGGGAAGCTCCTCTCCCATCCCCCGACACTTCCTCAACACATTACCTGCATGAGGTGGTGTTTCTCTCTCTCTCTCTCTCTCTCTCTCTCTCTCTCTCTCTCTCTCTCTCTCTCCTCTCTCTCTCTCTCTCTCTCTCTCTCTCTCTCTCTCTCTCTCTGTGTGTGTTTACATGTCAGGAGTGGGGTCTTTACACTTTGTTTCACTGTATTACAATAAACAGTAAAAAGAATTTAATCACAAATGTTTTTTGCGAAAATGTATATTGTAGAATTATTTACATTTAATTTTATGATTATTTCCCCCACAAGGGCATTTTCCAGTTTACTGTTATTGTGAGAGATGTTTCCTCAATATCCTCTCCCAGCTCTGTATTATTGTCTCTCCACACCATACATTAACATGCCATTTCTCCATCTCCAACATAGAATTTGAGTTTTTAAATGAGATCTAGGAGCACAGCAGTACAATTTTAATTTTAATAATTACCACCTGGCGTTTGATATATTTTCTCCCTCTTGACGTCGTTTTGAACACAGGTAGTTGCTTTGGAGTATTTGAGCCCAGGTTTCAGGCACCATTGTGAACCTTCACTCATTGTGCCCCTTATCGGTCCTCTCTGTGCTGTGGATTTTCGAAAATGAATTCAGTGGCTTGATCCTTATTGAGCCCTTGTGGTCACTCCCCCCCCCCCCTCATATTCAGGTCACTTCTAGTTTTTTTCTTTCTTTCTTTTTTTTCTTTCCCCCCCCCTCTCTATTTAAAAAAAGAAAAAAAAATTGCTCCTGCAGTTAACAGATGAATGATGAGCAAAGGGACCCCTGGGTATGTTGGGTTTGGAGCTGTTTTGCTGTCCTGCTTTTTATGGTTTATATATATATATATATATATATATATATATATATATATATATATATATATATACACACACACACACACACACACACTTTGACATGATAGTACAGGAACTTGTTTATTTTAACATTTTGGGATTCATTGTTCAAATTAATCAGTTGGTCATGTGCGGATGACCTGCACTAGTTGACCACCATTGAAGACTTGTTGTGCCAAATGTCTTTGGACTATAGAGGAATAACAGCTCCCCTTCTGCGCCCTCACAGTTCTTCTCAGGCTGTTTGAAGCACATCTTTGGCTTGATGGAGACCAATTTCTCCCTCCTAGTGTGGGGGGGGGGGGGGAACTCACTGTTTGACCTGCATCCTCTTCCTGTTGAGTTCTTCTCAAAGATAAGATTTCCTGCCATGTCTCTACTTTGGATCGCTACCCTTCCTGTTGTACGCTGTCTCAAACTTTCCGTTGATTGGTGATCCATGGCGTACGCTGAGATGCAACCCCCCCCCCCCCCCCCCCGATGCCCCTATGACGCCCTCACCACGCTTTACCACCATGTTCCTGGATGGCCTGTGGTGAGATTGCTGGCTTTTAGTGGAGCCCAGTCCTTCAAGTAGTGACTGACTGGAAGGGCACCCCCTTCCCTGACCCCATGAGATGGGTCGATGGTGCATCCGCATGGCACCACCAGAGCAAACGGGATTGATGTGGACCTGCAGCGCAACGACGGGCCTTGGCTCAGCAGGAGCAGAATGCCAATTAGAGGGGGCGCCATGCTGACACGACTCCCCTGCAGCGAGTAAGGGCTGTCACAGTGGGAACACTGGTGGTGTTTTCCTGGTCTTTCCCCACTGGCCTGTCGATAGCACTTGTGTGTGGCAGCCAGTCTGCAGGGTGGCACCCGCTCCCCCGGATGCATCGGGCATAGTTCGGCATCCAAATTACACGGTGACTCTCTCATGTAGAACCGTGCTGCTCTTGTCAGTGTTGTTGCTCTGAATGGGGGGGGGAATAAAACAACTCCAATAAAAAAACAGCCACAGTTAGATGATAACCGCAGTTCAGAAGACAGAGAGGCAAACAAACAATCCGGCAAATAGAAATCAATGGCTGACGAAACACAGCACAAATGAGTGTGTTTGCTGGAGCTCATCAAGGCGAGTTTGTCTTTTGAAGTGACTCTAACTTGTCCTCACTAGACAGACATTCACACACACACATACACGCGCGCGCACACACAGAGCATCCTTTTCACACCCTGTTGTTCAGGGATTTTAGCCACAGCAGTTAGTTCTGAAGGACTCCCAGGTGGAATTGAAGCATCACTCCTAATGGGTTTAGATGCCTGTCTGGGATTCTGTGGGGTGGCCATGTTACTGGCATTCTGCCTTGTCTCCAGAAAGCCTGTCCACTATTCATAGGGACCTGGAAGGTCTCTGTGAGATCATCTTTCTCTGGGATGAGACCTGGATTCTTTCAGTTGCCATGCTTGCTGTTTGGTTTAACCAAAGCTCCTGCAGGTGTTTTGTCTCCTTCTGCAGCTTCACGTGTTTGGCTTAGGCAGTAATGATGCTGCAAGCCACTGCTCTGCTAGGGCTTTGAAACATACCGGTCTTCCAGCATTACTAATGCATGACTCCCGCCCAGTTCCCCCATTCCAGGGCATGTTTTATTTACATGAGTGTGGGCACGTGGTTCTATGGATAAGTGTTGCCTTCCACTAATCCATCCCAGTAGACTCAGGTCTCCTCCCTTGTTCCCTGTCCTCCATAGGCACGTAAATGCAGACTGGAGCAGCGAGGATTGTCTTGCTGTGAGGCAGTGTTTTCTGAGGTGCAAGAAAAGCGCATGGGGTGGAAGCTCTGAGGTTCCCCAGTGTGATCCGTGATGAATGTAATGCGGTGTGACGTTGAAGGAGTCAGCGGACGAATGAGTAAACAAACAGCCCCAAAACGATTGCTGACAGTGTGCTTTCTGCACAATGTAGGCAGCAAAGCACAAACTCAGCACAAGGGTTTACACGAGCCCGTAGACACTCCGGTGTGTGTGCGGCATCCTGGTGGCATGGGTGACATAAATAACGACACTCAGAGCCTCTCCGAGTCAGTGTCCATGTCTGTCTTCAAGGATCTGGGACAGGAATGAGGTTTTGACATCTCCACCTGTGGCCATGTCTGGCCCTGTCAGCTGCAACATTGCATTCTTTTGCTCCGCGTCACCCCTGACAACCTCAGCCCTCAACGCATCTCTTTGACTCGTTTCAATTTATTTAAAGGTTCTGTGTGCAAACGGGGATGTGTTCTCACAATGACAAGGAGGAGGGTAATGATGAAGAGCCTTAGCTTTGTCTAAATGTGTTTTGTAGTCTCCTCCTCACCAGTGCGGTGCACAGGTGGGCTGTGCTGGTCCTCGGAGGGCTGCAGGATGGGCTGCTCCCCACCTGTCACAGCTCTGTAATTGCTTTATTGAAGTTATTACTGCAATGGCAGGTCGCCTCACCTGATGTTTTCCGGGAGAAATCTGGTGCTAATTGAAATTTATGCTAAAATCGGCAGGACCATGTCCCAGAAGATGCCGTAATGACGTGGCCCAGTTGCGGAGGTTCCAACTGAGGCTGCGTTCGTGGTTAACCAGGGCAAGGATTGAGGAATGGAATGAGGGTCTGCTGGGAGAGGGATGGAGGAGACGGGATGGAGTGGCGGAGGATCGAGGTGAATTCGTTTAGCCGCTTCAGCTTGGCTCCTATGCGGAGCGCTTGTGCCTCTCAGCTTTGCCGCAGTGTTGCCACGTGGCCTCATTGTCTGACCGTCCCTCAGGCAGAAACCAAGACAAACTGTGGATGGAGGTCTTCAGAACCCCACACACAGCTGCCGTCCAGTCAGCCTTCAAAGGGGGCTTGTTTTCCGCTCTTCCCTCCTTATCGACGGCCCGTCTGTTGCCTTTATCCCGCCCCTCTCGGCTCAGAAGCGGGTGCGTGGGCTTGTGTTATTTAGCTCCAATCCACAAAGGCCTGGGAGCCAGTGCGAAAGGAGATGCTGGAAAAGGAGGCGCATTTCTGGTTCTCTCGCTCAAAGTGTGCCAAAACCCAGGATAAATATCCGCAGAAGCTGGAGAAGTTGAGTCCTGAGTTTAATCTCCTCTCAGGCTTGTTTAAGTCCTCATCCTGTTTGGACAGGAGGAGCGGAGATGGAGGCGGTTTGAGGCTGCTGTTCCAGGCACCCGAGTGCAGAAACACTCCCAGTGTGTGATGGTAAGTTGCAGTTGCAGTATCGCTTTCAGGTCAGTTGAGGTCTAATGTAACCATTGACCTCCAATCCTGAGTTTCTTTCCAGTCCTTTCTGGTGTGCTGTGTTCAGAAAGCTGTGCTCCCAAATGACAAAAATGTGGAACGGGCGACTGGAGGAGAAACGTGAATTCAGACTTCTGCCGTACCCTGACTATGGACTCAGACCTGTGGTGGAACACAAGTAGGCATTGAGTTGAGCATGTAGTTTGCTCACATGACCCCTGCAGCACACTTGTACGTGTGTGTGTGTGAGAGAGAGCGAGAGAGAGAGAGCGAGCACTTCTGTGTGGCACACCCACACAGAGCCTCCAGACGCGAGGATAAACTGAGGGAGACAGGTCTGAGCAGAGTTATTACAACAAACGAGCATCATAAGCGAATGCTGTAATTATACAGATGCCGAGGGAAGAGTGCTGCACGCACGCGCCCGCGCAAACCGCAGAGCACACGGGAGCCACAAGTTAAGTGTCTCTTCACGGGGCACCTCCTCCAAGCTGGTTGGCTGCCGGTGTTGGTCGCCGCTCCTCTGATACGCAGCTGATTCTTTGGCGGAAATACGGCCGATCTGCATTCCCGATGGACTGCGCTCAAGTGGGCCAAGACTGGTCAAAACTGACCAGAAGGTTTCTGGTTTCGGCTTGAATCTGCAGACTGGGGGCACCTTTGGTTGCTTCTTGATCAGATTGCAAGATCGTGTGTGTGTGTGCACGCGTACTTGGAAATGGGGTTTGAAATGCCAACTGCTCATGGCTGGTCCTTGGTCAAGGAGAACCAGAATGGAATAAATGGCTTGCTCAAAGTCCATTTGGATCCTAGGGATGGTTGCCTGGCAACCCTGTTGTTTCCCGATGCAAGATTGATCTAATTGGTCAGGCCAACAATTACCCACTGCTGGGGGGCCTCCTGCAGCCAATCACTATATTGCAACATGCTCCAGGTTTAAATTTAAAAAAAAAAAAAAAAAAAAAAATGGATGGATGGGAGAACAAATATCCCTCGTCGTTTTATTGACTTGTGTGAGCTATCTGTAGTACGCTTAGACCTATTGTCTGTGTTCCTCCCTGAGGGTAAGTGTGGGACATGGAAGGTCAAGTATTGTGTGTTCTGCATTTATCACATTCTACTGTCTCAGATCTTGGTGACTAGTTAGCAAGGAAGGCCGGTGAGGTCTAACAAAGATCAGCCATGCCCTCAAACACAGATGTTTGCAGCGGGTTGCCGTAGGTGACAGCATGCCGTGCACCGTGGGTAAAGAGCTACTGCGTCACCTTTGCACAGCAGAAGACGCCACTTACACCGTTGTACCCGATGACGTTTCCAGGTTGGCATCCTGTGCGTAGGAGGGTTCCGGCATATTCCGAGCACATGCGTGTCTTTAAGGTCCTCTGCTGTAAACGGTGAGCAGGCAGACGGTCAGATTACCATGAAACCGATGACACCTTACATCCTTCTCTTTGGTGTCCTGGTGTGACCCCAAATGGTGTTTTTTTTTTGTGTGTGTGTGTGTTGGTTCTTGCCCCCCTGAGCCCACGTGTGCTGCAGCCTATGAGGTACGTGTGTGCAACAATGAGTAGGCAGTCTGGGTTATTCTGGTCACCAGGTGTCCTCGAGGGTGCGCTGGGGACTCGCTGCCTGGCTGCTTCAGGACTTCCACAGCCACTGGGGAGGGAGGAGTAGTGTGTGACGTGTGTGCTGTGTCTAGGAGAGTCACCTTAACCTAATTTTGGGGATAAGAAGTTATTTTCCCTGTTGCAGTGGCACCAAAGGCTATGGTTCTTAGACGTCGCCATCAAGTGTAACAGTACAAAGTACAGTGGTAAAGTATACGTCCAGGTGGAGGAGGTGTGTCGCGTCCGCATCGTGATCGCGCATTTTTCTGCACGAGATGAGCTGCTGATTTGTGGGAGGTTTGACTTGTTTCATCCTGAGAGCAGGAGAGTATCTGGGTTTGGGGAGGGAGGGGCTTTGTAGGGGTGAAGTCATGACCTGGACCATTTTCATCCCATTAGCCTCACCCAGTGGGCTGCCTGCCGTTTCCACACTGATCCAGTACAAACCCTGGTCATCTGTAACGCACACGCGCACACATACACGCACAGACTCTACCCTTCTTTTCCATCAGGTTTCTCCTTTTTGTTAATCGCTTGACTCGGAGTGCAGCTCCTCCCACAGATGTCCCGTCTCCTAATGAAACGCGGGCGATGGAAGAAGGAGCCATTAATGACACAACAAGGTCGCCGGCGCTTTACCTTCACGGCTTAATGGCGGCCCGCGTTGTTTCGGCCTCATTTTTTATTCCGACGTGGGGCTGACAGACGCTGCTAATTGTTCCTTCCTGATCTCGGAGGGCTGCGTGAGTCATGTGCTGTGCCGGGTACCGAATGCTACGCTGGGTCTGGGGCAGGTATGTTATTAAACCTTTCCATGTCTTTGTGTCCTTGAGTATTGATTTGATCAGATTATAGATCTTCATATTCCCTCTTCCTTCGTTGGCTTGCGCTGGTTGGAGCAGGTGTCTGGCACAATTGTGGTTCCAAAAGGGGATTTGACCGTAAGGTCAACTATGAGCCACTGAATCTCACAATTTAGCACGTTAGTGACCCCCAACTCCACGGGTCATTCCCGCTGTGCTGCTGGTGAGCTCAGTCCTGGGGAGCAGGTGTTCTGGTGGAAGAAGGCAATGGGTTTCAATCCCCCAAGTAGCCATGCTGCCATGCCATTCAGCAAACAGTTGGGGTGGTTTCAAATTATAGTCTTACCCCTTGTTATCTCAGCAACCTCGCATGTCTCCACATGTTGCAGAGAAACAGATTTCCCATGATGCTGTTTCTCCTGAAAACCTGTCATCCTCTCATATGTGAAATATGTCACCACCTGCGCAGTCCTACCCCTTTACAGTGCCACACGCAGGTAACAGTGGCCAATTGTATATACTATTGTACAAGTTGTGGATTACCTGGCAGCATACTGACCCCCCCCCATTAAACTGCTACACTGTTGAACATAGCAAAGTACAACTGTAATAGTGACTTAATATAAAAGTAAAGCTGGGAAGGAGCCAGTAGTGAAGACTTTGTATTTCAGAATTTTACATTTTACAGTTTTATTTTCCCCGTTGCTTGTGTTTCTCACAGAGTGCTTATTATTTATTTATTTATTTATTTATTTATTTTAATGTCGAAGAGATGTTCTCCAAGTTAGGACAGTCGACTGGGACACTTGGCATGTATGAGCCGTATTTATGCTTTCAGCTGACAGATAGCAGTAAAGACCACCCACAGTGGGGCCACAATGATTCAACTCACTTCCACAGTGCTTACAGCCCCTGTGTGCTGTTTCTGAGTGTCAGTGGTCAGTAAAGAGATGAGCACAGCAAACCTTTATGGGATGAAAATGTCAGATTGGTGCTGGAGTCTGTGGAGCGTTTAGCTTCATCCATAATTCTGTAGATGTTTCTGGCAGTTTTCCGTTTCGTCTTCTGTCACGCTCTTGCAAATGTGTCCATTGTTGACGTGCAGATGTTTTCCAACGAGATGTGGTAGGTCTGCGCCCTGCATGTGAGCCGGAGATCTCGGGAGGACTTTTGTGCCTCGGGACGAAGCTCAATCAGGTGGGTCACCTCAGTAGTGCTGCTCCAGTCGTGTAATTCGATTTCCCGCTGCTGCGGTGCCACAGATAAAGACCAGTTCGGTGGTCTCTCTCCTCTGCCATCTCTCCTATCTCTGTGCAGAGTCCCAGACTCACAAATGCTCTGGACTCTGGGGGCAGCCTCCCTAAAAAGGCTCCAATATGTGCATGGAAATAAAGCTATGTAGACACACACATGCACAAGCTGTATAGCCGAAATTCAAACAATGGGGGCCCGGGTGGGCGGGGGTGAGGTTTTGCTTGGAGCCTGTGAGGATGTAAACTGGGACTTTCAGACATGATGCCAACAGACACCCATGACCTGCTGCCCTCACCCTCCCACACACTCCCACTCACATGCCCGCCCACCACACAGCAAGCCAAAGCTACACACGTACCCTTATTGATTCACTCCAGCAAAACACACACACACACACACACACACACACACACACACACACACACACAACACACACACACCACACACACACACACACACACACACACACACACACACACACACACACACACACACACGGTGAGAAGCCACAAAGAGCCGCTCAATGGATGGGGCTCCAGCGGAAGTGCTCCCTGTGCGGATGAAAGGGCACCATTGATGGGGAGCGATGAGTGCTGATGATGAAGGGAGCGGAAAGAGAGTGACACCCTGTGATTGGCACCCTGCTCCTCAGCGGTGCCTTTCTTTCAAACTGAGATGAGATCAGGGGAGATCTGAGGGAGGGGAGGCCACCCTGTGTGTTGGGATTTACTGGGGTAACCATTGTGGTGGTATTTACAGGACTGCACAGCTCCGTCGGGGTAGTAAGTGGTGCAGTGGAGAGCTTTTGGGTTTGAATCCCATTTCCTGCTGCAGCACTAGATGAAGGTCCGTGGTCTGAACTGCTAATGTTCACAGAGAACTGCTGCTGTTGGACAGTTAATCGCTGAAACTGGGTCAGAAGGTCTGATGGTGGAGGGCCGAGCAGCCACGTGGCCTGAGGTGCAGAAACCAACTGGTGAACCGAGGTCAAAGATCACAAAATACTGCCAGAGAAGCGAGGCTGAAGGGAGGAGCTGGGTGAGGATTTAAGATGAAAATGAGCATGAAGGGTGGAGAAGGAGAGATGACTAGACCTGGGAATTGTGGGAGCCGCAGTAAACGGCTGACACAATGGCGGGGGGGCAGCGGGAAGGGCAAACGAGGAGACAGCCGGAAAGTTCCCGGTGCCAATTGCTACTGACAGTAATGTAAAGTAAGGCAGAGTACAGCTCCAGGGGGAAGCAGCTCACAGGGTGGAAACTCCCACTTTGCCAGTTAGTTTCTCGTAAACTCTGCCTGTAATAAATAAAAACTGCCAGACATTTTAATCTTTTGACCAACTTTGCGCTTTCAGATTAAAACAAGTTTAGAAAGGCAAAAAGTGTCCGCAAACTCCTCTTTAGCGCCAGTTGCTGACCCTTTTATCCCATAAACGTGAGCAACGTTCCTTTTTCTGTTGTCCATCACCGACACTCAGAAACAAAGTGAGCAGTAGACACTGTGGAAGTGAGTGGAATTAAGACGGTCTCTCAGACATTGTCCGCCTGGGTGCTCTTTTCTCCCGTCTCTCAGCTTATGGGGTGAAAACAGCTCACAGAATGTATTTGAATATTGATAACTCGAATATTTGTAACATGTACCAGCCAGCAGCAGCTTGTTCCCACGGGGCCCTACTAGTGTAAACTAGAGTGCTTAGTGCTGGTTTCTAGCACCTGGTTATCTCTCGGTCATCTAAAGCATGTGAACCGCTGATCTCTATGCTCCCTGCTGGCCCTCTTTTGCCAAATTCCCATCCCTTTAACCCCCCCCCCCCCAGCGTGTAAGGTGGGCAAACTGAAATGAACCCCCTGGAGCAGCACAGCGAGCGGCAGGGTCTTCAAAACAGATCTTCTGGAGGCCCATTAATGTAGATTTATTTCCTTACTTAGTGGGCTTTTCATAAATTAGAATTATCAGTGTGAAGTCAGTGATCTGAATATGATGTCATGAATTATTGATTCTCGCACGGCGGCCTGCAAATCCGCCGTGGCATTTGGCAATAAGGCGGAGTCAAATTACGGGCCGAAATAATGAAGGCCGTTTGGGTCGGTGGGGGTGCGGAGTAAACCCCGTTCCAATTATTAATATTCATTAATACCTTCTGTCAGAAGAGCACAGAAACAATTTATTGCCTGCGTTTAGCGTTTAAAGCTTCTCCTGATTTATTGATGTGCGCGAGTGTGAGTGCAAAGCGTTGCTTTACAGAGAGAGCTCCCTGCCGGCATGACGATGAGCCCAGAGATCTTCTCAGAATGCCTGGCTTCATGGCCCAGTGTGTGGCAGCCTAGTCCTGCGGGGATGGTTTCAGCTCAGATGCTGGTGGTGATGCTGCCTTATCTCTGGATGGAGCGGCAAGGACTGGCCGCAGCAGAGAGGTGTATATCTCTACAGTGACTCGTGTGTACATGGAGATGAGGTATGAAGGATGTGGAGCTGGGCCAAGGTGGGTTAATGAGAGATGGTGATGACAGGAGAAACTGAATGGGCATTGTGCCTCAAGCCAATCTGACATGGATGGAATCTTTCTCCACCATCTGCAGGGATGTTCCTCCATCATTCTAGTTTTATTTCCTTGGATGGAAGACTGAGCTGCCTGGCAATGTTCCCTACTCTAAGCTCGCAGGTCCTGCATTGTCTCAGGTTTGGAACACCTACGAGGCAGTAATGGGCTGTTTAAGGGCTCCAGCAGTGGATACGGCTGTGGTCCAGTTGCTGACCACACCGGCTGATTGACAGGACGGCAGCAGCTGGGTCCCTGGTCCTGTGGTTTCATCTCCAGCACCATTGCACTGCTGTGTTCTTCACTTCAGTAACTAGGGAACCCAATGGGATCAGGAGGCCTAAATGGTGCAGGGTGGATAGTTGGAATGAAGATGTTCATCCTTTCCTGTTCCCACAGTAATTCTCATCCCAACATTGCAGACTTTTTAGGACAGCCTCTGGGTCTCTAATGGCCCCCCCCTATGGAGCTGTGATGTTACTACTGCTGGTGTCCACCTGTCTGTCACGTTTGCATCATTCTGCCTTCTCCTGTCCGTCTGGGCTATGCCGTTCCATTCCTGCCCCTGCCTGCTCCTCATGCTATTACTCTGTTCCATGTGGTCAGTGGCATCATCAGTACTGTTACCGCTGTCTACTTTTCACACTAATGTTATTGTATCGCTCTTTGGGGGGTCACTCTTCACCTTTATGGGTCTTCCCAGAAATATCGCAACTTTCATCATTGATCGTCTCAATTATCCACCACGATGCCCTCCCAATCGATGATCACATTACTAATGGTCCTCCCTCCCACTCAACCACTGTTGGCATCCCTCTCCCGCAATGCTTGTCCGTCTTCTAACCGCTGTCTTTACTGTGGTCCCTTTGTGCCGAGACTCTTGATTGGTTATCGCTAGTCATATGACCCCTCTTCTGCCGTTTCAGCCTGTCCACCCGGCTCCTACAAGATGTCATCTCGGCAGCAGGAGTGCGTCCCGTGTCCAACCCACAGCGTTGCCGAAGAGGAGGGCTCCGTGCTGTGCGTGTGTGAGGAGGACCACTACCGCACGCCACTGGACAACCCCTCAGCCCCCTGCACTCGTAAGGCTCCACCCCCCCACCCTCTGCCACCTCCTCCCTGCCGTTCAGGACCTTGGTTTGGTCAAAAGTGTCTCCTCTTCCAAAGCATCCCTTGTTGGTTTGTTTCTCAGCCCTGAACGTGGACTGAAATGATGAGGACAAGGGACCAGCAGTGAGGTTTGGGTATCTCTAGCAGACAGAGGCCAGCGCTGAGGTATCTATGGCATTTGGGCATAGAGCAGAGTGTGTTTTGGTCTTTACGAGTGAAAAGATCAGTGTTTGACTTTCCGAGATGGACGAGAACATCAGTGTTTGGTTCTCTGAAATGGATGAGAGGATCAGCGTTTGGGTCTGAGATGGTTCGTGCAGATCAGTGTTTACTTGCTTGCACATTTCTGAGCTTCTAGATGGAAGTGTTCTGGTGATGGGAAGACGCAGCTGCTCCATGCCAACGGTCACATGTGGTCAGCATTACATAATCCCTCTAAACACACACGCTAACTGCACGTGCTGCACTGCACATCCAAACACAGCTTGACATCTTCATGTCCCCAAAAGGTCTCCTTATGACACATGACTGTCCTGGTGAGGACACATCTCCTCATAGTTGTTCTCAGCATGTAAGGAAGACCTACACACAGTCAGAGATATAAAACCAAACTCAAACGCACACTTTGGAACTACACGGAGGATTTTTTCATTCCGATTCACGTCGCCATACTCTGCTTTCCTTCTCCAAGATGTTTCTCAGACAGTTTTATGGATCATGATGTTTCTCCAAAATGGACTTGAATATCACATCCAGTTAATGTAAGTTATGATGGGTGACAGTGGAGCTTTTGCAATCGATAGTCCAATGAGGTCTGTTTTATTACACTGACATGGAGCAGTCTCTTCAGGGGACAGGCGACCGACGTTCAGGTTGGTCCAGGAAGACCACGGACCAGGGGGTCAGGCGGGAGTGATATCCTATTTTCCCTTCTCCTGTCTGTCCAGTTCAGAACCTTAGAGCCATCTCCATGCTACTTGACTCAAATGTGTTCGCATCTACGTCTTATGTCGAGGAGCACTGGGATACACTATTTTTACTCTGTTTCACATACCCGGTGTTTGGCCTGATACAAAGCAGAAGGTGCCTGCTCACTGGGGCTGGGATGAAAACCCATTGTGTTGCAGTGCTGCTCATCTGGGGATTGGTGCGCAACAGCCAGGAAGGCATCACTTGGTTGAGGTGATCCTGTGGTCTTTGGTCTGTTTGAATGTACAATGAATTTATCTTTGTGCTGTTCATTCAGGCCTGTTTATCACACAAGAACTGCAAACACCACACCACTTTTGAGTTTAAAAAAAAAACATAAATGAAATCAAATAGTTAAAATTTTTACCTCATCAATGTCTAACAAAGACTGTAAACAACTTTGCCCCCCCCACCCTTTCCAGGACCCCCGACACCCCCTAGGAACCTAGTGTTCACACTGAAGCAGTCGACGCTGGAGCTCCAGTGGGACCCGCCGATGGACTCCGGGGGCCGCGGGGACCTGTCATACATGGTGGGCTGCAGCCGGTGCACGGGGTCAGGGTTGGGGGTGTGCGAGCCATGCGGCCCCAGTGTGGCTTTCCTGCCCCAGCAAAGCGGCCTGACCGAGCGCAGCATCACTGTGGTCAACCTGCTGCCCCACTCCAACTACACGTTCACCGTGGAAGCTCTGAACGGCGTCTCGGAGCTGCTGCCCAACAAACGCTTCTACGCCCAGGTGAACGTGTCCACCAGCCTGGCAGGTAGGCTCCTGCGGTGCACCCTGCTGTCACGTTCACGTTGAGTGTGTTCCAGCCGGAGAGAGGGGTGCAAAACGCGGGAAAGTGAATTGGGAGCGCGGGCTGCATCGCTCGCGCATCACAGCCATGCCGTGTTCACACATGCTGAGATGAACCACGAGGAAACTGCCTGCGTTCTTTAAACAAGATAATTGGCGACACACGGTGACAGGGCACTTTGTGTTCCTCCTCGCTCCACTGCCCGTGTTGTATTATCCGCTGCAGGCGCCGGCATGGCTCCCTCACACTGTCGCGTCAACCTCTGCGGGTGTGTGTGTGTGTGTGTGTGTGTGTGTGTGTGTGTGTGTGTGTGTAAGTAATCCAGGGCCCCCAGCCCAATTCAGACCCGTTACTTGGTTGTGTAAAGCCCACATCTGGGCCTGACTGCTAAACATCTGGTGTTTTCAAACAGCTGATGAAAAGGAGTGCATGTAGACATGCGTGAAGGGCTCAGCAGTGTGGAATCCTGGGGAACACACCAAGCATAAGCATAAATACATGCGCGCACACACAGTGCATCCTTCTCGTTGAAATGACATCCCTCCCATCTTGCCTTGAGGATAATAGTTGTGTTTCTATGTGCTGACTGTCCTTACCATACAACAACCCCCCCCCCCCCCTTTAACCCAAAGGTTCAAAGGGTCCAGAGAGGTTTTTGGTGGTTGTGGTTGGTTGGGGATGAGGCTCACCAGGACTGTGGCTGTCAGCTCTGGAAGGAAAGAGCAATTGTGGGGGAGACCACATGAGACCAGGGAGAGGTCTTGAGAGGGAGATTCCCTCCTCTTCCCTGTCAGGGTGACAAACTATGGACCCCTGGGAAGGTTGCTGTTTGGGGGCTGGGAGTGTCCTTCATGCACCAAGGCCATCTGTTAAGAAGCAGAGTGACCTTTATGAATATTGTATTGCATTCATGGCTTTGCCAAGGGGAGTGTGCAGCCCATAGTGAAGGGTGGCATTCTGGGTGTGTTCTTCATGTGTGGGGGCGCGGTCATGTGTGCGCATGCGTGTGTGTCAAACAAAGCTAAAGTAAGCCTGTCATTCCAAGAGAAGTGCATGGTGTCGGCCTGAGGGGGCATTGACATTTCCGTCACTTCAGAGGGTTTGTCCCAGGGACCCCTCAGCCCTTGTGGAACTGAGGGAGGGGAGTGGGGGATGATGGGTGACATGGAGGGAAGCACCAGGAGGGTGGAGCAGAGCTTGTGAGAAACAACAGGTTTTGTTGATTGAACTGCCACTTGGCACCTACTGGTGTGTGTGTGTGTGGTGGGGGGGGTCCATTTGGTCTTTTACATTCCTCTAGGAGTCTCTCTTCACCACATCACCCCCCGGCTTGCCAGTCGTGTTCTGCGCTGGTCTGAAATCGGAAAGGAGTTGTTTTACAGGTTCTCACCTTCCGCTCTGCCTCTCTGCAGGCCAGTAACCAGGTGTGAAGCGTGACTAAAACGCACGGCGGGAAGGACAGTCCTGTTTAGGGATGCTAATTGGTAGTGATGGGCAAGGAGGACTTAATAAACGGAGTGCCACACACTGTCAGTGACACCCAGCCAGTCAAAGGGGTGGAAGGCGAACGCAGTTTGGAAAGCTGTTCGATTTTCGTTTGTTTGCATCAATCTGTGAACCTCCAAGGTGTCTGAGCCTCAGCTGCATATAGGAAGAGGAAGAACGAGATGTCGTCTTGTCTCCTTGACCTTGTAGACCAGCTTGGTGACTCTGGGTTCCTCCAAGGATGAACCTCCAATTTCCATGGTGAACCTTTCCACCCTCTGTATGAACCTTTTCACCCTCTGTATCTCCCCCTTAGGAAATAGGGATCACTGTTTGGGGAAGGGGGTTGATTTTAGGAGGCTTGCCTGATAATTCTGTAATCAGGCTAATGTGCTAATCCACCGTTGCCTGCTATGGGCGAGTGTGAGAAGTTTGGTGGGTTCCAGAGCACATCTCAGCTGCGAGATTGTGCGTGCGTGTGAGAGAGAGCCTCTGCTCTTGTTCCTCTTGGGCCCTCAACTTCTCCACCTGAATGTATCTTGCAGATGTTCCTTGCTACCGCAGTCCTGCTTAAGAGAGATGGATGGCGCTCCACTCGTCTTCTTTCATCACGCGACGCTGCGCCGTAATTCTGCTGAAACGGTTGTTCTGGGTATTCACTTTTAATTCCGCCATTTATCTTGCGCTGTGGAGTAAAGCCGGGCCCTATTAAACACAGCGAGGCAGGAGGCCATGAGCTCGTTGGAGGACAAGGCAACCAATGCTTTTCCTCTCGCTCATCCCTCTGTCCCTCCATCCATCCATTCCTCCCTTCCTCTGTCTGCATCCGAAAGCCCAGCAGGTGTCTTCAGTGAGTTCAGCTGCACAGCCCATAATTGTGTCCTTTAGAGGGAAATAAATGTCTGTGGCAGGAGCCCCCCCGCACTTGCCTCTCACCTTGCTGGCAGGGCTGTCACAGCCGGGGGGGGTCCTTTTATTTCACAACACACCTCTTTTCCAATTCCACTCTGTAATATAAATGATAATATGTGGGATAATATGGAATGGGGTGTGGGTTGGACCCCACGGGGGTCTTGGGCGAGGTCTCGGCCCTAGGGGGGCTGTGGGGGGTGTCACTTTATCTGCTCCCTGGCCTGACCATCACTGATACTGCAGATTAAATGGGTCTTCCTGCCACATAGGAGCTCCAAATGCGATATCATCACACCCTGACTGAGACACTCTGGCCATGTATGAAAACACGCACGCACGCGCATATATTGAACTGAGCTCTGTCTAGACAATGAGGTGCTGAGACCTCAGTATATAATTTATTTAATACGCTGAAGGAAAGGAGAAAACGTATGGAAGATGGAACATTTGGAGAACGGTCAGGTTTGTATGGTTTTGGCAGCATACACACTGTGTGTACGTGTGTGGTGATAGTGGTCACGTCCGCTGTGGTTTTAGCCATTAAGTAGAGAATGCTGTGCTGTTCACAGTGCTGCAACCAGTGGTCAGCACTGTCAGTGCAGTGCTCATTAGCAAGTTGGGGGGTTGGGGGGCATGTATAATGCATGGGCCTTTGTTTATGTAAGGGTGGAGGGTGTGTGTGTGTGTGTGTGTGTGTGTGTGTGTGTGTGTTCATTTCTGTTGAGCTTCTGATGGAGCCGTCACACCCCTGTGTGTCTCCTGAGTGACAGGTGTCTTCTGTTGCCTCATTAATCTCCCTTTAATAGCTGAAAGGGGTGGGTGGTGGGGTCCATCATGTCAGCACAGCTCAGCATCTTTGAAAGGGATGGGGATGAGAGATGAGGGTCTGAGGGGGCCTGAGATTCTTCATCCTTCTCTGGCTGGCTGACAAATTCAGGCGGGGTCTCATGTTATGTTAGAATCATGCTCTGACTTTGTCCTCCTTTCCACCTCTCACCCCCCCATTCCCCACTGCAGCCCCATCTCTGGTGACTGAGCTGCGTGCCGAGAAGATTGAACAGCGCAGTGTGACCCTAGTGTGGAGGGACTCTAGCCATTCCAACAGCAGCCGCACAGAGTATGAGGTCAAATACTATGAGAAGGTGGGTCCTGACTGCACACGTGCGCACGCACACATTTGCTCTACTTTATGACTGGGCGCTTAACCTCTCATGCAAATGCATTCATCTGTATAACTGGAGAAAAGTGTCAGGTAAGCACCCGATTAATTAAGATAATAAACGTTAATAAGTAATGAAAAGTGCTCGGTCTGACCAAATGTTCAAGACAGACCCCTTTTTTTTTTTTTTTGCGATTTTCGGACTGTGGCATCATTTTGATTTGGATCGTCCCCAAGACGTAGCAGAACATGCACTTTAGTGTAGGGGTGGGCAGTCTATTTTTAGGCACGTGTATTTGTGCAGTAAACTTCTCCACAGAAATGGCTACAATTTTATTTTAAAAATTGCAAAACAAATTTGAGATTACATATCTAATAAAACAGAAAAAAAGTATGTGGGGAGCTCATGGCTGGAGTGTGCTGTCTGCAGTGTTGACATGCCAGGCTGTCAGATGGGAGTACTGCTGAACACAGGCTTGTGGTGGTGAGAAATAATTTTATTTTGAGCCCCATAAGTAAACAGTGGGGTAAACGGTCTCACTGTAAGGAATTCCAAATGTTTCTGAAATTTTTGTAACCACTTCACCAAAATGGAGTAATTTTACAAAATTGCCACTTATGGCTGGATTAGTAGATTAGCAGAATGTGGTTTGGACATTGATGAAAACGCAAGCACGGACGTAATTCCTCTTGTGACTCTGTGGTCCACAGGAGGAGAAGGACCAGAGCTACTCCACAGTGAAGACCTCCACCACCCGTGTTAACGTAAACAACCTGAAGCCACGCACTGCCTATGTGTTCCTGGTGCGACTCCGCTCTGCGCCGCCTTCCTCGCTCTCATCCTCTCTGCTGTCCTCTTCCTCTTCGTCGCTCTCGTCCTCCTCCACTTCTTCCTCATCGTCATCAGCGTCCTCCCTGCTGGACTATGGGGCCTACAGTGTTCCCTTGGAACTGCAGACCCTGGGAGAGTGTGAGTAGTGTGTGTGTGTGTGTGTGTGTGTGTGTGGGGGGGGGTCCTATTGTCATGGGGTAAATTGATACTCATGAAGAGCTTTGCTTGTTTCAAGTAGTGTGACTGTTACAGCTCAACTGCCACAAAGTAATGCAAGCTGTCTGTCTTCTCTTTGTGTGTGTGTGTGTGTGTGTGTGTGTGTGTGTGTGTGTGTGTGTGTGCGTGTGCGTGCGCGCACGCTGCAGTGGCGCTGGCCTCCAGTGAGCAGAACCCCGTGGTGATAATTATCGTCATCTCCATAGCTGCGCTCATCGTGCTGCTTTCCATGGGCGGTGGGCTGCTCATCTGGAGGAGGTAATGACCAAACGTGCTCACATGCTCTTGACTTCTCCTGCACATGACGTGGTTGTGCTGCAGGTGGCACTGTGGTTGACGCTCACTGTGGCAGTGACGGTGACCACTTCACATCCCTGCTCCTCCTGTACTTCCCTTAAGCAGGTACTTATCCTAAATTAAAACAGTAAAGATGACTCTGTGCCTCAGACACAGGACTAACACTGATAATAGAAACAGTTCACAAATAATATTAATAATAAAAACAGACTAACTAATACCGAATACAAGAGCAGACATCCAACTGCCTTATTGTGAGGGCTCTCACCTGTATCCAGGGCCTCTCTCAGATTCTTAGCATGTGAGTGCTGGGGGGATTCATGCTTCAGTCATCTTCTCAGGCTCAGTCTTCCATTACTGCAGAGTACAGAGCATCTGTCTGCTGTGATGGAGATAAAGTGGGTGGCAGCGGCCTCACCTGTGACAGACATGCGGCTCCTCAGCTGTGTGTGACATATACACATGCGCGCGCACACACACACACACACACACACACACACACACACACACTCTCTCTGAGTATGATTCCTCAGTTGTGTGACCATGGTTTGTCTCCCATTCCCTCCCTGCTATGTACTTTGTGTCATTTCACAGCCATACAGCTCGCTGCATGACCCATACACACACGTCCCAGTCATGTGACGCTCGGGTGAAATGGGAGGGTGGCGTCTGCATTTCAGTCCATTTTTTTTATGTTGCTTTTCACATCATCAGACCTTCTGAAGCAGGACCGTGGTCCTCGGGGCACCGACAGCATTATTAATCTTCTCACACACACACACACACACACACACACACACACACGTGCAAGCACGTTCACACGCGTGGACCAGAGTGATGCGTTGTGCTGCCGCCCATATGGGGTTTAATAAGGAGTGAAACGACGGCTCCTTCGCATTAATCTCCGTGATGAGAATAGATTAGATCGGGGGAGTGTGAAATGGTTTTCATTCATTGTGATCGCAGGAATGTGTTCTGGATGCGGAACTGTTGTCAGTCAAGAGGAGACTTGTCTCTCTCTCACACACACAACTTATTCTCTCAGACTTACTCATATAAGGCAGTCTCTCATTCATATGATTCTTACACACACAGACACACACTCAAATGCAGGGAAGATTCTGTCATTGCAGCAGCCATCAGAGCGAGTTAAATTTTATTGTGTGTTTATTTCGGATGCAGAATTGATCGGCAGTCAGATAAAAACTCTTAACGCTTAAATTACCATCGATGGATGGATCCAGAGATCGATCGCATGCAAATAACTGATTTACTATTCTGCCGGTGCAGGTGCTCTGCATCTCAGCCCCCCTGCGGAATGGTTTTGGGTACACACACACACACACACACACACACACACACACACACACACACACACACACACACCTACCTGCCTCACCCTTTTTTCCGGGGTCCAAACTACTGTGAATTGACTCTGCCCCTTTCCCGTTACACTGCTCTCCTTGGATAAGTATTGGACTCAGACCTGCTCTCCTTTCCCCCTGGGGTCATAGAGGGAGTTGTTCCCAGTTCTAGGTTTTGCCAATCTTTTATTGTGATTTAGTGACTTATGGGAACAACTGTAGTTATTAAAAGATTTGTTTCCCTATGGTTATAAGATCATTTATGAACTGATTTTGGTGTCTGTCACCCTTTCTTTGGTCCAGCCATATCTTCAGCAAGCTCCACGGGGAGTGTTTTACCCACAATGCACTGTGCCACAGATCTCTGAGCTGCTTCTCTTGTCACTGTGGCTGTGACACTGCTGCTGTTTGTCTTCTTCTCCCAGGAGCTCCAGGATCACCTTTTCGACTGTACAAGCAGGAGGCCGCTGAGCCTCGCTCTGTAGCTACTAGTGCTGCTTGTCCGGCACGTTGCCCCGAGTCCGCGAGTTCCCTCATACACACCGACCGAGAAGCATGTCCACACGTCACTATCGTTGTTGTTCTTACTGCTGCTCTTTTTTGCTCTTTTTCCCCACAGGCACTGCGGCTACAGCAAAGCGAGTCAGGAGGGCGACGAGGAGCTCTACTTCCAGTGTGAGTGATGCCTGAGGGTGGTGTGTGTGTGTGTGTGTGTGTGTGTGTGTGTGTGTGTGTTCAGAGCTATGCTTTCATCTCACAGAGAGCAAATCAGATCTATAGAATAGAGTTCCCCCCTTGCTCACCTGCTCCCAGTCTTTGTGTTCCTCACCCAGTATCAGTGCCATATCCATTTCTGTAGCTCCTCCCTGATGTCACTATGTCCCTCCCCTGTCTGTGCATGCCCCTCCTCCAGCTTATCTGTGCAGGTTTCTGGTTTCAGTCCATTGGTGGCTCACAGGTACTTTGTTCTGAGACGCTGCTTTATTACCTTGGGTGGCTTGTAGAGGGCAGTGAAGAACATCAGAGCCAAGTGCTTGGGGAGGAGGAGTTAACAGGAACAACTGATGACTGCCTAACCCCTTATCTCCCTTGCTTTAGCAGAGTATACACACACACACACACACACACACACACACACACACACACACACACACACACACACACATGGCCAAGAATGGCAATTTTAGGAGCTTTCCTGCAGGCAGATATCTCTGGCTCTGTTTCTCTCTCTCTCTCTATCCCCTTTCTCCTGACTCCACTAATATTTTATATATATATATATATATATATACACACACACACCCAGAGGACCCTATAGGCCAGCTTGCATTACATCTCAGTGCCAGTATGTATCAGTGTTGTTTTATGCAGTAATTTTGCCAGGTTGCTCAGTGAGGAGATTTACTGTCCTCTGTGTGACAGGGCTTATGCTTGTACCGTCTCGGATGCACTTCCTATGCAACTGGGGTTTGGGATGACTCTATAATGGTGGTTTCTGAACAGGGATCAATCCAGACGTCACTGTTAGATTATTCTGATGTGGCCTTCTGCTTTTTGTGTTTGTTTGTTTGTTTGTTTTGTTTGTTTGTTTGTTGGCCTGTGTTGCTGATTTGCTTGTGTCCTGCGTGTCATCCCAGCACATCCCAACTGGAGAACGACATCGAATTCGAAACATGTGGAGACTTGGCAGGCTGCTGTTCATGTGTTTGCTATGAACTGACAACCTAGTACAAGATCGAGAGGATCCTCACACGGCATCAAGGTCCTCCTTGCACACCCCCAACCCCCCGTTGACTCTCGGCCACTCCATGACAGCTGTGCTTATTTGTGTATTAATTTTGAAGGAAAAGTAATTACTGCATTTCAGTCAAGCGCCTGGTCAGCAATCCACACAGGAAGATAAAGGGGCAAAGTTCACAATTAGTTTTAATCCTCTACTTGCATATGTAGCGTGTTCATAAAAAGACTTTTGGATGTTTATTCCATTGGCTGTTCCTAGCAAAGTTAATATTTTATAAAGCCTTTTTTTATGCAACAAAAAGTGTCCCTTCCACCTGTTGCAGTAAAAATTAAAATCCCACAAAAGTTCCACATTCATAAAATGTAAAAATGATAAACTGTTTTAGATACTGTACGCACGTGCATGCTTGCGTGCGTGTGTGTTTGCGGGGGTAGGTGGGAGTCCGTCAGGATCTATTGTGGTCACTGTGGTGTTGAATGAGTGGCCGCCCTGCAGGTGAGTTTGGGGAGGTGTGTCGTGGCTGCCTGAAGCTGCCCAGCAAGCGCGACCTGCCGGTGACCATCAAGACCCTCCGTGCCGGTTGCTCCGAGAAGCAGAGGAGGGCTTTCCTGAGCGAGGCCGGCATCCTGGGCCAGTTTGACCACTGTAACATCGTTCGCCTGGAGGGCGTCATCACTAGAGGTAAGCAGCTGACTGTGGAGGATCACAGGGTCACATCATCATCGAGAGGAAAAGGTGAAGGCGAGCAGGTGCAGGGCAGGTAGAGAAATAGCACGATGGAGGCAAGTTAGCAATCGGGCAGCGAACGGTCAAGGTGAACAGCACTCACCTACTTTGTGCCCCGGGAATGGAACCGCCATTTTACTTTTGGATGAACGGTACCTTCAACTCCTTCAATAATGGTTAACGGTTCACCTGAGCGTGACCAGGCCTCCTACTGGAATGACTGGATGGTCCAGTGGATCGCGACATTATTTTTTCATTATTTTTCTATTTTCTAGAATTTCCAAAAAAGGAACTGAAAAAGCGGGAGGTTAATTGGAGAAATAAAACCTGACTGGTTAAAGAAAAGACTCTTTGGTCTGAAACTTTAAAGTGATTTTCAAACCTCCCCCTCCCTGCACCTGCGGAATTGGACAGAATCATCAGTCGTCCCCCATTAAGATCGTTGGGCGTTTTTTTTTCCACACAGTTTCAGGGCCTTGACTGCATTTAGGCACAATTTACGTTAATATTTAGGGTGGTCTGCAAAGGAACAGGTGACGCGCTCGACTCCAAAGACTTTTACTTGCGTATCACAAATGACTCTCATGTCGAAGTAAAAAATGACACACGTGACTGAAACGACCAGGACCGGACCCCCCTGCTCCATTAGTACGGTCATGCAAGGATGGGCTGTATTTTGAATAAACTGTGTGAACATTTTGTATGTCTGTCATGTGGGGATGGAGTGCGGTGTTTGGGGAACTGAGGAAGAAGAGGATGGGGGGGAGCAGCCCTGCAGAACAGATGACAGGAACACCACCCAGCGAAGCGCACAGCTGTTCTGGATGCTGTAATTGGTTCTGTGGCCTCAGCGGGAGCCTGGAAATGAGTCCGATCTCCCATCTTGTCCTCGATCAACTCCGCGGTCACACCGCAGATGACACCCTCTTCCTCATTTACCTCCGCTGGGGATGAAAGTGCCCCCTTAACCCCATCCACCCATCCCCCCAGAGGTCTGGCCTGCTGTTCAGTCAGCCACCCTGTCTTCAGCAGGCCTTCCGAACTGTGGGTGGGCCTTGAACCCCGGTTGGCACATCTGACACCGACACAAATTAACTGGGCCAATTCACTGTATGATTAATGCAAACCCTATCCGAACGTTTTTGCTGATTTGTCCTGTTGCCTGTGCGTAGTACATTTTACCACGGTATTCGCTCTGCATGGGGCTGAGTGAGACACACAAGTCAACTGTGAACCGCACAAAAGCCAGCAGGAGGCACCGTAACCCTTAGGTCTGTTTACAGTAATTTTGTGCGTGTGTGCGCGAGAGAGAGAGAGAGAGAGATCAGGCAACATGAATGAAAACTGTGCCAGAGCGATCAGGATGAGATCACATCCCGCTGCATCAGTCACTTGGCTTCTTGGGCTTTGGCGCACATTACGAGGACGTCTGTGTCCTAGCAACACATCTGTCTCGTCCGGCAAAGTCCTGCTGTCTCCGGTGCTCCATTGGGGCTATAAAACGGGCGTTCATCTTACCTTGTGTGCTCAGTGAAGCCTGGTTGCATATGGCTGTGGTGGAGTGGCGCTCGGGTAGAGTGAGAGCGGCCGGCTTCGACGTGTTTGGAATCTGCTGGTTTTGACGTCTCAGGGCAGAAGGGGCTTTGATGCCTGAGCAGCCTCAGCCGTGGTACTGCGGGATCACTCGTTTCACACTTTCACACGATGTCTGCTGTGTGAACTGCAGTGTAATGCCGAGGGCTGTTTCAGTGGTGCGGCAGCATACCCTTGGGTCTAACACCAGCCGCCGTGTGTGTGACATGTGTTCACAGGGAGCACCGTGATGATCGTGGTTGAATGCATGCCCAATGGAGCCCTGGATGCCTTCCTTAGGGTAAGTGTGCGATTCCCGCTCATGCTTGCTGTGCCGGTTGGTGATCGCTGTTGTTACCTGTGCGTTTCACGGGCACGCCCATCAAATCCGTCATGCGTGTGCACACTGTGTTTCAGACATGTTTCCTCCGTGCTCTGTCTGTGGGTTGCCTCAGCAGTCGACCATGGCCAGAGTGAGGAAACCCCTCTCCTGCTGCTGGCCCTTGCTACTGCTTTAATGCCGTTTGATTGATGCCATGTTTGTGATTCCCTTACTCCTGCAAAGGAAGTTGCCACCGTTGCATGTTTTACGTGGTCATTAAGCCAGTAAAGGAGTTCCACAGCTGAAAAGGTCACTGCACTGAGATGTGCTTTCAGAGACGTCGCCTCCTGCCTGCCCCACTGGCTTGCCTCTTTCCCGTAATGCCCCTTCTTTAACGGTCCTCACCCTTTCGTCACCATGCCGCGCCCCCTTCCCGTGTCTGCTTCACATTTCAGAAACACGAAGGTCAGCTGAGCGTCCTGCAGCTGGTGGAGATGCTGTGTGGCATTGCAGCAGGGATGAAGTATCTGACGGAGATGGGCTTCGTCCACCGCCGTCTGGCAGCCCACAAGGTGCTGGTGAACAGCAGTCTCGTGTGCAAGGTGTCTGGCTTCCGGCCGCTGCAGGAGGACAAGGTGGAGGCCGTGTACACCACGTTGGTGAGTGTGTGTATGTGTGCGCATGTGCGTGTGTGGGGACAACGGAAACTAACTTCCCAATCTCTGTCACCTTCTCCAGCATGGAGGCAAGAGCGCAGTCCTGTGGACGGCCCCCGAAGCTATCCAGTACCATCGCTTCAGCTCGGCCTCCGACGTGTGGAGTTTTGGCATCGTCATGTGGGAGGTCATGTCTTTTGGGGAGCGGCCTTACTGGGACATGGGGAACCAGGACGTGAGTGTGTATCTGCTTTCCTCTTTTCCCCACTGTCTGTCCCCTGCCTCGCCAAGTCCTCGCGCCCCTCGCCGGGGAGCCGAGCCATGTCGACCCTCAGAGCTCGAATCTTATTAAACCAAAAAGCGAGGCGACTTCACAGATGCCGGAGAAGAGACCAGTCCCAGGTCTGCGTTAGCCCCGTGAAAATCCACTTTTTATTATGTTTTTCTTCCCGTCTCTGTATGCCGGTGCAGCGTGGTCTTGGAATAAGTATGAGCGGTAGGATGTCACGGTGTTTAAAGTCAAGGTAATCAGTGCCGCGTTGGGGTGAACAGATCGCCGAGGAGATAGGAGTCCGTAACTGGGGGAGAAGTCAATTACTCGCAAGTCTCAGAGAACATTTATCTCTGAGATGAGCTTTCGAGAGGAGCCAACTTCTTAGCCGTGGCGACCGATCGCAATTTTCTCCATAAGCAAGGAACTGTAAAAATGTACTTATTTTATTGCTGGTATTTATTTTCATCAGAGCAGAATTCACTCTGGCGGTCTTTGCCCGCACATGGTAAAGAAACGCAGGCGCGGAGATGAGTGCGCGTGCGTGGCTACAAGGGTACGAGTGATTTACGAGGACAACCAGCCAGCAGTTTCTCTGTCTCAGCCTGTCGCTCTGAGCCCCTGGATGTGTGGCGTTTCCTCTGTTGTCACTGACACCTCACCATCGCAGCCGATTCCTGCCTGACCCCAGCCCCCACTTGCTCCGCTTCCCGTGCAGGTGATCAAGGCCATCGAGGACGGCTTCCGTCTGCCTGCCCCCGTCAACTGCCCGCCCCCTCTGCACCAGCTCATGCTGGACTGCTGGCAGAAGGAGCGCAGCGAGCGGCCCAAGTTCAGTCAGATCCACAACGCCCTGAGCAAGACCGTGCGCAGTCCCGACGGCCTCGGATCCTCGACCTTGGCGCGCAGGTGCGGCCTTTGCTGCTCGCAGATGGACAGGGTTTGGAAGCTGAGGTGCATTGATGTAGCTGCTGTAGTAACGGTGCAGTGTTGATGGTCCCACGTCGGATCACCTGTCTGTTTGCTCGGGCAGGACACTGAGCTCCTCCATCCCGCTGGCAGAGCGCTCCCTTCCCTCCTTGCCCACCTTCAGCTCAGTGGGGGAGTGGCTGGAGACGGTGGATATGGGGCGCTACAAGGACAGCTTCACCGCTGCTGGATACTGCTACCTGGAGTCGGTGGCCCGCATGACCGTCCAGTGAGTGCTCTGCTGTGTGTGTGTGTGTGTGTGTGTGTGTGTGTGTGTGTGTTTGCGCGTGCGCTGTATTAGGTATTAATCCTTACACATCACTTTGGAGAAATGTGTCTTAAATTAATAAATGTTAAACAGGTTGTGTGTGTGCGCGCGCGTGCGTGTGTGTGTGTGTTCGTTCTCTCCAGGGATGTGCTCAGCCTGGGCATCACTTCTCTGGAACACCAGAAGCAGATCCTTGCGGCCATTCAAACGCTGAGAGCTCAGGTCATCCAGATGCATGGCCGTGGGGTGCAGGTGTAGCAAACGGAAGCTTGCAGACGCACATGCGCGCAGGAGGGAGGAACTTGGCGGCAGAAAACCACCTGTCTGTTACCGGGGTAACAGGTGCTACCCCCAGCATTGTGACCTCTCTCTGCTCAAGGCCATGGCCTGCCCATCTCACTCGGCCTCCTCTTTGTCACATCTGTGTGGCAACAGACAGAAAGGGACCTTGGACCTTTCCCAGAGACTCCTGCTCTCCGGTGGGCGGGGCCAGGAACGGCCAGCAAGTGAGCTGGAGATTCAAGAGAATTTCCCGTGAGGTGGCTGAACCCTATGAACAAAGTAACTTTATGTCCGAGCCAAAAGGCGATGTATGTTTGAGTCCTTGACTGCGCCTTCCACACGCCGTTTTCACGGCAGTTTTCGTTTGTTGTTTTGTTTGCAGACACTGCATCCAGCCGGTACTCCTCTGTGGGGGGCACCTGCGCCACAGTAGACCCCCAACCTTACCCACTCCATGTTGACCATCACCACAGCTGTTTGCCCGAAGCCGACATCTCGCTTTCTTATTTACCGCCAACTCTTCAGAAGAGTTTTGTCAGTTTGCCTCCTTGGCCAGTAAAGTAACTTGGTTTTACCCCATTACAGATGGAATTTGTACACAAGCTGCTATTTGCAGGGTTCAGCTCCAGGGAATCAGAGGTGCAGCACCAGGGAATGGCCCCCTTGTCGGATACATGGCTCATAGTGTTTGCTCGTGCTTATTTGCCTGGTGGGTGGAAAAGGTAAAAGTTTACCATGTAAATTGTTGCTTTGTTTTTGAAACATGTTTTATGTTGCACTCTTTCAAATGCTCTGTTTTCTTTTGTTGGGCTTTGTTGTGTGTGTGTGTGTGTGTGTGTATGTGTGTGTGTGTGTGTATGTGTGTGTCTGATAACCATGCACTAGGAAGGTCATTTTGTGGCAGAGTGGGTCAGTTTCAGGCCATCTTACATTGTCTAGAAGTGGGGTTTGATGGGGAGGCGAGGCTTATTTTTGGCCACATCTCCTTGGGACTCACAGATGTATGAACAACACGGCAGCTCTCGCATCCTCGACGGACTGGACTCACTATGGGGGCACTCCCATTTCAGTCAGTTGCTTAGAAATCACACACACACACACACACACACACACACACACACACACACACACACACACTGTTCTCCTGCTCCTTTCATTATGATCTCAGTGTTTAATAATGTAAATATGTATTTGAAAATGAATCTATTTTTCTAATTTGCCTGGAGAGGGGTGTGTCGGCTCCCTGTTCCCCCTCCTCGTCTCCCTGTGTTTGTTTTTGGGGGCTTCCTGTTTGCCCCCCCCACGCAGCCCATGATTTGTAATGTGAAAAAACAAACGCCTGTTGCAATATGAAAATGTCTTATTAAAAAAGGGCATTAACTGTTTATTCTCGAGTCAGTGGTGCTGAGGGACAAGGGATTCTGGGAAATGCCATGTGGTCCCAGCTCTGTGGTGTTTGGCGTGATTGTTCATCAGGAGGCTCCATGACCGCCCCACGTTTTACACCTCTGTTTCCCACTTTTATCTCATTCTCGGGTATTGTACTACAAAAATGGAAAAAATTCTCTTTGTCTCGTTTTATTTCAGCCGTGCTTCTTTTATGAGTGTCATTTCAACCCCTGTTCATGTGAAGGTGTGTGTGTGTGCGCCCGCGCAGCTGGCAGCAGATCCACTCTTTTATTGAGGTTTTATTGAGGTTTAGCAGTGAGTTCTGAATTAATGAGTTTTATCTCTGTGTCGCCTTTGCTTCCAGGTGACAGTCTGTAACGTTGCACGGATGGGCTCTCTCTCTCTCTCTCTCTCTCTCTCTCTCTCTCTCACTGCTCATACCACCGGCAGTGGGGTGGAAGGGGTGCAGCAGTTATCTCTCATATGATGTGAGAAGCACAAGCAGTGTCAGGTAGAGCAGGATGGATGTTGTGTGTGTGTTTGGGTGTCAGGGGGTCAACCAATCAGACTTCCTCTCATTTGCATGTGAAACAGGTTTGCAGCCCAGCAGCTACCAATGTCAGAGTGATACCTGCTGGTGGGGGGTGTCCTCTGCATCCTCTGCATTTTTAACCCCCATCGCCACAGAGGCAGCAGTCTGAGGAAGAGAATGAGGACCACCGTGGCCCCCAAAAGTGTGGGGGATGAGAGGGAAACTTGTCATGGGGGGTTTAGAACCCCTTTTCTGTCCACCTGTGTCCCCAGGGGTGCAAAAACCCCCTCTTCATTCCCCTTGAAAGGGCTTCCCTGCTGTCAGGATCATTGATGAAGGCCTCCTGTCTGTGGAGGATTGGCCAAATAATAATAACAATAATAATAATGATAGTCATAATAAAGATAATGATAAGGAAACGCATTGAGGTCCCAAAACATTGAGATCTCAGTTTGTCACGGACCCTGACCAGTTGAAAATGGCTCCACAGTGCCATCTAATGGCTAAAGAGCCTTATTACCCAAAGGCTTCGTAGTGCAACGTGGAGGTGCCGCCCCCTAACGCGTGTTTCACGGTACTGCAGCCTCACACCTTTGTGTCTCCTGTCTGCTTTCTCAATTTATGGAAAGTTTGGTCGCTGCTTGTTTACCGGATCTTCCACTGGGGGTAAAATATGCAAATGAAATTGGCACAGCAGCTGTGCGAAGTGAAGCAAAAGTCATTTAAAGTCAAGGTTGAGACTTTAATGCCAGTTACCCAACTGGTACATCAGAGACAACGGAAAGAGAGGGGTCCAGTATACCTATAATGCCCTGCGGCAGCGTGCTGCTCCTCCTCAGTCCTGCCACTGCAGGCCCAGTGTCTCGGCGATGAAGGAGAAGATGTGCGTGTCCTCCAGGATGGCTTTGGCAGTGGGCTTGCCGGCACCGTGTCCGCTGCGGGTGTCGACGCGCAGCAGGAGCGGCTGCTGCTGCCTGGGGCTGTGACCCATGCCATGCTGCAGGGCGGCGCAGTACTTAAGCGTGTGCAGCGGCACGACCCGGTCGTCGTGGTCGGCCGTCAGCAACAGCATGGCGGGGAACTGCAGGATGTCTTGGGGGGCGGGGGGCAGGTTGTGCAGGGGGGAGTACCTGGAGGGTGGACGGGAGAAGGGGATGCAACTCAAACACCTAAAGGCCCAGAAAATGCTTTTATAGGCTGTGTTCTGCAAATGAGAAACGCATTTTTTAATTCACATTTAATTTATAGTGGCTTTGCGGTAAAAGCAGTTTGTAGTTGTGAACAAATTTGGATTTTGAACAGACTTTGAGCCTCAGTTGTGTTGGTGTCAAGTGAGTTGGCGTGAGTGCCCACTCACTTGATGAGCCACTGGAACTGGTCGGAGTTGTCGGCACAGCCGTAGTCAGTGGTCCAAGCGTGTCCGATGGTGAACTTGTGGAACTTGAGCATGTCCATGACCCCCACCTCAGCCACGGCACAGCCAAACAGGTCGGGTCTCTGGTTCACGCAGGCCGCTGCTCACGACCAAGAGAGACACAGAGAGAGAAGCATGATCCACATGTGCAGCAGGGGATGTCCCTCGGTCACAGTCAAGTGCTGAGTCACACCTGAGGCCACCATCTTCTGTGAAATGTAACAAGCAGTGGGTGTGAGCTGCTGGCATCAGAAAATGGTTCACACCCTTCTGCACCTGCCCAGATGAGGGCGCTCTACTGCCTCACACCCATGTCCGAAACCCGTACCCACGAGCAGCCCGCCGTTGGATGCCCCGTTGATGGCGATGCGCTTGGCGACCGTGTACCCCTCCCGGATCAGGAACTCTGCCGCGGACTGGAAGTCATCAAAGCAGTTCTGCTTGTTGCCAAGGCAACCGGCTGTATGGGGATGATGGACAGGGTCACACGATGGAGACACATGGTGTTGCGCTGAGCCCCAAACCCCAATGACCCCTGCCCGCAGGTACCTTTGTGCCAGGTCTGTCCATACTCGCCTCCCCCGCGGATGTTGGCTACGGCCAGGATGCCCCCAAGGTGTCGCACAAACAGCAGGTTGGCCACGCTGAATGAAGAAGGGGACACAAGTGAGACATAGACTGACACTGTGGGTGCACTTGGCATGCATGGCCATGCTGTTCCAGGGTACTGACTTATAGAAGGGCTGTAGGGAGTTCTCGAACCCGCCGTAACCATACAGGAAGACCGGGTGCGAGCTGTCCTTGCGGATGCCGCGCCGGTGCACCAGGAACATGGGGATCTGGGTGCCATCCTTGCCGGGATAGAACACCTTGGAAACCGAGGGGACATGGGATTCAGCAGATGTGGTAGGCGGCAACATCATCACCTCCCCGTGGCCCCCAGTGTCTCCATCCCCTGTCTCACCTGGACAGTCTCATAGTCTGCCAAGTCTATGCCCTTCACCTCCACACGCCTGAACACGGTGGGCTCAGGGGATGGCTGGCTCAGGTCGCAATGGTAGATGATCCCTAGGGGGCAACAGAGAGCAGGTGTGACCGCACAGCGCCATTCTAAGGGTAGCCGATTTTTCGAACCCCTCGCCCATCCCGAGGCACATGAGTGCGAGGTGGACGGGGTTCGGTACCAGGCGTGGTGAACGAGGTGAACTTGTAGAAGAATTCTGAGTGCTGCTTCTTGCAGCTAAGCCCCACCACGGAGCCCACATCCAGCGGGAGGTCCCGCAGCAGCCGCCCGGTCGAGAGTTCATACAGCTGCAGGATGTCCTTCACGTCGCGCACGTAGTTGACCAGCAGGTAGCGTTGGTTCAGACAGGCCACGAATCCTGTACCACAGCAAGAGATGGGCAACAAGCAACAGGGGCCGGTTGTAAAAATCCACCAGAACTGCACTTTGTTTAGACCTTCTTGGGCCTCGGTGCTCAACATGGTGTGGCTGAGCCTGTAGGACTCAAACCCAAATCCCCCAATTTAGTATGTTTGGCCAAGGCACTCACCATAATAGAGTAAAAAATTACCTTGCCGTATAAGTGGGTCCACCATTTTATGTAAGCAGGAATACAGACATGACACTGAAGGTCACTTTTGATGACTAAATGATGTTTAATAAGTAGGCAGGATGGCTGGTTGTCCTGGAGTTCCTAATGTGGCCAGCAGAGGGCAACAGCTTCTGAGACACTGAAGAGCCTGAGCTGGTTGGCACTTCTGCTCATTCATACATAACCCTTGAACCCACAGACTGAGCTCCACAGAGAGTCTTGCTATAGAAATGGACCTTTCTGGAAAAATATACAGTTTGCTGGGGAGGGGGAAGACGGTTCAGTAGTTTTTTGAAGGCTGCAGGTTTGACTGTGTTTGATTCCCTGAGGAGACGTGTGTGTGTGTGTGTGTGTGTGTGTGTGTGTGTGTGAGAGAGCGAGTGAGCTCTGCTCCATACTTTGTAAATTTTCCCCCTGACAATGGTTCCCCACACCAGGGGAAAAGAGGAGGTCTACTTTTCACCAGCAGGGCTTGTCTGTTCCCTTCAGGCTGCCTGCTGTACTTTTCCGGTGTTGTACTGGATCCTCTACTGTGCTTTTACCAGGTTGCCCTGAATATTTCTACCACAGCCTCTACAGATTCCCTGCAACCTTTTTCCTGCCCTCTTCCTTCTTTCACTCTCTCCCTCTGTCCCCTCCCTATTATTTGGATTTTGTGTGCAAAGTGACTACGCTCATAATGGAGGACTTAAGGAAAATCACAGTTATCTCTGATCCAGCATGAAGTTTCACGGACAGGAAATAGTCATACACAGGTGCATTCTGGTTCTCCACAGCATGGGAGTTGCCCCCCACCCTCGCCTTGCATTCCCAAAGCCTCCGCTCCTTACCCAGGACGTCCTTCTCGTGCTGTGGGATGAGCGTCGTCCAGCTGCCGGGCTCAGGTTTCTGCAGGTCGATGTTAATCACACGGTAGCGTGGCGCCTGCAGGTTCGTGCGGAAGGTGAAAATGCTGCCTTCGTTGGTGATGTAAGAGTACTGGGCCTCGAAGTTGTCCACCACCTTCACCCATGGGAGCAGCCCTGCAGGAGCACAAGGGAAAAGCACTCAGGGGTGGGTTTTGGTGGCACCGAGGTGCATGTGGGGTGGTACTCTGGTCTGTACTGCACTGGAGCCAGACTCACCTGTAATGCCATTGGGCAGCTGCTGAAGGTCACAATACCACAGCTGGTTGACCGGCTCGCAGCCCTCCGTGATGGACAGCACAGCATACCGGCCGTCGTCTGACACCTGGACAGACGTACAGAAGAAGCGCATGTGAGGTGCAGCGCAACCGCTGAGCTCAGGAAGCTTCTCCTGATGGAGGACCCATGTCAGTTAAGCATCTCCCATGCTGTCTGGTTACCGTGATGCTGCTGTGCCATTTAGGGTTGTCCGGAAATTCAGCCACCAAGATGTCCTCCGACTGGCTGGTGCCAACGACGTGGTAGTAGAGCTTCTGGTTGAGGTTGCTTGTGGTCTCTGTGCCTACAGGTAATCCATAGTGTTGGTCGGTTACAGGGGGTGGGACACAGGTGACCCCGAGAGACCGATGGAAGTCTGTCTGCCGCCTAATCCTTTTGTACCCTGACCTAGGGCTCACCATCGGCCTTGCCATCCTGCTGAGGGTAGCAGTTGTAGAAGACCCCACGGGCGTCGTGTGTCCAGGCCAGACAGCTGAACTTGACCCTCTCCAGCTTGTCAGGCAATTGGCTGAGGTCATCCACCCGCATGAAGCGCACGGTCACCCAGTCGGAGCCTCCAGAGCTGAGCCCGTAGGCAAAGTACTCGCACTCCTCAGACAGGCGGGCCACTGAAAGGAGCCAGAGGGGGAGAAGGTTAGGTGTTCCCCCTCCCTCGGGGCTTCAAGCCTGGACTGTGATCTTACTTACTCTTCAGGGCCACAGTGCCATCCTCAGAAAGCTTGTTTGGATCAAAGAAAACAGAGGCCGGGGCATCTAGGGAGTCTTGCATGTAGAGGACGTCCTGATTCTGCAAGCCTTGGTTGTGGAAGTAGAAGTATCTGTAGAAGGAACACATGAAAATGTGGCACTTCCCAGCCTGGAAAATGGACTCGAGGGGAGCAGAACACCTACCTCTTGCCCCTCTTGTAGGGACAGCTGTACTTGGGGTAGTTGAAGAGCTCCGTGAGCCGCTGGTGGAAGCGATCTTTGATGGCACACTTCTCCAGGAAGGGCATGCTGAGCTCATTCTGGGCCTCCACAAATGCCTGCGAGAAACAAGGGAGGAGATGGACACTCCATAGGGGGGCAGTTCCTCAGTTACCCAGGTGCACACCTAGATCCATCCATCATTTTTGAGGAGGACCAGCGAGGATGAAGCCTTGTTAAGGGCAGCGGTGGTGGAAGCGTTACTTGTTAGAGTTGGATGTTGGATCTTCGTCGCACATGCATGCACTCGCACGCTCACTCACACAGTATTCCCTCACCTTGGTCTCCTCACTGTCAGGGTCCTCCAGCCAAGCGTAGGGGTCTGGAACCTTCACCCCGTGGTACTCATCAACCTATGAAGGAAATGAGCTGTATTACATCTGTCTCCCTCTTACACACACACACACACCTGCAGGAGCAGGATGATGGCACATAAATACATGAAGTACGAGGAAAACACGGACACACAATCGTGTGCAATTCTGAGGGATGTGACACCACCAGGTTGGCCCTGGGATCTGGCTCTCATGTTGGGCTGACGTTTCCTCAGCAGGAGATATGCGGGCTGCTTCAGAACCCCCACACCACTGAAGTAAGCAGGTTTTGACCTCTAACCTTTAACCCTCACCCCAGTGTGCGGTCTGTGTGGCCCTTAGTGTTAGCACAGGCACAAGGCCTTCTCTCCCTTTCACTCGCATGGTCTCTTTCTCCCTCGTGCTCCCGGTTTATTCGATATTTTGCCTTCAGAAGAAAGCAAAAGGCAGATGAGCCCTTCGAACTCGAACCCAGAACCCCAGCCCACCTTGCTGTCATCCCTGCGTGCCTCTGGATACTTGAAAGGCATGACGACTCCGCACAGTCCCACGTATTTGCTTCCTTGTCCCCTTTTTCGCGATTCAGTTCAGAGTCAAAGTGAAAGTGGAAGCAAAAGTTTGAGCCCGTTGCCTACCGGTGTCCTGGGGGGGAAGTGCTTGGCTCCACCTCCACCAGGATGTGACCTCACCAGAGGAACGGCTAGAGAGAGCAGGAAGAGGCACGCCCCCAAGCCCTGCTTTCCCATGTTCTCTGGCCCACCATCCAGGCGGTGGGTTTGCCTCCCCAGGTGGACGCAGCATGTGTTACCACCGCAGTTCAGTGCGCTCGATGCACGCCGATACCCTGCGCCCTGCCAGACTGCAGCTTCTTCCGCTCTTCCGCTGTGTTTCGTGCCTCCCAGAGGCCAGCGGGTCGCATAACTGTTGAGCAAACGAAGCGAAAAAGCCAAAAACGCAGCTGCAGCACTGGGAGGTGCAGGGGTCACACAGCAGCCCCATAACCGCGAGGATAAAAATAACCGCAGCTCCACACAACTGTGTTCGTGTGCTGCATGTTAGCTGAGCCATAGATGTCAGGAGGATGCAATTAGAACCCCCCCACACATTAAAACCCCCCAATTCTCCTGCATCATATATCCGATTTTTAAAGCCTTTCTGCCAAACCGTGAAACTGGGTTATGAATAAAATGACAACCGAAGACAGGTGTTTGTACAGTAAACGTTTCTTTATTTCTGTCGAGCAGCGTTTGTGCCTCTTCCTCCCCAAGCTGCCACTTGCGACTCTGTTTCTACGCTGTTTTTATCAGTTTTACGATAGTAAATCAGTTGAGGGGTGCTTTTCACACTGGGGCTGAATGGTTGAATGGTCAACCCCCGCCAGGTCGCCCGAGACCCGGTCACATTCCCCATTGCTATGGAGACGGTGAGTATACAGCACAGTGGGGTGGGATGCAAATGAGCAGGTATGATCCTGCGTGGACGCTGCAGGAAGGTGTTGTTTTGTAGCTGACGTTTAGTTCTTCTCCCCGGTGAGGAGGGTGTTGGGTTCCAGGAAGTTTCTCTGGTGACAGGAATGCGAAACCCAACCTGAGCTGTTGCAGGTTAGATGCTCCCTTCTGCTGCACCGACTGCGGGTCATCTGTACGACCCTGCTGACCTTGTCGGCGTTCACCTGAAAACAGGGCACTGCGTTGTTCTGCATTCATCAGCACACGGAAAGAGCTAGAATGAAAGCCGGCTCTACCGGTGCTTCTACCAGACCAGTAGTGGGGACGTTGAAATGCCATAAAAAAATTAGGCTGTCTGGAGGGGGATAAATATGCTTTTCCCTGAAATCACAGGAACAGCCAGCCAGCCTGTTGCGTTCCTGTGTGTTGAGACATCCTGGAGGCGCTGGGGACCAGTTTGGGCAAAGAGGAGATGCTGGTGTTGAGGAACACACGAACCCCCGCAGGTTCCTTTATGAAAGCGGACGACGCCTCTTCTGCCGAGGTGTGGCTGCCTGATGTGTCCCGGCTTGTGGGAAACTGGCCAGCAAAAAAAGCTGAAACAGCATTCGTGTACAAGCTACACAAGCAGGAGGACCTGAGCTGCGGAGGTCCAGGCACCATGAGGTGGACGGAGGACGCCGAGGAGATGTTCTGCAGCGTGTAGCATGGCACTATAACCATGCAGGCTCATAAGCTCAGCGTTGCGGTGATGTCGTGGTTTTGGCGGGAATTTGCACCGTCAGGATGCCACGCAGTCCTGCACTTCCTTCAGTGTTTTGTGTTACTGCCACGCAAGCAGGTGGAAGTGGTGGGAGTGTGAGATTTCCACCGGTTTACGTGTTTACATGACAGGGTAACTTTTGCTGTGTCATTTCAGGGTGAGATCATTAACCAAGGAGGGCTGATCTGAGCCCCAGACTTTCAGACTGCAAGGAGATGAGTGCAACTTTACCGCGGTGAAGACGAACAAAAGTTGCGAAAGACCTTCGGCTGCACGACGGTGTTTGTCAGCATCTGCTGTTTGTCATGTGGCTTGGACTTCTGTGCTCTTCTGACTCTAATGACAGAGTAGAAGTGTTTGCTTTGGCCCCCCACAGGGGGAGGAAGGGCCATGCACACACATATACAAAAGTACTGCCGCTGCTCACCACACCCCAACTAGAGGCGCTGTGAATAATAACCTTCCTGGCTGGTTCTGTGAGTCGGGAGTGGGGTCTTTCCAAACAACCGCCGTGTTGCCGGTTCACATCCCTCAAGCAGCTGCCTGTAGCGACACTCAAGCAGCAAACATACAGATAATCACAGCAGGTGGTGTTATGTGGCTGCTGGGAGGGAAGCAGCTCTCAAAGAGATAGGTTTGGGAGGGACTCGGCAGCTCTGAGGGACACAGGGAGCTCATTACACCGCAATGGGGACAGAACTGAGAAAGTAGAGGCTTTACGTGTTAGCACAGAGAGTAGAGCTCTGTGTAAAACGCACAGATTGCGCATCAGATTGAGTTAAACATCCTGATAGTTGGAGCTTCTCCAGCGAGACGTTCACGCTGGCCTCCACACTGAGGGCCACCGCAGCTTTGCTGATAGCTCTGACCACAGCGCACACACAAGTAGTGCGACGGCGAGACTCTCAGATGATGTGGATCACGGCATCTGTCTGACTCGGGCCTTTTGTGGGGAACTCGGCCGCGGGCAGCTGGTGAGTCATTGCCACGAAGGAGCACCTCTCCCTCTCGGGTTCTGACCACACTGTATTACACCAGTCAACCATGCGGTCATGTTTGCATGTTGCTCACATGTTTGAAAGCATAAAAATTGTTTTTTTTTTTTTTTTTTTACACTGAACTTGAAACCTGTCTCACGGCAACAGTCTGTCTGCAACTCGATTTGCTTGTAAGTTCCAACCGCTACGTTGGCAAAGGGTTTAAAGGTGCAGACGGCCATCGATGCATCAGCAGATTCAGTTCTGTAAAGAAAAAATTCAGACTTTTATTTGTTTACTCCACTTTTGTGAATTAATATTCCACTGCAGGGGTGCTGTACACCAGAGCGTATCCTGGAAACGGGTGTGAGGGAGTGAAACCCGTGGACAGGATCCCAGCTCATTATAATACAATAATTTTATTATTTTTATTTTATTACGTGGAAACAGCATGCGCAGCATTTGTTAACCTCTGGTCGCTTTCAGTTTGCTTGCTCCTTGTATGGTCAGTAGTAACTGAAAAATAGGGATGTGCCTCCATTTAGTTGCCTTGCGGGGTCTGTAAAAGTCAGCTGGATAACTGTGATAAATAAATAAAATACGCAGAAGGGCTAATATGAACTTCAATCCGTGTTAACATTCAACTTAATTTTAAACGCACAAATGGATCGTCGCTGCTGACCCGCATTGCTGGGTTTTCCTGCATTTTGAGGTGCTTTTAGTTTGCTTAAAGCAGACGAGTAAAGAAAATATCGTTTGAAAAAGGGAAAAATTTCCGCATAGTCATAACTTCGCGCTGTACAAGCTTGCTCGGTGTACAAGGAGATACAACGCAACACGTGGCAATGAGCCATGCTAATGTTTACGATCATTTTATTGCCAGGAGGGTTATTTACAGTAACGTACGACATCGGTTTAATTCCTGACTCACACTGAGTCAGATGCCCACGTACAGGGCCCTGTTTAGGGGTGACGTCATTGTCATTGTGAACATCGCCATCATCTCCTGCCCTGGATTCGCAATGGCCAGACTGTTCTCCCGGCTCATTTCACTTCTGAAAGCTTTCCCAAGCTTGGCTGAGCCCGGAGAGGAGCCGAGCACCCCAGAACAGACTAACGCCGGTGAAAGTGGCGCGACGGCTCAAGTCGGAGGGCTGAACAGGTGAGGCCCGGAGCAGAGATGCTGCCTAAAAAGATGAGAGCAAACATGGGAGGAGCAAGCTAACCAAAGCAGCTCTGCAGTTCGTAAACAGTGGAGAACACGCGCTTTTGTTCACTGTAAATGTGGTTTATTCTGCCACCTCTGTCGCTAAGCACATTTTGTCTGAGGCTGACAGTATGGGTCAGTTATATTTACACTGATTTACTCATCTCCTAAGCAGAGTCATTTTTGCTGCACCAAATTAGCGCAAGTATCTTTATTAAGAATTTTACAGTGGAAAGGGGATTCAAACCCACAACATTCAGCCCTAACGTGTGGGCTGTGACTTGGCGCTGACAACCCAGCGTTGCTGCTGGGGTTCCGGACTCCAATTCACCTCCAGGTCTGGACCCATGAGCACCTGTCCAGCGGCTGCCGGAGCCGTGCCGACAGGGATCTTCGGGGTCCGGACAGTCTGCTCGGTCGCCAGTGCATCCCTCCTTCGCGGCATTTCACTGCCGTGGTGTCAGGGGACAGACCCTACACCCCCATGCGTGTCCAGTCTAGAGCACCCACAGTAGTGTAGAAAAGACACACAAACACAAACACAAACAGACGCTACATCGGGGGAAGTGAAACTCGGACTGATCGGCTCGCTCTGTTTAGCCGGCAGGGTGTTTGTTCCATGCGTTCTGGCACACGGGCGACAGGGTGGGCGATCTCTTCTAGTTTTGTATACGCGGCCACTTTAAAATTAAATACGAGTGCTCGAGTTTAGAAACGGGAGGAGCACGAGCAAAAGGAGAACTAGAGGGCAGAGAAAAACGCTGTTTCGGTGCCAGTCGTGTAATCTGGCTCATCTACAGAGTCAAAGAGTCAAAGAGTCAAAAGAGTTTATTTGTCAAGCACATGGTTGTGTACCATGTGTTGAAATGTGCACCGATCTGAACCAGGATGACTGTGCGAACAATCTATAATGGAAAATGAAGCAAACACATATCCAAACACTAAGAAGAATAGAGACAGAAACAAGCAGTAAATAGATAAATAAGTAAGTAAATAAGTAAATAAATAAATAAATAAATAGGCAAAATGGTACGGAAAGAGGTGGAGTTGGAGGGCAGGATGTGAGGTTGCACCCCACACAGCACCGGTGCTTTGGTCTATCACCTGTCTGCAGGAAAGCACACCTGTATACCCGCTCGCCACAGCACACTCCTCCTCCAGTGAATGCAAACGCTCCACACACCCTGAGCATGAGCCTCTGCGCTGGCAACCAGAAGCATTTGGGTTTGAGAAATTCTTCCACAATCCATCAGGGGTGCTCCCAGCAGGGGATCGATGTGGCTTTGCTTCTCGGTTGTATCGATACGTGACAAATCTGTAGGGCTGTATGGGCAGCAGGTGGCGTAGTGGTTACGGGTGTCACTGTTAGGGGTTAGAAGCCCACCTCCTACCCTGGATTGATTCGGTAAAAATTACCCAGGTGTGTAAACAGATAACTCTCTGCAAGAAGGTTGACATCTTGAGGTGCTTTGGAGAAAAGTGTCCCAAGAATAAACATGATAAAAAGGTAAAGGGTTTATGAAGTGACCGCGGCTTTGCGTGTTCCTCATCCAGCGCCCTCTGGGGTCACGACTGAGCTGTAGAGACGGCGGGTTCGCGGCCCAGCGGCGGGGGCCCAGCAGTTCAGGTGATTGGATTAGCAGGTTCTGCAGGAAAGTGAACCAGGGCGGCAGGTGACCCATTATGAAAGAGGCTGGACGGGCTGGCTGACTGTCAAGAGGGCGAGCCTTATAGCATTAACTGCCGCTGGTGGCGACGCCCCCTCCAGACCACACCCCTGCTGGCCAAGCGTACACACACCTCTCACTCAGAAGAAACACACACACTCTGTGCAGAAGCTCTGGAACGGATGTGTGCTGGGCAGCCATGTGCTCGACTCCCAGGACCCTCACACACCCAGCTCCATCCAAACAGTCCAGGTGGCCCCCAAGCCCAGGCTGATGCCGGGCTTTAACCCAACCCTGTCCGCCTGAAGATAAACCCCTTGGGTGTGAGGTCACAGCCCCATGGATCTCAGTTTTCCCAGAAGAAATTTTCATGAAAGCCAGCATGCTCCTCCAAAGTACAAAATGGGTGAGAAAGTGTTTGTGTGTGTGTGTGTGTGTGTGTTGTGCAGTGCACTGGCAGCCCGTGGTGCTGAATGGTGAAAGCGGAGGACGAGGATGCTTTTTTTTTTCCTCAGCTGCCGGAAGGTTTACTTCAGTGTAATTTATCAGCAGCCATGCTCAGGACCCCCCCAACCACACCTCCGCCTCCCCAGTGGTTATAAATACGGCCTGAAATGTGAGCTACAAGATAAAATCATGCTTTATTTCCGCACAGCACCGACTGTGTTGGTAGCTCTCATCTCCTGGTTACCTTGCACCCATATCAGCAACGTTTTCACTTCTATGTACTTTTTCCTGGAAGTCTCCACAGACACACAGATGTCAGCTGATTAATAATAATAATAATAATAATAATAATAATAATAATAATAACAATCTTCTGTGATCATGGATGCATGTAAGCTGTCAAGCTGCCTCTTGCTGCCATACCTGAGCTGCTGGGTCCTGCAGTGAGACCCGGCTAGTTGGCAGAACCAAGATGGACCAACTTTATAGCTGTCACCCCCCCCACACACACACTCCCCGTGGGAACCAACACTGCACACGGTGCTTCACTTTCGTTGCCAGCGAGACGCTGCTCTTCTCACCTATGCTGAATTGCTGAATTGAAACCTGCAGGCCATTTCCTTCCGCAGCCGCGCGCCGCTCTTTGTGTGCCGTCTGTCCGGTGGCCCGGATCGCCTTCCTGCCAGCCGGCTGCGCCGCCCTCCTTCTCCCCCGCCGGGTCATGCCGGGCTCGCCGTGGAGGCATCTAATTGCCATGTAATGAATCCGTGCCCCAGCTGTCAGTCCTGGTTAAGCGGGCCGGTGGCGGTTGTGTCTGGGGGGAGTTTCTGCCACCAGTTGTCACTTTTAACTGAACCCCCCTGCAGGGACAAACACTGCTGAACACTTACAAGTACCCCCCCATGCATTTTATCACCTCAGCTTTCCTTTGCTTTTAAAAACAATCCACGTATATCGATCAAGTCCCGTCGAGTGGACCTCAAAGTGTCTCTACGGATGCCGCCGAAGGTGAGTGCGGCCATGCTGTACTGAGAAAACGCAGGAGGTGGCAGGACGTAGGGGGCGCAGGCAAGGCAGATTTGGGGGTGGGTTGTTGTCAGAAAGGAGCAGAAGAGATTTGGGTCAAACTGTCGAGGAAAGCGTGGGGGATTGAGGTCAGCGGGGCGGCAGCACCACACAGGAGACCGGCGAGGAGTGTGGCGGGTGGGGGCGGGAGTGGAGAAGAAGAATTGGGTTTGTTTAGCCAGAACGGAAACGGAGCGAGACGGCCGGACGGCGCCGTCAAGGTGGTCAGCTCATCTCTCCTGTAACCTTCACGCTACTGAGTTGCCTTGGTGACTGTGAGCAGGGCATTTTGGCCCCCCCCCACACACACACACCCACCCCTCCTGCTGCCTCCCCTCCAGCTTCCAGACACGCGTATCGATCCGATGAACTGAAGGGAGGAAATCCCCCCAACCAACAGGCTACTCGCAACAACCACCATCCCCCCATCGCAAAAGTCCTCCGTGAGGTTGAACTTCAGATAACCCTCATGCCCCTCCCCACACACACACACACACACACACACACACACACACACACACACACACACACAGCATGTGCATGCTGCTCAAGGCAGGAGACCCTCATGCTTAGTGGGTATTAATATCTCTTGCTCCACCTCTGTGCCTGCTGCCCCACCACATGGCAGGCAGAGGTGTGAAGTTGTGAGCGCTGCTCTGTTGAAGATCCGACTTCCTGCCCTCCCATCTGGCACGCACCTGACACCCACAGCCCCACGCATGTATCAGTGCAGACCTGCATGCTTGTCTTCTGTCCTTCCTTGGGGGTCAGCTGAGCTCTTTCTCACGCTACTTTCCTTTTCGGATTGAGGAACGCTGACAAACTTGCATTCTGGACCCAGAATTCCTGCGTTTTGTCATGAGTTCGCACCCACAAACATCAGACTGTTGACCTCATCATCTAACCTCAAGAATGATGTCATCTCCCAAGACCCTGACATGTCTGGTCACATCCCTGGATAGCAAGCAGGTACGACAGGTGCCTCAGCGTGCCTCAGCTTGTAAGGAACTTGCATGTGTGTGGGTTTCCATCCCACAGTCCATAGATGTGTTTCAGGTCAGGTGGCCACTCAACATTGCCCACAGCGTGTGTGTGTTTACGCTACATTTCTCTGCCGTACAGAAAAGGAAAATACTAGCAAGCATTCCATGAATCTGGCCTCAGAATCCCAGGTTGCCATAGTGAAGGACAACTTCTGGTCCCCTTCTCCCGGTCCCCTGCCGTCGCCAGAACCCACTCCTGTCAGCCTGGCAGTTGGGCAGCTGTAGCTCAGCGTGCCATGAGGGATTCTGAGGCTCTTTAGCCTGCGGAAGTCTTGGTGACCATGAGCACCTGCACCACCTGCGTGGCCCATCTGCTGCCCCAACGTGGACCTCCGGGCCACGTGAGCCTCGGGAAAGCAAAACAGCGGCAAAAACAAGCAAACAAACAGCAGCCTATTGCAGAGGTGGAAACAATGGTGTTCAGTTACGGCTCCCTAAGAACGATAATCTGCGATCGGCACTGGGTGGCTGAGCTATAAGTCGCTGGCTGTCCATAAACAAGGCGAAACATCTCAGCTCACTATCTCTGCGGCCAGCTGGGAGGGGCTGTTGCTAGGGAAACCTCAAAGATGAAACCGTGGCAACACCTGCGGTTGGCACCAAAAACTGGGCAATATGTAAACAGAGTTATTAATCCTCTTTGGATTTTGCAGAAGGCAGCCTGTTGTTGTTGTTGCCATCAGGGAAACAGAGGATAAAAACAGTCAAGATGGACAGAAGGGGAGGAAGAGTGGAGGAGAAAAGTGAAAGGATGGAGGGAGAGCTGGATAGATGTTGGACAAAGATGGTGGGGAACGCAGGGACGCAGCAGTTGAGTCGAGCCAACACTCTGTCGCTATTGCTCAGCTTAGATGAACTCTCACACCGACCTTCTGCACAACATCCGCTGAACCTCTCACGTATATGCACACATCAATGCTTTCTCCACACCACAGTTTGGTTGCCTTTTACCCAAAAATGGACCGCGGGCTGTGCTTAACTTTGAAGCCGAGGCACCATCTTCCACCTCCTTTCTCCTCACTGTGCTCCTTCTGGCGTGAGGAGCGTTGAGATGTTTACACCAGCTTGTCTCGCTGGTTTCTCGGTGGTTTACTGGGACTGACAGGAGTTCCTGATGCTACGGTGGGGCTGGGAGGGTCACCCACTGCTCTACTCATCCTGAGGCAGGAGCTTTAGATGTTTTCTCAGCTTCACTCGATGAAGAAAAGTGAAATGTTTCACCACATTTTCTCACTGTGGACCTCAGCCCTGTGGTTTGGTTCGAACCCTTCAACAGGCCATCACCCAGTCATCATCTTCTCACCTCTTTTTTCCTTTATCACTTATCGCAGCTTCTTCGGGTTCTCCTGTCCTTGTTCCCGCTATCCATGGCGGCTGACCCATCTTGTGTGGTGGCTGACCTTTGACCCGCTCCACTTGTTGTGCTTCTCAAGCTCTAAAAAAAAGCGCAACCTGGCTGCGCCAGGATGTTGCACCCAAGGCCGGAGGCTGAGCCCTGGACCAGACTGTCTACTGATTAGAGAAGTGATGCGAATGCGGCGAGAGCGGAGGAAGGAGCTAGACGACCGGAATAGCCGACCCACATACGGCCACCGGCTGACCGTTTCGCTGCACTGGCACACACACCTACATGTGCTTGAGGACAAGGTGACACATCTAAACATGCCCACAAGAACACACACACACCTGCTCATGCTGTACGTGACAAACCTCACACTGTGAGTCATCTTGGACTTCAGCCATATGGCAGAACAAGTAAAAATGACCAAACAGCGAGGAGACAGATGTTGCCGTGGGAATCGGTGTCGGCTGTCGGTCAGTAAATGTGTGAAAAGAGGAACTTCTAGAACTGTCTGTGGCTCCTTCAGCCTCATCATTGCGGCACAGTGTGAGAAACGGCCAAGGAACTGGTTAAGGAGTCCCACTGTCCAGCCCACAGCTGTGTTGTTCCTGTTTCCTTCTCTCCCTTTCCTTAGGGCTGTGTGTCCCAGTGGAGTGAGTGTGTGTGTGTGTGTGTGTGTGTGTGTGTGTGAGAGAGAGAGAGAGAGAGAGAGAGAGAGAGAGACGGGACAGGTGTCCAAGCTTGGCACCAAACGGCCTTCTCCCTGCACGCTTGGCCGAGCCGTCAGGTCCCTGGGGACAGCGAAGTAGGTCAGTGAGAAGTGTCCACCACCCCGGGACCGATGAGACAATGGGGGCGGAGCCAAGGAGATGTGTTTTGACAGCTCCTGGTCAGTGACCAAAAAATAGCCATCTGGATGCGCGTATTTACCCATCTCAAGTGCGTCTTTGTGCGAGAGAGAGTGAGCGTGCGAGGCCACATTCGAATCAGCTACTCGAGTGCCAATTGGATCAGGCCGTCCATTAATCCCACGCGTCACGTGACACGGGGAGGAGCCAATCGGGTTGAGACGTGTGCTCAAAAGGCCGCCGCGGTGCTGCCTTTGGAGTTTCCCTGGCGAAGGTGGTGAGAAAAACAACTGAGGATCTGCAAAGGTGGAACCCGTGAGACGAGGAGGGACGGTGGACAGCAGCGGAACAATCTGGATGTGCGGAAGAGGGAGGCGGTGGTGAGATGACCTGAGAGATGGATGTCCACCATGAGTGTGTGACGGTAGGCGCTTGTGGGTTTTGGGGAGGCTGCGTGTTTGAGCGTGTGAGGCCATGCTTGGTGGATGCCGGAGGTCTCTGGATGTCCTCCCAAGAGTCACATCTCCTCGTTGACATGGGTTGAGAGATGAGGAAAGCGAAGGAGTGTCAGAGAATTGCCGTGTTTGGGAGGTTTGCTTGCTTGTGTGGGTGTGAGTGTAGCTGGCATTACCAGGCGGAAGGGGCAAGGAACTTAGCACCAACCAGGAGGGCAGATGAGGGGCGATGAGGAGCTGCTCACCATGTTGGCCTCAGCGGACCGCTGATAGACCGTTGCCTCATAGTCCCGTGGAGCTGTTTTTTGGTTTCTGTCACAGTTCTAGAACCTTTTCGTATTGAGACCTTTTGACCGATGAGTGCCGGGTCCTTCAGAGAACTTGAGAAGACTGCGTGAAGACGGTCAATCTAGACAGATTAATCACCTTCAGCTGAAGTGATTCAGCGACCTCAGAGCGGCACACCGAGAAACTGCAAGCGTCTACAGGTACATAAGAGGGTCTGAGGGTCACAGGTGTGACCTTGTAGTTTTGTCTAAGGAGGTTCAGGTGAACTTCCAGAGGTCACACAACTCCTTACAATCATCATGCAGATCAAATATGAATGTTTGAACGGGTGGGGACACAATATTTTCATCGCCCACACATTTAGCAACGGAAGTTGTGGTGTCGATCATAACTCTGTGGCACATCTCCTTAGCGGGAGTTTGGCAGAAAGCAGCCGGCCTTCCAATAGTTCATAAACATCGCATTTCTCAGCGATATGGAAAACAGCGCAGTCATTTCATTGTGACTGTGATGGTTATGATTTCATAAGTGACACAAAGCATCTGGGGTTATATTTGTGTCACGGTGTTGTCATTTCTGCTGCTCGGGCAGCTCTTCATCTCAGCGTCACTGATGGACTGAACTACAGACCTCATGGTTCACCAGGGCTTTGGGTCGGTCGACGTTCTCCCTGCCCGTTTATCTGTGGCCTGAAATTTCCAGCAGCTGTAACCCTTCGCCTGGTGCCCATGCTGTAGCTGCAACTCCTCTGGGGCTGTGAAACTGCTACAGGGCTCGAAAACCACCAGTTTCTGGCGCGAGGTTCTGTGTATTCGGACCCACCGCAACCCAGCAGCGATGCTGTAGTTTCACCTGCGACTCTGTTTCTCCGCAGGGACCCTAACCTTTCCATCACGAGCGCGACAAGGGACGAGAGCAGCTCCTGCACTAAGCTGCGATGAAGCTGGAGGTCATGATGAGAGACCTGAGCCAGTGGGGAGAAGAGGATTTTGCTCGAAACTGCACCTACATTGTGCCGGACCAGGGCTCAGACCCCAGCTTTGCGCTGCCCCGAGCCATGACTTCCATCCCCCGTAACCTGACGTTCGAGTTTGGCCCCAACAATGAGGTACGGTTAGTGAGCGGCGGTCTTTTGGTTCTGAGGTGCGGGTCCCTGAGACAAAGCGGTGGCGTTTGATCTGCTCAGGAAGACATGGGTTCAAAGCTCACACGTTCACAGGCTGAGCCTGAAGCTCCGTACAGAGACCCAGCAACTTCCCCAAAGCCCACAGATACATTATCAACCTATTTATCTTTTACGTAGCCACATTGTTACTTACGATGTATTATTACGTAGTTAAATGTTCTATATAACGTTTGTTTTACTAAAGCATTTCTTAGCCGCCAGGTCTGTGCACTAAGCTATTTACCTTGATTTACCCCTGTGTACAGCAAGGTATGTTGACCGCAGTACTGTGCTCCAAGGTGCAACAGCAGGAGCAGGGTTGTCACCGTCAGCCCTAAACTCCCAGCTGTGTTTTGTGCATCTCCACCTGCTTTAGTCTCGGGTGCGAATGCCGTGGCCGCGATGGTGCTTTCGGGTGTGTGTGTGTGGGGGGGGGGGGGGGGTCAGGTGTGTGAGACGCTTTGCTCGGGACGATAGCTGGAATTCCCGCTGCCACCCCCTGCCGATTGTGTGCAGACGCATCGAAACACAGCGGCGCGCACGAGCGTGCACACACTTACACCAGCACAACTGCAGACAGTAACCTGCAGCAGATGAGAAAAGTGTCAAAAAAGGTGCGAAAACCGACGATGCAAAACAGGCGTGATAACAATCGATTTCTTTTCCCACTTTCACAGCGAACGCCTGTGAAAATGCCAAGTTCCTCTTTCCCCGAAGTGACCTCTCGCGTCTCGCTCAAGCGGCCCGTCCACCACACGAGCGCGTTCACCACCTGCTGACACACACGCTCTCTTGTGCACACCGCGCCGCACACATGATGGCCCAGACCACACACCGACGCGCACACACACGAACCAAAACCCCTCCGCCAGGTCCCGTGCTCGCGTCTTCCCTTTCTCGCCGTTCGATCGGCCTGCGGCCCCCCAGAATGCCGCTCGGGGGCCTGTTTTCCCAGACCTGGTTGTTTTCGGTTGCGGAGAGGCAGAGCCTGGGACAGGAAATGGGGGCAAAGGAAGCGCTGGCACAGGTACAGGAAGTGGGGAAGACCCCCACAGACCCCGGAGGAAGTTATTGGCAGAAATGCGTTGCGGACAAGGCGGCTCGTTGAATATTCATAGCTGCAGGGAGTCGGTGGCACAGGGAGTCTGCGGGGTTTTTATAATAAACCCTAACCCTGCCAGCGCACCTGGTGCACCTGGGGGGCGGGGGGGGCAGGGACGCCATGCGGGACCGTGAATGAAGCGGCGGTCGGGACTTGTAGCGCGTGGGCGGGGCACGTAGGTTAATCTGAGCCGTTTAACTTTCCTTTGAGCGTCGGACGTTAGCGTCGGGCTTCCTGGGGACACGACGGCATCGCCCAGTCAACAAGTGACACTGATCTGCCCCCCCACCCCCCGGTGCCCTAAGCCCTTCAACAGGTGACAGCCAGTCCAGAGCCATAATTAGTCACGCAAGGCTAATAGGGAACAATGGTGCTGTCAGAACAGGGGGTGCGGGGGTGCTGGTTGACATCAAGAGCCCCCCCCCCGGGCAGCAGCTCCTTTGCATACAGGTTGCGAGCAGTGATTGGCCAGTTAAAAGGGAAAAGGCCAGTGGGGTCACTATTGGTCAGTTTTTTGCAATCGATCGTCCTGAATCCAGTTTTGGGCTCCTCCTGCGTTGCCGCACGACCCGAATTTCATGGGAAATGTCTGCCGAGTGTAAATTTGAGTGGAAGCGCTGCTGAGTCAGCAGCTTGGGCTCGAAGCCTCAACACGCATTTCCGGCACACGGGTCAGTGGACCAGGTCGAGGGAAAGTTTAATTCCCCTCATTCCATTAACTCATTAACCGGGAAACTGGGTCGGGTCGGTCCAGCTACTGCTCCACCTACCGTCTGGTCGTCCCCAGGAACTAGCTGACTGTCTGCCCCGACGGGTCACGCGCATCTGCCGCACGGTGTCCCGTTCTGTCCCTCAACCAGTGCACCCTCTGCTTGTTTCCTAGGTAACAGGCGTGTTCAGTAAGGAGTTCATCCCCCAGGGCACACGCTTTGGACCCCTGCAGGGCGACATCTATCCCAGAGATCGCGTCCCGCCACAGGCCAACAGGAAGTACTTCTGGAGGGTGAGTACAGGGATGTGTGGTGCGTGCACGCACACACGCGCGCGCGCGCGCACACACACACACACACACATTCTCAGGTGCAAACCCTACACTAACAACGAAAGGAAAGCAAAAGGTGACGGGAACCTCAGGCTGTGGGTTTTACACCCACCATCTGAGAAAGGAAAAGCAGAATAAAGTGATGACTGTGTGTTTTCATTACGTCATCGTGGTGACAACCTGGGCGCGAGAAGAGTGTGCGACCCTGCTTTGTGAGCTGTGTGATCCATTGAGATTAAACTTGCATGGACCACTGGCATGCGGATGTGCGGGGGCACGAGGGTGCCATTTCCAGCCGCCACACACTCCTCCATCTCTCTCACCTTTGAGGCCGCAGGTTTCGCCAAGTTGCTCTCCTGCCTGGCCTGCCCTCGATGGTGGGCAGCTACAGGACGAACGAAAGCGCAGTTTTTCTCGTGCACGCGCATACAGACCAAGCTACACTCATTTCTCTCTTCTCTTCTCCACTCTCTCCTCATACGCCCCAGCTTCTGCCCGCCTACGCAGGCCTCTCTCTGTCTTTGTCTCTGTCTCTGTCTCGCTCAGCCCCGGAGCACATTGTATCATTGAGGACTTTTCGGAGGCGTGAAAAAGAGTTTCTCTTTACTCACCGCTGCGCTTTCCTCCCCGCGTTTCCTGTAACTGTTGAAGTTCCCGTTCTCTCCCTGGGGGGGGGGGGTGATAGGGGGTGGGGCTTGGGTCTGACAGACAGATTGGTCAGTGAGGCTCTTGTGCAGGTGAGGTGGGATGGAGCCGTATCAGGTGGCTCCGGTAAGTAGGGGATGGCGTGTTGAGGGTCTCGAGTGGGTGGGCCTTTGGGATGCAAGGGAGACGTAGCGGCACCACCAGCAAGGCAGGTCAGGGCAGGATGGGGCTGGGCGGGCCTTACCGGAGTCTGCGCCACAGGACTTGACTCAGGCAAAATCCCCCCACCGACGGCTCTCAGAGGCACTTCCTGTTCCTCTCTGTCTGTATGTATGCGTGTTTGTGTGTGTGAGGGGGTGTGTGTGTGTATGTATGTGTGTGTGAGACCGTGCACGCCTGCGACTCCACCCCCAAAACGCGCCGCTCATAAAGGGAGGTGCTGAGCTCATTTACAGCACAGACCTGACTGACACGGTGCAAGAGCTCAGCTGAGCGCCAGGAGAGCAGCACTGACAGCGTGGAGCAGAGCGCCCCCCACGGGCCACGCAGCACCACCACCTGTAGCACAACCGAGCTTAGGGAGCTCGGTGGAGACCGTTTACATGGCGGAGGTGAACACCTTTCTGTACGGGGCAAGCCGGGGGTCGGGGAGGCTCCCCCTCACTCCCGGGAGGGAACGCAGACTGGCATGGTGTGTGTGTGTTGGGAGGGCCGCATTGCACTTGTAAGCTTCACAGCAGAAGCAGCATTTATATTCATGAGTTTGCGTGTAGGGTGTGCTGGGCATGACCCCCCCGCATGGGGTGGGGGGGGGGTCAGAAAGGTAAAAGGGTTGCATTGGTGAAGTGATTTTGACTCATGCATAAATAAGGGACGAGCTGAAGATTTTAGGAAGGTGGCCACTTGCAGACCTCTGTGTGTGTGTGTGTGTGTGTGTGTGTGTGTGTGTGTGTGTGCATGAGGCACTCTGAGGTCATCGCTCACCCTGCTCCTGTCTCCATGCTCCCCAGATCTACTACGGCAGGCAGCTGCATCACTTCGTGGACGGGTATGACGTGCGGCAGAGCAACTGGATGCGCTACGTGAATCCAGCGCGGACAGCGGCCGAGCAGAACCTGGTGGCCTGTCAGAATGGCGCAGACATCTTCTTCTACACGCTACAGCCCATGGAGGCGCAGCAGGAGCTGCTCGTATGGTACAGTCGCGAGTTCTGCCAGCGGCTGCAGGGGGCGTCAGACTGGGAGGCATCGCAGAGACACAGTGAGTGCAGCATCCCACTCGGCCGGCCCGTCCCGTCCTGCTACCCCTTCCCCTGCTATCTTCCATCATATGTTCTCATCCCCGTCCACCACAAGGTTTCCTCGTCTCTCCTCTCACCTGGAGCACACGCTTCCGACACAGGATGATCAAATCTCAGCTTGTCTGTCTGACACCACCATGTTGCTGGTTGACATCCCTCAAGCAGCTGCCTATAAGAGTGACATTCAAACAGGAAACAGATAATCACAGCAGATGGGGTTGGACTCGTGTAGCTGCTAGGAGGGAAATGGCTCTCGGAGAAATGAGTTTGGGGGGATTCAGCAGCTCTGAGGGACATGGGGAGCTCACGCCACTAAACTACAAACTGACCCTCCCCATTTGATTTGGCATCATTTCACAGCACTGATAATGAACTGGGCTGTTGTTCCTGCTCATGTAAAATTCCTTGAAAACCCGTGTGCTTTTCCACTTCCTCATTCTGGTTGCTTGTATAACACTGGAGTTCCATGTTGTGTGTACTTCAGTAGGAAGCAGCGGTGCCCCCGTCTGCAGACACCCCTTCCCACTTGCTGCGCATCTGCTTTTCTGTTTTCCTTGAAGAGCAGCCCTCCCGCACACCAGCACACATGGTCACACGCTCACATACTCCCATGTACGGTCATCTGCTCACACGTTCACACACACACACACACACACACATATTCCCCTCCTATCAGGGTGAGTCTCGCAGTGACTCATGCTCCAATAGGTTTATGGCCACTATCCCACATGCTGCCCCTAAGGCCTGTGACCGGATGCTTCTGATCCAATCCTGGTTCTGCTGGTTAAACGTCTTTGTTGACACCTGCTGCTTCTGCAGCCTGTTAACTTGGATTTTATTCAATTCCTACGGGAGCATCAAACAGTCTTCACGAGCATCCGCCAAACTGTAGCTGGACATCACGTTGCGTAAATAATCACTGAGTTATTTGCCATGAAATAGTCACCATTTACTCCTTTGTTCACCTGACACTCCAGTTCACTGTGTTAAACTACACTAATTTACGCATGCACACAACTGGGTAACTTTTACTGCCTTAGTCAGGGTAACTACGCTGATCCATTATGGCAGGAGAGGAGATTCAAAGCTGGGACCTTCTGAATGTAAGATGAAGTCTCTAAGATGAAGTCTCTAACCTCTACACCACCTGTTGGCCCAGGGTAGAACAGCATGTAGTGAAGTAGATTCAGACCTGGGTGCTTTAAGCTCTATGGGCCCTGTTGCTTTGTAATCCAGTGATATTTCTGTGTGTATGTGTGTGTGTGTGTGTGTGTGTGTGTGTGTGTGTGCGCGCGCGCAAGGGAACGCGCGCATCTATGTGCATGTCTCTGGGGAGCAACAATGGCACAGATGCAGAACTCATGGTTCACACATGCAGGCAGGTTTGTGTTTTCAATGGCACTGCGGTTCTTGGTTCTGCTCAGTGCCAGTAAACCCAGCACCTAAACACCAACAGGTGGAACTGGTTCCTGCCGATCGTAACTGTGATCTGCGAGCGCTTTCCGACCGCCGAGGTGATGTTCCGCGCGGCGTCGCTGCCGACAAACACGTTTTACCGTAAGGCACAGAGGTGCAGGGCCTTGCCGGGCCCCTGAAAGCGCTGGAAACTCTGAGGTTGAGAACTTTCTCACGTCGCTTTCCTGTTTTGGCTCACCAGCTGCCGACTCGTCACGAGGAATCGTGACACAGCACTTCTGGTGGTGAGGGGCGCTGCTTTTGGAGGATCCAGTGACCGCGATGCTCCACTTTTCACCTTTCACGATGCACAAACTCTTCTTTTTTTGCTTCGGGCCACCACATTGCGCAGAGGCTGATGTAGGATGAGCTGTCAGCCAGAAACCGATACCGGCGGCGGTGGCGGCACAGGCCTTCGGGCCAAGGAGCACGTGAGGCACGAGCCTCCTGGAGCTCCGCCGCTCACTTCCCTTCCCGCTCACTTTCTCCTCCTCACACACGCACGCACATATTTCCAGCTTTACAAGCGGCGTTCGGCTTCCAGGGGACATCCCTCAGAGCGCGTGCATCTCAGGGTTCGCTCTCCCATTGATGGTGTTTTCCCAGTGAACGTGTAACCCCACGGAGACGGGTGTGCCCAGTCACGCGCATCCTTTCAGCAGTTTGCATGACTTCATCGTGAACGTGCAGGAAGGGTCGTTGGTGCATTTCGGAGATTTCTAGGAAGCTCCACCTCCTTGAGCGGAAATGATGTAAAAGCGGCGTTTGTCCTCTGCGAGTTTTGTTTAAGACACGAGGAGGATGAAGCTCACGCGAAACGGCACGCGAGCCGACTCTCATTGTTCCTTTTGTCGGACCGAGTCCTGGACCCGCTCTCAAGCCCACGTGCGTCTCCTTTCCCCACAGAGCAGGCCAACATGGATCCCATGGACACGGAGGTCTTCAAGGAGAACCTACCTCATCAGGCGCCAAGCTCAGACGCTGAGCCCAGTGTGGAGAGGAGCAGGATGGAGGCCTGGACGAGGGTCACGGAGGCCGAGGAGAAGATCGACGTGGAGGCCCTGGAGAGGGACACTCCGCCCGACACCCCCAACGGGCATATCGTCGACTTCAGCAGGAGGAAGGTGCAGCCGCCGGAGGAGGTTCAGTCGGTCAACCCCTGTCAGACAGAACCGAGCCCCCCCAGAGACCCCTGCAGCACTGCCTTGCCCTCACAGAGGGGCTTGCCCCTCCACCTCCACGGGTTGTATGGCCCAGGGGAAGGACTGCTGCCCTACCCTCTGTACTCCTCCCCGAGACCCCTGGCATCTCCGTATCAGCTGCTCCCTCCTAACAGCTCCACCTTCCCTCACCTGGTCCTGCCACAGTATTTGCCACCATACCCAGGGCTGCTGCCCCCTGGTGGCCCCCAGAGGTACAGCAGCTGCATGAGCGGCAACAGCCCGCCTTACTCCACGATGATTCACCAAAACTTGCGGCCCGTGTCTCTGCCCTTCCCCACGGTGCCCCCCGGGGGGCTGAAGGAGCGGCCCCCTAACACGTCCCCACCCAGAGGCTCTCCAGCCACTCCCGAAACGTCGCCACCACCAAAGCCCCTACAGAAATCCTCCCCGGATGGCAACGAAGCCATCATCCGCAGCTTGGCAACGTCCAAAGAGAGTCCCAGTTCAACAGTGGTCCCCGGACACAAGTCCCTGCCGTACCCACTGAAGAAGCAGAACGGGAAGATCAAGTACGAGTGCAACATCTGCCTGAAGACCTTCGGACAGCTGTCCAACCTCAAGGTGAGCAGCAGGGCCTGGAGGACATGTCTTCCAGGTCTGCTTATTTCCACCACAGTTTTTGATGCTGTAGGTCTTCTGCGGATGAGCGTGTAAGTGTGTGAGCGCCATCTGACACCTTTCTTACCCCGTTCCAGGTGCACCTGCGGGTCCATAGTGGGGAGAGACCCTTCCAGTGTCGCCTCTGCAAGAAGAGCTTCACTCAGCTGGCCCACCTGCAGAAGCATCACCTGGTCCACACAGGAGAGAAACCTCACGAATGCCAGGTGAGGGACGAGGCTGTCTGTCTGTCTCTCTGTCTCTCACACACACACACACACACACACACACACACACACACACACAATCCTCACTCCACTATAGATGTGTCTCAGCAACAAAGTGTTGAAGAAGAGAATGGTGTCTCTGCCCTGTCCTTCTCCAGCCACCACTCATCAGCAAGGCTCGATACCCGTTGCTCTATATCTAAAGACCAAACGGCTGCATTTCAGCTGCACTGAGTAACCCCTGACCCTCAGTGCTGTCCTTGCCCCCCAGGTGTGTCATAAGCGCTTCAGCAGCACCAGCAACCTGAAGACTCACCTGCGGCTTCACTCGGGCGAGAAGCCCTACCAGTGCAAACTATGTGGCACCAAGTTCACGCAGTACATCCACCTGAAGCTGCACCGGCGCCTGCACAGCATGCAGGAGCAACCCCACCACTGCCCATGGTGCCCCTGTGCCTTCCTGCACCGCTTCTCCCTGCTGCTGCACCAGCGTGCCGCCTGCCCTGCCCACCCGACCCCAGGTCACGCCCTCAACCCCGAGCTCATCGAGCACTTTGACCGCAGCGCCGAAGCCGCTGCTCTTCCCAAGGATGCTGGACCTGGCCAGGTGGATGCCGCCATGGAGAAGTGGTTTTCCTGCAGACTGAAGGGTCAGGAGGACAGGGGCCTGGCCAAAGTGCATCGGGTAGAGCTGCCCACCCCAAGCCCCCCTTCGAGCTCCTCCCCCAGTCCTGGCTCCCCGTGCCAGGAGCGCGCCAGTGTGCTGCATCTCCACAGCGGGGCCTTGGTGAAGACAGAGACGCAGTAGATGAAGGAGAGGTGACCTCCGCGACCCCGCTGCGCCCACACAGCATCCCGGCAATGGCAAAGCTGACCAATTTCTTGCCAAAAATGACTTGATTCTTCAGCTGCCTGCGAAGGAGTTTAACAAGAACCAAGAGGAAACCAAAAGATGACCTTCCAAAGATATGATTGCACTTGCAGACAGATGCTGACCGAGGCGAGCCTCCAAAGAACAGGAAAGCGCTGTTCCTTCTGTCAGTTCGATTTTTGGACCAATTCTCGACTATTAACTTATTGACAGAAATATTTTATCCGTGTTTGTATGTATGCTCATGTGCACATGGACAACCCGGTGCGGCTCTGCCAGTGGCTCAGGTTCTGTTTCTCAGGGACCGGAGGAGTTTCTGTTCCTCTCCCCGAAAAAGGGCATAAACTCCACGTGAGCTGGACCAGGAGACCATGCCGTCTCCCTCCGGTGCCCCGCACTTCCCCAAAACCTACTGGCAGGAGAGAGCCACCCTCTGTCCTGCGGATAAAGCGGACTTTGTCGTGTGTGTGCGTGTGTGTGAATGGGTTCTTCAAAGAAGCAAAAAGAGGAAGCCCTGGGGTGTTTGGATTGGATGAAAAACAGGAATTTTCAGGGAAAATTCACCCCTACGTTCCCATTTTCATCTCACAAGCACCCACATTGTTGGGTTTGTTTGTTTTTTTACTTTGGTTGTTGTTTTCATCCAAAAATGTCAGATGAAAACAGGAAAAAAGAATCAGGGATTTTGTTGCTTACACCTTCTGCTGAGAAACACAATAAAAACCAAAACATATTTAAAACAAAAAAAGCCCTGTGCATTTGCCACGGGTTTTTGTTTTTCTGGTACTTTCTGCAAGCGGCGCGGAGAAGCCGGTGGTTAAAGTCTGGCCGTGGATGTACAGCAAGGCCCTCGCCGGGCTTCTGGTAGATGATGTAGCAGCCAGGAAAGGACACTACCGGTGAGCTGTTGGAAGAGCGGAAGAGGGAACCAAAGAGCCTCATTTTTCTGAAACTCTTATTTGTGTCTCATCGTAAGAGCAGGAAGCAGGAGGGAACTTCTGGGCTTCCATGGACACGCATGTTGATATGGACTTACAGACCTCTCTGACATCAGGCATTAGGATTGTGTTCACCCTTCCGTGGGGGTTGCACATCCCTGTTTTTTTATCCTCCTTTCTCAAAAAAGCTTTAAAATGTGTGCAGGTTGAGACACTTTAAGTCATGTTGACTCTAACCAAAAAGGCGTTGATGAGCTGTTGCTGAGACCACAACCCTGAGCATCTTCTGCCCAAAGGCCAACTCGGGATCGGTCCTCCGCCTACCCCATCTACCTTCTGCCTACCTATGATCTACCCTCAGCCTGTCCTCAGTCCACCCACGGTCCACCCTTGACCTCTCCCGTCCTTGGCCTTTTTTCATCCTCTTGTTGGCACAAGCTTTACCGATCCTCACATTATCGTTGGCCGTGCCCCTTTGTCCCTACAATATCTCAGGTGAATTGCTTGTAACCTCTAGTTTACAAGGCCAGGGCTCATCTCAGGACCTCACATACGTACTTGTAGCAGCAGCTTGACTTGCTTTTGTTCTGCATGTTTACTTGACCGTTTGACGTGGCAGTGAGTAGGAGAACGTTGTGAGATTCTGCCAGGTCCTGTCTGAACTGTCATTACATTCTGCACTGTTAGTGTTTGTACACGATGTCTAATGTTTAGTTTATTTTTACATGTGGAAGTTGTTGATACTTTATATGCGAGAGTCTATTTTGACTAATTTTCTACTATATATGTAGACAGAACATTAAACTTATTCCTCTTCTATGTCTCTCCGTGCGTGGCATTGTACCCAGCAACACAAGAAATTCATACCCACCCGAGATCCAAAACAATGCTTCCCCTTCTGTACTCCAGACTATTTTACTGTGCCTATTTTTAACAGTTTTTTGCATCTCAGCCTCAAACCGATCATTTATTTTAGCCAAAACCCCAGCACTGTACTGCCCCTCCCACCCCACGAGCCTTGAATTCACCTTTTACCCAATACTGCACTCAGGCCCCTCATGTTCAGAGCTGCACATTCCTAAGAGCAACACATTTTTCAAAGATGCAGATGTTATGCAGTTTCTGTATCCGCAGCTGCCTTCGCTTTTCCGTTCCAAAATTTCTGGCCGCAGCAGACGGAAAGCAGCCTGTGTTTCCCTCCCAGCTGATAAATGGCAGTGGAGAGCACCCGAGAAGCAATGGCGTGGGACCACATTAGTTCAACGCACTCTCCCAGTGTTTACAGCTCGTGTATGATGTCCCTGGGTGATCAATGCCTGGTTGAGGGGTGTTTCACATTTATGGGATGTTCCCATCTACACCCCAAACATTTATTTATTTAGCAGACACTTTTATCCCAAGACTTGTGTTTTGTTCGGTTTGCAGACTTAGCCGCTTGCTGTTGTTTCCCCGTTCATACAGCTGAATACGGAGTTTCACTGCGTCAGTTCAGGGTAACTGCCATTCTCAAGGGTACAACAGGAGGAGCAGGACAAAGGCTTTGAACACCACATCACCTGGTGCCTAACAATATTCTGCTATCATGTTCCCAGTATACACTGGTTCTATGTCAAACACTCCTGCAAGCTAACCACACACCCACACACACACACACACCATCTCCAAACCAGTTTGGCCTCAAGTCTGTCTCAAGAAAGCCTCTTCCTCCTTGCAATTCTTAGGAAACCTCATTAAAAACAATCTGCCCTTCAAGTGTAGTTTCTTGGAAGTTAGAGGAAGTGAGACTAACACAGTCATGTTCGAGTGGAGATTAAATCGCTCGCTCTTTGTTTGCCCAAAAGTGAAACCCAGTCAAGTTCATAGGCACGGCACTGAAATTTGTTTTCTTTTTCAGAAAAAAAAAATGCATTCTTGACCTAAAGCATCCACTCAGACCGCACCGAGTAAGGTTCTAAAGTTCAAAACAAGCCGACCGCCAGAACATCTTACCGTTTCCAACCGAAATGTAAGACGCAAAAAGTTTCTTTTTGACGTTTTCATTTACAACGTGAACTGCTCGCAGCGCAGCTTTAGAGACGCGGGCCATGGGATGGGCGTCACTTTGGTTTCGTGCAGTCATTCGAGCCAGTTGAGCACCTTCTCGGTCCACATCACGGCTAAGTGAGGTCAGAGGAGAATGCATCATGCATCGTGGCGACCGTGTGGGCTAGTGGATGAAAATTCATATGTGCGGACATGCAGGTTGCAGGGGAGTCCCGGGTGGGCCCGGGTTTCAGCATCTCCGTCCCGCACGGAGACCCGAGTCGGTCACGTGGGGTGGACGGCGAGGTTTAGACCCAGCCAGGTGGTCATGTTCTCCGTCCGCAATGTCAGCCTCCAAGTCAAGCTGATCGGCGATTTATTAGCCAATTGATTATGCAAATTATTTGTTGGTCTAATACAGGCTTCGATCAATTAATTATTCGCAAACAAGTCCAAGCGTAGAAATCGGCAAATCCGAAATCTTTAGCCAACTCTGCTGGTAGCAGTAGAAGAGGGTGTAGATATACAGGACCTCAGGTGTGCAGAGTCCAGTGTACAGCTGTAAAAATATGCTAAAACCATTGTGGCCAAATAGTGGAGGACAGTTAGGAGACGCGAACGGTGAAATCTTGACAATGGCAACTGAAAGAGGTGGGTGTGCAACGTGCAGTGATTCAACACAGGTGTATCTCTGCAATGCATATGGGGGAGGTGGTGCGTTATTCCTTTGTTGCCGAGGATCACAAATGCCGCGGAGAGGAGTGGTTGCTTTGCACCCACCTTTACACAGGAGGACCTGTGAGTCACCAGGATTAGAAAAGAAAACTGAGCTATACCAGAGAATTTAGAGAGAAAAGGAAGGGGGCCGAGAAAAGAGCCCTGGGGATTACCCGAGGGACAGGGAGGGGAAAAACTGCGGTATTTTAAGCACAGAGAGGGAGTCCAGTCCAGACCAAAACCAATGTGAGGTGAAGTGCAACAGTTTGTCGACAGTTTAATGTTGCAGCAGAAACCAGATCCACCTGCTCCATCAGTCTGATGTGATCAAGACTTTGACAGATTTGAGTCTTTTCCAAATAAAATTGTGGCATTTGTGCAGTTTGTGCTGAAAGACCCCTGTGCTCCTGCGCCCCTCGGCAGGTGCCTTAGTGTCCGTATAAGGTTCTCCGGAGATGTAGCCTCCACCCCAAAAGTGCTGTGGGGACAAAGCCCATCACTGTGGCAACGTTTAGCGAGGATCACGCAGGGTTTGCTTGGTCTGTAAGGGACACTCAGGGATCTGTGGATGGTTTTTGTTCGTAAAGTTTTCCCTCTCGTCACGTTCCCAACCAGCAAAGCCCCAGCAGGTCACACAGCTGACCTGAGAAGCAACAGGAGGGCCACCTGAGGCCAGGTGGTTCGCTGACAAACGGCAACAGGCTAGTTGCCAAGGGTGAGGAGCCAAAGAGCCCACATTCTCTGCAACAGTAGGTGCATCTGGAGATAAACAAGCCAGACAGGTAGATTTACTGGCGTATTCAAAGCTGGAGTTGCTCAGATTCCTGTGTGCAAACATCTACTTCAAAACCGAGAGGCTTCATTCTGCTTCTTGGCCTCAGCAGAATAAGCGGAAATGATCAGCAGTCCGTAGTCATTGTCTCCAACTCATTGTTTGTCTTGTGCTCTTTTTATCCGCTGAGTAGCAGTTAAGTTCTTTTATTACATCTTCTCCTGCTATGACACAGAGGTGTCATTGTGTCACTCTCTGCACAGTAAATGACAGCATTGGTGGGGGGGGGGTCTGACTCAGTAGACCTCATTTTTTGCTTCCTCTCTAAGCGCTCCGGTTCACATACTGCCAGAAGCTTTTCCTTTCTCTGAAACCCTGAGCACCGTTTCCTGTCTGTGGCTGGGGTGGGTGCGGGGGGCAGGGTGTGGGGGAGCCAGGACCGCTCTGCACTGTCACCCCGCTCAGAGGCTGTGAAGCAAAATATGCATCCTCAGCCAAATGGCATTGGGGGTAGATGCTCACAGAGGTTGAAACGTGGGCTGCTTGACCACAGCGAGGTGTGCTGCGAGAGCAAAGTGAAGTGGAGATCGTTCATGTTCAGAGGGGATGACCGTTGGGGTGCTGTACAAATGCGGTAAATGGCAGGGCTGTAAACACTGCATTGTCTGCAAACACCAGAGGAAATGGCTCCGGGGCCAGGAAAGTGGACTTTGACTGATGTGAGATGCTGCCACTGCGGAGAGCTGTGAACGGCTTCAACTAATACTTGCTTTACTGACCAACTCGATCAAATGTGATCTTCGAAGATGTAAAAACAACTTGGCTGGAGTTTATGTGACAGTTGCCCCACTTTGAAGGTGTCTGCTGCTGGGGATCTCTTTCAGCCCCCAAGCTCCTTCGGTCAAGTGCAGGACCCTCGCTCTCATCCCCACTGGTCTCAAAACCCGTTTGCTGCGACGTTCGATCGGCTCCGTACCTCCGTTCTTGTGTGTTCGTCTGTGTCCCCTGCCTGACCCTGAGCAGAATAACACTTTGCGCTATCAGGCTCTGTGGAGAAATAGCATCAGCGAACAAGAAGAAAGAGTGCAACCGCGATCTTGCACATTCTCATGTGTCACCCCCGTGTGAGCACCGTGCTCTCCTTCCCATCTGGATGCGGGCCAGCGGCGCTGCCAACAGTGGAGCCAAGCCAGCTGGAACAAAATCAAAAAGGAGGTTTGTTGGAAGTAAAAGTAAAAGTTTTCAAAATGCAACCATGGGCCTCCTGATTGGGCGCCTGCTTGTTTGGCTGGTGGGGTGGAGGGACTTCTCAGTAACTCTTCCCTGCTTGTCTTGTGTGTGTGTGTGTGTGTGTGTGTGTGTGTGTGTGTGTGTGTGTGTGTGTGGTTAACCATGCAGCACTGAAACACACAGTTTGCGAAAAAGTTTGAATGTCGGTGCTGCCGATCTGTCGTGAGCAGCGCTGCTCTAAGATAGGAGCCTCAAGGAGCCGCATCTTTGCAAGGTGGAGAAGCATAACCAGGTTGTTCAATGAGTGTTTTTTTGCAAGGAACATGGCATAAACACGAGGTGCCCAGGTTAAACGTTTGCACTTTCATTCTGGATTCATTTGAAGTTCCAGGTTATTTATCTAATCTGTTTAACATCTGATTTTTACTTTCTCCTCAAGAAACCTCAAGATTTCTATCTCAGTGAAACAGCATGATGATGGACACGCTTGTGCATTTGTCAACACACACACCCATGAGGGAACTCTCCCGAATTTCACCATGAGGTTTCACCTTTGCTTTTGTTCACACTGCTGCGCAGAATTTCTTTGTAATCCTTTGGCTGCTGTTTCTCAGTGACGTCTGACAAGCATGGGTGGGGCCAAAGTCACCTGCTCGGCAGCATGTTGGCGGTCTCAGATGCTGAAGGCCGAGTGGCAAAGTCTTCCTCCTTCCATGGTGTTGGGGTACGGCGCTCACAGTGATTTACCTGCTTACGTCTCCGCATAGATTTTTCGGGTGCTTTGCTCAAGGCTGCTACAGCAAGAAGTGGGATTCGAACCCTCCAGCATAGGCTGATATCTCGTAATCCTGCAGTGGCTCTGCTGATGTACCTGTGAGCAGGTGCCTAACCTGCACTTCTTCACTGGATAAAGGTGTGGAAACACAGCGTCAGGTCTGAAGGGCAGGTAGACATCTGGACGGGGGGGCCATTGCACTCCTGCTTCCAAAGTGCTCCCCGGAACGTCTGGAACGCTGCTCCCTAAATCAGTCACCACACGTCTACCATAGTAAATCACAGTACATCTATATTATTTTCACCTTTCTGGAGAGACCATCTGCATCTGCTCTTCACGCTTGTCACCTGGTTGCACTTTTGAGGAGAAATCGGTCTGTTTACAGAGATATTTAAACCGCACTTCAGCAGGGAAAATATTAACAAAGTACTTTTAAATTACATTTGGAAAACGGTACATTAAAACGATTTACATTTTGTCCAAACTCAGAGTAAACGGAAGTGCATCAGCAATAGATGAAGCGCTTCAGACACAGGATGATGAGCACAGCCTGTGTGGCTGACGCCACCGTTTTGCTGGCTCACGTCAATGGCAGAAACACTTCACAGGTGAGCCTCAGGCCATTTCCTGCCTCCGGTCCACTGAGGTCAGGAGCATGTGGTGGCGGACGGGGTCAGATGCTGCAGCAAGGTAGGCATGAAGAAGACTGGAAGAAGAGAAGAAGGTCATTCCAGCAGGTTGGTGAGTTTAGGACCCCTGAGGAGGACCTGATGTGGAGGAGCTGTGCAGTGCAGGTAACTGAGCGGAAACGGTGCGTTCAGCGGTTTTGGGATCTGAGCTCAGGTCTGTTGGTTTCTTTAATGGCTTTGAGACGTGGCCCATTCTGAAAGCAGGTGAGACGTAGTATCAGGTCCAAGATTTGGGTCCCTTAAAAAAGTTTCATGTTTAAAAATAATTTTTAAAATTCACGTTAATGGGTAAAACCAGTTTGAGCATTTCCTGCTGTTGCTGCAGATGCCCCCCTTCAGCACCAAGGAATTGCCTGCAGCAATGCATGTGATGACCGTGGCACCTGAAACACACCTGATCGGTGTCAGATGTGCTGCGGGCTGGTGTTGAGGTGAGAGGAACACGCTCGCCATGTTCAGTAGGATACCTGCCCCGTCACTTCGGCCTCCACGGATGCCATCGCAGTTTCCTTATCTTTTGGCACCAATAAAATTGCCACTCAAGCTGACAGCTGTAACAATTCTGAAGATCATTTTCCAGGACTATTTGTACCGCCTTGCTGGGTTACAAAGCACAACACAGGTGTTTATTAACCCAAGTGGTTCTTCTTCAGGTCGGGGTCAGGGCTGTGAGAGGGGCGAGTCAGTGCTGGTGAGTCCTAGCGCGTGGCTCCGAGTGAGCAAACCCCACACTGCATTCAGAGCTCTGCAGGACACCACAGCGAGTCGACCTGCTGCGTAACTTGGGGCAATGACACGCGGCTGCCGATGATGTGAATAATGACCCTGCTCCGCTGCTGTTACGGTCCTTTGCTCAGAGAATCGGGTCTACGGGGGGCAAGAAAGAGCACCGAGGGATTATGGGAAGTGCTGTTACACAAGAAAAAGTGCTGGTTCTCCAGGGAGCAAAACACAGGAGTGCTGGTATCTGATGAAGAGAGTCAGCGCGCCCCCTGGTGGCCACAGCGCTCGAGGGCCACAAGTGTTGATGATTTATGTACGATGCGTTTATGGTTTTTGGCGACCTCACGCACACCGACGCGTTCCGTTCGAACCGCACCGAGCCAAAACACGCGGTTGTTTTCGGATGCCTTTGCACGATGGTGGCATTTCAACTTTTCAGAATGTTTGCTCCTCAGGGGGGAAACCTGCACGGTGACGGTGAAAACTTCACACCTGACAATTTGGAAGTGACAGCCGCCCCAGACGCTCGAACATGTGTTGAGGGCATCAAGTCTAAGCGATGGTTCCAAGGCCAGGAGTTCCCAGTGCACATCTGGCCACATCGCTGAGGGATGCTGTCATTTTTGCCCAAATTTCTGGCTTCGCAGGGCAGGATGAGCAGCACGTAGGCCGCGCATCGTCGGCCCGGTTGTTACATCCCAGTACAGGTCTGCTGTCTGGCGCTGGTTCCGGATCAACTCAATCCTCAGCAGTCCCGCCATCGCTTCGTGCCTCTGAGCCCACCACCTCCAGTCTCCGCCATTTTGTTAGCCCCCAGACTTCTCTGTTTGACAGCTGTTAGGGCAGAAAGGCAGCAGTCGTCTTGCTTGCTCTAAGGAAGAGGTAGATCATTTCCTGTACAACACCTTGAATGACCCTGACAGAGAGCAAGAGCTGGGCCCACAGAGAGTCCTTGCAGACATTTCAGTCCCTACAGTGGAGTTCAACACTAGAGAACCTACCTGGAAGGTAGTCCAAGAGGTGGTTACAGCAGCCAGAGCCAGCTCGGCTCCAGGTCCCAGTGGAGTACCCTATAAGGTGTACAAGCGCTGTCCAGAGCTCCTCAGAATCCTCTGGAAGATGTTGCGAGTGATCTGGCGAAGGGGAACGATAGCAGAAAAGTGGAGGCAGGTGGAGGGAGTCTGGATACCTAAGGAAGAGAATTCAACACAGCTAGAACAGTTTAGATCCATCTCGCTTCTTAGTGCGGAGGGGAAGATCTTCAGCGTTCTATCTAGAAGGATGACAGATTTCCTCCTAAAGAATGGGTATATTGACACCTCGGTGCGGAAAGGTGAAATTTCTGGAGTTCCAGGGTATTTAGAACACATGGGAGTTCTGACTCAGCTGATCAGGGAGGCACATGAAGGGAAGGGAGACCTGGTTGTGCTGTGGCTTGATCTTGTCAACGTATATGGTTCAATACCCCACAAACTGGTTGAAATTACCCTAGATCGATACCATGTGCCTAGTAAAATCAGGGACCTCATTCTGAACTATTACGGGAATTTTAGGCTTAAAGTCACAACTGGGAATTCTGAGTGGCACCAGCTTGAAAAAAGGATTATAACTAGATGCACCATTTCAGTTATTCTCTTCACCCTTGCCATGAATATGATTGTTAAGGCAGCAGAGGTGGAGTGCAGAGGCCCACTGTCTAAATCTGGTACTCGGCAGCCTCCCTTCAGAGCATTCATGGACGACCTGACTGTCACTGCTATGTCAGTGCCTGGTGGCAGGTGGATCCTCCAGGGCCTAGAGAAGATAATTTCTTGGGCAAGAATGAGCTTCAAGCCAGCAAAATCTAGGGCCATGGTTCTGAAGAAGGGAAGCTGGTGGACAAGTTTTGGTTTTTTGTGAAGGGCATTGCAATACCATCTATCATGGAGGAGCCAGTTATAAGCCTAGGCAAGGTCTTTGATTGTAGTCTCAGGGATGTCAGGGCTGTAGAAGCAATGACCAAGAAGCTTGAGACTTGGCTCACCATAGTAGATAAATCTGGCTTACCTGGCAGGTTTGAGGCTTGGTTATACCAGCACGGCATCTTGCCCCGTGTCTTTTGGCCTTTGCTGGTCTATGAAGTGACATTGTCAACTGTGGAGATCCTGGAGAGGAAGATCAGTGGTTACCTTCGCAGGTTGCTGGGTCTGCCAGGGAGAATTCAACACAGCTAGAACAGTTTAGATCCATCTCGCTCATAGTTTAAGCAGTGCAGCGCTGTATGGAACGAGCAATAAGCTCCAGCTTCCCATAAGTAGTCTTGAGGAAGAGTTTAAAGTGTTGCGTACAAGAGAGGCACTGCTGTATCGGGACTCCAGGGACTCCAGAGTGGCATCAGCAGGCATCAGGGTATGGACAGGTAGGAAGTGGAGAGCCCAGGAAGGGTTGGAGCTGGCGGAGTCTCGGCTGAAACACAAGGCTCTGGTGGGTGTCTTGGCAACAGGGCGGGCGGGATTGTAATTAATCCCTCAACCTCATTACAACAAGGCCTCTAGCAAGGATAGATGCCATCTAGTCCTGGAGGAGGTGCGGGCAGGTGTGGAGGAGGAGCGAACCAGTAGGATGGTGGGCATGCGTCAGCAGGGAGTCTGGACAAGGTGGGAGGGGGTGATGGAGAGGAAGATAACCTGGGGTGACATCTGGCAGGCAGAACCACAGCGCATTAAGTTCATGGTCCAATCCGTGTGTGATGTCCTACCTAGCCCAGCAAATCTACACATCTGGGGCAAGAGTGACTCTCCAGCATGTCCTCTCTGCACTGGAAAGGGCTCGCTGGAGCATATCCTCAGTAGCTGCACAAGAGCCCTGAGTGAGGGCCGCTACCTCTGGCGACATGATCAAGTGCTCAAGGCAATGGCAGAGGCCACCTCTAAAGTCATGGCTAACAATGGGGTCATCCGCAGCCAGAGGAACATCACCTTTGTCAGGGCAGGAGAGCACCCTCAGCCACAGCCCAGAGCAGCAGCCAGCTTGCTCGCCTCAGTGCTGGACTGGGAGATATGGGTAGACTTGGGCAGGCAGCTCAACTTCCCAGAACATGTGACATCAACTTCCTTGAGGCCAGACGTGGTGTAAGGCAGGTGCTCATAGTAGAGCTGACAGTCCCCTGGGAAGACTGGATGGAGGAGGCGAATGAGCGCAAGCGGTCCAAGTACCAGGAGCTGGTGGAGCAGTGCCGGAGGAGCGGCTGGAATGCTCGTTGTGAGCCTATTGAGGTGAGGTGTAGAGGCTTTGCTGGCCATTCACTATGCAAGGTCTACACCCTGCTTGGCATCGCAGGAGATGCTAAAAGAAAAGCCATAAAGTCCATTGATGAGAATGCAGAGAGGGCATCTAGGTAGATTTGGATTAGGAGGTCCGAAGCGTGAGTTAGTGCTGCTGGGACGCAAGCCGGGGCCTGATAAACCCTGGCTGGGTCACCCGAGTGAGGGTGTCTGATGTTGTGAGACCCGAAATACCCGATGACCGCAGGAAACATCACTGATGATGTGTCCCAGCGCATCCTTGGATGTATCTTTAAACTAAACTGACCTAACACTTGTAGCTTGGTGATTTTGGCTTGGGTTTAAATAGTTTGTAAGTAGATATGTCTTTTTTTGGGGTCTACTTATGGGAGAGTGGTTTGTTGTATTTGGTCTGTGTTCATTTGTATGATTTTTGTATGGCGTTTGCTGTCCTGTTTTCTGTTTGTGGGTTTTGTTGGGTAGCTTACGTCCACGCAGTCAGTCAGGCATGGGAGACTTTGTTTTGGCACTGCCGCCTGTTCTCTCCGGGCTTCGGATAGTTAGTTGATCTTCGGCTCACACACAATTGAATAGCTGGTTTGTTTTCACTTTGACAACTTTGAGCACATCACTCCTTTGTGTAAATATTCACTATAAACCACTACTTTTGTCACAATAAAACCCTCCCACCAGTATCCCACGGTTTGGTTCCTGCTGTGTAAACCCTTTAAACCCCTTTTCCCATTTATGTGCACTCATTTGACCCCTAGTCCTTACCGGGCCTAAATAAAGTAAAGGGGTCGTAACACCAACGGACACGTAACTCCCAGTGTTGCGGGCCAGGGCTTCACCTGGCTGCGTATTTAGTTTTACTTCATTACGCCACCCACGTCTGTCAGCAGAGAGGTGGGGGCGTAAGGTGGGGTGTAGAGTGTGGAGCCACAAAACCCACCTACCGCATACTTCAGCCAGGTTTGAGTTACACTCCTGCAGTAGTGTAAAAAAAAATGATGCACCAGCCCTGGATTACCGCGGTAAAAATTACCCAGGTGTATGAAAAGGTGAGCAATGGCAGCACTAAGTCACCTGAGATGAAGGCCTCGGGTCAGTAAAGGTTAATAGCAAAGCAGCTTTTCGGTTAACAAGTCGAGGGGGTCCGCGTTCCACAGATGCGTCACCGTTTCCGTCAGAGGTGTCACCTGCGAGGTGCAGCCTCCTGCAGTACTGCGCTTTGAACTTGAACCAGAGGATGCTACGCAGATCTGTTTGCGGATGGAGGCAGAACTCAACGGATTATTATCGTTGTTATTATTAATAACCTAATGATTTTTATTCTGTCCCTAAATAGATAGCAGGAAAGAAGTGTTGGCATAAAAACCGTGGCCATGAATGATAGAGCTGAAATGGCCTGAGGATAAATTAGCGATGCTGGCTCCTCAAAAGGTTAAAAGAAACAATTTTGAATGGATATATTTGCATATACATTTGTATAGGCAATAAAACCAGAACTCCACACTTAACTCCCCCTTTGCATATTGGAAAGGTGTGTGTGTGTGGGTTTTTGACAGGGAGGGAGTGTGTGCGTCCAAGTGTGCTCTGTTACGCTTCCACTGTCTGCGGTACTGTACACCTGAGCCCAGCCCCGCACCCCCCTCGCCAGGTGGGCGTGGCTCCTTACCCGAGCACTTCACCTGTGTTTAAGCGAGTCAGAGACGCAGCCGGTGGCGCCGCCCGCCGTCCCGAGGACCCGACTGCGCCCTCATTTGCATGCCAGCTCGTTTCGTTTGTGCTCGGGTTCAGGGAAGGTCGGGTTTCCTCCAGGTAGAGACCACCTGCTATGGCGAGAGCCTTCAGGAGGTTCTTCTCCAAAAGTGAGGTGAACCTGAGGGACTCGGTGGAGGAGGACACCAGAGGCAGAACCTTCAGCTTCTTCGCACGGAAGAGCAAGAAGAAGAGGAGCTCCCCTGGCGCGGAGCAGGATGGAGCAGTTGCATCCAGGTAAGCGCACAGTGCGGGTCCAGTTCGGGCGCTTGGGGTTTTACCTCAGATGGGTTTTACCTCATTTTTGATATTTATTTTGTGGACCCGGGGACAGTTGCATGATGTACCTACTAACAGCAACTGCTTCCTATGACTTTAAAGCAGAAATCTGTAAACCCGTGACCTTTGGGTCCAAAAGCAGCAACTGTAACCACTGCGCCACCTCCTGTCCAGCGTAAAATATGGCAGAAACCTCGACCAAACCCCCTACGTGCGAAGCCAATAAAGAACGTTTGTTTATTTCAGCTGCAGGGGCCTCAGTTTACAAACACCCGACTCAGCCACGTGCTTTTATTTTACCACATTAGCTTCTCAAAATATCACATTTAATACAAAATGTAGTTTTTCCCCCAAAATATGTGTTTTCCCAGCTTTTCGCTTCCTCTTTATTCAGCTGCCTCACAGCAGGGGATGCAATGGTTAGAGTAGCCATACCAGGTTTGAAAGCCACTTCCTACTTTAATGCGCTCCATTATGGCATTTACCCTGAATTGGTACAGTAAAAGTTACCCTGCTGTATAAATGGGAAAATCAATATCGGTGGCTTTCGGAGAAAAGTGCAAGATAAGTAAAAATATGTAAATATCGGGGAATCTCATTTGCATGTTGGGTCGTGGCAGGAACTGTGCTGTTGCGCTGCTGAGCCGGGGACATACCGTGGTAAACACACATCTATGTTGGGTCAAGGTGTTGGCCAAGCCAAAAAAAAAAACATTGAGAAGATCACCAGGCTGTCAGAGGGAGACCTCCTCCGCTTCGGGGCAGGATGGGGTCGGTGCCCAGCCCACTAAGTAACCATGTTTTATTACACTGTTTACCCTCCTTGCTCCACCTCCGATCATGGAATTGTGTAAAGTCTCACCTCGGAGTGCAGGAGAAAAGCACATCTTTTCCTCTTCATCATCCAGCGGAACCCGGGAAAACGGGCAAAATGTGCAGACGGGCTCGGGACCCGCAGCATGGACTAAACCGATTAAACACAAACTGACCGTTGTGTTTTATCTAACTTTTCTCCAGAGTCACTAACAGTGTTAAACAACTTACATTGGTTTACCCTTTCATATAGCAGGGAAATTTTTACTTGATCAGCTTAGGGTACCTTCTTTAAAGGAGGTAGGATTGAAACCTAAAATCTTTCTTTAGAGTCAAAAAGCATCAGTTCGAACCGCTGTGCCCCCTGCTGGCCTATTGCTGAACCAGCTGGACTCTCCAAGTGACACCAACTACAGTAGCTAATTAATCCTAGCCATCAATAACCTAATGGCTGGTTTACCATGTTTACCCTGTGGTTACCCCAGTTCTGGTGAACCTGCTGCTTTTGCCAGCTAGAAGAGGCAGGGCCTGTGGCTCCCAGGTGTTCTGACAACCTTGTGAACAGTAATTTGTGCCGTTTTCACAATAAAATGAGCAGCAAATGTTTATGTGACTCCAAGACAGCTGACGGTCTGAACAACCCGGGTGTTCAGGACCCGTAAACCTTACGGGGCGTAGACTGTATGACCGTAGGTGAAGGACGCCTCTCACACCTGAATGTGGGCGGGTGTGGTGCGTTGACCACTCCATCCCCTGCTGGTTCACCTGAGTTTTGGGCCTTAAGGTGTGTCCAGGAAAGCAGCCTTCCCCCGATTTGTCTGGAGCCCGTGCTGGAATCCCAACCTGAATGCAGTTGGGAGTATCGACCCCCCCCCCCCCAAAGGAGCCATTGTGCTCCTCCACAAGCAAGGCATTGTTCCGCCATGTGTAAACACACACCTCTGCAAGTTCGGCGGCACCGATGACAACTGACAGCGCCGTCGTCATGGTGATCGATGGCGAGGAACCCATCGGCTCTCATACCTGATGCACAATCCTGTATCGCACCTGTCGGCTCACCTGCAGCTTCCCAGGGTTCCTCACTGCAGAGCTGTGGTCCAGCCAATTCCCCTCTCGTGTACTGGACATTCGAATACGGAAAATTCCGGACCAAAAACATTATAGACACAGCAGGGCCACCCACTTCCTGCTGTAGTGCCCTTGATCTTGGGTACTTGACCCTGCTGCATAAAAGGGTGAATCAGAGTAAGCAGCTGAGCAGTTTGTTTAACTAAATAAATAAATGCAAATGCAGGAAAATTTGTATCTTAAACTAAATTTTCTGTGTGGCATTTGTGCAGCGTGCTGTGGCCAAGAGGTGAGGTTCTTTTTTACTGGGTACAGAACAGAACCTCACTGGGTCACTACATCCCTGCCGCACAATCGGTACACACAATTTTATTCAGCCAACAAAAGCTAAGTTTTGGTTATTAAGCTTGTTAATGTTATGCAGGCCATTTATGTTCATTTATTTTCGCGACACTTTTGTCCCAAGTGATGTTCAGTGTTAAGCCCCTTCTGTCCCACTGGGTAGGGAGTTCAGGGTAACTGCCTTGACCAGAGCTACCGCAGCAGGAGTCTTTAGTGGACGATGGCAGCTCTAACCACCACACCACCTGCTGGCTGGTGACTGAACAGCTTTTTCTCTGTGCGTCTCCTCCGCAGCCGAGGTGAACCCAACACACACCAAGCAGCTGTGCGTGGAGATGACCTTCAGGACTCTGAGCTGAAACATGGCACGGCCCCCAGGTCAAAGGTCAGTCAAGGTCTTTGGTGTCTGAGCGTCACTCTAAAGGTCATCTGGGGTGACAGCTTCGTGCCTCATTTTTGACCGTGTGCGCTTGCGACTCTGCGTCCTCACCTGGGTGAACAGGTGTTTGCTTGAGCCTTGGTAGGTGTGGATCTACAGGCAGGAAGGTCCAGCGCTCATCACCTGCATCAGCCTCAGCTCATCTCCCTCTGCTTGCCCCAAGGTTCCCATGTTTTTTCGTGTTGGGCACACAGTGTTTGTCCCAGGTTCTGTATCACCCCCTGGGGATCAACTATGTGGGGCAGCTCGGTTTCCAGGGCAACAGAGTTCACCTGAGAGGATCGGAGTTCAGGTGCCAAACAGAGACACTGAAGTGTGTGTCCTGGCTCCCTCTCTGTTATAAATTCTAAATCCCCCTCCCCACCACCCTCTCTCTCTCTCCCTATCTCTCTCACACACACACACACACACACACACACACACACACACACACACACACACACACACACACCAGCGTGCATGAATGTGTAACAGCAGCAGCATGGGTATCCCACTAGAGGGCGTTGTGTGTCATTTTTGACACATAATTATATTATATGTATATATATATTATATAATTATATATCTAACATTATATATGAATTATAATGAAGACACCAAGTCATTAAAGTGCAACTTTATACCATTTGTCATGTTCTCTGAATGTTACTGCCACACCTGACCATGTTCTTTAGAGGCCACACACTTTGCTGGGCTGAATCATTTGTTTGTGATGCTGCTTGGCATGGGCACAGGCCACCATCTGACCCTGATCTAGAGTGTATATTTTTGAATATTCTCTCTCGTACCCACACTCATTCTGACTGCAGAAGCAGGCTTCCATTAGCTATGTTTTGGGGCCAATCTTACAAAACTGGTGTCTGCATGCTTTTTAAAAATGCGAAAAGGAAGCAAAGCCTGATGGCAGACATTTTTGGGCTAAGTTCATCGGTCACCGCCTGCTGAAGTCGTTGCTGTGTAAAGTGCTCCACTGGGTGATACGGCTCTCCGTGCCGCATCTTCTGGCCACTCCAGCTACTTCTGGAGTTGGAATGAAGCATCTTGTTGTGCAGGTCAGAGTTCCGCACCTTTCTCAATGTGGTATCGGTCTCCCTGTGCGCAGCGTGGGGTGGAGGAGGTATTGGCGTAGGTGGCTCGGTGCTACCCGGCCACATTCCAGAGCTGTGGGTGGAGGAATGAAGATGGGGAGGAGTGAGCAATGTGGGGTTTCCACCATAGGGAGAGGCTTTGCTGGAGGCACTACCTTTACATATTTATCTGACAATTTCCTCAAACAACTGGCAGCATTAAGCTACTTCCTGTGATCTGTTCACTCACACAGTGAGTACCTTGGTCAGAGCCAATAGAGCTGGCGGCGCGATTTGACAGCAAGGTGGGAGCACTAACTGCTACGCCACCTGCTGCTGCAGGTAGCAGTGTGATACTGAGCGAGGTTAATGCCGAAAGAGCCACCACCCACAGTGCTCGACAAGAAGCCACAAATATTCCGGAAACGAAATTCCAAATATTTTAAATTTTTCTTTACCGCAGTTGCTGCTGACAAAGGGCTGCGCTACCTTTTGGGAGCGAGAATGTGGACGCAATGACAGACAGGTGGTGCTGTTAGTCTCGGTTCTAAACTCAAGTCTCCTTCTCTTATCTCTATGTCTTGCTGAAGGGGTCACTCAGCTATTCAGAGACAGACCTGCGCAAGAAGAAGTTTCACACCCTCTCCTTTAGCTGGAAGAAGAAGAAGAAGCAGCATCCAGCCTGTGCGACCAAAGAACTGACAAAGCCGGAGCCTCCTGGGTTGGAGGTTGAAGAATGGCAGAAGGAACAGGAAGAGGAAATAAGAGGCGCAAAACCTGATGAATCACCCAAGGGGGTCCAGTGTGACCTTTCTCAACCCTCTGAGCTCCCATTGCCTACTATGGGATGTTGGAGAGGAAGTGTTTTCCCAGAGGCATCATCTCAAGCTCCAGATTACATCTCCAAGCAGCATTGCTCCTCTGAGGAACATCAGTCCCATACAATTCATCTCACTTCCATGGTGCCTCCCTCCCATGATCCTGCATCCCTGGACCAGGAGTCCTCTGATGTTTTGTCTGGCAGTTCTGACACCTGTAACCCAGTCACTCTTCCCCTCGACTCCGATCTCTTCAGTGCTGGTCCTTCCAGCTCTGGCCAATTTGAAACCAAAAGTGCAAGATCGAGTCCCAGTCTGCCTGTGAAAAACTCCTCCACATCTGCCCATATCTGCACTAGGTCTCTCCAGCCACAAGCTGACCTTGCCGACCACACTGTTTCTGACAGAGACTCTGATCTCTTCACCACAGACTCTGCCCTCGATGAAACAGACCCTGTCTCTCAGCCGCTGGGTTACCCACACCTTAACCGCCCCTTAGATAATGACCGAAATTCCTCTGGTCTCTCTGAGAGCCCCGAAAGCCAACAGAGAGATGTTCCCACTGACCCTGGTCTTGCCAATCACGATACCTGTTTTGCAGATGTTGAGCCACCATTTTCTGAGTCAAACTCTCCATCCCAGCTTTCATCCCGGGGGGGCTCACATGATCATCAGATCACCAGTAATGCTTCTCTCTCTTCCTGGCTACAAGATGACACCCTGAGTTCTTCACAAAGCAAAATCATTGAGAAGCTCCTTCCAAACACTACCTTCACCGTCTTCAACAGCAGTCCCCCCACCCTGCCTCCTCTTACCGCTCAACTGTGTGAAGTTGATGTCCCGAGAGATGATGAGCCCATAGACTTGAGGAACCACAGCTCCTTGTCTTCCAGTGCGCAGTCTCTGTGCTCTGAGTCTCATCCCTCTGTCTCCGAGCCCACAGTTCCTTACGTAAGTGTATATCACGGTCACACAGTTCAAAGCATGAACCAGGGTATGGGAGCAATCACAAAAGACCAGGCTGTAGACTCAACTATGGAATGCGGTCTGGCTGAGGCAAGGATGGAGGACCATAATGTAGAAAACAATATGGAGGACACTAAAGTTGAGGTATGGATGGAAGCCCAGGGAATAGGGGAGAAGAATGATGACCAGAATGCCGAAGCCAAGATGGGGAATCAGGTGGACAACATGAAGGAGCACCAGGGAACCAAGGAGATAAAAATGAGTGGAGGACAAGGGGCCGAAGGTTGGACAGCTAATGCGCTGTCAGAAGTTCAGCAAAACGATGGAATGACCATAACTAATTTCTCAGAATCTGACCAGGTTGCTTCCTTGTCTGCCACCAGTGAGGTCAAGAAGGTCCAAGCTGCTGCTATTGGCCTTTTGTTGCCACAGGAAGTCACCAAGGAAGAGCAAAAAACTAAAGTCATCCCTTTCTCAAAATCTGAGGATAATGGGGTGAAATGGTCAGTGGATATGAAGCCTAAAGGAGGACAGCAGGAGGGGGAGAAGATGCAGGTAGAAGAGCAACAGAGGGAAAGAGGAACAAAGGACCAGGTAGAGAATGTAGGATGGGAGGAGATCCAGGGGACCTTGGTAGTATCACAATATGGGGGCAAGCTCAAGGACAATAAGGAGAAGAAACTAGAACATCCCAGGGGACCAGAGCAGGAACCAGAACCACCTGTTCCACAGGTATGCATGTCTGAGGAATGCTGGGCAGCCAGCCCCACCTTGGAGATTGAAGGGGTGGAGCTAAATGAGGGGGCTAGGCCCAGTGAGAAGATGTCAACATCAAGTCAGCTGGAGACAGAAAATCAGTTTCAAAGTGAGGAGACAACGCACAGGAAGGAGCTCTGGAGTGAAGAGCCTGAGAACACAGAGCCAGGCAAGAGGGAATTCAAACAAACTGACACCGTGAGTTTGAAAGAAGAACCTGGTGCTGAGAACCAGGACAGAACAGCTGTTGGTGAGGAGACGCCCCCTGTGATACGCTCCCCAGGACAAGTCGAGCGTGCACCTTCACCGAGCAGGGCAGAGAACGCCACCAACTCAGCCAAGCGGTGAGTGGGCAACCGTCTCTGTGGGTCTGCTAAGGGGCAGGGGTCCGAGGTGTGACACATGCGATGCCAGGGGTTATCAAGCCGAACTCTTTGGAAGCCTATTTCTGTGGGCACACCCCACAGGATAGATCCCTGGTGAGTCCACTGAGATCCTTCTAGATCCTCCACCAAGGGGCATGCAGACACCCTGAGAAGAATGCTGTAGCAGCGTTAGCCAGACAGGCCACACTTTTACGCAGCGATCCATTATGCTAAAAAGTACCTGTTTCCATTCAGCACCCTGCAGTGGATCTCAAACCAAGGGTCGTGGCCCAACTAATGGGTACAGGATGGTCAAAGAGGAAGAAATATTAGTGTTTATGAGATTAACTAGCAGAATACAAAGGAATATGGAAATAGCACAAGAAGTACAGTAGCTATGAATATAGCCTCCACGCCTAGTGCAGCGTCGTGCGACAGGTGGACCTGCGAGGAGCCTGTTGCTAAGTAACGCCCTTAGGTTAATATCATATAGATGGTGCTGTAAAGTGAGCATTTCATCCGTCAGCTTTGCTCAGACAGAGAGGTCATTCACATTTGTGTTTTTTCCATATCTTGCTGTCAGACATTTACTTTGCAATAAACACAAACACTCAAGGTGATGGGAGAAAGCGCGTCACTCGATGTCTCACAGCATGAAGCAGCATCACTTTTGCTGGCCACAAGTCATCCTGTCCCTTTCCGATGCAATGGAATCAAACGGCAGGGTGGCCGCGAATGCTACCGCCGCACCAAATGGCATCTGGGCAACCCATCCTGGATCCTGAAAAAGCTCACATCGATGCTGGTTCACATCGACGTCTGCTGCAGTTGAAAACTCGCTAGGGGACCGGGCCTGAAAGAGGTGGCGCTGGCATGGCGTCCAAACAAGTTCGTCTTGTTAAACTTACTCATTTCAGCACAGAATCACAACAACAGTTCTGGAAATACAGATTTTTTTCTTGCCCCAAAACCCGCAATTTTGGCTGCCCCGAGACACCGTTTTACTGAGCCGAGACATCACAAGCACAGGTGTGATGGATGGTCGCGGGCAGCTGCCGACTGTGACAGCTTTTTGTCAATTTTCTGATTCCGTAAAAAAACACAGTTTGGCGCGGCTGCCAGCGCTGCCATTCCTTGCTGTGGTTCGACAGGATCACTTTTCCTTCACAAACTTTCACTTGGAGGAAACCTGCATACACTTCTGAGAGTCTGATAGCATCCGTCTAGCTTTAGCTGCTGCTGTCCATGTCCAATGTTATATAACCACCGTGTCCTCAGGGCAGAATGACAAGAATGTGCGTGCTGAGAGGCAGTACATGCTCTGCACCCTGCGAGTGACAGACCTGTCACATCTGAGCTGCAGGGACACGGACACACCTCCTCCTTCCTTGGAAGCATTGTTGACGTTAACAGGATACACAGGGGCAGCCTCACCTGGCGAAGACTTCTGTTTATCTGTGAGATGGACAGAAAGATGTGAGCCATGTCTGCAGGGTTTCTGCTGCCTGTTGCCTTCTCAGATGAGGAGAAAGGGGTGCGGTTTCCCATAGCGTCCACCAGGGGTCGATCACGTGCATCTTCTGCCCAGCGAGGCTGTGACAAGTCCACGGTGACACGGAGAAAGGCCACAAGGGGAGCGGGAAGCCACACCTGCCCTGGGTATGAAAATTGCAAGCCTTGGTGGGGTGGAGGCGTCTTACCTGCTCAAGTATGGGCAGCTGATGAGCGTGACATCAGGACACACTGGTACGGCACTGAGGTGTGCAGACAGGGTTGTCACTGGCCTGCTTGACCCATTACACCGCCATTTACCCTCTGCTGTGTCTCAGCTTGACCCTTGCCCGACCCTTTTCCAGCCTCTGCTTGTCCACTTTCTGACCCCTGCTTACAGATCCCATTGCCACTGCTCAGCGCTTGTTTGGTCCCCATAGGCCCCTATTTACCCCGTTCAAGGCTCTTATTTGACCCATTTTAGCCCCCGCTCAGCTCTTATTGACTTGTTTGGGCCCCACATTCCCCGCTGACTTTTTTGTCGTTCAATCCAGCGCAGAGCTATTTATGTTGAAAGGGATCTGCAGTAATTCTTCTTTAAACTTTGATGGGAAATCGGCTTTCCAGCGCCTTCCTTCAGACGGCCCCTTTGATTTGTCTCTGCGGCCAACGGGAGGCCACGCGGCCCCGACACGGCCTGTGCTTTGGCATTCTTTCTCTTTATGCTTCTGGGCATTTCTGTGCACACAACAAAGCACCTTTCAGTTCTGCACCTTTTATTTCCCCTGCGATCAAGGGAGACGTGGCACTGACGCTGCGTAACAGGGAGGCTCAAATGTTTGAATATTTCGCTCAGGTCAGCTGATCGTACTTTGCATTTGCGGGCAGGAAAAGACATTTTAACTCACTGGCATTTATGCAATGCTTTTTCACACTAGGCGGTTATTGCATCCTGTGAGTTCCATCTTATTGTGGGATTACTTACAGGAGCAGTAAGCAGATATTAAAGATTGTTATAAGAAAGCATGTTGTCAGGATCCTTTGATCTCCCCACGTGTGTGTCGCCACTGGAAGAGACAGCAGAGTGACACACCTGACCAGGTTCACTGAAGCCTCTACAGGAGATCACAGGATCGGAGTTGTGCGTGCATGCGTGCGTGCATGCACACTTGAGCACAGAGATTTTCGGAAGCCGAGTTCTCAAACCTCAAACCAGCATGGATTACGCCAACTCAGCACCTACAAGGGTGGCTTCAGCTGTCATCACGGATCAGGAGGGTTTCATAACTTGTTCAGTGAGATGGTTGTATGTGAGGATTAGCACTGTTGACAGGAACCAGCAATCTGGCTGGTGTGTACAAGCTCTGAAAATGTATGCATTTTTGAATAAAGATACATTTTTTTAAATTGCGTGCTTCTTACTGATCTGCCTTCTAAAATTTCTGAAGGTGGCAGAGTGAATGACTGCTGTAGGTGCTGCAAAGTCAGCATTTCACCCGTTAGGGCTGAAGGTCTGCCGAGCAGATAGGCGGCGATAAAAAGCACCCTAGCAAAACAGATCTAATTTAACTAACTTCCACGGTGTTTACAGCCTGTGTTTTCGTGCTCCTGCAATTCAGCGATGCTGGCATGCATTTGTGGTATGAATCGGTCGACGGTTTGCATTGAATACGAGTTTGTGGAGGCTGTATTTATATTTTCAGGATTTATAAATTAATTTCAGTTTCAATGTAGAGCCATGCTACAAAATGTATATTAAAATTGTCTCATATTTAAATGTATTACCCAGTGATGGATCGTTGTCCCGTGCAGCATGTTCTATCCCTCACACCCTGTTATTAAAAAGGAATAGATTGATGGAACGCTGCTATATCTGAGATCTTTGCAGAAGAAAGCGAACTGAATCAAGGAATGTCTGTATTGATCTTTAACTGTCTGTGATGCTGTGTTTGTAAGCTAAGCAGCTAGTGTTCCTCCATAGTACTGCTCAGGTTTACTATAGTAAACAAGCTGCATCCTGGTTTGGTTGTTGGAAGTCCAGCCCGGAAGCAGAGGAAGACATTTGGCCACAGCATAACCTTTCTTGCATCACCTGTGCTGTTATCCTCCAACTGGTGTTCAGCTTCTGGAAGGCGTTGACGCAGCAGGTGCTCGGCAGTAAGGTCAAGAGATCTGGCTTGGGCCTCTCGGTGTGTCTCCACCACATGGTTCCCTCGTCCTCGCTGAAGATTTGTCTTGTCTCCCTGTCACAAGACAAGAATCTTGGATTAATTGGATGACTCAAGTCCATTGTGCTCCACTGACCTGTGAGGAATGCATGTAGGCCATGCCTTTATTTTGTGCTCCCGCTGTGGAAGTGAACGGCAGATCCAAGGAGGACGGAGGTGTGGGAATCGGTGTCTCTTTGGATGACTGTCATGCATTGAAAGGTGACCGCATTTATCACCATCGTATCGTTCCAGCTTGTTCCATCCTGCAAGATAAAGGCAGGAGGCCGCTCCCTGGAATGTTTCTGAGAAAAATCTTTAGTTTTGTCCTTAGAAAAACAATCCTTGCTATGTTGAAAAAACAATCTTTCAGGAGACTTCACCGTATGGAAGAACTTGAATTTGACAAGCTGACAATCTCAAAATTGTTACAAGAGTTAAGGGTTGCTGTGGGCACGCTCACCTCTGGCTTTATCAACTGCACCTGGTTACCTGGTGACAGTGAGGCACGGTCATGATATTCAAATGTACCCCTGTTGGACACAAGTTTATTGCCCCGTGGAGCTGCTGGGACAGCATCGATGCTGCTGCTGAGGAAAGAAGCTCTGTTTTGTCTTCTTGTTTTTCTTCCGTTGACTTTCTGTTTATAATAAAAGCTCAACTCAGGCACAGTAGTTTTTTTCTGGCAGGCACATAAACAGGAGCTCAGCGCTAAAGGACTTTGACATTTCAAACTAGCAAATGAAAGCTTTATGAAGACCCACATGTGCTGTACTCCTTCATTGTGTGGGCTCTCCTCAGAAGTTACCGGAGCTGCTGGATTTCCACTACACACTGTAAGCTGAACCGCTGCGAGGAGACAATGGGTATCCGCTCTGCGGAGGATGTGGGAAGCGGGAAGATCTGAGACGGCCACATTGTGTTCACTCTCTACAGTTCCATTTGGCCTCGAGTCGTAACTTTACCCTGTTTACGGATGACGACCGGCCAGATCTGTTAGAGAGGAAGGAAAACGGATGAATGAAAGTGGACCATAGCTCATTTTACCCGTCTGTAGAAAGTTTTAATCGCATTAAAGTTGTTTTGCGTTATTTTATTCTTTAAAGCGCGCGGCATAGTGGTGACAGCTTCTGCTTTTGGACTCAAAGGACTTAGGTTTGAATTTCTGCTCATGCTATAGCACCACTGAGCACAGTACTTACCTTAAATTCATGCGGTAAATATTAGTGTGGTGCAAAAAAGGGTAAAACACTGTAAGTAGCTTGTAAGGCACTTTGGGAGAAGTATGAGCTCAATACAAATATGTAAACGTCCTTAGATATGTGTGTTAGTATGCACACCGGGGCCTGGCGTCTTTAAGAAAAGTGTTTGATAAATGAAAAAATGTCAATGGAGAAAAACATTTGTGTTAACAAGGTAATCGGCATGAAAAATGTTTGTACTGATAGAATAAACGTGTCGCCTTTGTCTGTCCATCCATTAGGTCTCCAGGTGGTCTGTCCCTCCCTTCAGCAGACCTTGAAGAGGCTGCTTCTCCAGGGTCTGACACGGTTCTTGAGCACGACGCAGGCATGACCTCTGGCATTGGGGCTTTCAGCACCACCCTGACGGTGCAGCCAAACCTGGGCACCAAAGCCAGCGAGAACCAGAAGCCCCGATTTCACAAGGTGTCGCTCGTGACCGCTGGTGAACCCGTGGCCGTGGACGTACATGGTGCCGGTGCCAAAGATGCTACTGCCACCTCACAGACGGGTCTGGGCCGGTGGCAGGTCCAACTTGTGGAAGAGACATTCAACTACGAGGAAGGAAACGCAGTGTCCCTGTTTTCCTCCCACTCCTCGCCTCTTCCCCTGTCCTCCCACTTTGGCTCGGACGCCGTGCATCCGCCCTCACCAAGTGCTCTCCAGGAATCGACTTATTTCACCCAGTCCATGGACCATCCCCGTTCTCCTGGTAGCAGCGCCTGGCTGAGCAAAGGGAACGAAGTTCATCGAGACCTTGAGCGCATGCCAAGTGGGAGGAACTGGGCAGAGCTACCTGCGCCGGCAGGAGAGAGAGACAGTGAATGGCGCATAAATACGGGTCGGGACTCGCAGCTTTCTGAAGACAGCAGCGTCTCGCTTGCACAGGAGGAAGACCCACACTTTGGAATCTTCAAGGCCACTTTCGTGGAGCTGCTGCCCTCCCCCACCTTTTCTGATCCCGACTCCCCCCATGACATGGAAACCCTGGTGGACACCCTCAAGAGCCTGGATAGCCCCCTCAAACACAAGATACACCGCCATAACTCCAGCTCCAACTCCAACTTCAAGTCCCTGCCCCCCATTGTGGAGGATGCCCCATCCCCTGATCCAAGGTCTTCGGAGCCGGACGGCTTGAATGGGAGCCTGCCGGTGGACCTGCGCCTCAGCTCGAGTCTGCCCAAGGAGCACCTCACGCCGCTGGAGATGCTCAAGTGGAAGCAAGAGCAGGAGAACCCACAGCCTCGCTCCCGTTCCCTCTCGTTGCCCCTGTATTCTTCCATGGAACGGAACCCAGATGCCGTTTCCCCGGACGCTGGCCCCCTAACACTGCCAAATGGGCCCCAAGCACACAGCCTCTCCCGGCTGGAGGGCAGCCTCCTCTTCTCCAACTACCGGTTGGACCGACCTGTGCAAAATGGCCAGACCCCCACAAAGAACCCATTGCTCCGCACCTCATCGCTGCCCGAGAGCACCACAACACAGGAAAGACTGGATCCCAGCCAGACAGCCTCCCGCATGGAGCGCTTCTCCTTCCTCACATCACCCAGTGGCTCGCTGCCAGGCGTGCCAGAGCCGGGCCGCATGAGCGCACCGCTGCCACCTGCCCCTGGCATTCTGGAAGAGGTGGCCCGTTTGCCCAGCACCCCGTCTGATTCCCTGGTCCTCCATCGCAGCCTCAGCACCAACGGGGCCTTTGGAACGCCGTCACAGAATGACCCCCGGCACAGACCTCCACCCATTGTTGCACCGCAGCCGGAGAGAGGCGCCGTGCTCAAGTACCGAGCCTTCCCAGACGCCTATGTAAGTGTGGGTGGGGGATGGAGCACAGCAGGGCAGAGTGGGTAGACAGAATCCCGGAGGGGTAAAAGGAAAGCTGTCAACAGCTCCAGCCCAGCAGCGCACTTCACAATGTGGGATGGCTGACCTGAAACAGTAGACTTCTTCCTGCTCACTGGGACACCTGGGGAGTGACACAGCTGCAGCGAAGCGCAGACACAAAACAGATCACAGCGAAAATTATTTACATGTTCATATTACATTTACATTCATGCAGCAAATACCAAACAGATAATCGCAGCAGGTGGTGTTGGACTCGTTTATGTGGCTCACAGAGATGGGTTTGGGAGGGACTCAGCAGCTCTGAGGGACACAGGGAACTTCTTCCACCACGCTAGTGACAGAACCAAAAACTTACAGGCTTTTGTTGTAGGGCTGCTTTGAGTGATCAGGTGCTGTGGGTGTTGGAATGCAGATTCTCTGACCATTTTCTGGCTGTAGCCAAGGGGTTGGAGCTACAGGCAGGCAGCCGAGAGACACTAAGATGGGAGATATGCACGCAACCAGACACACGCACACACACACACACACACACAAAGTGTTCTCCTGTTCTCCACACATCCTTTTACTGGAACAAGATCTTTTTGTCCAGAGCACTGTGGTTTTGAGACCTGATGTCCACAGGGACACACCGGTGAAGTGTCCGGCCCTCTCTGTACCCGAGCAAACTCACCTGTGCTTGATGTGTTATAATGGTGGCTGCAGGACGGGCTGAATGGGCTATGTTACTCGGGGCTGTGTTTGTGACGGGTGTCCAGGAACAGAGTCATTCTGTGACGTGCTGCTGACCGCTGTGTACACAGAGGAGAGTTCGAGAGCCTTTGCATGCTCCTTTGATCAACAGTGCGGTGTGTTGGTTTATCTGTGGGTGTAGCCTCCCGCTGTGTACTGTAGTGCTTTCACAGCCTGCTGTTTGTGTGCATGTGTGTGCACGTGTGTGTGTGTGTGTGTGTGTGTGACAGCAAAATCACCTTTGGTGCATCGGCATGGTCCAGCACAGGGTATAGTGGTTAACACTGGTTAAAACTCCCTGCTATTTAAGTGTAACAAGCAGAAGAGTGCAAGTCACATTGGAGTAAAGGGTCAGCTAAAGACGTGAAAATAAAAATCCAGGATTGGGAGTCTCTGTGTGTGGGTTGGGGGGGCGGCGCCGGTGGTTAGAAGCTGTCTGCTGAGGAATTTGTTTGCTTTCAGTGTTTTCTTTTCTCATTTACAATCATCTGTTGAATCCTGCATGGCAACGCCCCCCACAAGTTTCATCTGCCTCCCAAGGGAATGTTGATGGAGCTCTCTCTGTGTGTGTGTGTGTGTGTGTGTGTGTGTGTGTGTGTGTGTGTGTATACACTCTGCTCAGTGCTTCTGATCAGCTGAGCTCAGGTGAAGAAGCAGCAGCACACAGGTGAGCAGCTGCACCTGACAGGTGAACTCGCAAGCCCTGCTGACTCTATTAGCTGTCACACTGAAGGCAGGTAGAACCTGTGAGCTGAGTCTATGTGACAGATGAAGTCTGGCAGGTGGAGGAGAGCGAATGGATGACGATGATGATGATTATCACAATGATGTCAAAAGGCTGTTTACCTGAGTTTCTCTCTCTCATACTTCCCAGCTCACCAAAGAGAAAGAACATGGCAAGCTGAACCCACGACCCGGCAAGGTGAGTGACTCCTGGCCCCTGGAAAGAGTACTGAAGGCAGCCTTTAACATTTAATCTGACTGATGGAGTTTTTTAAAGCATTATTGTATTAACTGCAATGTCTGTACATTCTGCACCTTGGGTCACGCATTGACACATCAGTGTTAACTCCTGTTGACCACGTAAAACAGATTTCTTCCAGAAACTTCCTTCCTCCACCTCTCCTTATTATTGACATTGTCCATCCATCTGATTGTCGTTCATCCTCATCTTCTTACACCCTTAACTTTTCTTACCGTCGGTCTTTTCAAAAGAATCCATCCCTTTTGGGAGGTATCGCAGTCTAGCAACCTCACTCGTCATCTGGGCTCAGTGACCGTTCTGGTTTCATTTGATCCAAGATCCATCTTATTTCTTGGCCATCCACAGCATCCTCGACAGTCTCCTTCAGCAGCACCGTTTAGCGGAGCCCGCATTTCTCCTCCTCTGGTTCCCCAATGCATTTCACATGGACACAGCCCTGCGGAAAACCTCACTGAAAGCACAGCTATACTTGTCCCCGTGGAGACGTTGGCACGCTTGTGGATCTTTTCCACATCTTTTCCTGCAGCTCTCCTAAGGTGTGGTCCTCTGTGTGTCTCCTGTCTGCTATGCTAATGCATCTCAATAACATACTGCAAAAACATTCAGTGCTTTAATAGACCAGGGAGGCCTTGATGGTGTGCAAGGTCGAGATCCCACAGACCGTGGCACGCGCAAACACACAGGCAAACACACGTGCATCCGTGCATGTGTTATGCAACTCCAGTTCATGATGATTTCAGGTGACAGTTGCTCCCGGCAACTAATTAGCAGCCATTGAGCGAGACACCCCCCCCCAAATAATATCACCACCACCACCACCACCATCCACACCCACATGTATGTGGATGTAAAGGAGTGACTGGTTTCACCCTCTGGTGAACATCAGCTCAGATTCAATAACCTACTGTCTCGCTACAAGCAGCCAGAAAAGTTTCCAAAAACATCTTGTCAAGCTTACTTTCTTTTCTTCAAAACTGAGTTAAAGAGGAAGCACCACCTCAAGTGTTTCTAACTGTTGATCCACAGCAGAAAAATGCAACAGGCAGCGGGCAGGAAAGTTCCTTCCCAGGAAATGTGGGCAATTAAAAGTGCTGGGAAGAACAACAGGACGCAGGTAGCGCTCTGGTCTGTTTCTCCGCTGCGCAGGGGGGCTACAGTGCGAGGGATTGTAGGAAATTGTTTTTGGGAGTTACTTGTAATAAATCCGAGCTTAGTACCTCCTGCTGTGTTTTCAAGGGGGGTCGGGAGCTGCTTTCCACTATTGGTGCACAGGTGCATCAGCGGTGTTTCTGCAAAAGGGCTCCCAGCTGGGGGGCGAGCAGACTGGTGCGTGCGGTGTATTATTTGTGCGCAGCGTGCCTGTCCATTGCATTGCCTCAGCATTTCATTTTGTTAGGTCGTTTCAAGACAAACAAGTTGTGATTCACCGCCAACCCGAAGGGAGGTCCAAGGCCCAGAGAGAAATTCTTATCCTGTTTTCCGCACTAATGGGAAAAAACAGCTGGTGGTGTAACTGCCTCTGCACTGCATGCACATCTCACCCCCTCCTTCTCTTGACCCCACAGCTATACATCTACGACCAGCCGGGCCTCACGGGTCAGAGAATCGAGGTGAACGGCGATATCACAGACGGAACCAGCTGGGTGCTGCCGGCGACCATCTTCATCCGGGTGGTGAGGGGAGGGTGAGTGAACAGCTTCACACACACACACACACACACACACACACACACACACACACACACACACACACTCCAGCGTTGTGTTGGTGTGCTGCCAGCCTGTCATCTTGGCTCTGACTTGTTAAGCTTTGCTGGTACACAGAGGGGTTGATCTGCATGCAGAGGCAGGTGCTTTGAGGAACCTGTTAGTCCGCTCCAGGTACGACATACCTGTAGTATCACCTACGTTTCAAAAACTTATCATAGGCACAGGACACCGCAAATGTGACATTTAGATATACACCTACGCGCTGCTTAAGGTACCGTGTCCATTGTGGCTTTGTGACAGTGAATAGCATACAGGTGTAGCAGAAACTCCACCTGCACCATATTGTAATAAAGCTTTGAAGGCGCTGCTTTTTATATAAACTGCTAGTGAATAAATCATCGCTTCTGGTGTGCACTGGGGTTTGTTAAGATGTAGCACAGTGGTTCGAGCTGCTGTTTTACACCTTAGCAACCTGGGCTTAGATCTTGCCTCCTGCTGTGCCCTTGGTCGACGTACTTCAGTTGAACTGATATGGTTGACAATAAGTTTGCATATTGCTTTGGAAAAACTGCATTAGCTAAATATAAGAATGTACGTAAAAATGGTTTCACACACCTGGGTTATGCATCTTCTCCACACACCTGAACTGTATGGACCTGGTTGTTCATGTGTTGCTTTAAAGGGTCAAAATCATGTTTTGGAACTCCTCTCCCTACCCGATGTTGACACTTGGTCTGCTCACCTATTCTCCACATGCACATTGCACATCCACGGTGTTCAGCTGATGATCTCCATGTAGTCAGAAAGGATCAGATCAAAGATCAAGATCAAAAGAATTTATTTGTCACATACATGGTTACCAAGTATACCATGTAGTGAAATGTGTCCTGATTCAGGAGACTGCGTGTGGTTCCATTCCACGAGTAAAACAAACAACCAAACAACCAAACATGAAGAAGAGAACAAACAAACACAAATAGATAAATAAGTGGTAGATAAATAAATAAATAAATAAAACAATTAAATAAAACCTTAAGTTGCATTATGGGGACAGTGACAGTGACAGTGAGGGGAGCGGTCAGTGGACATTGTAGACCCTGGTTTGCGAGGATTGTGATGGCATGTCCAGGTTCAGAAGTCTTATGGCCTGTGGATAGAAGCTCCTCCTAAGCTTCTCTCCATTCTGGCCATAATATTTCTAAAACGTTTGCCTGATTTCAGCAGGTCGAACAGATTATTGCTGGGATGAGACAGGTCACCACCGATGATCCTGGCCGCTCTGGTCCTGCATCTCCTGGTGTAAATGTCCTGCAGAGATGGCAGGTCAGATCTGGTGCAGCGTTCCGCTGCCCGGATCACTCTGCAGTATTTTGATGTCCTGAGCAAAGCTATTCCCAAACCAGGAGGTGATGTTCTGAGTCGGGACGGTTTGTACAGCACCAGAGTAGAAAGTTTTAAGGATTGCCAGAGAGACCCAAAGCTTCCTCAACTGTCTGAGATGGTAAAGACACTGCCTTGCCTTTTTGGCCTGCGGTTGAATGTGTACAGTCCATGTCAAATCCTCAGTGACATGGACGCCCAGATGTTTGAAGCTGCTCACCCGCTCCGCTGAAGTCCCGTTGATTTTAAGGGGGGTGTAGAACTGCTGCTGACGCCTACCAAAGTCCACCACCAGCTCTTTAGTTTTGCTGACATCCAGTTGGAGGCAGTTCTCCTGGACTGGTCCACCTGACCGCTTCTGTCTGCCATCTCCAGCTGGGTTCTGTACGAGAAGCCCGACTTCAAAGGTGACAAGATTCCACTGGATGAGGGAGACGTTGAGCTCACCTACCCCTTCGGACCCCCAGAGGAGAGGCCCAACAGAGGACTGCAGAAGGGTGTGGAGAACGGGGAGGAGGGCGAGCAGCTGGAAACTCCACCTCAGAAGTTTGTCATCGGCTCCCTGCGCAGAGCAGTCAGGGTAGGGGAACATTCTCAAATAGCATCTGTGTGAGAACATCATTAAATGCGTGAAAATGTTTAATCCAGGCGTAGTCGAATGCAAATCGTAAAGGTTCGCTTATTAAATTTTTACAAAGGTCCACAGAATGGCAGGTCAAATGCGCAAATAAAAGACAACTCTGTGCAAAACTCAGTTAGGTCAACTCCAGAACTCTGTATGTACTGAAAGCATTGCTGTATCTATGGGAGAACTGGTATCTTCTTCCCACAAGTAAAACTTTAAAATTTGGCCTAAAAAGTGTCATTGCTGGGTGGAGAGCAATGAGGTTAACACAGGTGGTGGATAAATAGTGCCAGATTTTTTTTTCTCTGCATGCTGAGCAGAAAACATTTTTCACAAGGATCTCCTCCACCATGAGGACCTCCATCTTATTACCAACATACTCTAAGTTATGGATTCCTTTCTTTGCGTAGCAGGGAAATAGCACAATTCTGGGATACATGTTTAGGTTGTAGCTTTAAAAAATGCACACTTTTCCCACAAACTAATCTTCAGTCCTAGTTGTTGACGGATTTTTCCTTTAGCTAGATGCACCCTTTGTCAACAGTATCAGCACTGGAACATCATACATGAGCAGTAAATACCAAGAAAGGGAGCTGCACTGAGGCAAAGTGACAGTCCTGTTCTGTTTGTGGTGTTTTTACTGCCATCTAATGGCTGCAAGTGTAAGTGCAGGTCACTTGTGCTCTGCTATACAAATTTTTTTTAAAAACTTAAGCGAGGGAAGTAAAAACGAATAAATAATGTAGAAAAATGTTTCTGTTTAGGAGGTGGGATGATGCAGAGGGTAACAGCTGTGCTTCATTTTGTTTGGCTCTGAGTTCGACTTTTTCAGCCTATGTGGACTTTACATGTTGTCTCCACGTTTATGTTTCCTCCCACAATCCAAAGACGCGTTTAATTCTGTGTATGAACATGTGTTAGGACAAGCGGTCATCAAAAATGCATGAATGAATGTTTCTGTCTCGTGTGAGGAAGCCGCTCGTTCACCTGTGTCTCCATCTACATCCACATATGTCCAGGACTACAGCGTTCCCGACATCAGCCTGTTCCCTGAGGAGAACGCAGAAGGCAAGAAGGTCATCTTCAGGGACACATCAGAGGACGCCCGCATCTTTGGGTTTCCCATCAAAGCAAACTCCATCATCATCAACGCTGGACTGTGAGTGACCCCCCCCCCCCATGAATTTTTTTGTTTTTTCATCATTAGTAGGGACAGTTGCTATAGTAACTCTCAACTTTATTGCTGGTTTACAGATGTCAATTAAGTATGGATGTTTAACGTTTGCATCATTTTCTCCTTAGAAATTTCCTTGTTTTATGCTGCTGCTGCACAATGTATCTGCATTTGAATAACTGAAAATCACCTCAAAGACTGAGCTCATCTGTGCTAATGTGCCCCCCATCAGGTGGCTGGTGTTCTACCAGCCTTTCTTTCAGGGAAATCCACGAGTGCTTGAGGTGGGAGGATACCCAAATCCTGCCTCCTGGGGCGTCTCAGAGCCATATGTCGGCTCTTTACACCCCCTTAAAATTGTGAGTGTAAATGCCTGTGGAGAAACAAAACACACACACACACACACACACACACACACACACACACACACACACACACACACACACCCTTCATAGAGGAGTCAAAAATACCTTAACAGGGGTGGTGGGTATGCTGGTGGCAGTAATTCAGTTCCAGTTATGTACATGTGAAAAATTGAGACTTTTCTACTCAGCTCTCTTCCCTAAGATGATCTGCACTTGTCTTTTGGCTTTTTAAGGTGTCCACTCATTCATGGTGGATCACCCCATGGTTGTATCTCTGGAGGTAGTGCTTTGGGTTTATTCAAAGTTCTTATTGTTTACAGGGGGAGCCCACGGTGGAGTTTCCCAATGAGGCACAGGTATGTGTGTTACCATAGCACCACATTCACTTGTTATTCTCCTGCATTTGATATTTTATGCATTGGAGCTGGACGTAATTTTGGTGAAATTTTCCCTGTGTTGTCGTGCAATTGCCACTCCAGCTGATTATCTACGAGAAGCCGTACTTCACAGGGAAGTCTCGTGAGATCTATACCAACATGCGTGATTTCATCACTCGAGTGGATCAGAAACAAAGTGCCTTCATGTACAGCGCCGGTTCCATCAAAGTGATGGGCGGATGGTGAGGACCTGGGCTGACAGAAGGGGGTGGGACAGAATGCATGTGAGGCTTGACTGGGGAATGGAAGGAAGGAGAAGGATTGAGGCAGAGCTCATGTTTTGGTATTTGAAACTGGTTAAGAGATGGCCGTCTTTGTCCCCTCTGCAGCTGGGTGGGCTACGAGAAGGAGGGCTTCCGTGGGCACCAGTACTTGCTGGAGGAGGGCGAGTATCATGATTGGAGAACGTGGGGGGGCTGTGACTCAGAGCTGCGCTCTGTGCGCCTTATTCAAGCAGTGAGTCTCCCCTGTCTTGCTCACTCTTTCACATTTGGGCACATTTGACCGTTGTTAAGTGCTTTCAAGTAATTCGGGCGCTGCGTGCTTGCCTGGCAGGACCTCTCTGAGCCCATGCTGGTGCTATTTGAGATGACCAAGGAAGAGGAGGCTGAGAAAGAAGCTGAGAAGAAAACCTTTGAGGTGACAGAGACCATCCCTGACGTGGAGCTCTTTGGATTCCCCACCATGACCAGCTCCATCCATGTATCAAGTGGAATGTGAGTTCTGCTGTCTAGCAGGAAGTTATGTACTTAAAATGTGCAGCATTGGGCTGAAACTCTACTCTCAATCTCCACAGGTGGATTGCCTACTCGCACGTGGATTTCTCAGGGAACCAGTACATCCTGGAGAAAGGTTTCTACAGCTCCTGTGCAGACTGGGGTGCTAAAGACAACCGCATTTGCTCATTGCAGCCCATCAGAAAGGTGAGAGATGCCAAGAAAGTAGAAGGTAGTCAGTTTGAGCATCTGCTGTTAGAGAAGGGCAGGGGAACACCAACATGCTGCGTGTTCAAAAGGTTTACTAAACTGACGGTGACTATCAGATTACAGGTGCTATTGGCAGAGGTTAATCATAAAAAATTTAGCACATTTACTTCATTGTTAAGCAAGAATGCAGAGGGACATGAACTCTGGAATGAACTTGTGTTCTAACTTCTGGCCTTAGAAAAGAAAAGTAAATGTCTATTTTTAGGCCTTCAAGGAAAGTTACAGTGAACGGTCTGGATAGCTTAGTCAAACAGAAGTGATTTCTGAGAAGGAACAAAAGGCATTACAATTACAGCTTTGTCAATTAGTGGAGTTCACAGGTCAGAGGCGTTGGTTCTTCCCAGACAACACAGAGAGGGATATGACTGCGATGCCCTTTGCTTCAGATCCTCAGTTGTTCTGTATTTGTTTTGTGTTCTTCAGGCACTAGGTGAAGGCATGGGGTTCAAACATAAGGTGAGATCAGTGTCCTTGTACAACCTGCAGCTGTGAGTGTTAAGCGCATTGCCGCAGAACATCTGTCAGACCCATCTGGCTCTTTCCTCTGTCTTCTCTGGTCTTTCTGTGCACGGCTTCTGTGAGTTTGGTGTTGTGCCATTTGGTCCCGCCATCCTGAATAGTACCTGTGCTTTAGGTGCTGCTGTATTCCGAACCCAACTTCCAAGGCACCTCCCTGTCTTGTGACAAGAACCAGCCATCTCTTCCAGTCACCTTCAACATCAGATCCTGCAGGGTCATGGGTGGCAGGTATGAGGGAGGGGCTATGAGAGTTGTCGGGTAGGGAAAGACACAGGTGAAGGAACGGAGAAAGGAGAATATAGAGTTTTGACCAAACAGATATCTAGAAAACTTTTCTAACTTTTAAAGTTTGTGTGTGTTCATGTCCATGGTTGTCCATCCTTCAGCTGGGCTGCGTTTGAGGAATCTGAGTTTTTGGGCAACCCGTACATTCTGTCAGAGGGAGACTATCCAAACTTCACCAGTATGGGCTGCCCTCCCAGCTGCTCCCTGCGTTCGCTGAAGATCATCCCGCTGGTGAGTGTCCACCTGTATCCCTGTGGCTGTGGCTCCATCTTGCCACAACATTTCTCATGAAAGCAATCCAACAAACTTGGCTCACGTTCATCTTCCTGTCATTCTGCAGATGTTTACCATACCCTCCATCTCATTATTTGGCCTTGAAGGCTTTGAGGGACGGGAAGTGAGCCTGGACGCAGAGGTTCTCTGTCTAACAGCTGAGGGCTTCAACAATGACTTCATGTCAGTTAGAGTCAACAGTGGCTGGTGAGCTCCACAAGATCCCCACATACCTCATTTGCATCCAGACACATAGGAATGGGCAACACACAAGCAAATTCATATTCTCGGGAAACTTCCGAATGTCTGTAGTTGCCTTTGGTCAGCTGCCATCTGCATACAGTTCTGAAGCACCTGAATGCAGCAGTAATGTGTTCGTGAGTCCCTCATCTTTTCTCTATCTGTCCCTGCCCAACTGTGCTTACAGCTGGGTCCTTTGTGAGCACAGTTACCACAGGGGCCGTCAGATCCTTCTGGAACCCACTGAGATCTCCAACTGGCACAAGTACAGCGAGCTGCCCACCATTGGCTCCCTGTACCCCATCAGACAGGTTTGCTTCAGTTACATTTGTTAATAAGACCTGGTTGCCTTCTTTAGACTTGAGATGGAGGAAACAGGCACATCTCAGTTTCATAAAAGTGCAGAAGGTCTTTCTTCAGAGGTCAGTTGTTCATTGGTGGAACAAATCTTTACTTTTTGAAGGCTTTATAATTCATCCTTGTGTTTTCCCTCCTTACTATGGGTTCTTCCTACTTCTGCAGTTGTAACCGTGATCAAGCCTGAGATTACTGAATCTTAGTGTAAGTTGTGCATCACAAAATGAAGTCTGGGAAATTTTTGCATTCTGACCCACAGAAGCACTGCTTCTTCCGCATAAAAAACAAGGAGCGAGGTCACTTCCTGTCCATTCAGGGTGGCATGGAGGAAATGAAGTCAGGCCGTGTGGTTGTCACGGAGAAGGTGGAGGGCTTCAGTGACCTCTGGTTCTACCAGGATGGGCTCATCAAGAACAAGGTACTAGCTGGACCCCTTGGCTTTCATTAACCTGTGTTTTCAACTGTTAATTTTTAAAGTAAATGGAAAATGTTCTCATCCACAGCTCTAGGGGTAAGTGATGTAGAGGGGAGATTTACTTCAAATATACAAATGAATCTGTTTTTTGTGCATATTCAACACTTTTCAATGTTGGCTGCTTAAGCCTTCAGTGTCCACAACTAAAATATTTGTTTTTCCCAAACCTCTAAAATGCACACAGCTGGCTCCCTCAATGAGCCTCCAGGTCATGGGCAACGTGGAAGTCGGTTCTAAGGTAGTGCTGTGGTCCGAGACGCGTTTGCCCATTCAGAATTGGTCCATCAACCAGAGTGGAACCATCTCCAGCCTGACGTTCTCAGGATTTGTGCTGGACATGAAAGGTGAGCTTTTAACTGCATCAAACTCTTAATCTAACCTATCAGAACATGGACATCCAGCATACAGTTGCTTTCGCATCTTTCCAGGGGGGAAGACGTATGACCGGGATCACGTGATCATTTGGGAGAAAACTGACGAGAGACCGAGCCAACAGTGGGAGCTCGAGGTGTTGTAACTTCTCTACTCCACTGACACTGGCTGCTGCTCCTCTGCTGGCCTCTCCACGTCTACCAGACCCCACCTCTTCCTGTGATCATGAATGGCCAAATAAGTGAATAAGCACCTGGGCAATAGACCCACCTCCATCATGGGAACATTTGGAGTTGCTGACACATTTGTTCTTATGCGAGGTGATGATAGATGCCCCAAAGACATCATGGCGGCTTTCCTGTGGTGAGACCTTGCTCACCTCCCCGCTGCGTGTACTGCCCACTTTCTGCAATGCTCTTGAGCAGGACAGAATCCTTCATTGGTACCAATTGTTCTTCTGACATGAGTGCACCTGTGCTCAGGCAGAGGGATTTACAGATCAGTTTGTTTGGGTTCAGCTCCAGATTCTTATGTGTGTTCACAGTCTTAAGATTTTGTCTTTTTTTTTAAATTGTACTAGTTTGGTGATAGGAACCTGGAAAGGTTTTTATAACTCATCTGTTACTTATTTTTGTTACTTATTTTCAGCCTCATCTTTTTCTTTTTCCAGTTTTTAGTTTCAGTGTGCTTTAGTGGCATGATGGATCTGTACATTTTTTATTGCTTTATTTTAGCATTCTGCACATCACAGTAAGTCAAAGGCAATGTTTATACTAAGTGCTCAGAAGGAAGATGTTTTTTAATCACAAAATCTAATAAACTTGTGACAACAAACACTGTGACCGGCTTCCCTCTGCCCCTGGGGTGGGACCAGGACACCCTGGGGTGGTGTGAGGTCCACTGGTATCTTTGTATCTTCTTTGCTGTTTCAGAGACATCGCTGCAGGATGCCGATAAAATCACATTTATCTCAAAATATGTTTCTGCAAGCCTTCAAGATTTTAATGTGAAGATACAATTTCAAATGTAAGTACTTCTAAGGTAGCAGATATTGAACTGAACTTTGGACAAAAGTGTCTGACTCCAAAGTTACTTTTATCCCTAATTTGCAATGAATAAAAGGTTAATAATACAGACACTCCTTTGAGCCACATTAAACTTAATGTCAAAGGACTGCAAACAAAGTTTTACAGTTTACTGTTTGGGTGCTCTTTACTGCTATCTGTTGGTTCAGTTCGCATCCAATGGGTAACCTCGGAGCTCTGCCCCACAGCACTGAAGCAGACATGCAGTATAGTTGCTGGAGTTTCCTTCTGTCGTTCACATTCAGAACCACAAGTCAACACTTTCCCGAGAACCTGTGCGTGTGTGTGTGTGTGTGTGTGTGTGTGTGTGTGTGTGTGTGTACAGATGCATGCACGTGTCAGAGTCATCTTGCAGCTGATCACGGACCCAACAGCTTCCTTGCTGACGCTCCTCCTACACCCTGGAGACAGATAAATATTCATGTAAGCAGAATTTTTACATAACTGATATCGCAGTCATTCTGTGTCAAAACCCTGATATGAAAACAGGCATGACCCTGCTCTGCATCTGACAGTAAGGTTCTACACATTATCTTCTTCCTCTGTTGTTTGCTCGAACAGTTTTAATCCCACTTAGCATTTTTTTACTATTTATTATTGTATTGCCACATAGTGAACAAACTGAGAGACAAGCTGAAGGCAAGTACTGGCTTTCATTTCACATGAGAGGCCAGTAGAAAGTTCTCTGTGGTTTCCGTTCTCTGCTTCTTACAGGGCTTCAGAGCCCAACCAAAGCCCTAAACTGGAGTATCTGCTTGAAACCATGTCTCCATCTGCTACTGGGAAGACGTCTCCAGTGAAGCTCCTCTGCAGCACTCTCATACTGACCGTCCTGATCACTTTGAGCTGTAAGTTGATAAGAGTTTTCCTCTGCTCTCTCAATTTCTCCATCTCATCTCATCTTTCCACCTCACAAACAATTCTTGTCACTGGTCCATATAAAGCTAAAATGTGCCTAAAAGTAAAAAAAGAGGGAAAGGGCAACAGAAATTTTTAATATGATAAATCTATACATAAATGTAACCTTTAACAAAAAATGTAGACTGTTGGAAAGATGTTCAGCTGCTCAACTTTCCTCTTGGTCATGATTAATGTCAGAGAAAATGTACGTTCCTCCGTGCTGAACTCAAACTCATTTCTGACCCCAAAGTTTTCAAGGGATGGTGCCCATGGAGACAGGTTTTGTTCTTGGTGCAGGTCCAATGTCAAGGCCCCAGCTGACAGTCATCGAGCTGAAAGATTCTGTCTGTCTGAGCTGTGAGCCACCCCAGGATCTCTATGGACCTCAGACTCGGTGCAGCTTCATCACAGAAACTGGAAGGGACATCAGTAGAGACTCACACTGCAGGGTCTCCATCACTGGGGCTCAACTAGTTAGACTGGGAGGTCACAGGGTCGACTCTCAGATGCACATCTACTGTGTGTACAGACTGAACTCTGGGCTGTGCTCCACATGCAGTGATTTTATGAAAGTTACCTTTGATAGTAAGTACACTTGACCCCATGTAGTGGCTGTTATTGATATCACATTCAAATGTCCCACCCTTAAGTTACCGTTTATTAGTCCTTATTAGCATTGTTTGTTAACTACTTAAACGTCATGGTTTAAGGATGCTTAGCAGCAAGTTTACAAGATATTAGCATTAGGGAACAAAAAGCAACCGATTAACACTTTTGTCAGACTATAATCAAAAATACAAAGTAGTAACTTCAAAATTTTAAAATACTGTTTTTGTATTATTTTGATCTTGATCTCTCGCTCTAAAAAATCTGATGAGCCTTTTGTTCTCTATGCAGGAGAATCACCACACTTGCGTTTGCGCCTTTCACCTTCTCCACCTTTACCATCATCACCACCTTCTGTCTTATATCCACCATCTCCTCCTTCACAGCCTTCTGCGGGTTCACATCCTTCTTCACCATCATCACCTGCTTTTTCACTGTCACCTCTACTGTCATCGTGTCTGCGACTTTTATCTTCTTCATTCCTACCTCCTCTACCATCTGGACCTTCAGCGCGTTTTCCACGTTCACAACGTTCTCAGCCTCCACTGCAATTTCCTCCCTCACCACCTACTCTCCCTTTGCTTACATTATCACCTTCAAAACCATCTCCTTCTTCATATCCTTCTCCCCCTTCACCACCTCTGCCACCTTCATCACCTCTGCCACCTTCACCGCCTCTGCCACCTTCACATCCTTCTCCCCCTTCACCGCCTCTGCCACCTTCACCCCCTTCGCCACCTCTGCCACCTTCACCCCCTTCTCCTCCTTCATCGCCTCTGCCACCTTCACCCCCTTCTCCTCCTTCACCACCTCTGCCACCTTCACCCCCTTCACCACCTCTGCCACCTTCTCCCCCTTCACCACCTCTGCCACTTTCACGTCCTTCTCCTCCTTCACCGCCTCTGCCACCTTCACCCCCTTCACCACCTCTGCCACCTTCACGTCCTTCTCCTCCTTCACCGCCTCTGCCACCTTCACCCCCTTCTCCCCCTTCACCACCTCTGCTACCTTCACATTCTTCTTCCAATTCTCAAAATTCTCTACCACCAGCAACAGCATCTTCACTACCTCAACCTGAAAACGGTAGGTAAACCAGTAGTGACTTTGATATCGATCAGTCTCCATTTGGCAGGAGCCCTCAAGTCCCAGTAGCAGAGTTGGTCTCTCTACCAAAGCTCCACATTTGAGAACCTGCACTGTTTAATAATTGGTTGTATCTCACTGACTCTTGAGAAGCAGTGCTGATCTGATTCTGTGTTCCTTCAGTGTCAGGGTGTCTTTCTTAGGTTAGTAGCTCTATGATAGCTGGAGTCAGGCAAGATCTTTCAGGCAAAATCTTCTCTCTGTGTCCTCTTAAGATCTCAGCAGCAATTTCCTATGGCGTCATATCCTCAGTGGCCTGATTTTTCTGGTAACTCTGGTCTTCATTGTAGATCATCTGATCTCCTCAAGGTCTCCCTCAGGTGAGATAGCCGCTGCTCCTATATATCAGCATTAACCAAAATATTACCAAGATGACAAGACTGAACCTCGTCTGACAACTGTAGCTCACATCTGGTAGATGTGGTTGTTTGGTTTGTTAACGTGTTCCTATGTCTTTGTGTCCCAGGGTCTCCGAGGAGGAGCAGAAGCTTCATGAGGACACAGGAGGGTTTAAATAGACAGTTTGCTGAGACCCAGATCCCATAGTGCACCTTGTCTGATGATGACATTAAGGCTGTTTCAGTATTGCACCTTTCTTCTTGTTTCACTATTTGATGATTATAGTTAGGAATTCTGAGACCCCTGTATTGCTCTGCCCTATTAAAAAAAATTGACATAAAGACTATACGTTTACTGTCTCAGATGTTATTTTAATATTAACTTAAGTCAACTTAGTAAGATTTTAAAATCAATTTGACAGCACAAATTGTCAACTATGAATTTGTCATTTTGCCTTGTATGCAGTAACAACTTGGGCTGCCCTAGCTTATCCTTTGCCAGATCACTATTTTCTTACTTACAGAGAGCATCAGGGTTAACCAATTTGCTGTATGAATGCCACAGCTGGCGGGCATTTACTGTCTATAGAGAGTATGTCATATACATCGTCTTTCTACAAGTTTATGTGGCTATTTCTCTACATGGCCTCAAGAAACAGTCAGTTCACAATAGTGCATCCTAACTTACAGAAAAGTGTACAGAATAAGCTAATAGTTGTAGAATAAGTTATGAGGCTATTTTCTTTCTTCCAAATGAGTGCTGATCACCTTGACCTCCTGTGTTTTCCTCTTTAACAAAGTAGAAGATGCCTTTTAATGAATCTTTGTCCTGATAACATAAAAAAACTTCCTTGTGTATTTCTTGTGTGTGTGTGTGTGTGTGTGTGTGTGTGTGTATGGGGCGTGTCAGAGTGTTGTAAGTTTATCTACGTAAATTCTAAGTTTAAGAAGAACCAATGCACAGTGTTGGGAGCAGCCCTTAAAAATGTAACATGATGGCAGCTCCTGTCAGGCCTGAAAACACTGTCCCTGCTGTTGGACTCGAGTGTGGGTTGTAGTGAGTCCCCCCTCTTGGAGACACGACACTGAGACACTCACACTCCTGTGTTAAGGTGTCAGAGAACCACTGACCGTCTTCTCTGGACCATCAGGACCGGTGCAACATTTACAGCCATTTTAGCAACAGCTCTTCACATAAATCACCTGCACGACCTCAAGTGTGAAGTCACTTTTTCCTTTTAAAGTAGGTGTTGAGCTCATCATGTCTTTGTAAGTTGAGCGGTACTGCAGGTTTTTTCCTGTCATATTGAATCGAAATGTCAAATTCCTCAGTTTTACAGCGGCTAAATTTATAAAACAATGAGATGTGTCTTTATTTCCTCGGGTTCTTCGCCATGTCTCTGATCATATCCACCAAGGTCGCTCTTATTGCCGCCATCTTGGTCAAAGTTGTTTGTGAGTAATTCATTTATTCACATTCTCTTATCTTCTTTTACCTCTTTTGTGCTTTCCTTATATTTATGTACGGACTTTTCTACGTTTAACACTAACTTGTTGCTTCATAGCCACTGTTTCTAGTAAATGACAATGATAGTACGAATAAGAACTGCCGCTTATCCATGTTCAAGATCTTTTGCTGAGTGCAAATTTCAGCCATGTGGAACACTATCAGTATCACATCTGTGTTCATTGCTTTCCGTAGTTATGAAAGTTAATAGACAGACAAGTGATGAATTATACTTGTAAAACTCCTTTTTGTGCTCAGACATCTTTTATATGCTTACAATGGCATAACTAATAATAACTAATATTTAGTTGTCGTTTATTTGTTCTTTTCTCCTGATGCAGGTTTACGGCCAGAGCTGACAGTGAGTCCTACAGTCATCGGGCTGAGAGATTCTGTCCGTCTGAGCTGTGAGCCACCTCAAGGTTTCCATGAATGTCAGACTTGGTGCAGCTTCATCACAGAAACTGGAAGAGACATCAGCAGAGACTCAGACTGCAGGGTCTCCATCACTGGGGCTCGACTGGTTAGACTGGGAGGTCACAGCGTCAACTCTCAGATACACATCTATTGTGAGCACAGACTGGACTTTAAGTCAGACTTCATAGAGAGCGCTCCAGCAACAGTCAGAGTTAGTGCTAAGTACCTTCTTACATATTTTATTAGAAGAGATGCCGTTCTTCAGACTCATACATTAAAATATCTCCATATACTGACTGTCCATAGCAATGTTATATCCAGCTGAATGCCTATGCCCAACTGTATCTCATGTATTAACTTGTCAGTAAATATTTAATATTTAAAAAGGGTGGTTTAATAAATCAGCACGAAATCACCCTATTAACCAAATTTTCGTTGTGAGGGTAAATAATAAATAATCAGATATTCAGTTCCTGGACAAAGCATAAATAAAATGAACCAAAGTGCCAAAATATAGGCTTTCTTATACACGTTTCTATTTGGTTTTTTAATGTTATGTTTTCGTTCAGTCTTTAATTACTGATAAATATTTGTCCAGTGCAGGATTTAGGAGGTTAAGGTCAGTTTTACTGAAAAGCATTTATGAAAAATTATTGGAGTTGTTACAGCTCCATATCTTGATAAATACATTATGAACAGGTGCTGTGTTTATTTTCGGGCTATTTACAAACAGTTATTTATATTCTGTAAAGAAAATCTCTTCTGTATGTGTTACATCCAGCACATCATCTCTAAACTAGTGAAACAGAACTGCTGATGTCAGACCTACATCCAAACTGAGTCAACCTGTTGTCTTACAGTGACCAAGCATACTTCTGTGTTTGTTGTTGTTTAGTTAAAAACAAGTCCAAGTGAGAGGATGCAGTGTTGGGAATGTGAAGGTATTGCTTTAGGAGAGTGGAGTGAGTGCAATTTTGGAGACGTGCCTGTTGGCCTTGAATCTGTTTATTGAATAATTGAATAAACAGGGGGCGTACCAGCAGTGCCACTTTCATCCCATTTACCACTGCCATCACCTCCTTCATCTCCATCACCTCAACCACCTTCATCTGAAACCACTAATAGAGTTGATACATAGTGTGACCAATGCTGTGGTTTCTCTGCATTTTTTATGAGTGTAGTGACAGATATTTTTAACATGTTTTTCATTACAATCCCTTTCTGCATAAAATATGTCACTGTGCTGTGCCCCTTTGGCAGGAAGTGGTCACGCCATCTCCAGTGTGACCGTGAGCGGATAGCTTGGCTCTGGCCACGTCTGTCTGTGGTCAGAATTTGATCACAGTTCTCACTCCTTTGTATTTCCACTCAAGTCCTAGTAGCAGAGTAACCATCTTTGCGCTGGTCTCTCTGCACCAGAGCTCCAGGTTTGAGGACCTCAACTATTTAGTAACTTGGTGGAGCCCAATGGGGTTTATGAAGCAGTGTTCATCTGAAGCTTTGCAATAGAGCTCCTTCTGGGATTATTTGGTCTGTGTGCTTCAGGGAAGATGGGGAGGGTACCAGTAACTCACTCTCTCTCCAGATATCAGCAACTTCCTATGGCATCACATCCTCAGTGGCCTGATTACTCTGCTAACTGTGGTCTTCATTGTAGATCATCTGATCTCCTCGAGGTCTCCCTCAGGTGAGATATCCACTGCTCCTACATTAACCAAAAAATACCAAGATGACAAGAGTGAACCTCATGTGGCAACTCTAGCTCATAAATGGTTGATCTGGTAACTTGGTTTAACGTCTTCAAGAAGGAACAGAAGCTTCATGATGGCACAGGAGGGTTTAGACAGACCCAGGACCCATTTTGCACCTTGTCTGGGGAAGATTTTGAGGATGTTTCAGTTTTTATTTTTTGACTTTTTCAGGTTTATTATCATCAGTTTATCAGCGTGAAATAATGTTTTCTCTAAGCATAAGTTAGAAACCCTGGTGGGTAAAGGTAATTTCAGTCAATGTCTGTGGAAAAATTGATGAAAATTTATACACACCCTCAGACACAGATGCATTTAGAAGTACAGTACAATGTAACTCTTTGCTTGGTCATAAACAAAAGTGAATCAACAACAGACAAAGCGCTTTGGACTCAAACAGGACAATGAGCTTGTGTCTGTGACACCACCATGTTGCTGGTTCACATCTCTCAAGCAGTTGCCTATAAGAGACACTGAAACAGATTCAAACTCATTTTTGTAGCTAGGTATTGGTTTGCACCTTAAATCTGTCTATTCACAAGATATTTAATTGTTTATGTACTTATTAACCGGCCAACCGTCCACTCGACTGCCAGACAAAAAAAAATTCGAATGCCGGGCAGCAGCCGCAAGATGGCGTGACAAAGAGGGTCCGTATCAGAATTGCGCATGCGTCACTCACTTGCATCAGCTTCTCATCGTGACCCGGATGTGACGTTGCGTTACATTCTTTTTACCCGGATATGCTAATCCGCCTCTTCATATTTCGTGAAAACTGCGCATGTGTTTCTAATATCTACAATCTTCACGTTATTTTGCTGTATATTAATGTTTTGTTTATATGTATTTTGTTGACATGTGTTTTTATGTTTGTGTATTGTTTTGATCTCGTGCTTGTTTTGTTGCTCTGTATTTTACATTTTTACAATACGTGTTTGGTAATTCATACGCTGTTAAAAAAACTCCTCTCAGACCTCTCCTTTTCCAGTTACCGTCATTTAGTCTAAGTGAGTCACCCATTGGTAAGATTTGCCTTTCTCTGACCCCCAGAAAGAGTAACACGCCACGGCTGTTTGTGGTTTTGTGGACATTTTGTGATCTCGCCCTTGAACTCCTATACAAGTAGTAGACTGGTGTTTTAGACCCCGTATTTTCAGGTGATCATATGTTTTTAAGAATCAAGTTCTTCAATTTCTGATAGGGATCCGTGTACCACTGCTGTTTATAGAACAATGTGGGGGCAAATGTCCTTTTCACCCAGTGCTTGTAGAAATAAATCGGTCAGACCTTTGTGTGTGTTCTCATATTAGAATGGTTTTGTTGACAAAATCGATGGGAAAAATGTGTGGACTTTGCTTCTAAAGTATCTTCTCACTAAGGAAGGGAGAGGTGTTGCCTACCAGTTACCCCACAGGTTTTACCCTGATACAGACTTTATTCAGAAACTTCAAGGACAGTAGTGCCTTTGTGGCGCTCATTGTGTGAAGGACCCCAGAAATAGACTTTCATTTGTTTTTGGTTCTGCAGCCAAATGTGTCACAATCTTTGTTGCTCAGTTAAAACCTGTATTTGTTTTAAATTTTCTTTAGGGTCCTCTAGTGGGCCCTGTGCTCGCTGCCCGGCACCGTGGAGCTCGATTGGCATTTGCCATAGAATACCAGAACTGGCAGGTCCGGCACTGGCCCCCTTTTCAGAGATGAGAGCAGGTTCACCCTGAGCACGTGACAGACGTGAAAGGGTCTGGAGAAGCCGTGGAGAACGTTATGCTGCCTGTAACATCATTCAGTATGACCGGTTTGGTGGTGGGTCAGTGATGGTCTAGGGAGGCATATCCATGGAGGGACGCACAGACCTCTATAGGCTAGACAACGGCACCTTGACTGCCACTAGGTATCGGGATGAAATCCTTGGACCCATTGTCAGACCCTAAGCTGGTGGAGTGGGTCCTGGGTTCCTCCTGGTGCACGACAATGCCGGGCCTCATGTGGCAAGAGTATGCAGGCAGTTCCTGGAGGATGAAGGAATTGATGCCATTGACTGGCCCCCGATGCCGCCAGGTTGCACCTCAGACTGTCCAGGAGCTCAGTGATGCCCTGGTCCAGATCTGGGAGGAGAACCCCCAGGACACCATCCGTTGTCTCATTAGGCGCATGCCCCAACATTGTCAGGCATGCATACAAGCACGTGGGGGTCATACAAACTACTGAGTATGATTTTGAATCGCTGCAATGAAATTTTGGCAAAATGGACTAGCCTGCTGCATCATTTTTTCACTTTGATTTTCGGAGTGTCTTTGAATTCAGCCCTCTGTGAGTTGATCATTTTCACTTGCATCAAATGATGTGGCATCCTTTCGTTCTTAACACATTACCCGGTCCATATCAGTATAGATATCTAGCATGATTCCCCCCCCCCCCCCCCCATTGAAATCTGATTCGTTTTTCAAAGTGTTCCTTTTAATTTTTTTTTTTGCAGTGTATAAGTGTGCATTCTAAGCTCAAGGTACTATTCGGGTCGATTTAACTGAATTTTCCCAACAAGTATTGACCCGTAGACAAAGCCTTGATATAAACTGCATTCTGCAAAGAGCAAATTCTGAAACTGTCTTGTTATGGCAGTGCTTGTAGACTGTAATGCTTTGCGAAGCTTCTTTAATACAGTCATTATCAGAAGCCACTCATTATGGACAAATGTGCTGTTTGGCTTTTATTCCGTAGTCTCATTTTGTTACTGACCAGATTTCACATCCATAAATGCAATTTTGTTGATGAGAAAATTGACTTTGTCAAATGAACTCAATGTATCACTACTATCCAAGACTATAAGTCTATGCTGTTATGTCTTGTACTAACAAACAGGCTGTTAAGACTGTAGGAGTTTGTTTTGATGATGATTTTAAAGTTAAAAACACTATTGTAACTGCCAAAGAGTAACAGTTTTTTTCATAAACAATAAAATTATGAATTGCTACTATCTGTGCAATGACTACTTGAGTAAATTAAATGGAAACATCTCACCTCTGTGCACCTTTTCTGCAGCTGAAGGTAAAACAATCTGTTCTCTTTCTTTTCTTTTTCTGTCAACATTCAACAAGTACTTGTGGGATCAAACTGTGGCTCTTTTCTTCATTTTCTGGCCTTGTATTAATATTGCTGATTGTGGTGTAAATCTGGCAACAGAAACGTTGCAAATTCAGAATGAATTCATCCTCACTTACATGTTGGGCAAATTTCACATCCACAAACTGTAGACCAAATTTTAATTTTCTTCTAACAGATCTGCAATGTTTCCTCTCTTCCTTTCAGAAAATCTCCTCCAATAATGAAGACATCCCAAACCATACATTTATTTTTATTTTTGCAATCTTATTGATCTATTGATTTGACGGAGAAAGATGCAGAGGACGGGAAGAAGTGGAAACAATTGATCCGCTGTGGCGACCCCTAACGGGAGCAGCCGAAAGAAGAAGATAAAAACATGCTTTTTGTTTAATTTATTTTGCTGTGATGCCCACTGGATGAATTTCATGGGTTGTTCAGTGTTACTGTTCTTGCACTGTGTGTTTAAATTGTTCGTTAAATTTTAATAAAGGTCATCGCTTGGGCCAGAATCCCCGTGTAACCCGGAAGTGAAAACTGACGTATATCCGTGGGGGAGTAGAGCGTGTTGGTTAAGGGTTCTGAAATGGCGTGAAAGTGCAAAGAAGTGTGTGCAGTTTTGTCGTTTTTCTGCCTAATATGTCAGCATGAAATTACATTGTGTTTCTGTTGTAATACACAGTTATGGGTATTAGAAAGTTTCGTAGAGTTTTTTTTGTTTTGTTTAATTTCAGGTTTATAAACATTTTCACCGCTGCCATTGTTACCACAGGGAACAGAAAATGGTTTGAGACACTTTAGTAGACACAGGCCGTTGTCAAAATGGTGTGGTTTATTCTCGGTGCCGAATTAATGCTCTTAAGTGCTTTTGAAGGTGAAACTGTGGGTCTGTTTAATCTGGTAGAGGATTGGTTTTTAAAGCACGACAGTTGTAAAATCGTCTTGACCAGAATTATAAATGCCGAAGCGCAGAGCCCCCTCGCCTGTGTAGTGGTGAGAGAAGTGGAAATGAGTCAGCAGCCCGGCATCTCTGCATGATGGCAGCTCTCCTGACAACCAGGCCTTCACCCGACGCTTGGAAGCGAGTGAAGCAGAACGCAGACTCTCCCGCCTGATGATCAGACTGGTTTGTCCTGGTATCCCAAACACACGATCCAGAGACAAATTGTAAGTCGCAGCCATCATCTCCATGTTATGATCTAATCCCATGTGCAATCTTCAAGAAAGACTGCAAACAATAAAACGAAGAACATAGACACAGTACACTGAGGTCACATCTAACAAACCCACCCATTTGCTGATTTTTTTTTATTTGACAAGCATTTCAACAATAAATATGTTAAAGATTGCTAGGAGAGCAAAAATATTTTAATAAAGTTTATTATTTCAAGATTAGAATGAAGTAGTTTTATTTTAAAATGAAGAGAATCAGCAAATCACTTCATGCAGAAAATAACCACAGTAACCTAAACCACTCCTCATGAATCATGCTTCTGTTTTTCAGCAGTAATGTGTGAAATGCAGCAATGTTTTCTTTCATGATTTCAGAAGCTTCACCTCTATGTTTAATAACACATTTAACTTGTAATCGTGTTTACTGAGAACAGGTATTGATTCCATTATGTGTCCAAAATACAAACTTGCCCTTTGTTACAGGTATACCAGTGATTAGGGGAAGGGGGTCAGGATTCATTCCTCCAGGGAGTGATGAGATTAAGCAGCCTGGGTCTCAGAACATGTTTACACAACCTAAATGTTTAAAAAGATATAAACTTCATCTTAACCTAAAAATAATGTGTGAGATAATTTATTTTCTTAATGGTTGCCCTTAAAATAAACTTTGACTGTTAGAGGGTCCAAGATAAATCCTTTACTTAAAATAGCATCACTGTGGTTGTGTGAAGCTCTTGTTGTGAATAAAGAGCTCAAGTGTAGAGAAAAGTAGAACAATGCAAACTGCAGGTTTTGACAGTTTCTGTAAGGTTTTCTTACATTGAGGTGAGAACTTTAGCAGTGCTCAATTATGCATGAACACGCATACACAGGCCTGTGTTTTCGGGAGGTGCTGAGGCAGTGAAACAAATGCATAACTAGGCTGTTGTTCATGGCTCAGCAATGAAACTATGCTGGGTAACAAGTCCCCTGCCCCCAAGTTGTACATGCATAATGTAAATTTAGTCTTAATAAATAGAACCAGTGAATATAATTCTGATCTTCTGATTTTGCATTACATTCAGATTGTCGGCATGCAGCTGTTGTTAAACACGGTGACACAACCGTGAGGGAGATGTACCATTGTGACGTCATAGTGCTGCCCTAGAAAACCCGTAGGTGGCCTAAAGCAGGTTAGTCGTGTTACCCTGCCGAATGTTCGTCTCTTTTGGGAGACCGCAGCTCTATGAGCATCTCTCCAGTGAGCTCATGCTGGGACTGCACCACCTCCTCCACCCACATGGTCTCCATGTCTCATCCCTTCCTTGTCTGCTTTCACACCACGGCCTGCCACCCCCTCTCTCAAGGTCCTTTTCCCGCTTTAATGTAATTGACTGCATGTTCAGACCAGGTACAAACTGTAAAATCCGGGAATTTAGTCAGATTTCTCATGGCAGAAAACGCTGGCTGCAGGGCTGCTCATTAATGGAATTATTCATTCTCATCATGAGTATAGGACTGTTGATGGCTTGGTGACAAAAAGACCAAAATGTCCACTTTTTACATCACTTATCGACTTTGAAATATTGAGTGACTTGCAGTGGTCACAAGCAAAATAAAAGTGTAACCTGTAAACAGCTGCTTACTGTTGGAGTAACGTTTAGTTATCACTCCTTTTACGGCATATTTTAGAATGTTTTTTTTTTTCCAAAACCCAGACATGTTAAGTTTATAAAAAAAAAAAAACTAGTACATATAAAGGAACTTTAAGAGTTCTTAGCTTTGACATTAAAATTAATAGCCCTTTGCCACTGAGATGCACATAACATTTCTATGGATCTAATTGGATTTGTTTTTCACCAGCAGCCCTCGCCCATCTGTGCCCCCCTCCTTGCTGCTGGCTTTTCCTGTTGCTCTGCCCTCACCAGGTATCTTAACTGACCCAAGTCCCACATGTATCCGGTGGTCTGCAGGGGTGGGAGCGATAACTGGCAACCTATCAGGACAAAACAGGCCAGACAGGTCCAGTGAGGTTTCTGCTCTGCATAGTCAGGCAACATGGAGCTAAATGCAGGCTGATTCTCACTTGATAGCTGTTTATCTCTGCCTGACAACATTTTTTACTTTTTCTGAGTCAAAAGAGTTTATTTGTCACATACATGGTTACTGAGTATACCATGTAGTGAAATGTGCTCTGATTCAGGATATGAGACTGTCCATAAAAATTTACAATGAGTCAAACAAACAACCAAACACCAAGAAGAAAGGAAACAAACAGCAAATAGATAAATAAATAAGTAAGTAAATAAATAAATAAAACAAGTAAATAAACCTTAAGGTGCACTGGAAGGACAGTGACAGTGAGGGGAGCGGTCAGAGAATATTGTAGACCCTGGTTTGTGAGGATTGTGATGGCGTGTCCGGGTTCAGAAGTCTTATGGCCTGTGGATAGAAGCTCCTCCTGAGCCTCTCTGTTCTGCCCATAATGCTTCTGAATCATTTGCCTGATTTCAGCAAGATGAATTGATGATTGCTGGGATGAGACAGGTCACAGATGATCCTAGTCGCTCTGGTCCTGCATCTCCTGGTGTAGATGTTCTGTAGGGATGGCAGATCAGATCTGATGCAGTGTTCCGCTGCCCGGATCACTCTCTGCAGTGCCTTGATGTCGCGAGCACAGCTATTCCCAAACCAGGAGATGATGTTCTGAGTCAGAACAGACTCAGTTTATTCTGTTTATTCATCTTTCAATTCCAAATTAATCGTAAAAATTACATTTATTTTTTTGGATTTCTTCTGCCTCTCCAGACCAGAGACATTCTGTCCAGTCGCTGTGTAAATGAGCAGTTTGAACTTTATAGTCTTTGTAGTCATTTAAACTGCTTAAAACTACACCTTAAGGTAGCCATGGTATCCAAAAATTTTTTCTGCTGAGCACCTTCCTGCTGAGATCCCGAACATCATCACCTTGTCCATGAATTAATGCTCCCGTCATGTGAGCAGTTTCATCTGAGGCACACCGAACAACCCGATGCCTGCGTTCTTTTAATAATTCCCTCATGAAAGGTTATACACACTTTCTTGAGCGGTTTCCATAAATATGTTAATAAATAAAAGTTAATGTCATAGTTCTCCATAAAAAAAGACGATTATTTGTGAATTATTTCCTCTTGGAGTCTATTAACTGTTCCACAGAAGCATCTTCAGGAACAGGAACATCGAATGCCGCTACAAACTGGTTAGCTGTGCAGGTGGGTAATTTTTAGATGAAGAAAAAGAAAATACTTTAAAATAACATCACAATACAGCAGGCTGCCACTATATGATGAATAAAAATGCAAATTGTGAACATCTGAAGACTTGAAACTTATTGAGATCTCTCTCTTATAATAAATAGTAATGCTAAGATGCTTTGACAAGCACAGTTACTGTGAAAAATAAAACCTTGAACCTTGTTATTGCTATAATTTCTTAAGACTGGGAAGGCTGCAGTTTGAGGCAAGATCTTCTGAGAACCTCCTAAGGGTCTGTGGACACATCCTAAGTTTTCTGTGGGCTAAAGTGAGCAGCCTCATTGAAATTCTCTTGGAACAGGTGGCTGTGCAGTGAGAATTTGGAGAACAGAGGTTCATTCCCCCTTAGGCTTGGTTCCATTTCTCACATGGCTCCCTCTTTCTCTGTCACCTGCAGTAGAGGACTTCACTTCCGTTATCTGTGATTATTTCGAATGCAAATTCTTTTTTTTCCTTTTTGTTAACCTTTTTTTGAAAGCAGCAGTAAGGCCATTTACATGTACGCATTCAAATTATTTAACATCTCAGTAACAGATGCATTTACCTGAAGACAATGACCACTTGCTGAAGCATATCAATGAGCACAACATTTGGACACCAGGACACCTTGAGCAATTGAGGAATCTGAAAAAGCAAGTCACATGCTTAGACACATTGTTTCAGATTTGCAGAGATGCGGTTTAATTTGTATATTTATTCCTGAGAGGCAGCGCAACTGCTTCACAGTGCCTGAGCCAAATCCAACTCAAACTGTGTGGTGTTTCACTGTTCTTCCCATGTTGGCATGGGTTTCAGGTTCATTGGTGACAGAGTTTGTGTGTGTGTGTGTGTGTGTGTGTGTGTGTGTGTGTGTGTGTGTCCTACATTGCATTGGCATCCCATCCAGGCTAGCCTTCAAGTGGTTCAGGATAATGGATGGATTGAAATGTGTCAGAGCAGTGGAGATGTTATTTAATTTCCCTATTTACTACTAAATAAGACAAAAGATGTATAATAAAACATATATGAATGTGTGTAACTTGTGTTAAAAAATAATTTCTCCAGGACTTTCGGCGTCGATTCTTTTGTTGTTTTTGGTTTCTTCTGCTCTGTGCTCGGCTCTGATTTCTCCCCAGAGCCCAGGGCTGACCATCATCCCCCTCTTTCTCTTGCTCTCTCACTAGCGGAGGTGATTGAAAGCAGCAACTGGGCACCCGGCAGCTGCCAGGCCAGCGGCTGTCACCTGAACCGCGAGGGGATGACGGAGCAGCTGAAATGGAGAGATGCCCGATACTCTGTGTGGCAAAGCTGGATGGCAGCCTGACCTTTGGCCCTCAAGCCCAATAACCACTTTAAAATAAAATGCTTTATCGTTGGGAATATGCGAAGGTTTAGATGGAGCATGAACCAAAGGAGTAACTTTGGCAGCTGAATCCAAAGCAGATACAGCACACTGTGCAATACTCCACAATCCAGGGTTTCAGAGTCCAAACTGTTTGTTGTTTATGGGCTGCATTTGCTTTAATTTAACAACATGATAGGAATGTAAAAGGGTACCACCCTTATTGAATCTGACTGGGGGTTTTATGTGTAAACTCCCAGCCCCCCAGGAATCTCCCACCTTGGCAGATGGGGGTGTGAGATGCCCCTCGCTGCTCCCAAGATTTGGAAACACAGAGGTGGCGCTGCAACAGGTCGCCTTCATTAGCACATCTACCAGGACACATGGGGTGGGATTTTCATGCTCATTTCAGCCTAGGAACTTCATCTGAATGACAGTGTGTCTGAGTGTGTGTGTGTGGGGGGTGACAGCACTCAGCTCACTGCATTTAAATGAACTTGTATCTGAGCTATCAGCTGGAAGCCAAAATGCAGAACAGACTCTGGACCCATGGCCAAATGAGGTGCGGTCACCTGGGGCTGGAAGAAAAAAAAAACAATATACATGCATTCAGCTTTTGGCATCAAAGATAATGATATTAAACTATACTTAAATATTATATTCTGCGTAAGACTTTAATAAATTAGAATGGGTGTTAGTACACCGGCGTGTCACCTCAAGGAATTGGGCCCGCAAATAGCTTTTCTGGTGTTGCTCTCATTCTACAAAGCCGTACAGTGACCCATTCCGGTCAGACTAGTATTTTACTGACTCACATTACTCCGACCTGGGAGGAAACACATTTCTTAAAGTTGCTGGAGTTCAGAATTGCAGTAAATTGTTTGTCGAAAAACCATTCATTCACTTGGACAATGAAAATTAGTACGAGGGGAGCCGTAAAGGCGACGAATAAGTTTCAGTTTCATTATCATGACTTTTCGGATGCTCTCAATTTTGGGGTCAACACCCATCAAATGACGGCACCAACTAGGCCGCTCGATTGTTCTCAGGCAATATTTGGGCTCACGGGGGTGGTTTCCCCTCATGTGGGAACGTTCCTAGCGGAAGCGCAGCGTCTGCCGCTGCGTGTGCGCTTCCCCACGGACACGCCCTCAGCACGTTTGTGTTCAACATCTAAAATCTCATTTCCTGCGTTTTACACACCCGGGACAAAAGGCAGCGGTGCCACTTCTAGACACGCGGGCATCGCAAATCCATCCGAAGGCCCGAACCAGTCGGACCGGAACCTTAGCTGTAAGTTCCCGGGACGGGCGGTGACGTGGGGTGACGTGACGCGCAGGCGGGCAGTTTTCGTGCGAATCCTCGCGATTTGCGGCCCGCGGGGGGGGGAGGAAGGGGAGGGGGGAGGGGTGCCGGTCCGGGTATAAAAGGTGGGACCCGGGGCCGAATCCTCCTCTTTCTCTTACCTGGCAGGGGTAGCAGGAGTAGCGGCTGAAGAGTCTCTGAAAGCCCGGTATGTAGTGCATTCTTTGTGGAATAGCTTAGTTGGGGCGAAGGAAAAAGAAACTTTTAAAACTTGAAAACCTACCTAACTTTTTGGAGTACGGAACAGAAACTGGCCGCCTGTTGACTTTTTGGTTTTGTTTTTCTTTAATTCTTCGACATTTTACGAGTAAATTTGTCTTATTGATTTAACCTGTAACGCATGGCACTTCCGGATTTTTAGTCAATGTAAAGTGGTATTTTTTTCACTCACTTTTTTGTTTTATTAGTTATGATTCGCGGTGGGGGAGGGGGGCTCGGAGAACAAAGGGAGGCCGCATCGAGCCGCAGTTATCGTTCCCGCATGAGAGGGACCACATGTCCCGCATGTGTCCCGCACCTGTCCGTGGGGTTCTGGGGAGAATTTGAGGAATGCCGGCTTGGCAGCCCGACCCGCAGGGCCTCGGTAGCACGTGTTTGTGGTGTGGGCCCCGTAAGGACTCCGCCTGGCTGATTGTCATAGTTTTAGCCGGCGCTGAGCGGTTCTACAAAAAATATTTGGAAAATAATTGGGTTTCTGTGCTTTTTAGAACCTTAACCAACTGAAAATGGGAAAGGAAAAGATCCACATCAACATCGTGGTCATCGGCCATGTCGACTCCGGCAAGTCCACAACCACTGGACACCTCATCTACAAATGCGGAGGCATCGACAAGCGAACCATCGAGAAGTTCGAGAAGGAAGCTGCTGAGGTACGTATGGGCGGTTTTTTATCCTTTATCGGGAATGTATTATTGGAAAAATAACGACATAAACGTAGCTATGTTGCCCGTCCAAGATGGCGGCGGTGGCGCGTGTACAAGGCCTCCATGAGCCGGTCGGGCGTGAGGGAGGGGCGGGGGTGGCGCATGCGCAAACGTGGCCGATGACGCTGCATTTCGGGCTACCTTTTGACACGATGAATAGACTTGAATTTTAAACTATAGACACGAATTTTAAACTTTTTTTTAAATTTGACAATTATGTAGATGGCACCTGGTTTGGTCTTAAGATGTATAAGCTTGTTTTGCCTCTTAGACATATAATCATGTCTATTGAAGGTGATTTTGCATTTTAAGGTTCACATTACAGCTTTTGGTTTACTTTCCCTCGAGTGAATGCTCTATTAAAAAGTGACTTAACAGCAACTGTATTTGTGCAGATGGGCAAGGGCTCCTTCAAGTATGCCTGGGTGCTGGACAAACTGAAGGCCGAGCGTGAGCGTGGTATCACCATCGACATTTCCCTCTGGAAGTTTGAGACCAGCAAGTACTACGTGACCATCATCGATGCCCCTGGACACAGGGACTTCATCAAGAACATGATCACTGGCACCTCACAGGTAGGAATGTTTCTGAAAAGTGGAGTTTAGTATCTCATTGTACTTTAGACAGGGTTTTCCTGACTTCTGTTTTTTCCGTAGGCTGACTGTGCTGTGCTGATTGTTGCTGGTGGTGTGGGAGAGTTCGAGGCTGGTATCTCCAAGAACGGGCAAACCCGTGAGCACGCCCTGCTTGCTTTCACCTTGGGTGTGAAGCAGCTCATTGTGGGTGTCAACAAGATGGATTCCACTGAGCCACCCTACAGCCAGAAACGTTTTGAGGAAATCACCAAGGAAGTCAGCACCTACATCAAGAAGATTGGCTACAACCCTGCCACAGTTGCTTTCGTGCCCATCTCTGGTTGGCATGGTGACAACATGCTGGAGCCCAGCAGCAATGTGAGTATCCCCTATACTTAAGTAGTATGACTCAGCTTACTTGAATGTACACTGAAACTAGCTTTTCCTCTGTTAGATGCCATGGTTCAAGGGGTGGAAGGTGGAGCGCAAGGAAGGCAATGCCAGCGGTGTCACCCTTCTGGAGGCCCTGGACTCCATCCTGCCCCCCTCTCGTCCCACTGAGAAGCCCCTGCGTCTCCCCCTGCAGGATGTCTACAAAATTGGAGGTAAAGTGGTTGTGCACTAGACGAAGCTTGTGTGAGGAAACTATGGCTTTTTGTTTTTGGAATGACCTTGTATGTGACCTTTATAGGCATTGGCACTGTACCCGTGGGCCGTGTGGAGACTGGCACCTTGAAGGCTGGCATGGTGGTGACCTTTGCCCCCGCCAATGTCACCACTGAGGTGAAGTCTGTGGAGATGCACCACGAGACCCTGGCTGAGGCTCTGCCTGGTGACAATGTGGGTTTCAATGTCAAGAACGTGTCTGTGAAGGACATCCGTCGTGGCAACGTGGCTGGAGACAGCAAGAACGATCCCCCTCAGGAGGCTGGTGGCTTCACTGCTCAGGTAGGGTGGTAGGACACTTTCTCAGGCTGTAAGGTTTACGCTTGGGCTTGCATGGAAAATGTCTAATAGGGCAGCTGGTAACTCAACCTTGCTTGTTTGACCCTTAGGTCATCATCCTGAACCACCCTGGTCAAATCAATGCTGGGTATGCCCCTGTCCTGGACTGCCATACCGCCCACATTGCCTGCAAGTTTGCTGAGCTCAAAGAGAAGATTGACCGCCGTTCCGGCAAGAAGCTGGAGGACAACCCCAAGAGCCTCAAGTCTGGTGATGCTGCCATTGTTGACATGATCCCTGGCAAGCCCATGTGTGTGGAGAGCTTCTCGGAGTACCCCCCTCTGGGTGAGTGCATGGCTGTTAACCTTCCGGTAACTGCAGAACTTGGCAATGATGTGAGACTTGACCTAACAAAAGCTGTCAATGTCCCTTTCAGGTCGCTTTGCTGTGCGTGACATGAGGCAGACAGTGGCTGTCGGTGTCATCAAGGCTGTGGAGAAGAAGGCTGCCTCTGGAGGCAAGGTGACCAAGTCCGCACAGAAGGCTTCCAAGGCAAAGTGAATCCACCTTCCCCAGGCTGTCCCTCAGGCCCTGGGACCTGCAGCACTCCACCCTGCTCCTCTGTCTCAGAACCTGAGCTCTGTACTTAAGGACTGGCTAATGCTGATAAGAACTCATCGCAAAAGTTTCCGCAGGAAAAAGTAACAAACGAGAGCATCCTTGTGGCTTATGATTGAGTGACAGTGCCTCTTTTCAGTTAAATTTGAGTTTGATTTAAACTGCACCTGTTTAGATGTCAATCTGAAATTGGAAGGAAGCTGCTGTTAACAATAAAGGTCTTTGAATTTCTTGAATAATCCAGTTGTGTTGCATTTTGTTAACGTTTCAACTGTTTTACAGCGCGTTCTCAACCGCTTTTGTTAATGGTCTCCGGTCGTTTGTCGACCACGTGTGTCGTGGCTCCGAGAGCTACGACCCCCCTCACACTCCGCGAGAGCTCGCTCAGCCAATAGCTGCGTCGTGTTGCCAGCGCGACAGCAAATGGGAGTCCGCGGCCGTTCCAGCTGCGCCGGTATAAAAGGGGCTGAAGAGCCCCCGCTCGGTCCTTTTCTCCGCTCTATTCCTGGAATTGCTGACGGTCGAGTTGCAGGTTCGTAGGGGAGGGGGGTTGGATTCTTGTGGGCGCGTGACTTGTCTCACTGGGGTACAAATGGTTTTTGTGACGAAAAAAAGGTCAAAATGACTGCTCTTGCCCAGGGTTTTACCTCCGCAGTTGTTAGCTGTGGTGAGTTCTCGTCTGGCAACCAGCTGCAGAAGCTTCAGTAGCGCTTAAAATTAACTTGACGTTTACCTCAGGGGACGGGGGGGGCATCCCGGTTCTTTCACACCTGGAGGCCTGACAAACACATTCGAGGGAATGCGTATAAATGAGGTCCGTCTGCTTAAGGTTTTTTTTCTTCATAAAAAAAACCTTTTAAAAGATGGGTGTGTGTGTGTAAGGGTAGCATCGGCTGGACAACATGGCCGCCCCAGACAGACTGACCGAGCAATGCGCGCCAGCATGCGGGGGGGGATTTTGGGTTGGAGGGGGGTAACCGGGACGTGAGCACATAATGATCAGATCTTGTGCCCAAATCGCCTTTTCTACACCAGAGATCCTGGGATAAGCTCGGCTAAACGGTTTTAAAAATGCCGCAGTTATCCGACAGCTGCTTTACTTTAATTTTCACCTCGATATTTACCAAAATGTGCAGTAAGTAAACGCCAACATGGGGAAGGAGAAGATCCACATCAATATCGTGGTCATCGGCCATGTGGACTCGGGCAAATCCACCACCACGGGACACCTCATCTACAAGTGCGGAGGCATCGACAAGCGAACCATCGAGAAGTTCGAGAAGGAAGCGGCAGAGGTGGGTATTTCCTCTCTGGATGTGGGGTGGTGGGGGGGGGGCGGCGAAAGGAAGGTTCTGCGCGAAATGGCAGCGGCTCCACGGCGCAGGGGCGGGGCTGTGGCGTGACAGCGACGCTGCGTGCCCCCCCCTCCCTCTGGTCAGAGCAGGCGGAGAGGAGCGGCCTAATGGCGACACCGCGTGGCCAGAAGGCGAGACGCCGATGCCCGGTGTTCCGCTGTGGTTGTGTGACGGCGACATCGTGCGGTCGTCCTTTGTCCACGCTGAAACTGAGCTGCGCCCCTTTGCCTTAAAGGATCGGACATAACTTTATGGATCCCCAAGGGGAGTTCGCACAATAAAATTAGTGCACAGCCCAAATTTATACGACATTGATGCGCTCAACAGTATGTAGTACAATGAGCAGCACACATGGTTGTAACAGCAGTATTTTGTATTCATTTACAGCAGCTTAAAAAGGTTTGAGGACTGTAAATGTGATTAAGGCAGGTAGAGGCAGTTAAATATGCCAGATTTTGTCCTTGTCCTTTGGTTGGGTGTGGTCACGATACTTTACTGTGTTGCCATCTTCAGTCCGTTATACCTCTGACACGGAAAAGAAAGTGAACCTAATTGAATTTTACTCTCTAAGTTCATACTGTATTTGTTACAGGCCAAGAAAATGTGGTGCGTTGGGAAAAATATTTTCCACGCCAGATGGATATAATGCATGAACGACCAAAGATGTTTTGTGTCCTGAGTAGTAATGATGGATCTGAATCCCCCCCAAGTTGGACTGTGTAACCTGGGTCCCATAGGCCTGAGCACTGCATTCATTTAAGTAGTACATTTGTGTTTGATGTAAAAGTCCTGACAGCATAGGGCTTTCCACCGAGATTTTGAGCATTACTGCTCTCCCCATGAAAAAATATCTGTCTCGTGTTACTGTCTTCACATCTGGGTGAAGAAAAAGAAGTTATTTGCCTCTGCTTTTAATGCAGTAGATGAGCTGTCAGCAAGCTTCGTAGTTTTGGTCCACCCAGAAAGTATGAGAGAGTTGGAGCGGGACTGTCAGATGTTTTCTTTCCACAGAGTTTGAGTTCTTTATCTGAAGAAACCTTGAGAAGATATAATTGGGAATAACAACCAAGAAGTGATTCTTCATGTTGAAAAAATAAGACAAATTTTTTGAGGTCAAGTAGTAAAATGCTGAATTTTTAATAGTGAAAAATGACTTAGCTGAGGGTAATTAACATAGATTGAAATTTAAATCCATTTTCCAAGTATTTGAAGTGTCTGAGGAGGGCATTTTTCATCTCTTGATTGACTTTGATGAATATATCTGTACAAGTCAAATCAGATGGAAATCAAAAGACCTCATGATGGCGGTAAAAACTCATACTGCCAAGCCCAGGCCTGGACCACATCAATACTGTATACGTGTTTCTGCAGATGGGCAAGGGTTCCTTCAAGTATGCCTGGGTGCTGGACAAGCTGAAGGCCGAGCGTGAGCGTGGTATCACCATCGACATTTCCCTCTGGAAGTTTGAGACCAGCAAGTACTACGTGACCATCATCGATGCTCCTGGACACAGGGACTTCATCAAGAACATGATCACTGGCACCTCACAGGTATGGAGTGCTGTTGCATCACCTAGAAAAGCACGAGTCCCACAGCCTCAGATGTAGGTTTTGTCAGCTCTGCTGGCGCTCTTGGCTGTGTATAGTAGTCAGTATTGACTGGGGTCCACCATAATGTGGTTTTTCATCGAGACTTTTATTTTCTCCTGTTCCTTGTTCAGGCTGACTGTGCTGTGCTGATTGTGGCTGCCGGTGTGGGAGAGTTCGAGGCTGGTATCTCCAAGAACGGGCAAACCCGTGAGCATGCCTTGTTGGCCTACACCTTGGGCGTGAAGCAGCTCATTGTGGGTGTCAACAAGATGGATTCCACTGAGCCCCCCTACAGCCAGAAGCGTTTTGAGGAAATAACCAAGGAAGTCAGCACCTACATCAAGAAAATCGGCTACAACCCCGCCACAGTCGCTTTTGTGCCCATCTCTGGTTGGCACGGTGACAACATGCTGGAGCCCAGCAGTAATGTGAGTAGTTGAATCCCGGAGGGGTCCCGTTTGGGTGTGTAGTGCACGCCACACATCAGACAGGTGCCAGCGTGCATCTCTTCACTCCTGCATTTTCCCCACAGATGAGCTGGTTCAAAGGGTGGAAAGTAGAGCGCAAAGAGGGTGGTGCTAGTGGTGTTACCCTATTGGAGGCCTTGGACTCCATTCTGCCCCCCACCCGCCCCACAGACAAACCCCTGCGCCTCCCCCTGCAGGACGTTTATAAGATCGGAGGTGAGGTCTGGCTGTGCAGTAAAAAGGCTCAAGTCTGAATGCTGTCTCTGTGCGTGTGTGTAACTCCCCATTCACGCCTTACCCAGGTATTGGCACTGTACCCGTGGGCCGTGTGGAGACTGGCACCCTGAAAGCTGGTATGGTGGTGACCTTTGCCCCCGCCAATGTCACCACTGAGGTGAAGTCCGTGGAGATGCACCACGAGACCCTGGCTGAGGCTCTACCCGGAGATAATGTTGGCTTCAACGTCAAGAACGTGTCCGTCAAGGACATCCGTCGTGGCAACGTGGCTGGAGACAGCAAGAACGATCCCCCTCAGGAGGCCGGAAATTTCACCGCTCAGGTAGGGTGGTAGGACATTTTCTCAGGCTGTAAGGTTTACGCTTGGGCTTGCATGGAAAATGTCTAATAGGGCAGCTGGTAACTCAACCTTGCTTGCTTGTTTGACCCTTAGGTCATCATCCTGAACCACCCTGGTCAGATCTCCCAAGGATACGCCCCTGTCCTGGACTGCCATACCGCCCACATCGCCTGCAAGTTCGCTGAGCTCAAAGAGAAGATTGACCGCCGTTCTGGCAAGAAGCTGGAGGACAACCCCAAGAGCCTTAAGTCTGGAGACGCCGCCATCATTCTCATGATCCCCGGGAAGCCCATGTGTGTGGAGAGCTTCTCGGAGTACCCCCCTCTGGGTGAGGGCCACCAACTAGACGTTGCCGCTGTGAACAAGGGATGGGTGTCGATGTCAGCGCATAATTGTTTCATTTTATTGCCACCAGGCCATCGAGCACTCGTTGTGTTCCACAACAGCGAAACGTTTAGATGATATGACAAAATGTCTCTGGTGTGGAAGAGTGAGAGTGAAAATTTGCCTTTCTTAATGCTTAGTTAGCGCCAGCAGTGAGAGGTTGTTCAGCCCAGCTGGTGACACGGTCACCACAACTTTCCTATGTTAGGGCAGAGGTGTTCTTGGCAAAGAAAAATGTGCCCTGTCTGCAAAAAGATACATGCTCGAGTACTGTCTGGAAGCAGTGTTATTTCTTTACCTTAATATCCTTTTACCCTTTTTTTCAATCTTCATCATTTCAATTGCTGTTGTACTTTTTGATGGAAAAATCTAACAATTAAGGCTTGAGTCTACACATCCGTTCTCTATTTAAGCATCAGGTAGTCAGCCAAGTGTTGCCCAGCAGACGCCGTTTATTTCAACGGTCGCACGCGGTCTGGAAAGCTCACATATTTAAACATATGGCTGCTTTATTTGTTTGTAATGATGCGGTCCCGTTTTCTCTATTTTTTATAAATGTATGTGTCGGCATCAGCCAATAGGTACTTATAAATAATGATACAGCATGAGTACCGTGAACCCGTGTTGATGCGGATGACCTAACCGCGACCCGTCACGCCCGTCTCCTTTTCAGGTCGCTTTGCCGTGCGTGACATGAGGCAGACGGTGGCCGTCGGTGTCATCAAGGCTGTGGACAAGAAGGTGGCCACGGGAGGCAAGGTGACCAAGTCGGCACAGAAGGCCGCCAAGGCGAAGTGAACCCTCCCGCAGGACACGGTGGAGCCGCTGCCTGGTTCAACCCGGAGCCTGAGCTCCCTGCGCAAGGACTGGCTGATGCTGATCAAAGCCCATCGCAAGAGTTTCCGCAGGAAAGGGAAACAAACACCACAATCTTCTCACCATGCCTGCATTACAGGGCCACCACAGTTACATTAATAAAAGGATCATTAGTTGCTGTGATGATTAAAAGCAAACACTGTGCCTTTGTTTTCCTTGAGCAACACTGCATGCGGGGTTCAGCTCCGAGGGGCCGCCTGTTTTATTGTCGAGCTGCCAGTCGAGACCACTGTGTGCAGCCCTGGAAAGGGGATGTCCTGCTGCAGCAAGTTGTCCCCCAGTAGTGTGACTGCCATGAGCAAACGTCCCTCCACCGACAGCGTACAGGTGATGTTTACACGCCCACGCTTGAGCTGCCACACACACAAAACTGCAAGCGTGATGCAGAACACGGTCGCGGCAGGAAAAGGTCAGGGTCGTGTTGTTGTTTGCGCCTGACAGTTCGCACCACAAAGGGAAACCTCAGGTCAAGAGGAGGTGCTTTAAGGTCGAAGTACTGCTGTGGTAGGAGAAGGGGGTCTTCACATGGGGTTGGACAAGGGGATCTTCACGTGGTTTCAGTGAAGGATGAGAGCAGGATGCCTCAGTCATCAGCTGTAATAAGTACACTTCCTTCATGTCCCTTACCTGACACACAGTCTTAGTTCTGTGTTTCAGTTATGCCAGAAGATTTTTAAACCACCTTAAGACCTCTGAGTTTCCACTGTTTATTCCTTTTTGTGGGAACGAGCCCAGAAAGCAACTGCTGCTGGGTGTGTTTTTTATGCCCCGGCAAACATACCTCGTGCCTCTGTTCTGCCACACCCTTTGTGACATCACAGCGGGGAAGAGATGGTCCTGTTTGAGAAAATATAATGCGATTCACTGCAGCTACTGAGTTTCACAGGTAGTTTCACCTGAAGAGGACAACGGCATTGTCATGGATCTTCAGCCCAAAGGTAAGGAGTCCTCTTCAGGGTTCACGCAATTGGCCAGCTGTGCCTTCTACAGTAACTTCATCCTGGGAGCTGAAAGTTCCTGCTGGTCCCTGAGTTACGAACCGGGATGTGACAGAATGTTGGTTCGTTCCTTGAAAAGTTGAACATGACGTTGAGCAGCCAGCATCTCCTCCTCTACTGTGGTACTCTTATGTGCGCCAGTAAAAATGGTGTTGCTGTCCTTTTAGAACCAGTTTTTCAGCCTCGGTTTTACATCTTTGTTAAATAAATAAGCGTAAATGTGAGAACCTGGAGCGCTCCACAGGGTGGGAAGCAGCAGCGAGGCTTTTCGGTCAGGAAGAGAGCGGCGCAGAGAAGCGTCTGTTTGTGCTCAGCCGTTACTTTAACATACAGTTTCCAAAGTAAGTTTGCTGCGATGTCCACTTCTGTGTTCCCCGTCCCCAAGAGATGGTCCGGAGGACCCACCTGCAGAGGAGGACCTGACAGAGGCCACCTCCTCCTTCTCGTACCGCTGGATTAGGGAGAGGGCTCAACGCCTGTCCCTCCACCGCACGGACCAGCGCCGGGCCTCTGAGCTTGTCAACCACCTGCGCGACAGGTTCCTCGGCTGCCTGAAGCTGGAGAGCATGCAGCCCTTCTACCAGTCCGCCTCGGTGCTCAACAGCGGCAGCTACTACGAGATGGTGAAGGTAAACGTGGTAAAATAGGGTAAAGCTGTGCTGTAAAGCTGCAGCGGCACTTTGGTCCTGCGGTCTTTTCACCACAGAGGGATCTGAATGTTAAAGCAAACCGCAGGGAATTTGCATCGTGATGCTAAAAGGTGATGGACGGACAGCAGAGAAGGAAGTAAAAGAATCGGCGCTAATGATGGTCGGTGGTGCTGGTACTGGTCAGCCCATCGTAACGTAAAATGTAATCCGTTTAAGTTTAAAGGACCAGACCTGCTGTGTGATTGAAAGGGACGTGCATCTGCGGTTCTGACCAGGTAAATGGCCCGGTTTGGGTGGCTGTTTTCTCTCACCGGTTCCTACTTTCTTGCCCTTTCAGATAAATGACCCGAATGAGTTTGACATGATGCTGGTGCTCCCCATGCCACGGCTCACCTGGCTCAAGCTTTCCGAGTACCACGGCCTGTACTATAGTGTCTCCCTGACCCGGCCCACCCATTCGACATATGTGCCTTCCTCCTGGAGAACAGCCTCATCATCTTAGCCTCCAAGGTGCTGGAGGAAACGCGATGCCTGGTCCGCAAGTTCCTCAACGCTTATGAGGGTCAGTCCACCAGGTCCAGAATCTTAAAGCATGGCTTTGTTTTTTCCCAAAACTTAGTGAGAAAAATATTTTGAATAACTTTTTGCAGAGTCCAGAAAGAAAATTTAGTTTGACCAGCATGGGAGGCGTGGGTGTTTCTGTAGTTCCATCCGAGCGACCGTGTCCATCTTTCTGCCAGTCCCAGATCAGAAGGCCCACTGGACGTTGACCGTGAAGCGCCCGAACTCTCCAGCCATCACCCTAGTGTGCAGATGTGTGGAGGAGGATGATGGGGAGGATAAGAGAGAGGAGGAAGAGGCATCGGTGAAGGAGACTGCAGAGGAGGGACAGGAGGAGAAGGAGTTGATTTCTCTGGACATCATCCCAGTGCTGGAGGTGGCGTCCAGACAACGTTAGCTGGTAGCAACGTGTGACAGCCTGGATGTGACACGTTGGTTGGGAAGTAAAGCCAGGCAAACTCTTACCAGCAGGTCCTTCTTCTTCATACCCAAAAAACCCCCCGGACGCAACCTCACCCTCACCGCCAAGGGTTAGTAGAACTGTAAGTGATGATACGAACCTGATTCCAGCTTAGAGAACGTACACGAGGCCAGTGGTGACAATGCACTTGTGTGTGTGTGACTGTGTACGTGCCAGCCCTCTGTAACTATTGCTGTGTCTTCCCCACAGAGAGCTGGAGGATTTCTTTTTCACACATTGACAAGGAGATCATCAAGAACCACGGCCAGAACAGGACGTACTGTGAGAGGAATGCGGACAAGTGCTGCCGGTTGTCAATGTGTTTCCTTCTGACAAACAACGTTTTTAACCACATATTATTGTATTTCATTTCTACATTTTTACCCCTGACTAATGATGCTCTCTCTCTCACCGTCTTACCCTCAGCAAGCAGTGCCTCAAGCTGCTGAAGTGTCTGATTGGGGCTCTGAAGCTGCGCTTCCCCCAGGAGCCGGAGCCCCTCTGCTCGTACCACGGAAAGACGACCTTCCTGCACGTGCTCTGCTCCCGGGTCAGCGATACACAGTGGGCTCCCAGGCTGCTGCCCTGTTGTTTCATGCTGCTGCTGGAGGCCCTTGAGACCCGTGTTAAGGACGCTTCACTTCCCCACTTCTTTGTTCCGGGCTGCAACCTCTTTGCGGCTCCCGCTTTTCCGCACCGGGCCTTGGTGTTCCTGCAGGGGATGCTGGAGGAGCAGAGGAGGCTGGGAGTGCCCCTCCTGCACGTTGTCCGGCCACAGCCCCTACTGTCACCCAGCCCCAGTTCTACCCTGACCTCCTCTCCCAGCACCACTGTTTCAACAAGATGGTCTCTGCTGCTGCCTGTAATAGTAGTCATTGTGGCAGCAACGTTGGGTTGCTGCTTAATCGATCTGTCCAAAAACTCGTAGCTGCTGGCTGTCCATAATGCACTTTTTAGGAATTGCATTTTGAATGAAAATAACAGTGGGAACTGCAATGCTGTCAATATATTGGTATATTTGAATTCCGTGTCCAACTGCTATGGTCAGGTATTTATTGGAGTACTTTGCCAGGACCATCATTTGGGTCAAGCACTGTTTTGAATTAAAAAATGCATCAGAAAATACATCAAAGCTGCAGTGTTTAACACAAGTTGACCATGGTGGAAAACAAAGATAAAGTTAGATGCCGTACACTGGTTTGCTAACAGCATCTGTGATAAACAAAAATGACCATCAAACTAGAATAAAGACACTTTGAACATTAAATCTTTTGTGTCCGTATCTTATTGCCCAAAGTTCACCTGATGCATTTGGTTCACATAAGGTCTAAAATGAGCCACAAAAGCAGCAGAAACCCCCGCTGAGATGCCTTGCTGCCAGTGTGGGACTGTTGTGCGAGCCACAGCCTCCAGAATTGTTGAAAGAATCGTTCCATTTGGTCCAAAAGCGACAAGAACAGTTATTAGTCGTAACACAGCTCTGAATTACAAAATACTGAACCTTCTTTGACGTCTAAGCTATAATGAGGTTCGCCTTTAATTGCGGAACCTTGTTTCGCCTCCGTGTTTCCGCGGACGTTGCACCCCTCCGCCGGCTGGTATATATTTGTGCGCCGGAAGTAGGCAGTCCTTTTCCAGTGATCGACATGGCGGTAAGTGACTGTCGTGTAGAGAATATGGCGAGGTGTCGAGTGCTGCACTTTAAATCCGCATCCATCGGCCTGATATACTCGCGTTTTTCCAACGGGGTGTCTTTGTTGCGAATGTATATGTTTGTGTCCCAACCGTCTTCTGTGTTTGGGCTGTTTAGAACTTCGCGAGTGGCGAAAATACTCCCTCTTCGAGGGCTTGGGCGTCTTGCTGTGTCGTTCCGGCGCTTGAAGTCCTTTTCGCTCCCCAATCTCATTTTTCGCCCTTAGTGTCATCCTGGGGGTGTTTAGTGATGTTTTTGTTGGAAATGAATGCTTAAAAAGCCGTTTTTAGGCCGGTGTTCGTGGGTCTGAACGCCGTGGGATCTGTACGAACTTGTCCCTCGTGAGGCCCTCGGGAGACCCTGCGAAGTTCGGTGGATCTCAGTACCCTGAGCCCGAATGAAACTCCCCGCCAGCGGGGTTGGACCCTCCTTTAGCAGAGGTCTTTATATACAGTCAAAGGTCCCGGAGATGTTTGGTTTAAAAGAACTTATTTAAGTGCAAACATGCTGCGTAGTCTGGCTTAAGTAAGCAACGCTGGGGGAAGTGAGGCTGAAACTGCCAGTCGAAAGAATGCGATTTTAACTAAATCTGTAATGCACGTCAAGGTGTGTGTGTGTGGTAGCGCGACGCTGACAAACTTTGGATAAAGGTACCAGAAAACTGTTGGTTAACAATTGTTGAACAACGTTTCAGAGGAAGGAACGTGATAAATAAGTGCGCAATAAAGGCCATTTCTAGCAAAACCAGGTTGATGTGAGAAATGTTCTCTGCGTGAGACATCCAGATAAGCGTTGAAGCTCTGCGTGTGTCTGTCTCTGCGGTCTTGTTTCTTCTTTGTAACAAAATTTCACACTTGTTGTGCTCTTCCCTCAGGACCAAGGTGAGAAGAAGGAGAACCCCATGCGTGAACTGCGCATCCGCAAACTGTGCCTCAACATCTGCGTGGGGGAGAGTGGCGACAGGCTGACCCGTGCCGCCAAGGTGCTGGAGCAGCTCACTGGCCAGACCCCCGTCTTCTCCAAAGGTAAGCCAGCTCGCATCCCTGGTGGCCCGGAACTGGATGCGATTGTTATTCCGAGGCCTGGTTGTCCCGTGGATAATGGCTGCTCTGCATTCGAACGCACGGTTCGGGTGTGAACGGATCGCTCTCAAAGCAATAAAAGTATTTATCCGTATGTAGCTGATTTGGGAGAATGAGCTTATAATGGCATCAGTATTGTCAGAATCTGTGTGACTGGGCAGTAACCCTGCATCTCAGAGGCCAGATAGCTTGAGTGCAGTTTGTGACTGAAAAGAGCTCGCATTGTAAACTTTCCTTCAGTGTACCAACTCTGTATCGGTTCTTTGTGCTGCTTTTTAACAGCTATGTGTTTTGTCCCTCGCCCACAGCTCGCTACACCGTGCGATCTTTCGGTATCCGTAGGAATGAAAAGATCGCAGTGCACTGTACCGTCCGTGGTGCCAAGGCTGAGGAGATCCTGGAGAAAGGACTGAAGGTGGGTTGTGTGTGAGAGACATAAAAATGGGCCTTCCTAACTATTTCTCTCCGTATAGGTAACGTGGAAATGAAATAACCAGGTTTTCTCTAGCTATAGATTGGGAGAGGGTAGAACTTTATCGATCCCTGCGGGGAAATTTGCCATACAGCTGCTGGATACATAAGATGCTTAACAGTGAATAAATTGCCAATAAATAATAAACAGCAGAAGACAGATTAATAGTAAATGGGTCCTCGTGTGGCATTGTGGAGGCAGATAGCTGTTAAGAAGAATCAGAAGCGCTTCTTAATGCATCCCAAGCTGAATAACCTGGTGTCTAAAAGGGGTCATGGTAATCATTTCACTTGGGGGATATGAGCCAATGTACACGATGGCCTCTGCCACAGACTCCACTGAAGCAAGCTGTGACCTCATGATAGTCTGCTTTCCTTAGTGCTCACTTTTGTGAACATACTGCTGAACTGTTGACCCCCTGCCCCCCAGGTGCGGGAGTATGAGCTGAGGAAAAACAACTTCTCTGACACTGGCAACTTTGGCTTCGGCATCCAGGAGCACATCGACTTGGGGATTAAATACGATCCCAGCATCGGCATCTATGGTCTGGACTTCTATGTGGTGAGTGGGAAGTGTTGATGGACCCCTACTGCCCCCCAATTGCTGCAGTGCCGTGGACTCTCTTTGACTCTGTGGGAGCAAGTAGTGTAACTTGATGGATACTCGTTGAAGTCCATCTCCTGCCACTGCTTTCCTTTGCATTAAGCAAAATATTTAACATGAATTACTCTGGTAAAAAATGTCCAAGTGGGTAAATTGGGTTGTTGAGGAGAAAAAAGTAAGCTAAGTGTGTGTGGTGTAGCTGCTTGCATTCCTCATTTATGCCTCTTATTTTCCTGGTATGTTTTAGTGTAAACTCAGCATAACCACAGTACGTGTGTTGTGCTGTAAGTAACCTGGTAAAGGAGGGTTGTGATTTAGTCAATGGGTCAGTGGACTCTTGACATGCTGTTGGTTTACCTTGTTTGACACCCCCCCCCCCCCACGCAGGTCCTGGGCCGACCTGGCTTCAGCATCGCCGACAAGAAGCGGAAAAGGGGCCGCATTGGATTCAAGCACCGCATCCGCAAGGAGGAGGCCATGCGCTGGTTCCAGCAGAAGGTGAGATAGCTCTCTCTTTCACTCTGTCTGTGAGAGAGAGAATTTGTGCTACAGCCTGTTCTCAGCGTGCTGCCTCACCTGTTATCTGTATTGTCATAATTCTAGCTTGAATGTCTTTACTTCCCTGGTACAGCTGTCCAGGGAGGCACTCTGTCACTGATGCTGCTTCCTCTGTGCTTGGATGCTGGGTTGCCTGGATGTGGCACAGCAGTAATTTATTGTTTTTTCTCTTTCCTTTTCAGTACGATGGTGTAATCCTCCCGGGGAAATAAAGACCACATTATTGATTGTTTGTAACAAATGATTAATAAAACTGTAAAAAGACCCAGGTTGTGTGGATTTTGTGTCAGGTTATGTGTGGCTAGAGATTGGTGTTGCTTAGTTCTGACGTTGGTCCTGAGTCCCAGTGTGGTGGAGTGCGGCAGGACCACACCTAGATTCCTGGCCCTGCACTGGGCACCTGTAACATGGGAGCATCTGACCCTCAGCAGTGTGGTTACGTTATTGCTGCATCCGATGTTTGTGGGCCTCCACACCTGAGACACTGCGTTTGGTCAGCACCCCTCAGCGATGAACATCTGCTGGTGGGGTGGAGGAACGATGAGTCGGTGTAAAAACAGTTAAGTGCAAGTAGATCCTACACATGAACAGACAAGATGCAGGAATCATGTGGGCTTTTATTAACTTAAAACAACTCGGGTGATGCAGTGGCCACACGCCCCCTGCAGGCAGCCACCAGCATGACGATGCAGAATGAGGGAAAGTATCTGATTCTCCGAACTGCTTGCCTAATGAAACGTTGAGTGGAACCTTCCGGTTCTTTCTAGGTTGGAGACGTTCCCCTGGTCTGTCGATGGGGTTTAGAGAGGCGGTGGAAGTGAACCTTGTCTTAGAACTTCGAACCTGGCGTGAGCCTCTAATGGTCAACTTGCCCACAACCTCGCCAGCTCAGTGCTTCCAAACTGGTAGGATGAATGCAGGTGTCACTGTTCAGCAGTTAAGGTGCTGATTGTATCAGGTGATGAGCCCTTACCTGAGTCTTAAATCACGAGGGGTCGTAAGTCACACCTGCCCGACCAGTTTCCTTCCCATCATCTGCTCTTTCCTTCAGGTTGTGCTTTGCGTGTATACAACTGCCTCCGAGCATTTTGCATACAGGTCGCGACTTGCATCAAGAGCGGAGTACAATCGTGGTAACCAGCGAAGGAAACGCCACTAAATGACTGACAACGCAAACACTCGAATCGTTTTCTGTAACGGAATTACAGGCTGATTTTTGCAAACGGACACACTGGGCCTCTCACCATACACACGCTAGACCTACATACGTGTTGCAGCTGCGACGCAACCTGCTGCACGTGCCATCGCTGGGACGCGGTGCTGTCGAAACTCGCTGTTTGTGCCTCTCTTCCCTCTGTCTCCACTTCCTGTTTCTCCCCTCTCTTCTGTCCTACTTCCTGTCCCCTTCCACCTCCCTCTCTCTTCTTCTCCTTCCAAGTCTTCCTACCTCAGCTACTAGTGGGTGCCGGGGCCACGCTGCCGTCCTTTGACGACTGTTCCTCGCCAGTGGCGAAGGGGCCGGGGGCGGGTCTCTGCCTGCGGGGGGTGTGGCGCGGGGGCAGGGTGAGCACGCAGCAGGACACTCCCACTGTGGGTTCTGGGAGCTCTTCGCTGGGCACCCAGCTGTCGGTTCCGGGGTCATACCGCTGCGCGGCCGCCTTGTACCGCTTCTCTGCCTCGTTCCAGCCCCCCAGCAGGTAGAGATGCCCCCCGAGGGGCGCCAGGCCGGCTGTGCTCACACCCACAGGCAGGGGAGCGCCGTAGCTCCACATCCCTGTGTCTGGGGAAAACACTTCCAAGGAGAGAACGTCCACACGCTCCCCTCCGGGCCCCAGCTGACTACCGCCCACCACGTACACCTTCCCCCCCAGGGTTGTGGCACAGTGCCACCCACGCGCTGTTGACAGCTCTGCCTGCTCCACCCAGGCGTTGCCGTCAGGCTCGTAGCTGACCACCGAGCGGGAGTAGGCGCGGTTCACGTAGCCGCCGGTCACCAGGATTTGGCCAGAGGGTAGCACGGCGCTGGCGTGGCAGCAGCGCGGCACATCCAGGGGGGCACGTGGCTGCCAGCTGTTGGACGATGGCAGGTAGCTCTCCACGGTTGCCAGCAGCCCCTCTGCGTTGCGGCCCCCGATGGCATACAGGCGCCCCCCGGTAGCCACCAGGCTGAAGTGCGTGCGCCGCTGCCGCATGCTGGTCAGGTGCAGCCAGGTGTTGAAGCGGGGATCGTACCTGCAGGGGATGGGGTATGAAAATCACAGCCAGGCTGCTTAATTCCTACTCTTGCGGTTTCTGTATGCGTGTGTGCGGGTGCATACCTGCTGAGAGTGTTGACCGCATGTTTGGCTTGGTTCCGAGCATCGTTCTGGTCCTCTCCTCCAGCCACGTACAGGAAGCCGTCCATAACCGCAACGCTCTGGTTGAAGCTCTTGGCAGGCAGCTGTGCCAGGTGGCGCCAGGTGGCCACGCCCTCGCGGGGGTCCCTCCACAGCATCTATCAATGGGGTCAGAGTGAATCTTAAAAACCGCCGGCAATCTCGGGTCTGTCAGTCGAATAAATACGAGACGGCGGAGCAGTTAGCGGTAAAAGTTACGCGATGGTTTTTCTGCCGGGAAGGGCACGGTTATAAACACTGCCTGCTCAGTGGCTCCCTCTTTAAATCCAGTACCGATCAAGTGAAAGGGGGCAATTACCCCAGCGCCGTACCTACGGCCCTCGAGTTTTCAGGTCGAAAGCAACCAGAAAGGAAACAAGAGTGAGCTGCAGTCATATCTTGAGAACATTACACTAAACGTTCTTCACAGCGTAGAGGGAAAATTGTATCTGATACCATAGAGTTACACTTAAGTGTTGATGTTTTAAATTCTTTGTATTATGCAGAAATCCTAGCTGGACTCTTACACGGGTGTGTAAAAGTGTTTAAGGATATTTTGGGAAATCGGTTGAGTATTACGGGATGCGCCAGGAACACATTATTTGTCCCACTAAAAGTAATCACACATTTTCAGGAGGAGCCTGCGTTCAGATAATGAGGTACGGCTGTATAACTTTGACCATTTTTTACTTTCATTGCGATAGTAGAGAACGGCCCTGTTGGTGCTGCTGCCCAGACTCACCTCGCGGCTCAGCGCGCGCTCCGTAAGGGACGGCCGCCCCCCTATGGTCAGCAGCACATCCTGCCCCCCACGGATGCGGGTGCGACGTGACTGCAGGACATTCTGCTGGTGTGGCAGCAGGTGGTAGTTCATGGCTTCCACCAGCAAGCGGTGGCACTGCGAGTCCTGCATCATGCGAGCCACCGGCTGCACCTGGCTGACCAGCTCGCTGGCCGGGATCATCTCGAAGCGCACGTGGGACAGCAGCTCGGCGGCATGTGGGTGGCGTTTCGGGTCAAAGTCTAGCCACTTCATGGCCACCTGAAGGGTCGGGAGCGTAAAGGTGTGGTAAGACAGAAATGCGGAATCTGGAGACATCGTGAAGTGACAAAGTGGACTGCTGGTATTTAAGCCCTGCTGGTTTTAACTCCAAAGTCACAGTGAGCAAAAGGTTAAAGGACTTCCCTCAGTTTATTCTCTAGTTTTAGTCTGTAAAAATTGTACATACAGCTAGCACAAAATATGTACAAAATAATTCGCAATTTTATTGGCTTTTTAAAATATCTCTGCCAATTAAGACTAAAATTAAGACTAAAAATGACCAAGTAACAATACTTTGTCTCCGCAAACCCTTCTTCACCGCCAGGTGTTGACCAATTCATCATACAAGGGTTCAGGGGTGCCTCATCTTGTTTTAGATCACTTACCACACAGGAATGCAACACATGAGCTGTAAACAACATGGAAACGAGCTGAATTAAGGCAGAACCGCGCTATTATGTTTGGGCGCTCTTTACTCCCATCGCTTGGGTTGGACGGTAAAGACAAGTTGCTTCCATTCTGCACCAAACAGAAAACCATCTCCTCCACAGACCGCCTTCTAACCCTGAGGTTAGTTAATGAAGATCAGATGGAACGTGGAGATGCGGTGGAGGTGGCGAACGCTCACCTGAAAGGCGGTGACCTCAGAGGGCAGCAGCAGGCCATCGTCCTGCAGGAAGGCTGTGATCTGCTCCAGCGTGAGCTGCGTGAATTGGGTGGTCTCGGCAAACTGAGAGAAGTTCTCCAGCAGGTAGCGGCGAGCGGCGTCGCGGACCGCCGCCAGCTCGTAGGCTGCCGCAATGTTCCACACGTAGACGCACGTCTGCACGCTGAGCTCCCCCAGAAGGAAGTCCTCGCACAGCTGCAGCAGCTGCGGCATCTGCAGGGCGCTGGCCGCTGACACGGTGCAGCCGATGGTGTACAGCGACATGTGGACGCGACCCAGGTACGCAAAGGTGATCACGTTGGCCAGTCCTGTGGACATCCATGGAGAGTGTTAGTGAGCCTCACAGCACGCACTGCTACACGCGCGTTCTTCTTCTGCCACACGCGAGTTATGCCTACCCAGGGGGGACAGGGACGGCAGCTCCACGCGCTTCAGCTCAGGCTCCTTGGCCAGCAGCTCGCGTAGGTACTGGCTCACGGAGGAGATGACCAGCTTGTGGACATCAAAGGCTTTGGTCTTGCTGGCCAGCTCCAGGTCGGTGAGGAACCGCTCCTGACGCATGCGGCTCAGCTCCTCCAGCAGGGCGGTGCCATGGTGCGGACGGGTCAGCTCGCTGCCCAGACCCAGCGCCAACCCCAGGCCCCTTTCCCCTGGCTTGACCATGGGAGGTGGGAGAGGCAAACCGTTCAGCTGGTTCAGCTTCTCTATGTCCAGCGCAGCCTCCTCAATCTTCGTGGCCCCCGACACCACGGCCACGCCATCGTCCACCACAGTCGCCTCCATCGCTTTCCTGTGCCGAGCCGCCTTCTTCTTGGGGGCCATGGGGCCGGTGAACGTGGAAGCTGTTACCCCGCTGACCCTCTGGAACTGACTGGTGGGAAAATCGTGATTCTCTGAAGCACTCACTGGCTGTCAGATAAGGTGACTGGACAACTGGCACACCAACTACTGACCTAACCACTAACAGACCTACTGCTGGCACTTGCCGCCAGCTGACTGACGCGCTGAAGGAGCAACGCACACCTCCTGCCTGACTATCTCACTCTACACCTACTGAGCACACCTGACTGCGTGACAATGAGACGGACAGAGGGACAGACGGGCACAGCGATGGCTCCGGCTTTCAAAGGAGCGGCAGGAGTCGATGTCAAATGTGTGGGTAAGGACAGTCGGGTGAGGATTTTGGCAGGACAGCAAACAGCACCTGTGGGTACACAATTACATTATTATTATTGTTATCGTTGTTGTTGCTGTTTTGTTTTACACTAAAACTATCAGCAACAGAGATTCAGGCAACAGGTTTCATAGTTCTGAACTTCAGGACATGGATTTGAATCTATTTTAGTACCTAGTCCAGTTTCCATGGGTACCGCTGGAAACTTACATTGCCATGACAACCCATCACTTCCTGTTGTTCAAACTCCGGTGAACTGTTTATACATCATACTTTGCATATTAGTATGAAAATATGATGGAAAAGTATAGTAAAGTTGTGTCTTTCAGCTGGATTTTCTCCCAGCAAGCTGTGTGGGTCTGGATCCTCTCACCGTCTGACAGGTAACAGAACTGGGTGGAGGAGGTTTGGTGCCCCCCCCCTACTTTATATATAAAACTTTATTTATATATATGCTGCTACATTATACTACTTACAGTACATATACAAATGAACATGACTTGAGGACATTGAGATATTCCTCACCACTTAGACATGAGTTCCAAACCCTTAAATTTGAATGGGTAAAATTTCATAAGCTAAAAGGTTTGTGTCACCGTGAAGATGTCTGAAGCACACAGTTCATGTATGATCTGACCAAGACGCAGGGGCCACATGTCTCCGCGCAGTTCCCAAATAAATAAGTGCCAAGCCAGTCAGCTGGCCCCCCAGGAGCAGTTTGGAGGCCCTGTGACTGCGCGACTGCAGTACTGGCTGTTAGTAAGGTTTGCGACAGCCCTGTTTCCCAGATAGAAAGTGTCTTTCTCCCAGCATCCGCCCCCAGCTCGTACCCGACACCAGCAGCAGCTGCTGACACCCCCCTCCTCCAGTGACAGCCAGGGCCGCCTATAGAGCTGCGCTATTTTAAGGAGCAGAAAGATAAAGAAAGAAATAACAAGAGGGATGGGGGTTTCATAGCAAAAACCTTCATCTCAGACTGGACACATGGAGGGAATTTAGCTGAGATTCAATGTATGGGGGTCCACAGGGCCAGAAAGAGACAGACAGGACAAAGACTGTGGGTAGAGAAGTAGAGAAGAGAGGAGAGGTGCAAGGGCTGAAGGTGCTCTGAGGGTGATGGTGGGGGGGTGACCATGTGCAGCTGTTGTGTTTGTCAGAAGCCCCTACTGGCAGCATGCACTGTGCTTGTCCCCCCTCCTCCATTTGGCCCTGTGCATTCCTGCCGCTCTCCGCACAGCTTATTTATAGTAGCTGACAGGCTTGGTCCCCTGCGGCGCCCCCTTCAGTCTGGGAAAGAGCTGCTCACAGAGCTCAGGCTGCTGTTGCTGCTGCTGTTATTGGTTTCTACACATTGAGGCAGCATCTGCTTTCATTGTTTAACTGAAGCCAAAAGCTCCAGGACAAAGTGTTTCTGTTTTAATGTGACAAAAGCCTCCAATATTGTCCCCCATTTTCATGTCCACCCCAGCAGAGGTCTAAAGTGCTTGTTTGTCCTTGATTTACCACATTCCAGCAGGTACTCAGATTTTATCCCAGTGGTCTACTGGTCTGCCACTTCAAATCTCAGACCAAAAGCTGCTTTAGATGCCACCAAAAAGCAGTTTCACCTGAGTGAGAGTTTAATGTTTACAGTTGTACAGACAAATATAAATTGTACAACTGGAAGTGGAAGGTTTACCAGTTGTCGGTCATGTCTTTATTGGGGACCTTTAACTCCCCACCATGTGCATTTATTATCTGAGCGCTCACTGTTAAGCACAACAAATATGCAAACCAGCAAACGTTACCTGGCTCTCTGTCTAATTTCCCTCTCTCGCTTCCCTCTTCTCTTCCCCGCTTCTTCTCTTCACTCTTTAGCTTATTGTCTCTGTGCTTTTTTCCTTCTTTCACTTCTCTGATGGCTTTTGTCTGTATTATTTTCCTATCTGTCCTTCTTCTCTTTTCTTGCACCCTCTGTCCTCTCTGTGTCCGTCACTGTAAGGCAGCCTTCGGCGTTTCACTATAGGACGGGTTTACCAGGGTATGAAACAAGACCCTACCCCCTGTCAGGCCCCCCACCTTGTGTGGAACCCCTCCCCCCCAGCCTTACAGTCTATATTCAGCAAACTCCTGAATCATCAGCAGCCACGACACCATCAATATCCCCTTATGGCAGAGAGTGTAAGAGGAGGCGTCATGCTCCAGTTGTGTGTGTACTTTATACTTTATCTGAGTATTACTATTGTGTCCAAGGTTTTGCTGACCTGAGTGAGCAGGGTCCTCAGCCTAAACTCCGTGTTTGAATATTTGTGTATTTTGCTGTATAATAAAAGGAAGGAAAAATCAAGTTCATGTATTTCTATATGTGTTAGCAAAGTAGATTTACGTAAGCAGTGCCTGAATTAGATGTTCCATAAATCGTACTGGGCGAGTGGGGCTCTCAGAAACGAACTGGGAGCTAATTCTGCCCCCAGGATGAGAGAGGAGGTGGGGGGATGTTGCCTGGGCAAAGTGTGTGCCCGTGTGTTTCACTCTACGCTGGAAAAAAGCACGTCAGAAATCGGACACAATAGTAATACTCAGATACGGCATGAAGTACACACACAGCTAGAGCAAGACGCCTCCTCTTACACTCTCTGCCATAAGGGAATATTGATGGTGTCGTGGCTGCTGATGATTCAGGCATGAGGCAAGCGGTTTCTCCTCTGCGTAGGGTGCTATATACGGTATACTTTTGTATTTTTAAGTTTTACTGTCAAGTACAGTTGCAGCTAAACACCCAAGGGCTCCTCAGACAGGTGTCGGCCGGGCAGCGCATCAGCTGTTTGATGACGCACTTCCGGGAGGTCTCCATGTCAACCGAGGGCGGCCCGCAGCCGTCGACACGATGAGCGCGAGCCAGTCGCTGCCGCGCTGAGGCCACTTCCGGGCTGGGCCGCCAGCAGCCAACATGGCGGCGGAGCTTCTGGAGGTGGTGGAGAAGCTCCAGTCCAGGCTCTCGGAGAACCAGGAGCCCCGCAAGGTAAACGCAGCGCAGCTGCAGGGGCAGGCCTGGCGGTGCGCCCGGAGATACGGGCGGGATGTGTCGGGTGATCGGCGGTCTGAGGCCCCGCCGCGCTTCGTTCCTTTAACGGCTTTTTACAGATCACGTCACAGGTTATATCGGTGGCACAGGGCGAGCAGCTGTCGTGGTTTTTTTTTTTGGTGGTGGGGGAGGAGGAAAACAGGGACAAAACCAGGGCGAGAAACGCCGGGGTGCTGAGGTGTCGGAACTCCACGGCTCGTTAAAAATACGTCGAGCGCACGGAGAAGCGCCGCGCCACATTGACGGTCTGTGTTTTATTGTCACGTCGTTTGTCGCGCTCCCGCTTCCCGATCGGACCGAGTCCTGCTCGAACCGAACCCGGTTCGATCGCCCGGTCGGTGTTTCTGTGCCACGTGATCGTGTCAGTAAACACAGCCTCCCCCATCCCCATCATCGTGGCATAACAGTGCGCAGCTGAGATCCTGCGTCACAGCAGAGTGTTTGAGCGCTAGCGGACAGGATCTACACTCTGAGCTGTGTGTGTTGTGCATGAATGTGGAATCTCCCCCCCCTCATACTCTTGTCTTTGTCCAGCTCCTGAAGACCCTGAAGAGGCTGGATGGGCTTCCCATCACTGTGGATGTCCTGGTGGTGAGCGCTGGGTCTGTGGGGGGGTGTAGTGGTGTGTGATGTCTGTCACAATCTCTCACACACGCTGCAATCCAGGGGATGACAGGGGGAACCTGGTCAGGAATCAACTCTTGTGTCGGTTCAGGACTAGGTCACTTGTTTAGCCACCTGGAGAGAAGGTTGAGGCCCTGGAGCTGAAGGATCTCCACTGTCTGGCAGCACTCAAACACATCAGCCTTGTTGGTTCACAAGTACCGTCTCACATAGAGTCACACAACCCCTCCTTGAGGTTTTATTTATATTTTTCTCCTTAATGCTGTTTAACTTGGTTTCTTAAGATCCTCTTTGTAAATTCTGATGTTATCGCCTATTTGTATAAGTTTGACTCACTCAGGGGCAAAATAGAGCAGCTCTTCCTAGATCTTAACAGCTTACAACCCATGGTCCTCAACCACCGCACTGTCTGACGTTTCCCCACGCAGGAAACGGGGGTCGGGAGGTCGGTCAACTCTCTGCGGAAGCACAACGTCGTGGGAGAGGTGGCCAGGAACCTGGTGGCCAAATGGAAGACTCTGGTTCCTCAGCCTGTGGACAGGTAGGTCAGGGAAGGCAGGTGAGGTGGCGGGGAGGACCAGGGCAGGAGACTCTGGGGGGTAAATTTGCATGTGGCACAACGCCAGCGATTCTGCAGAACGTGAACACTTGACACTATAATGCAGAACCAGCTGCATCAGGTTCTGGGTTAACATTAACAAATAAAGTGGGCTTCTGTCAGACCTGAGGTGTGGAAGCTCTGCTTGTAATTATAGCTTTATACCGCTTTTCTGCTCAGCATGTTTATCAATGTTTAAATAGTTTTTTAATTTGTCGTTATGAATTGATATTTCTTCAGAAGAAATCAGATCTATTTCTCCAATGTGGCTCTTGCCCGATTCATCACAGTGTGGAAAGTAGAGTAGTAAAATCTTGCAGTTACCAAAATGGGAAGCGACCCAGTGGGGTTGCAGCTGTCTGCACATTCTACCCGTTTTCACGTGAGGTTCCTGCCACAGTTTAAAGGCGTTGGTAAACCACTTCCGTACCCCCCCCTTTACCATAGAAACCACATGAGCGGTCGCCAAAAAGGCTCAACTTCAACTTGACGACGCTTAGATCAGTCAGCATGCAAAAACCTGGCTGGAGTTCCACGTGCCCACTACTGTGTCCGCCATGGAGTGTTAGACCTGCTCAGGTCACTTGGGGTCGCAAACCAAACAGGGCCACGTGGTTTATTTATTCCTCTTATTTATTTGTGTCACAAGGTCATTTGTTGCCCATTTTGATAGAAAACTGGGAACAAACGCAGTGCGTATTGTTGTTTGCTACTCTTCCTGTCGATCTCAGGCCCAGCAGTGGGAAGGAGGTGAGGAATCAGCCGCGTGGAGCTGATGCGAGGAATGCGGGGCGCAAAAGGCCTAGAGATCCCTCCCCAGAGGAGCCACGGTTTGTAGAACCGGAGGAGGAAGAGGAGGAGGAGGAGGAAGAAGTAGAAGAGCAAGAACAGGATGAGGAGGAGGCGGACAGAGGGTATCGACCCGGTTACTCCCCCTCACCCCCACAGCACCACTACAGCCCCCTTCAAGGAGGCTACCGATCAGAGGGGTACGAGAGTCCCCCCGAAGACGAGCCTGCGCCAGTGCCCAGCCCCCCTCGCAAGGAGGTCAAAGAAACGAAATCGCACAAAGACCCGGTGAAGGAGCGGGCTTCTCATGTCGCACGGGAATCTGACCGACGGCGCCATCAGGCTGATGGCCCCCGCAGGGTTGATGGTGGCAGCGGCAGTGGCAGCGATGGGAAGAAGCGTTCCACAGACAGTGGTGCCACGCACAAGTCCACCAAGCACAGCAGTCACTCAGCAGCACACGGTGGTAAGGAGGGGAAGAAGGAGAAGGACAAGAAAGGGACGAGTGAAGGTGAGTGCGGAGCGTGCGCACGTTTATGGGCAGGGCATCGAAACCCTCATTTCGGGCACAGCTGTAGCAGCGGTGCCAGGCATGCTCTTGTTCAGGGTGGAAGGAGAAGGTAGGAGGAGGTGCGGCGTCCCCACTGGCTCTACCGAAGCACGACTCCCATCAAACGTGTCCAAACACGCTTCCTCTGTCTTCATCGTTCGACTGCACTGCAGCGTTTGATCATTCGCCTCACAAATGCCGGCATGTTGTTTTTGTTCGCAGAGTTTCCGCTCCCGTTTAGGTCATTTTGGTGGGCTGGAGGTCCACCAGTGCCTAGAGCTGAATGATACCGTTCACCTGAAACAGAGAAATTCTGACAGTTATGCAAACGGGTCTGGTTTGTCCACCCAAGCGGTGGCAGGAGTCTGACAGTTTCGTCCACACAGAGCCGACTGTACACTCCCCTTGCCGGCAGTGCGGGTTGGAGAACTGACTTTCCGCACCCCTGGGTGTCTGTTTGGCCTGACCGTTCTTTTGTGCTCCAGGCAGGTCGCAGGAGCGCAGGAGTAAACCAGAGATGGCGCAAAGAGGTGATGAGGAGGAGGAGGAGCCCTTCGAGGCGCCCACCATGTCTTTCGAGTCCTTCCTGACGTATGACGCCCCCACCTCCAGCAGAAAGAAGAAGAAGAAGCAGCCCCCTCGTCCTGCCCAGTTATCGCGGCCCAACCCCACCCCCCCCACTGCCGCCTCCATGCCCACCAAGCCGAGCAAGGTGAACGGGACACACAACAAACAGCCTGAACCTCCCGCAGCTCCTTCCCCAGTGCCCCCCATTGCAGAGAAACGCCGGAAGGTGAGTCGGGTCTTCTTAGTGTCGTCTTTGTCCTGGCGTGGGTTCAGCTTGTGGAACGATGGCCGACTGCACCACTCCGTCTCGTGATGTTTGCTGCCGCTCGTCTGCTGTGCCCTCAGGTAATTGATGTGGTTCCCACCCTTCCCGACATCCCCCTGCCAGCGATCCAGCCCAATTACAGGCCCCTGCCCTCTATTGACATCACCCCGCTGTCCCCACAAAGACGCAAAGGTACCGTGCGCTCAGCCCACCGAGTCAGCGCCTCAACCTTTCCGCTACTTATCCGTTTATCCACTTTCTTCTCCGGTTCTCCGTCGTTCTCCGTTCTTCGTGTTTTTCTTATTCAAATGCAAAATTGCGTTTCTGGTTCCCGTTGCTCTGCCTGCTTCAGTTCCTGTGTCGTGCGACGAGGAAGATGCCGGTTTCAGCGGACGGCGCCTGAACACAAAGACGGGCGTTTACTCGGGTTCGAAGACGGCCTACTTGCCCAAGATGATGAGTCTGTACGAACAGTGCATCCGGGTGCTGCAGAACAACATTGACTGTGAGTCCAACAAAACAGGGCGGGTTTGGGTGCATGAGATGCGCTTAGCCACCTGGTATGTGTGTATTCTGCAGACAGTTGGATTGTGCGTATTAGGTTGCATTGTGCATTAAGCAGGTGCGTGCATGTGTGTGTACTCCAGCAATTGAAGAGGTCGGCGGTGTCCCATTTGAGATTCTGGAGCCCGTTTTGGAGAGATGCACACCTGAACAACTGTTCCGCATTGAGCAGTGTAACCAGGTACAGCACACAGCTGCACTATCGCACTGACATACCCGAGCAGAGTAACTCTGGAGAGATTGAAGCTCATGGCATAGAGCAGCAGCTCAGATGATGCAGGAGTTTAAAGTACAGCATGGAACAGCACGATACGGTGTGCTGAGCCTGTAGACCCTTGAGCTCTGTGTCTCTCGCAGTGGTTCACGGAGGAGACAGATGAGCTGTGGATGCGCCACTGCCGCCGGGACTTCAAGAACGAGTCGCTGCAGCAGTATGAGACGTGGCGGGAAATGTACCTGCGTCTGCACGACGAGCGGGAGGAGCGGCTGCGCATGCTCACCCAGAACATCAGCTCAGCTCATGCCCAGCGGCCCAAAGGTAGCCTCCTGCCTGTGTCTCCCCCCAACCCCGCCAGGTGCTACAGCACGTCAGTGCGCGAGGTGAACTGTGCTGTTCTGTTTACCGTTGCACAGGTCGCCAGGTGAAAATGGCGTATGTGAATTCAGTCGTGAAGCCCCCGCGTGACGTCCGGCGCCGTCAGGAGAAGTTTGGCACAGCAGGTGGCAGCAGCGGCAGTGGCGCTGGATCCAGTTCCACTCACAGTCCAGTCCGGTGAGAATCACAAAGTCTCAGTCACATACAAGGGTGTGCGCTCCTGCCTTGCGCTTCCAAATCACCACGACTCTGTGGTACACCCCATGATTATTGATGATGGATGGTTGAGTGAACAGAGAAACTAGCATCTCCTCTGCTTTGTGTTACCTCCATGCGTTTCCCTGCCAGGATCAGACCAGCTGCCTCCTACAGCTCCCAGTCAGGAGACTCTGCCCAGCCCAGCCAGAGCAGCACCCCGCTGCCTGCCCGGTTGTCTGCAGGGGGTCAGGCGAGCGCCGGTGGGGGGCACGGAGCCAGAGACAAGCCGCAAGTTAAAAGTGAGTTTGTGATATGCGTGTGGGCGGGTGGGCATGCGCCCGGTGTCTTTCAGCTAACCCGTGTTTCTTCTTTCCTCACAGAAATCGCCCCTATGATGGCCAAAACTATCAAAGCTTTTAAGAACAGATTCTCCCGCCGATAGATGAGGATCATATCAGTGAGCGGGAAGAGGACAGAGGAGTGAGAAGCCGCGAAATCGTTTTGTTTTTAATAAAAAAAAAAAAAAAATCATGGGAATTCTGATAATACCCCGTCCCCTTTTAAAATGTACCTCCCTTTTCTCTGAAGCATTTCCCAGGGTACCTGGAAAAGTTCAAGCAAAAACACAGACACACACGCACTCATGCAGACAAGCTGTTGTGTTCAGTCCTCCCTGCTGCTTCACCCTATTATGTCTCCGTTTGCCCAGTGAGGTAGGCTGCTAGCAACAGGTGGCAAATGGTGGATGGAGATGTAGGGAGGGAGGGATAGATGGACTGACCTGCAGAGAGAGGGAGAAAGGGATGGATGGATGGATGGATGGATGGATGGGATGCGGACGTCCTGATGCCTCACTCTGCTGTATTTATTTCTCGGCTTGGGAACCTGATTCTCTGTGACTGGGACCCCAATAGATGTGGATCAACATAGTAATTTTAATAGATTTTAATAAATGTTATATGGACATTTTTAATAAAATCGACCAGTTTGCCCTTGAAGTGAAATTGGATTCTTATTTTGCCCCTTGTGAATTTATTGCTCATGCTTTCGTTTTAGGCTGGAAAGTCCAGTTCATTCACTTTTGTTTCATTACCAGAATCAACAGCGGAGTTTCTCGTTGAGGTAAGATGCCACAAGAGTGCATTTCAGGGGGAAAGGGGCCTCAGTGGTTCAACGTTGCTCCTGTTTACCAGGTTAATGTCGATTCCCCCAAGTTGTTAGGTTTGCTGCTGTTGGCACCTAGGTGCCCAAGCCCTCTTTAGCGCAACACCTTCCTGCCTACTGTCGAAGAGCCGCCATTGTGCTGCAGCTGAAATGATTAAGTGGACGTTCAGGTGATGCACCTGACTGCTAAAATTACCATCTTTACCTTGTTTACCTGACCAAAGGCCTTAGATGAGGTCACTGGTTTTTGCACATCACCAGTGAAAGAAGGAAGAGGGCTGTCCAAAGTTATCGATATCCCCATTTGGCCTTAAAAGCTTGCAATACCTGGAACGATGCGGAACAAACATTTTCAATGACTTATTTTTGCCTGTCCATTTGGACCCAGACTAGCGATAAGTATTCTGCTGTTGTGTCCTCTGAGCATTTTCATCAACGTTCACGGCATTGTAGCGGGTAGAACCAAGAAGCTGAGCTCGAATTCCACTTTTACCGCAGTCCCGTTAATCGAGGTACCCGCCCAGTATTGATGTGGTAGGAAAGGCCTGCTGTATAAATGTGTAAATCGCAGTAAAGTTAAACACCAAGAAACCCCGAAGAGCTGACGTCCAGATGTGAATACGAATCTTGGGAGTCATGCAGGAAATACTGCCCATGGTTAGGGAGCGGTACATCAAGTTGCTAAAACATTTCGCGGCTGCTACCAAACAACCAAATGGTGGAGTAGAAGTCGGCCACTCCTGGTAGTTTACAGAGCGAGTGCGTAAAACGGTGGCGCCTCAGCTGCCCCGGCAACCGTGCACCTAAGGACAGGATGCCAAACGTTGTGCTAACATGGTGGACTAAAGGTGGTTCCCACAGCGCCTAGCCCTGTACCAGTAGGAGGGGTGAAGCACCGTGCTGGACACTGCTGCAGGCCTCCAGAGTCCTCTCTGACCCCAGAAACGGCTCGGCATCATTCAGTCCCCCCGGAGAACGTTGCGAGAAGCAGTAAACATTACTGCAAAGTCCATTTCACATTTAGCACTTTTATTTTTGATTTGGGGGGGGGGGCAACGCAGCTCAATTGAAGTTAATTCAATTTTCACGGCTGTCACGAAGGGGAAGATTTAAATGTCAAAACAGGTAAATGTTAATATAAAAATACATATTTGTATAACAAATAGCAAAGAAAAGAAGAAATTATTCACATTGCAAAGTAGAGTGACAGTAAGGCGCGGTGTAGAGCTACGACTTTGGCTCGCTCTGGGCTCCGTACTGGGCCTGCTCCATCTCAAAGAGCAGCTGATGGATCTTGAACTTTGCCAGGGATTTCTGCTGCGGAGGAAGCTTCCTCAGCATGTCGGTGACGGTCTGGGCAAACCTGGCGTCTTCATCCACGCTCTCTGTCATCGGCTCGTCCCGGCGCCTCTCGAAGCCCTCCAGCCGGGAGTCGAGGAACTCGTCGTCGTCCGACTCCAGCTTTGTCTTCCTGGACACCTGGGGAACGTTCACGGCAGAGCTGAAACAAGCTGGCAGGGTGGCATCCACACGCGTGTACATCTACGTGTCGGGTTGCGAGGTTCGCTTCCACGGAAGTCCCGCCGTTCGTCCTTGTCGCCCTGTGATTCCCGTGTCTGTGTGTCAAGGCGCTACGCCAAGTTTTGGGGTTTATAGATGCTTTAACTGTTTGCACTTTTTACTTCCCACGAACGTTCTTGTGAGTTATGAGGACTGTGCTCACCATGTTCTCGCAGCTGTAAAGATACAACCACTTTCTCTCAAGCGTTTACATATGACGGGTCTCATAGTTTCCATGTTTGTTTCTGGTGTTTCAGACATGGGCAAGGTGCATTGTTTTCCGCGGACACTCCTACCACAGGTCAGACGTTAAAGGACTACAGTTTCCAGGGATGTTTCGTAAGTGTGTACACATGTAGGGCTGAGGTGTTTCTTTTTTGTTGCTCTGGGCTTTCTCCGAAGTGTGAACGGATACCGAACGTTCAAGCCACAGTTGGGAAATGTGAGGCTACGTAGTTTTTCTGCGCTCTTGTGTCACGGAACTTGTCGCTCGCCCTGCCCGCCCGTCGTCGCCCCGCCTCCCGCCGCCCCGCCTCCCAGCTTCCCGCCTCACCTCCTCCGACTCGGACGAGTTCCTCCTGAACTTGCCGGGCTTCACGAAGCTGGAGAGCCAGAAGAGGGTAATGCAGATGTACGGCATGTCCGAGTCTCCGGCCGCCGCCGCCGCCTCCCCGACGCGCCCCTCCATCCTCTTGGTGGCCTTGACGAAGCGGTCGCGGAGGCACTTCCACTTGTGGCGACAGTAATGCTCGTCCGTGCCCAGGATCTTGGCGATCTCACGCCACGAGTTCATGGTCATCTGGCTGTTCTTGTAGTCCTTGAGCGACGAGTCGTACAGGTTCCTGTACTTGCGCACCTCCTCGGCCAGCCGCTCCTCGAACTTGTCCATGTTGCGCTTGTTGCGCCGCTGCACTTTGGCGGACGCGTCCATGTCGGCGGGGCGCGACGGGGCAGCGGCTGCGCACGTGCACGGGCTTCGCGCCGCGGCGGCTCCGGCGGCTCCGGCTCACGGGGGTCCAAGTCGGTCGCACGACTTCGGAGCTGAACGCGGCCCCCGCTCTCCTCCCCTGGGCGTCGCTCCGCCGTTTATTCGCCCTTTTCTTCCTCTTTTTCTCCTTCTTCTCGCTGCCGTCGCGCCGTTTTTCGTCCGTGCCCGGCGCGCGCCAGCCCGCGCGGACCGCTCGACTCGCAGAGATGGCGCGCGCAGCTTGCGCGCCCGCGCGTTTTGGTCGCATTGTGACGTAGCTCGCCTTTTTTTTCTTTTTTTTTCTGCGCGCCGGCGCGCGCCGCCACATCCGCGCGGTCGTCCCCCCCCTCTTTTCTGTTCGGTTCGTCGAAAGACAGTAAATAAAATTAAAGGTGTGCAGAAGAGCTTCGACACATTAAACGACTTAGGTAATGTTGAACTTTTTAATCGAGGCCCGGTTATCATTTCATTCGTTTTTCTAAATTCGAAGAATAACTATCGGCGGTGAAAATATATAGCGTTATATACTATACTGGGTTTTCCCAGTCGAAACAATACAGTGTGCAGATTTGGAACTAAATATACTTTAAAATGTTGAGGTTCTGAACTGGACTCCAGATCATTTATACCCATGAAGACGAACCTTTTAAGAAATTGTCAAACAATACATTTTTTTTTTACTGACTTGTAACACAATGGTTGTGGGGGAAATTAACAGTCGTGTCTTTGTAAGTAACCTTAGACAAAAGTGTCAGTTTAATACTGAATAGTAAAAAAAAAAAAAATGTAAATATGTGCTGGCTAATCTCGGAGCGATTTTAAACTTTTAACCAGTTTTTCCAGTCATTGCATAGCGACTGCCTCACCGACCAGCGTGAGCTGTCCCAAGACCTGTCTGAACAAAGTCAGTTCTACGAACACATTTACTCTTAAATTCGAGGTAAGATGCCTCTACGAAGCGGAGGCGCCTCAAAAACAGCATTTTATGATGCAAAAGTGAAGTGGCGCCCCAACCCCCAAACAGCGAGAAAGGGACGTGAGAGGCGCCGCCACAGGCGCCTCCTTCTCTCGCCGTGGTCTCCAGTTCGCACGTGGTTGCATTTCTGCCTCCTCAAGTGAAGACTTATCTTGTTTTACTTACTTTATGCTTTTAAATGTAACACTGAACATCGGCATGTTGCACCGACGATTTGTCAACGTTCCTTCTGTTCGATAGCAGGTAAAACTTACGGGTTTTGGGTCTTAGAAAGGTACTTAAAGGTAGTTCTAAACTTTCTGCTTATCTGAACATTGCAGATCGCTGGGTGTCTCTAAATGGCTTTCGTAAAGCGCGAACTCATTGCGTATTTTGGATTAAAAAAAGCGGGTGTTATTGACGATCACGTGGTCTGAGTCGCTCCCACAAGCCGCGTTCATAAAAGCGCCCAGTGTTGCCGTCTTTCTGATTGGACCGTGAAAATCACATGTCTCCAGAAATCACATTGGTGGAGTGTTTACAACAGGTTGGCGCCTTATTGGACCATTCCAGTCACGTGGCAAGTAGCGCCCGCGCGAATCAGGCTTGTAAGGAGTTGACTAGTGTTACTTGATTGGCCAGTGAGTGTCACGTGCGCTGATGCTTCCCCCCCGAATCACATTGAGAGATGTTCAGTCGCTTGTGACAAGACTGAGGGAAGAAGCGCGTTTGTTTTTGTCCTGGAGCTGAGGCGCTCTTTAGAGCTTTGGGAAATGTCCGGTCACGGACACGGTCATGGTCACGAGTGCGCCTGCGAAGGGGAGCAAGAACCGGCCGAACGGGGCTTTGAGTACGGCTTGTACCGGCGCATTGACATCGAGAAACTGCAGTGCCTGAACGAGAGCCGAGACGGCGACGGGAAACTCGTGTTCAAGCCGTGGGATCAGCGCACAGACCGGGAGAAGGTACTGTACGTTGTCTAATTAACTTTAGGCCGAGCTGTCAAATTTGTACGCTTTGGATTTCGTGTTATGTTTCGGACGTGCTATACGTTTGAGTGCAACTGCATTGTTGCAATCGCCATTTTGGCTCAAGTGCGCCAAGTTTCTCAAGTGTATTGGTCTGAAAACCTGTCGTGATGCAATTCACCAGTAATAATTTTGTTAAATGTTACACTTTGAAAACCGCAGGTTGACCATGTTTTTAAAACATATTTGTTTAGGAGCAATTTAAATTTGTCAACTTTAAGTTTCGTCTTCCGGTATAATTTGCATGAGGTTTCTATGAATTTACTGGAACTGTTTTTTGAGATGATGGACAAGGTACAATAAAAATAAACTTTTAATGTATTTCCTTTGTTATGTTCTGCAGTTTGTGGAGAGTGATGCGGACGAGGAACTTCTGTTCAATATTCCGTAAGAAAACCTTATTTTTTCAAGCTTTCTTGTTGCTTTTGACCCACACCAACTCGATGCACTAGTTTTTGTCCACCTTCTGTGTGGGATCCATTAATCAGCTCAGTCTCAGTAACAGACACCTTGAGTCAAATGAGACTGTTCTCAAGGAGACCCTCTCTGTGTCTCCTCTCCTGTCTATTTCCTGTCATGACTTTTTATGAATATGTGTTTACTTTGTTTTTTTTTTTCAGGTTCACAGGTAGTGTTAAATTGAAAGGCATCATCATCGCTGGAGAAGCTGATGACACTCACCCTGCTGAAATGAGACTGTGAGTGACACTGTCTGCCTGGCTACCTGATGTCTGCTACTGGCTTGAAGATTATTTTGGTGCAGTACTTGATTCAAGCCAAAGTGGCTCGGGTGCACTCTGGTAATGCTGCTGTGGTGACACTGGAATATGGATCTGAAGTGTGGTACAACTGCATTTTTTTGTTGTTGAAGTACTGCGAAAGGGCAGGTCAGAGAGTAAAGCGTGTGAGTGAAAGAACTCTGTCATTTTACAGGTTTAAGAACATCCCTCATATGTCGTTTGACGACACAAGCAGAGAACCAGAGCAAGCGTTTCGACTGAACAGAGACCCGTTGGCGGAACTGGAATACCCAACCAAGTGAGACAACATGTATCGGGCAACCCTTTTGTTCCCAAACATTCGTGCTGCTGAAAAACCATTTGTTTGTAGATCCACACACCTGTTCTGTTTAGCTTATGAACATTGCACCTCAAGAGGTTTGGGGTAAACAAAAGAGACAAGCTGGAGTAGTGTTTTCGGTGTTTAAGTTTGTACCTCCCTTGGATCTGTTGTTTTCAGACATTTGCAGCTTGAATCGCACTGTCAAATGACATATCCCGTTTCCCTCAGGATCACACGATTCTCCAACGTCAACCACCTGTCCATCCATCTGTCGAGGAACTTTGGTGGCGAGTCAACACGAGTATACTATATTGGCCTCCGAGGGGAGTATACAGAGGTGTGTGAGAAGCTGTTCATTTTATTTATGTGTGTGTGCTCATTTTTATTTCATACTCTGTGAACTTTTTTTGAATTTGATACTTTATTTGGAAACATTCTGGCATGCATAGAGAATAACCACCCTCCCAATGCATCCTCATTACTGAATGTTTGCACTGATCATTGATTCTCACCTATTATTTATCTTTCTGTTTGTTCATATGTCTTCTATTCTATTTATTCACCTGTTTATCCACTTATCTCTTCAATTTGTGCTGTGTTGTCGTCATACTAGTGTAGTGTCCATTATAATGTAGGAGAAACTGTTTATTATGCCTTGCTACATATATAAAGTATATAAAAAGGAAGTGAGACATAAATACCTGCATTCAGAGGCAAAATGGAATTCCAAGTTGTTGTGCAAAGCATATGTAAGTATCTCCAGGGTCTAACAAATATGCATTTTTTATGTGCAGAAACGGAGATTGCCAAAGAAAAGTTGCATACTTTTAAAAAATTATTTATTTTGGATCTTGCAGAATATTTTATCAGCACTTTTGCATTCAGTTGTTCCTTGTACAGAAAAATAATTTACAAGAGAAAATGTTAAATCCTTTGTCTGTTCCAGGCGCACAGACACGAGGTGACTATTTGTAACTACGAGGCTGCTGCAAACCCAGCAGATCACAAGGTGGAAACCATCACGCCGCAGACACACTTTATCTCCTGACTAAGCGATGATGCATGAATGAAGGAGTGAGAGAAAATGCTTGAGGTGCTGTGCTTGCTGGAGTGGAGATCGTACAAAAGCGTGAGACTTGTGCATGAAGCAGGTAGATGGACTGACCAGCAGATTAGCCAACAGTGGGTCATACTTGGGCTGTTCTGTACCTCGAACATGGGCTGACTGTTTGTTCAGCTGTAAACATTGTTCTATTTACAATAAAGCGTGGTCGCTTGAAGACTTTTCTGAATCGCTCGCAAAACATTATTTTGGTGTTTTGTCTAAAGCAGAACAAAACTTGACATTTGAAACTGCATCCACCGTGCCTCTCTCACATTTCAGAGTAACCGAGCGCACCGGCAACTTGCTTCATCTTTGCAAACTGTAGGTGACAAATCTCATTCCTTAACTGTTATGAAATATAAAAACGTTCATTCGCATCAGAGGGAGAGACGCGCGGTCGCCAAAATATTCGTCTGACGCTGCTGCTCACGCACGAACTCTGCTGCACTGCGCATGCGCCGCACGTCACTTTGACTAATTAAATTGTGAAATACATAAATTCCTCTGCGGCAAACCGCAACGGGCCGTGCTGTGGTCGTACTGTATGGGGGATTTTGTAGTGCGGTGTTTGAGGAGGATTTACATTTCAAGCACCGGGATGGCGAGAAGTCTTCTGAAAGACACTCCTCAGCAATGACTTGACGCTGCCTCGAATTCTGTTTGGTTTGTAAGGGGGGGGTGGAGTTTGGCTCCGCAGCGCACGATTTGCAGAAATAACCAAAGTTAAAATTCAAGCCGCCTTGCTTACCAGTAATGACTTCCGACGGAAATGAGTGCCGTGACGTCACTTAAGGGAAGCCCGCCCCTGGCCCCGCCTCTCCCCGGCTCCTGTACCGGAAGTTCCGTCGTGATCTGGGACAGCGAGCGGTGAGACGACGGTGAGTATTGCTTCGTCCCGTCCGAACCGAGCCCGGCTATAGCCGACTGTCGGCGCAAGGCGTGCGGACACCGGGGAGGGCGCTGGGAGGGCGCTGCCGCGCCGACGCGCGCTTCCTTCTGCCTGCAATGAGGCCCGAGGGCGATGGAAGCTGGGAGACAATGCGGTTCGGCCGAGTGACGGCTGCTGCTGCGCGCCGTCGGATTATCGCGGGGCCGCGCTTTTTCCGTCTTTGATTCAATCTGGGGATTTGGATCCTGTCCGACTCGCCCCCCCCCCCTTCCCCTCAGGGTCACGCTACCCCCCCGGGAGGCCGAGATAAGCTGCTTCTGCCGCCCTTATTACGAGAGCCATTGTTTCTCACCCACCTCCACCCCCGGTCCTCTGTGTGTGAGGAGGACTTCACACTCGGCAGTGTTACCCCCTGCGGAGTGTCACGCTGCCGAGATGCCCTCTTTCTTTCCTTGTCTCCCTCCTTAGGTCGACTTCCATGACATACTCATGTGCTGCAGTGTTATTTTTGTCCTGTTTGTTAAGCCACAGCCCTCTGAGATGCGGTGAACCCAGATTACTGTGATTATTGCTGGTATGGCGATGGCTGTCGCCGAGTCGGAGAACACGGTGTGTGGAGGATCCGCCGACAACCACAGGACACCGATCCCAACGAGATGTGCCCGTTGCTCTCCCCGGTGCTTCTCCCTTGTTCACAGATTTCATTCAGATGTCCCGGTGTCACTCGAACAGGAAGTTGGCAGCGGGGCTTGTGTCACATCTCCGACCGTCACCGACAGATGCTTTGGTGAACAAGGTGTCTTTGTGGGGAAATTGTCAGGGAGCGAGACATGAATTGGACCCTCGTGGTCGCGTCTTTAATGGCAGTCAGATGGAAACTCGTGATGCTAACGCAAAGGCCAGACATCCACACACAGCCCTATTCCTACAGCGGTGACCTCACACTCAGACCGTTCTTGTTTCCGACACGCTGGGGCATTACACGCACGTGTGACTGGAGGTACCGAAGCACCCGAGTCCGTGGGGAAGGATGAACACACACCTGATCAGGGCAGCATTTTTAAATCCTTAAATATAAAACTCACGAGATGTACACTTAGCAAAGTGTAGCCTTTGGATATTCGGGATGTAAATGAGATCCTGTCTTGTTAAATTTGAACTTTCACGGCTTCTAGACTTTTTTTTTGTTATCGAGTTGAGGACATTTTTGTCCGAATGACTTACCCTGCTGACCACCTGGGTTTACTTGTATCTTCATTTGGTCCGGGTAACCTGTGTCCGCCTCCGCGTATCCACCTGTTTGCTGTGACCATTTGACTGTGGGTGGGCTTTGCAATGTTCTTCAGTTGAGCTGGTGTGTGTGTGAGAGCAACATCGTTCACCAGAAACCAGGTTGCAAAAAAGGAGAGGAAAAAGTGACGGAGACACGGCTCCTCACATGGTTGAGGAGGAGCCTTGAGCAGAGGGATGCCCCCCCCGCGGGAGGTTTTCAGACCCCTTAAATCCTAATTAATATGGAACAGGTAGCACAGCGGGTCAAGACTTCAGCGGCGGGCTGCTCCCTGCACCTCTGCACTTCTTCTCCTTTGAGGAGTTTTCTTTTTCTCTGCTGTTGTGGAAAGGTACTTTACTGGCTGTTAAAATAAGCACTGGGAAAAAGTGTAAAATTATAAGCTGCGTCAATCGCTTTGGATTATGGTGTCTGCTGAAAGCCCGTGTGTGTGGGAAAGAAAGGAGTGGGTAGGTGTGTGATGTACATGTAGTTGTGTAGGTAGATGTGGAACGAGGTTGGGGTAGTCAATAGCTTTCAGGGAGGGCTGTGTGTGTGTGGGGGGGGCGTCATTGTGATTATACCATCCTCTGTTCACCCTTTTCAGTGTTTTTCCTGACCTTGCTGTTTCTCTCTCTCTCTGTTGATGGAGGTCATTTTAAAGGTGGATCGACTTACTGTGACTCACTGCCTAATCTCTGTCACCCACGCTGTTGTGATCATAATGTCGTTTTCGTTATTCCCCCCATCAGTTGGTCTCCTATCCCACCCTCCTGCACACTAGATATTACCCGAGTTTGTACCTTTGCTCTATCTCGGCTTCTGCCCTTTCGCTGTGAACTGTCTAAGCTGAAAAGTAATTTTTGTTCAAAAAGTTTGCGAGATTCTTGGCATCAGCCTATGCCTGCAGTGACCTAGTGAGAAAGAAGCCTGTACTGTTGTCCACTTATCACAGCTGGCTGAGTGTTGAGCCTCAGAAGGGGGCGTAGCGGTTAAAAATTCTTCTTGCACTAAAGGGAACCATGTTCCAATCCCACCTGCTGCAGTATCCTTGATCAAGAAACTTACCTTGAATCGATACAGTAAAAGTTACCCCGTTGTAAAAAATAAGTAAATCACTGTAAGGTAGGTTAGTATTGTATGTTGCTTCGGAGATGAGTATCCGATGGAATAAATAATAATAATAACTAAAGGTGCTGAACACCTGTAGCAGGAGAAAGTGGTGAATTTCTTGTCTTTTTTAGAAAGCCAGAATCCAGCTCAAGTGAGTTTGTGTGTATACACGGAACTTATGAGCGTAAGCCAAAAAAGCTGACATTTTTTTTTATTACACCCAAGGAGTCTTTTTTTTTTTTTTTTTTTTTTCCCCCCCTCCCGTAGTGTAATTTTCAGGTGTCGTGTCCTTTACTTATGTGTTACCATGAAGGTGTGAGTGGGCTGTTTCTTTGCCAGATCCTATTACCACCTGAGGTCATTGAATTAATAAGCTTCAGGATCTGCTGACAAGGAGATGGACACAGGTCTGCCTTTAGAGGGATGTAGAAGTAGGAGAGGTTTCATTTGCCTCTTTATGAATATTATAAAGCTATCTGTATCAACAGTAACAAATATTTACAACTTTAAAATGAGAAAAACAGTTCATGCTAATTATGTGCCGCTGTCATATTTTTTAAGGTTCGCTTTGTCATTCTTCCTTATACAGGTGTAGAGGAAAACGAAATGTAGTTTTTCCTGAACCATGGAACACAGTACACCGAACAGGTAGCATAACCACACAGGACAACACAGATAAATGAAGAACTAATAAATAAATACAAACTATAATAAATCAATAAATAGATAATACAGAAAGCAATATAAGAGGATCACTGCAAATAGTAGTGATTATACGGGGGGTTGCTGGTGGTCATCAGGTCCTTAGCTGGAAAGTACATGGTTGGAGTGGAGAAACATGGCAAAGAAAATCAAAGGCAATACTGGGGAAAAAACAGACAAATAGAACAGTGCTGTTGGACTGGAGAAACTGCTCCATTCTTGTGCACCACCGTGATGCCTAAATCTAAATTCTAGGCATAAAGGTCTTTGTTATGTCATCAGTCTGAGATGGTCTGACATCCCATCCAGGGTGTCCAGCCTAGACCTCCCCAACTCAAAACCAAGACACAGTGGTTAATGATAATGGGCAGCTGGAGAAATGGATGGATATACTGCATTATCTTTGTTTAAACCGGTGCTTTGTCTTTCTACCGGGCTCCTGCTCTCACTTCTTTTCTGTACCTCTGCTTCTGCTGTGTGTCATCTTTGGTTTTTCTCTCATCTGCTGAAAAACAGAGAGGCTGCACGCAGGCAACCTTGCGTGAATGCATTTAGTCCTGGTTTGTGTGGCCACTGCAGCGTGTGCCTCAGGCTCTTATATTTCAGAGCAGCTCAAAACCTGGATAGCAACAGTTTAAAACAGTCATGGGGGGGTGGGCTGAACTTAGATTATTTTACACCAGATGTTATAAAAAAAAAAAAAAAAAAAACAGTGTTGGTGAACAGGTGTGCCTTTTGAGGACTGCAACATCTCCAGCCAGGTGTAAACCTGTTCTCCTCTCCCATCCAGCACCCTCTACAGTGTATGTGTGGCAACAATATGTCTGCGCCGCTGCTCGCCGAGGCTGTGACGGTGTCGGGGATGGAGAAGGAGACCGCAGCGGTGAGACAGCGTTTTTACATGCGTTACCATGCTTTGGCACACGTTATAGAACTTCCGTGTCACTTCGGGAACCTCGGAACGGCATTTGCAGCAGAGCGTAGTGCTTTTTGTGGTCTGGCTACTTGCCGTACCTTTGCATTCTGGATTTGTGTACGTTGAGCTGTTGCGGCTAACTTTTTCTATCAGGGTTGTTGGAAAAGATGTATGTTTTGCTATCGATTTGCTTGGTGGAAGTGTTGACATGGATCGCTGAGAAGTGTGTTCCTTTTTTTAGGTCATCTTCCTCCATGGCCTGGGAGACACTGGGTGAGCACCTTGCCATCTGCCCATTTCCTAAAATGTCGTGATATGTTACTAAAAAAACATTTTATACTGGGAATAAAAATGCAAGTGAACTAAGTGATGTTATTTAGTCACTAGCAACAGATAGCAACATGAATGCTGTTCTCTCTCTTCTCTCACGCTCGCCGACAGACACGGCTGGGCGGATGCCATGACGGCGATCAGGCTGCCGTACGTGAAGTACATCTGTCCTCATGCGTAAGTCTTCGTGCTGCACCTTACAGAAGAAGTTGTTTCTCGGTCAGGAGCTGTTTCCTGGTGACGGTCACTTGGGCCTATTGCTGCTCTCACAGCATCAGTTATTTACCTCCCTAAAATTGACCCGATCATGAATTCCTGCATTAGAGTTCTGTCCGCTGCTCACTTGGGGTATTATGGGGTTTCCTTTAAAAGTTCCTTGGTGATCTTGGCTTCGGCCAGGAGTAATAGCAGATGTGCTGTTTCTTTGCTCGTTTTTGGACTTGTAAAAAACCCGTTTTTGTTAATACAAATTAGGTTTGTATGTTTCTTTAAAACTGCCTTTGCTTTGATGAGTGCCTCCTTCATTGCATGTACTTTTTTGGTTTGTCTTTTTGTTCCCTTTGACTGCCTGTTGGCCCAGTTTGTTTCCAGCCCCACCGTTGCTGAGTTGGGTTTCGTTTTATATTCTTTCAGACCTCGAATTCCTGTCACTCTCAACATGAAGATAACTATGCCTTCTTGGTGAGTGTGCTCGCTCGCATGTCATTTACTTTTGTTTGCATAGTTTGGGTAGTCCGTATCTTACTTTATGAGGTACGCGACATCTGTAAGACAAACAGTATAAATGTTTGATGCACTTATTTTTGATCAATTAAATAGCCACTCATTATTGGGCTAAACAAGGTTTTATCTGCAGGTTTGACCTGATGGGCCTCAGCCCTGACTCCCCAGAGGATGAGGCTGGAATCAAGAGAGCTGCAGAGAACAGTGAGCGCAACTCCATCCATCACCTGAACACCGAGCTCCAGCCACAGCAGCTTTTTCTCACTCTTTAATGCTTGTCTCGCCCACAGTTAAGGCCATCATAGACCATGAGGTGAAGAACGGGATCCCAGCGAATCGCGTGCTCCTGGGCGGGTTTTCTCAGGTGGGGGGGCTGCTTTTCTCATGCTTCAAGTCTATGACTCTGTGACAGGATCTTTCATAGAGTCACAACAAGGAAAATGAATGATGTTTGCAACAAAAAAAAAAAAAAAAAGCAGATTTAAGTTTCAAAATGGGTTGATCCAAAGCAGCAGGGTGATTAAATATAATGGCTTCTATGAGATATTTTAAAATAGCTTTTTAATTAGGTTAGTGTTTCTTAGCTTGCTTTTTAGCGACAGCAGGGTAAGATAAACTGTTGTATTGACTGTGTACATTAATGGTCAGTTGCTTGATGTTTACATGAAGAAAAAAAACTGTTTTCAGTAAGACTTTGTTTTAAAAAAAAGTTTGTTTTATGAGATGTATTTGTCAGTAATTAATGTTATACGTTGGATTTTCAGTCTTTCTCGATTGTTCCGTAAACTTGCCTCTTTGCCACCAGGGCGGCGCTCTGTCTCTTTACACAGCCCTGACCTGTCAACAGCAACTTGCTGGCGTGGTCGCGCTCAGCTGCTGGCTACCACTTCACAAAACCTTCCCCCAGGTACGTTTTGACTACAACAGAAGAACAGGTTACTAAACTGGAATTGAGATTGTTTTTTATTTATTTTATTTTTATTTTTATGCACTTTGAAAATATTAGAAAGTCTGTGTAAATGAACGAATGTGTCTGGCCCAAAGCTGCGTTAGTTACACGCTGACAGTAGAGACACTGTTATCAGGCTGTGTTTGCTTGGGTGTCCCTCGTATGTCCACTTAGCCACGTCTACGTCATATCCTTCCCACCCCACTGTTTTCGGTCAACGTGCGCCATCTCTTTTATCCTCCAGGCCGCCAGCGGAAGTGGCAACAAGGAAACTCCTATCTTGCAGTGCCATGGGGAGATGGACCCCATGATACCTGTGCAGTTTGGGGCGATGACTGCAGAGAAGCTGAAGACCATTGTCTCGCCTGAGAAAGTTTCCTTCCGCACTTACCCTGGCCTCATGCACAGCTCCTGCCCACAGGTATGTGGTGTGCGTGTGTGAGTACCATCACATGTGCAGACGGTTCAGTTCACACAGGTGTTGCTGTTTGGGTCAGATTCGGGTGTCCTGCAGAGATGCCCTCAGCAACCTTTGTCAACGTTCAAGTTCGGACGCAGAGCGAGGACAATGAATGAGGGTGTAGACGGCGTACGCCAAATGTAGTGAAAAGCGCTTCTAACGTTTTGCTCTCTTTACTCTACAGGAGATGTCTGCGGTGAAGGAGTTCATCGAGAAGCAGCTGCCCAGAATCTGACCTCACTTTGACCCCACTGTGACCCCAGACAGTGATCTCTCACCTCTGACTTGCCATTCTCCCACAGGAAACAGCCATGAGCGATGCTGTGTTCTCACCCATACCAATAGTCACAGACAGACACGCCCACATACACACACATTCTACGTCAACATACGTACAAGTGTATTTAGACACACGCCTACTGTAAAGCGAAACATTTTTACACACAGAATTTTAACAAATGGTTCTTTCTTTTAACACGAACCCTGGACAGGTGAACTCGGGCAGCTCAAACACTGTACACACCGCCTGTAAACGCACATTGTCAACACACACTGAACCGCACGCACTTTCCTCCGTCTTACCGCTGAAGGGAGTATCGCTAGCGCACCAGACGTCTCGTGAATAATTTTCTCACGCCATTCATCTGTCTGCTCTTTATTTTTCTTTTCCCTGGAGCTTGATTCTCCATCTCTCCATGTTCCGATCTGGTTCTCCCCCTGCTGTGCTGTGTGTGTCAGTAAGTGGGTCAGTTTACAGGCTATTTCCGGTTTATCAAGGCCACCGACCCTTCCTCGGCCTCACTCAGGTTTAAGGGAACGATGCCCCCAGAAGCCTGTAGTTCTGGTTACGAGGCCTGCGTACGCACCCGTCTAGGGTGTCCTGGGCAGTGCCGTTCTGCAAACGTTACCCACGGTGCATTGCTGCTGTGGCCTTCTCCTGTCATGGAAGTTGGCAGTGCTGCTCATGGGATATGCTCCTGCCTGTACTCAAATCTCACACGAGTTTAAACATATTTGAATAAAACAAACTAATGGTTAATTAAAGTTTGTCCCATTTCTGCTTCTGGACACATTTGAACTTTTTTTTTTTTTTGTGGCCACATTGATCTTGTTTTTGTGTTTTCTTTATAACAACTTTTTTTGACTGCTGGTTCCTTTTGAGAAATTTAAGCTCAAAAACTCACTTCTTGGGTTTAGAAAGGGACACAGAAATACCGGGCAAAGTTTCTCTTTGACTGGCTGCAGCAGTGACTTGTCTGTACCGAGCACAAGAAATAATTTCCTCACACTGTTTCAGACTCTGGAATGTACTGCGCAAAGTGATTTAGGGTAGTACGCTTAACACACGTCTTATCTTGTTTGGTCTGGATAGAATATTTAACTTTTTCGAAATATTGGATTCTGGGTAAGTCACCAGACTACCTATTGCGTTTTTTAATCGAAATAAGCGTCTGGAGTCGGTACCTGGCCTATGCTACATTTCGCACTGTCGCTGTCAATCGATTGTCTTATTGTGAATGTTTACCTACGATGCAACTGGAAAGGAAGTTCTTTCTCAGTGCTGAGAATCTTGCCACTGAGTGACTTCACAGAAAGCCACGGAAAATAGGGTCTGTGAGGATTTTCAGGCCGTCTCCCTCGAACATTACCTCTTACGCAAAACTACTTGAAACTGGAAATTAGATGTCTCGGCTCCCATATAGATTGAACTGACCCAACCTACTGACACCCACAAGTCATCTTAGGGTTAAAGGTCAGAGTTCAATATAAGTCATGCTGTCACGCTTTAAAATTTCTACACTAGAGATCAAGCCTGGTGAAAAAGCAAGTCATAGTGAGTTAAGCTTAGAAGTAGGAGTTTACCTGCAGCGAGCTGCAGAAACAAGGTGTTCCAGTAGATTTCTGCATTCCCCCACCCCCTCATGTTCTTGCAAGTTAGAATTTGGTTTTAGTGCCAGAACAAACAGGAAAAATGTACAGTACTTCTTCTGATGTCTGACTGTCGCGCCATCCTTCTGCTGTGGCGTAAGCCAGGCTGTAGAGCTTCTAGGGCTTCTCTTGCCACCTGTGGCTCCCTTGTTCTGCTCTGCTGCAGCCTTGGTCTGACCGTCCGGTCTAGTGTCACCCCGAGTCGACGGTCCGACAGGGTTGCTCGACAGAAGGTGGTTTGGGCTCCTTTGCGGAGGAGCGGCGAACTCTACCGTTTGACTTTATAATTTATGGGTGAAAAGTTTCGGCCCAGTCTTGGTGCGGGCAGCTCGGGGTTACGCTTCAAGCATATCAGATTGTGAGTTTTTTCTGTTTTTTTTTTTTTTTTTTTATAAATTTCTTATTGGTTGTTATCGCTTTAAGGTGATGCTGTCATATTTTGTCAGTTTTGTTCACTGACTATAAATATATTAAGAGTATAAACCGGGGAGCAGTCAGTGTTTTTGCTTTTTTTTCTTCTTCTAAAGACACCTACGTATATATGAAATTAAACGGCTCAAATACAAGAACGGTTGTATTAAAATGTATTAAATATTTATTTCTGCTACGTTGACCGCCCAGCAGCTGCCTTATGATTTATCCCACAGGCAGGCACCTAAGACAATGGCGATGAACTAAAGGTCTTCCCTGGTCAGAACAGCGCAAAATGGCTGTCGCTCGCGCTTCACCGCGCACTTTCCCGCCTATTGGGAATGCACGCGCGCACGGGCCTCTCCCGCCTTCGCGTTGTTTGGCTTCTGACGTGAAAGTATTATTGGTTATTTTTAAAAGCTTAATACTAGCATTACGGTGGAGTTTATAGTTTTATTTTGGATGAAAGAAAGGCAGAGCGAATTGTTTGTCTCTGCAGAGAGTAATGCTGACACTAAAAATTGCGAAGCGGGCGAAGAAGCCTAATGGGGACGGTATTTGATCGCGAGGTAAATGTTTTTTCTGCGTCTCGTCTACACTTAATATGTCATTTTTTTATAACCTCAATAACCATAAAAACGGTTCCCGTTTGGTTCAGAAAGACCTTTACAAACGCTATACAATTTTAAAGCTCTTTTAAACTAGGATCTGAAAATGTCTGTAGCTCTTCCGCGAGTTTCAAAATTACGTGCTATTAACAGGCAAACGAAAACGCCTATAAATGCCTATAAAAGTATTTCGTTCACATATCTTACACTAATAATAGACAGGGAAGGCCAAGTTTTCAGACTATTGAAAAAATTTAACAGTCCAGCTCCAAATACATATTGAGTGTCAGTGAGTATAAAAGTAAAACACAGCTGACACATAATAATAATAATAATAATAATAAAATATTTTATTATTATTATTATTATTATTATTGTAAGTAAAACACAACTGAGAAATAATAATAAGCTTTTATTTGTGTTTCACATTTTAAAAATTGAAACGTAACAATGCTTTGCATTAGACAAATGACACAAGTAAAACGCTATATGGTCTTTCAAATTAAGACAGAAAAAATAAAACTGACAGCGAAAGTGAGTTAAACAGAAAGTAAAAGTGAAAGAATAAATACAACAAACTTTAATTATATAATTTGTGTCTGTACATTTTTTGAGTTTAAAAAGGGTGTTTTCTGAATGCGTGGCCCTTGAGAAATGACCACAGCTACAAGTGGCAGAGGTCAGTCCCACAGTCCCCAGAGGACTTCTCTCTGGGCCCTGGGATTCTGCAAGCCCTGCGCCTGCAGATGCGCGCTTGTCCTCTATCATCCAGCAGCTCATCTGAGGCCTGACATGTTGCGTGGAGCCAAAATGTGAGCGTCTTTGGGCTCGGCAGTTCGTAACAACACGTATCAGGACAGGCAAAGCGGTGTATGGTGTTGTAGTCCATACGCAGGCCCTGTTCAGGAGGCAGGTATGTGGGGGAAAGTGCAGATTTGGAGGCATGTTCTCCCATTCTAGGAGCAGCTGATCCAGGAACAGGCCCCGTGACACTCAGGTAAAACTCAGCCTTATGAGCATCTTTCACTTGTTTTATTCTCCACCACTCAACCCCAATCTGGGCAAACTTTTGAAGGGTTGCACACTGTTTCTCTCTTTTTTTTTGGTTTCACTTGGCTTATCATTAAATGTTTTACAAAGCCGTCTGCAGAACCAGCTCATGCCAGCCAAGGAATCTTAGAGGCAGAGGGTGTGAACTCCTTCGATTCACACTCCTGCTAGCTGACTGCACTGTGGCAGGTTCTAGACTGCAGACTACTGGCTAGTCAAAGGCTTTAGGAGGCAGTAAGCAAAAAAAAAAAAAAAATTCCTAGGGAGCACAACCCCCCGTCTATTAGAATGGTGCCAAGTGTCTGACATTATAACTTTGGACAAGTTAACATTATGAATACGTAAAATATTTCAGCATTAAGAGCCTTGAGACTTGAAGATGAGGGGATGTCTGTGAAGTTATCAGCATGTCATCTTGAAAGGTTTTTGCAAGTCTATGATTTCCATTTTCATAGTAATGTATGACATAAGCTGCCTCACAAAATCAAATATTTATCAGTATTTTGTACTAAAATTTTTCTACCAGATAAGATATTGGCAACAGATTGAGTGATTTTGTTCTTTTCATAGAATAAGTTCTAATTTTTTGTGATCCCTAGTCATGTTTTTTTTTCTTCTCCAAAATCAATACATGACAAAATGCCTTTCGAATTTTAGTCAGCGAGCAGTTTTGGTGGAGTTGCACTGGCTGAATTATGTGCTGTCGAGACAACAGAGATCAGAGAGCAAACCATTCTCTTATCACAGCAATATGCCATTTCTTTTCGTGGCAATATGTCGTCATTCATGAGATCTCGAGTGGTGCCACGTGTAATTCTGACTAAATGTCACACCAGTTAAGTAAGGAAATGAATGAAAGCAAAAGAAATAGCAGAAATACCCAGCACTGACAGAATATTCTGGTTATTCTTGCTGTTTTTCGACCAAGGAACAGTTGTTCTTCAGGAAAACGCTGGAAAAAAAAATCACAAAAAATTCAGGAATGATCTCTGATCTCAGTGCATACAACTGATACATATGCTCTTCAATACAGTATATAACTTTAAATATTAATGTAGGTGTATTTATAGTTTAAAGTATTTACGACATGATCTTAAGTGATGCTTTTAACTCCGCCGAAAAGCTGAGGGCATTCTTTCTGTTCTATTCATAAAGGGCTTATTATCAAAAATAAATATTTCTTTAACAGCGTAAGCTACAAATACCATTATATTCCACACCCGCTTAAAATAAGCAAAAGCAAGTGTATTTATCCTATTGAAAATAAATTAAATTTGACTGCTTTTATTTACTGTGACACTCTGTATTTAAAGTTGCCCTGTCCTGAGAGAAATGTGAGCTTCTGTGGCCTGTGCATTTCATTGTTCTCCTAGAATAACATTCATTATTCAAATACATATGAAACATGGCATGGCATTTTTATATATCCCCCTTGACTTAAAGTAGATAAAAAATTAAATACATAAGCATGCATGTGCAAAAACAGATGCACACAGAAAGCTACTCAGCCACACACTGGTTCTATGACTCTGTTAATTCAATTTCTTCCTCTGATGGCTGGGGACAACAGCACCTGCAGCAGCGCCTACAGCATCTCCACAGCCAACCCCATGGTCTCCCAATTCTCCTGGTAGTGGCTCCTACTTCCCTATCCCTCAGAAATGCTAATGTTAACTCTCCTGAACGATCCCTCATTGGTCTCTCCCCAGTAGGTTTCTCCATCTCCTCATCTCTTACTTGTCTACCTGCCATCTCCTGTTCCTGCCCCATAAGCCTCACGGTGTCTTTGTTGTTGTCAACATTTTCCCTCTCCAATACTGGGGTTATTTGTTCACTATATCTCTTAGTTTTCAGGAGCTTCTCTTGTACTAGAGTTTCAGTTTCTGTGACTGTTTGTTTCTTTGCTATTTCAACTTCCATGTCATGTTTCATGAGTTTTTCAGTTTCTTTCATTATCTGTTCTACTCTCTCCACTTCTTGGGTCTCCCCAGTCTTTTCTCTCTCTAGCCTTCTCTCATCTGCCAAACTGACTTTTTCTCTCTGGATGTCAGTTCTCATTAGTTCAAGCTCATTCTTCTCTTTTTTTATTTGGTCTAGCTGCAGCACTATGTCTAATTTCTGCACCTCATTTTCATCTTTGATAGCCAGGATCTCAACTTTCTCCTTTGCTATGCTTTTCGTCAAGTTTTCCATCTCTTTTTTCTCTCTTTCAATATCGGTTTTAATTAGTGTTAATTTTTTAACCTCATTTGTTGCCTCTTTGTTTATTCGCTGTATTTCCTCTTTCTCTTTCTGAACATCATCTTTCATCTTTTTGATTCTGTTAATCTCCTCCTTTTTTTGCTCAATCTGTGCTTCTATGTCTTCTTTATGTCTTTGTAGTTCAGTTTTCATTGTTGCAATGTGATGCTTTTCTTTTTCTATAATTTCTAGAATGTTCTCCACTTCTTCAGTTTGTGTCCATTGGTCCTGTTTTGAAATCCACATCTTTTCGCTTTTCCATATAATATCTGTAGGTGGTATTAATTCTGGCTGATCTTTCAGGATGCCAATTTTTGTCATACTAGCCATCTGATATTCCTCCTTCCATTTCTCTGTAGCTTTCCTCTGTTCCTGTATATAAAGTTTCTTTTTCTCTGCCATCACTTCATTTCTAGCTTCTTCAGTTTCTTGTTTTTCTTTCTGGATATTGGCTTTCATTTGATCAATTTTGTCCATCTCCTTCGCTCTGTCTTCCATCCACGTGTCCAATTCTTCTTTCTTTCTCGCTATCTCGGCTTTGGTTTTCTCGATATCGTCTTTCTCCAGTTGTATTTTGTGCCATTTGTCAGCAAGTTGTTTGTGTTTGCCATCAATTTCTGTCTTTGCAAATTCCACCTTATTTTTCTCTGTCATCACTTCACCTTTTAATTGTTGAAGTTCTTCCTTCTCTTTGTGGATTTCATCTTTCATTTGTTCAATTTTGTCCATCTCTTTTGCTCTGTTTTCCATCCACCTGTCCATATCTTCTTTCTGTCTGAGCAACTCAGCTTTTGTTTTCTCGATATTGTCTTTCTCTAGTTGTATTTCATTCCATTTCTCAGCAAGTTCTTTATGTTTGTTATCAATTTCTGTTTTTGCAAATTCCACATTATTTTTCTGTATCATCACTTCATCTTTTGCTCGTTCAATTTCTTCTTTGTTTTTGTGGATTTCATCTTTCATTTGTTCAATTTTGTCCATCTCTTTTTCTCTCTCTTCCATCCACGTGTCCATGTCTTGTTTATTTCTGAGTAGTTCAGCTTTTGTTTTCTCGATCTCGTCTTTCTCCAGTTGTATTTCATTCCATTTCTCAGCAAGTTCTTTATGTTTGTTATCAATTTGTGTTTTTGCAAATTCCACAGTATTTTTCTGTATCATCACTTCATCTTTTGCTCGTTCAATTTCTTCTTTCTCTTTGTGGATTTCATCTTTCATTTTTTCAATTTTGACCAGTTCTTTTTCTCTCTCTTCCATCCACGTGTCCATGTCTTGTTTATTTCTGAGTAGTTCAGCTTTTGTTTTCTCGATCTCATCTTTCTCCAGTTGTATTTCATTCCATTTCTCAGCAAGTTCTTTATGTTTGTTATCAATTTGTGTTTTTGCAAATTCCACAGTATTTTTCTGTATCATCACTTCATCTTTTGCTCGTTCAATTTCTTCTTTCTCTTTGTGGATTTCATCTTTCATTTTTTCAATTTTGACCAGTTCTTTTTCTCTCTCTTCCATCCACGTGTCCATGTCTTGTTTATTTCTGAGTAGTTCAGCTTTTGTTTTCTCGATCTCGTCTTTCTCCAGTTGTATTTCATTCCATTTCTCAGCAAGTTCTTTATGTTTGCTATCAATTTCATCCTTTGCAAAATCCAACAGATTTTTCTCTGCCATCATTTCATTGCTGACTCGTTCAGTTTCTTCTTTCTCTTTGTGGATATCAGCTTTCAATTGTTCAATTTTGTCCAGTTCTTTTTCTCTCTCTTCCATCCACGTGTCCATGTCTTGTTTATTTCTGAGTAGTTCAGCTTTTGTTTTCTCGATCTCATCTTTCTCCAGTTGTATTTCATTCCATTTCTCAGCAAGTTCTTTATGTTTGTTATCAATTTGTGTTTTTGCAAATTCCACAGTATTTTTCTGTATCATCACTTCATCTTTTGCTCGTTCAATTTCTTCTTTCTCTTTGTGGATTTCATCTTTCATTTTTTCAATTTTGACCAGTTCTTTTTCTCTCTCTTCCATCCACGTGTCCATGTCTTGTTTATTTCTGAGTAGTTCAGCTTTTGTTTTCTCGATCTCGTCTTTCTCCAGTTGTATTTCATTCCATTTCTCAGCAAGTTCTTTATGTTTGCTATCAATTTCATCCTTTGCAAAATCCAACAGATTTTTCTCTGCCATCATTTCATTGCTGACTCGTTCAGTTTCTTCTTTCTCTTTGTGGATATCAGCTTTCAATTGTTCAATTTTGTCCAGTTCTTTTTCTCTCTCTTCCATCCACGTGTCCATGTCTTGTTTATTTCTGAGTAGTTCAGCTTTTGTTTTCTCGATCTCATCTTTCTCCAGTTGTATTTCATTCCATTTCTCAGCAAGTTCTTTATGTTTGTTATCAATTTGTGTTTTTGCAAATTCCACAGTATTTTTCTGTATCATCACTTCATCTTTTGCTCGTTCAATTTCTTCTTTCTCTTTGTGGATTTCATCTTTCATTTTTTCAATTTTGACCAGTTCTTTTTCTCTCTCTTCCATCCACGTGTCCATGTCTTGTTTATTTCTGAGTAGTTCAGCTTTTGTTTTCTCGATCTCGTCTTTCTCCAGTTGTATTTCATTCCATTTCTCAGCAAGTTCTTTATGTTTGCTATCAATTTCATCCTTTGCAAAATCCAACAGATTTTTCTCTGCCATCATTTCATTGCTGACTCGTTCAGTTTCTTCTTTCTCTTTGTGGATATCAGCTTTCAATTGTTCAATTTTGTCCAGTTCTTTTTCTCTCTCTTCCATCCACGTGTCCATGTCTTGTTTATTTCTGAGTAGTTCAGCTTTTGTTTTCTCGATCTCATCTTTCTCCAGTTGTATTTCATTCCATTTCTCAGCAAGTTCTTTATGTTTGTTATCAATTTGTGTTTTTGCAAATTCCACAGTATTTTTCTGTATCATCACTTCATCTTTTGCTCGTTCAATTTCTTCTTTCTCTTTGTGGATTTCATCTTTCATTTTTTCAATTTTGACCAGTTCTTTTTCTCTCTCTTCCATCCACGTGTCCATGTCTTGTTTATTTCTGAGTAGTTCAGCTTTTGTTTTCTCGATCTCGTCTTTCTCCAGTTGTATTTCATTCCATTTCTCAGCAAGTTCTTTATGTTTGCTATCAATTTCATCCTTTGCAAAATCCAACAGATTTTTCTCTGCCATCATTTCATTGCTGACTCGTTCAGTTTCTTCTTTCTCTTTGTGGATATCAGCTTTCAATTGTTCAATTTTGTCCAGTTCTTTTTCTCTCTCTTCCATCCACGTGTCCATGTCTTGTTTATTTCTGAGTAGTTCAGCTTTTGTTTTCTCGATCTCATCTTTCTCCAGTTGTATTTCATTCCATTTCTCAGCAAGTTCTTTATGTTTGTTATCAATTTGTGTTTTTGCAAATTCCACAGTATTTTTCTGTATCATCACTTCATCTTTTGCTCGTTCAATTTCTTCTTTCTCTTTGTGGATTTCATCTTTCATTTTTTCAATTTTGACCAGTTCTTTTTCTCTCTCTTCCATCCACGTGTCCATGTCTTGTTTATTTCTGAGTAGTTCAGCTTTTGTTTTCTCGATCTCGTCTTTCTCCAGTTGTATTTCATTCCATTTCTCAGCAAGTTCTTTATGTTTGCTATCAATTTCATCCTTTGCAAAATCCAACAGATTTTTCTCTGCCATCATTTCATTGCTGACTCGTTCAGTTTCTTCTTTCTCTTTGTGGATATCAGCTTTCAATTGTTCAATTTTGTCCAGTTCTTTTTCTCTCTCTTCCATCCACGTGTCCATGTCTTGTTTATTTCTGAGTAGTTCAGCTTTTGTTTTCTCGATCTCATCTTTCTCCAGTTGTATTTCATTCCATTTCTCAGCAAGTTCTTTATGTTTGTTATCAATTTGTGTTTTTGCAAATTCCACAGTATTTTTCTGTATCATCACTTCATCTTTTGCTCGTTCAATTTCTTCTTTCTCTTTGTGGATTTCATCTTTCATTTTTTCAATTTTGACCAGTTCTTTTTCTCTCTCTTCCATCCACGTGTCCATGTCTTGTTTATTTCTGAGTAGTTCAGCTTTTGTTTTCTCGATCTCGTCTTTCTCCAGTTGTATTTCATTCCATTTCTCAGCAAGTTCTTTATGTTTGCTATCAATTTCATCCTTTGCAAAATCCAACAGATTTTTCTCTGCCATCATTTCATTGCTGACTCGTTCAGTTTCTTCTTTCTCTTTGTGGATATCAGCTTTCAATTGTTCAATTTTGTCCAGTTCTTTTTCTCTCTCTTCCATCCACGTGTCCATGTCTTGTTTATTTCTGAGTAGTTCAGCTTTTGTTTTCTCGATCTCATCTTTCTCCAGTTGTATTTCATTCCATTTCTCAGCAAGTTCTTTATGTTTGTTATCAATTTGTGTTTTTGCAAATTCCACAGTATTTTTCTGTATCATCACTTCATCTTTTGCTCGTTCAATTTCTTCTTTCTCTTTGTGGATTTCATCTTTCATTTTTTCAATTTTGACCAGTTCTTTTTCTCTCTCTTCCATCCACGTGTCCATGTCTTGTTTATTTCTGAGTAGTTCAGCTTTTGTTTTCTCGATCTCGTCTTTCTCCAGTTGTATTTCATTCCATTTCTCAGCAAGTTCTTTATGTTTGCTATCAATTTCATCCTTTGCAAAATCCAACAGATTTTTCTCTGCCATCATTTCATTGCTGACTCGTTCAGTTTCTTCTTTCTCTTTGTGGATATCAGCTTTCAATTGTTCAATTTTGTCCAGTTCTTTTTCTCTCTCTTCCATCCACGTGTCCATGTCTTGTTTATTTCTGAGTAGTTCAGCTTTTGTTTTCTCGATCTCATCTTTCTCCAGTTGTATTTCATTCCATTTCTCAGCAAGTTCTTTATGTTTGTTATCAATTTGTGTTTTTGCAAATTCCACAGTATTTTTCTGTATCATCACTTCATCTTTTGCTCGTTCAATTTCTTCTTTCTCTTTGTGGATTTCATCTTTCATTTTTTCAATTTTGACCAGTTCTTTTTCTCTCTCTTCCATCCACGTGTCCATGTCTTGTTTATTTCTGAGTAGTTCAGCTTTTGTTTTCTCGATCTCGTCTTTCTCCAGTTGTATTTCATTCCATTTCTCAGCAAGTTCTTTATGTTTGCTATCAATTTCATCCTTTGCAAAATCCAACAGATTTTTCTCTGCCATCATTTCATTGCTGACTCGTTCAGTTTCTTCTTTCTCTTTGTGGATATCAGCTTTCAATTGTTCAATTTTGTCCAGTTCTTTTTCTCTCTCTTCCATCCACGTGTCCATGTCTTGTTTATTTCTGAGTAGTTCAGCTTTTGTTTTCTCGATCTCATCTTTCTCCAGTTGTATTTCATTCCATTTCTCAGCAAGTTCTTTATGTTTGTTATCAATTTGTGTTTTTGCAAATTCCACAGTATTTTTCTGTATCATCACTTCATCTTTTGCTCGTTCAATTTCTTCTTTCTCTTTGTGGATTTCATCTTTCATTTTTTCAATTTTGACCAGTTCTTTTTCTCTCTCTTCCATCCACGTGTCCATGTCTTGTTTATTTCTGAGTAGTTCAGCTTTTGTTTTCTCGATCTCGTCTTTCTCCAGTTGTATTTCATTCCATTTCTCAGCAAGTTCTTTATGTTTGCTATCAATTTCATCCTTTGCAAAATCCAACAGATTTTTCTCTGCCATCATTTCATTGCTGACTCGTTCAGTTTCTTCTTTCTCTTTGTGGATATCAGCTTTCAATTGTTCAATTTTGTCCAGTTCTTTTTCTCTCTCTTCCATCCACGTGTCCATGTCTTGTTTATTTCTGAGTAGTTCAGCTTTTGTTTTCTCGATCTCATCTTTCTCCAGTTGTATTTCATTCCATTTCTCAGCAAGTTCTTTATGTTTGTTATCAATTTGTGTTTTTGCAAATTCCACAGTATTTTTCTGTATCATCACTTCATCTTTTGCTCGTTCAATTTCTTCTTTCTCTTTGTGGATTTCATCTTTCATTTTTTCAATTTTGACCAGTTCTTTTTCTCTCTCTTCCATCCACGTGTCCATGTCTTGTTTATTTCTGAGTAGTTCAGCTTTTGTTTTCTCGATCTCGTCTTTCTCCAGTTGTATTTCATTCCATTTCTCAGCAAGTTCTTTATGTTTGCTATCAATTTCATCCTTTGCAAAATCCAACAGATTTTTCTCTGCCATCATTTCATTGCTGACTCGTTCAGTTTCTTCTTTCTCTTTGTGGATATCAGCTTTCAATTGTTCAATTTTGTCCAGTTCTTTTTCTCTCTCTTCCATCCACGTGTCCATGTCTTGTTTATTTCTGAGTAGTTCAGCTTTTGTTTTCTCGATCTCATCTTTCTCCAGTTGTATTTCATTCCATTTCTCAGCAAGTTCTTTATGTTTGTTATCAATTTGTGTTTTTGCAAATTCCACAGTATTTTTCTGTATCATCACTTCATCTTTTGCTCGTTCAATTTCTTCTTTCTCTTTGTGGATTTCATCTTTCATTTTTTCAATTTTGACCAGTTCTTTTTCTCTCTCTTCCATCCACGTGTCCATGTCTTGTTTATTTCTGAGTAGTTCAGCTTTTGTTTTCTCGATCTCGTCTTTCTCCAGTTGTATTTCATTCCATTTCTCAGCAAGTTCTTTATGTTTGCTATCAATTTCATCCTTTGCAAAATCCAACAGATTTTTCTCTGCCATCATTTCATTGCTGACTCGTTCAGTTTCTTCTTTCTCTTTGTGGATATCAGCTTTCAATTGTTCAATTTTGTCCAGTTCTTTTTCTCTCTCTTCCATCCACGTGTCCATGTCTTGTTTATTTCTGAGTAGTTCAGCTTTTGTTTTCTCGATCTCATCTTTCTCCAGTTGTATTTCATTCCATTTCTCAGCAAGTTCTTTATGTTTGTTATCAATTTGTGTTTTTGCAAATTCCACAGTATTTTTCTGTATCATCACTTCATCTTTTGCTCGTTCAATTTCTTCTTTCTCTTTGTGGATTTCATCTTTCATTTTTTCAATTTTGACCAGTTCTTTTTCTCTCTCTTCCATCCACGTGTCCATGTCTTGTTTATTTCTGAGTAGTTCAGCTTTTGTTTTCTCGATCTCGTCTTTCTCCAGTTGTATTTCATTCCATTTCTCAGCAAGTTCTTTATGTTTGCTATCAATTTCATCCTTTGCAAAATCCAACAGATTTTTCTCTGCCATCATTTCATTGCTGACTCGTTCAGTTTCTTCTTTCTCTTTGTGGATATCAGCTTTCAATTGTTCAATTTTGTCCAGTTCTTTTTCTCTCTCTTCCATCCACGTGTCCATGTCTTGTTTATTTCTGAGTAGTTCAGCTTTTGTTTTCTCGATCTCATCTTTCTCCAGTTGTATTTCATTCCATTTCTCAGCAAGTTCTTTATGTTTGTTATCAATTTGTGTTTTTGCAAATTCCACAGTATTTTTCTGTATCATCACTTCATCTTTTGCTCGTTCAATTTCTTCTTTCTCTTTGTGGATTTCATCTTTCATTTTTTCAATTTTGACCAGTTCTTTTTCTCTCTCTTCCATCCACGTGTCCATGTCTTGTTTATTTCTGAGTAGTTCAGCTTTTGTTTTCTCGATCTCGTCTTTCTCCAGTTGTATTTCATTCCATTTCTCAGCAAGTTCTTTATGTTTGCTATCAATTTCATCCTTTGCAAAATCCAACAGATTTTTCTCTGCCATCATTTCATTGCTGACTCGTTCAGTTTCTTCTTTCTCTTTGTGGATATCAGCTTTCAATTGTTCAATTTTGTCCAGTTCTTTTTCTCTCTCTTCCATCCACGTGTCCATGTCTTGTTTATTTCTGAGTAGTTCAGCTTTTGTTTTCTCGATCTCATCTTTCTCCAGTTGTATTTCATTCCATTTCTCAGCAAGTTCTTTATGTTTGTTATCAATTTGTGTTTTTGCAAATTCCACAGTATTTTTCTGTATCATCACTTCATCTTTTGCTCGTTCAATTTCTTCTTTCTCTTTGTGGATTTCATCTTTCATTTTTTCAATTTTGACCAGTTCTTTTTCTCTCTCTTCCATCCACGTGTCCATGTCTTGTTTATTTCTGAGTAGTTCAGCTTTTGTTTTCTCGATCTCGTCTTTCTCCAGTTGTATTTCATTCCATTTCTCAGCAAGTTCTTTATGTTTGCTATCAATTTCATCCTTTGCAAAATCCAACAGATTTTTCTCTGCCATCATTTCATTGCTGACTCGTTCAGTTTCTTCTTTCTCTTTGTGGATATCAGCTTTCAATTGTTCAATTTTGTCCAGTTCTTTTTCTCTCTCTTCCATCCACGTGTCCATGTCTTGTTTATTTCTGAGTAGTTCAGCTTTTGTTTTCTCGATCTCATCTTTCTCCAGTTGTATTTCATTCCATTTCTCAGCAAGTTCTTTATGTTTGTTATCAATTTGTGTTTTTGCAAATTCCACAGTATTTTTCTGTATCATCACTTCATCTTTTGCTCGTTCAATTTCTTCTTTCTCTTTGTGGATTTCATCTTTCATTTTTTCAATTTTGACCAGTTCTTTTTCTCTCTCTTCCATCCACGTGTCCATGTCTTGTTTATTTCTGAGTAGTTCAGCTTTTGTTTTCTCGATCTCGTCTTTCTCCAGTTGTATTTCATTCCATTTCTCAGCAAGTTCTTTATGTTTGCTATCAATTTCATCCTTTGCAAAATCCAACAGATTTTTCTCTGCCATCATTTCATTGCTGACTCGTTCAGTTTCTTCTTTCTCTTTGTGGATATCAGCTTTCAATTGTTCAATTTTGTCCAGTTCTTTTTCTCTCTCTTCCATCCACGTGTCCATGTCTTGTTTATTTCTGAGTAGTTCAGCTTTTGTTTTCTCGATCTCATCTTTCTCCAGTTGTATTTCATTCCATTTCTCAGCAAGTTCTTTATGTTTGTTATCAATTTGTGTTTTTGCAAATTCCACAGTATTTTTCTGTATCATCACTTCATCTTTTGCTCGTTCAATTTCTTCTTTCTCTTTGTGGATTTCATCTTTCATTTTTTCAATTTTGACCAGTTCTTTTTCTCTCTCTTCCATCCACGTGTCCATGTCTTGTTTATTTCTGAGTAGTTCAGCTTTTGTTTTCTCGATCTCGTCTTTCTCCAGTTGTATTTCATTCCATTTCTCAGCAAGTTCTTTATGTTTGCTATCAATTTCATCCTTTGCAAAATCCAACAGATTTTTCTCTGCCATCATTTCATTGCTGACTCGTTCAGTTTCTTCTTTCTCTTTGTGGATATCAGCTTTCAATTGTTCAATTTTGTCCAGTTCTTTTTCTCTCTCTTCCATCCACGTGTCCATGTCTTGTTTATTTCTGAGTAGTTCAGCTTTTGTTTTCTCGATCTCATCTTTCTCCAGTTGTATTTCATTCCATTTCTCAGCAAGTTCTTTATGTTTGTTATCAATTTGTGTTTTTGCAAATTCCACAGTATTTTTCTGTATCATCACTTCATCTTTTGCTCGTTCAATTTCTTCTTTCTCTTTGTGGATTTCATCTTTCATTTTTTCAATTTTGACCAGTTCTTTTTCTCTCTCTTCCATCCACGTGTCCATGTCTTGTTTATTTCTGAGTAGTTCAGCTTTTGTTTTCTCGATCTCGTCTTTCTCCAGTTGTATTTCATTCCATTTCTCAGCAAGTTCTTTATGTTTGCTATCAATTTCATCCTTTGCAAAATCCAACAGATTTTTCTCTGCCATCATTTCATTGCTGACTCGTTCAGTTTCTTCTTTCTCTTTGTGGATATCAGCTTTCAATTGTTCAATTTTGTCCAGTTCTTTTTCTCTCTCTTCCATCCACGTGTCCATGTCTTGTTTATTTCTGAGTAGTTCAGCTTTTGTTTTCTCGATCTCATCTTTCTCCAGTTGTATTTCATTCCATTTCTCAGCAAGTTCTTTATGTTTGTTATCAATTTGTGTTTTTGCAAATTCCACAGTATTTTTCTGTATCATCACTTCATCTTTTGCTCGTTCAATTTCTTCTTTCTCTTTGTGGATTTCATCTTTCATTTTTTCAATTTTGACCAGTTCTTTTTCTCTCTCTTCCATCCACGTGTCCATGTCTTGTTTATTTCTGAGTAGTTCAGCTTTTGTTTTCTCGATCTCGTCTTTCTCCAGTTGTATTTCATTCCATTTCTCAGCAAGTTCTTTATGTTTGCTATCAATTTCATCCTTTGCAAAATCCAACAGATTTTTCTCTGCCATCATTTCATTGCTGACTCGTTCAGTTTCTTCTTTCTCTTTGTGGATATCAGCTTTCAATTGTTCAATTTTGTCCAGTTCTTTTTCTCTCTCTTCCATCCACGTGTCCATGTCTTGTTTATTTCTGAGTAGTTCAGCTTTTGTTTTCTCGATCTCATCTTTCTCCAGTTGTATTTCATTCCATTTCTCAGCAAGTTCTTTATGTTTGTTATCAATTTGTGTTTTTGCAAATTCCACAGTATTTTTCTGTATCATCACTTCATCTTTTGCTCGTTCAATTTCTTCTTTCTCTTTGTGGATTTCATCTTTCATTTTTTCAATTTTGACCAGTTCTTTTTCTCTCTCTTCCATCCACGTGTCCATGTCTTGTTTATTTCTGAGTAGTTCAGCTTTTGTTTTCTCGATCTCGTCTTTCTCCAGTTGTATTTCATTCCATTTCTCAGCAAGTTCTTTATGTTTGCTATCAATTTCATCCTTTGCAAAATCCAACAGATTTTTCTCTGCCATCATTTCATTGCTGACTCGTTCAGTTTCTTCTTTCTCTTTGTGGATATCAGCTTTCAATTGTTCAATTTTGTCCAGTTCTTTTTCTCTCTCTTCCATCCACGTGTCCATGTCTTGTTTATTTCTGAGTAGTTCAGCTTTTGTTTTCTCGATCTCATCTTTCTCCAGTTGTATTTCATTCCATTTCTCAGCAAGTTCTTTATGTTTGTTATCAATTTGTGTTTTTGCAAATTCCACAGTATTTTTCTGTATCATCACTTCATCTTTTGCTCGTTCAATTTCTTCTTTCTCTTTGTGGATTTCATCTTTCATTTTTTCAATTTTGACCAGTTCTTTTTCTCTCTCTTCCATCCACGTGTCCATGTCTTGTTTATTTCTGAGTAGTTCAGCTTTTGTTTTCTCGATCTCGTCTTTCTCCAGTTGTATTTCATTCCATTTCTCAGCAAGTTCTTTATGTTTGCTATCAATTTCATCCTTTGCAAAATCCAACAGATTTTTCTCTGCCATCATTTCATTGCTGACTCGTTCAGTTTCTTCTTTCTCTTTGTGGATATCAGCTTTCAATTGTTCAATTTTGTCCAGTTCTTTTTCTCTCTCTTCCATCCACGTGTCCATGTCTTGTTTATTTCTGAGTAGTTCAGCTTTTGTTTTCTCGATCTCATCTTTCTCCAGTTGTATTTCATTCCATTTCTCAGCAAGTTCTTTATGTTTGTTATCAATTTGTGTTTTTGCAAATTCCACAGTATTTTTCTGTATCATCACTTCATCTTTTGCTCGTTCAATTTCTTCTTTCTCTTTGTGGATTTCATCTTTCATTTTTTCAATTTTGACCAGTTCTTTTTCTCTCTCTTCCATCCACGTGTCCATGTCTTGTTTATTTCTGAGTAGTTCAGCTTTTGTTTTCTCGATCTCGTCTTTCTCCAGTTGTATTTCATTCCATTTCTCAGCAAGTTCTTTATGTTTGCTATCAATTTCATCCTTTGCAAAATCCAACAGATTTTTCTCTGCCATCATTTCATTGCTGACTCGTTCAGTTTCTTCTTTCTCTTTGTGGATATCAGCTTTCAATTGTTCAATTTTGTCCAGTTCTTTTTCTCTCTCTTCCATCCACGTGTCCATGTCTTGTTTATTTCTGAGTAGTTCAGCTTTTGTTTTCTCGATCTCATCTTTCTCCAGTTGTATTTCATTCCATTTCTCAGCAAGTTCTTTATGTTTGTTATCAATTTGTGTTTTTGCAAATTCCACAGTATTTTTCTGTATCATCACTTCATCTTTTGCTCGTTCAATTTCTTCTTTCTCTTTGTGGATTTCATCTTTCATTTTTTCAATTTTGACCAGTTCTTTTTCTCTCTCTTCCATCCACGTGTCCATGTCTTGTTTATTTCTGAGTAGTTCAGCTTTTGTTTTCTCGATCTCGTCTTTCTCCAGTTGTATTTCATTCCATTTCTCAGCAAGTTCTTTATGTTTGCTATCAATTTCATCCTTTGCAAAATCCAACAGATTTTTCTCTGCCATCATTTCATTGCTGACTCGTTCAGTTTCTTCTTTCTCTTTGTGGATATCAGCTTTCAATTGTTCAATTTTGTCCAGTTCTTTTTCTCTCTCTTCCATCCACGTGTCCATGTCTTGTTTATTTCTGAGTAGTTCAGCTTTTGTTTTCTCGATCTCATCTTTCTCCAGTTGTATTTCATTCCATTTCTCAGCAAGTTCTTTATGTTTGTTATCAATTTGTGTTTTTGCAAATTCCACAGTATTTTTCTGTATCATCACTTCATCTTTTGCTCGTTCAATTTCTTCTTTCTCTTTGTGGATTTCATCTTTCATTTTTTCAATTTTGACCAGTTCTTTTTCTCTCTCTTCCATCCACGTGTCCATGTCTTGTTTATTTCTGAGTAGTTCAGCTTTTGTTTTCTCGATCTCGTCTTTCTCCAGTTGTATTTCATTCCATTTCTCAGCAAGTTCTTTATGTTTGCTATCAATTTCATCCTTTGCAAAATCCAACAGATTTTTCTCTGCCATCATTTCATTGCTGACTCGTTCAGTTTCTTCTTTCTCTTTGTGGATATCAGCTTTCAATTGTTCAATTTTGTCCAGTTCTTTTTCTCTCTCTTCCATCCACGTGTCCATGTCTTGTTTATTTCTGAGTAGTTCAGCTTTTGTTTTCTCGATCTCATCTTTCTCCAGTTGTATTTCATTCCATTTCTCAGCAAGTTCTTTATGTTTGTTATCAATTTGTGTTTTTGCAAATTCCACAGTATTTTTCTGTATCATCACTTCATCTTTTGCTCGTTCAATTTCTTCTTTCTCTTTGTGGATTTCATCTTTCATTTTTTCAATTTTGACCAGTTCTTTTTCTCTCTCTTCCATCCACGTGTCCATGTCTTGTTTATTTCTGAGTAGTTCAGCTTTTGTTTTCTCGATCTCGTCTTTCTCCAGTTGTATTTCATTCCATTTCTCAGCAAGTTCTTTATGTTTGCTATCAATTTCATCCTTTGCAAAATCCAACAGATTTTTCTCTGCCATCATTTCATTGCTGACTCGTTCAGTTTCTTCTTTCTCTTTGTGGATATCAGCTTTCAATTGTTCAATTTTGTCCAGTTCTTTTTCTCTCTCTTCCATCCACGTGTCCATGTCTTGTTTATTTCTGAGTAGTTCAGCTTTTGTTTTCTCGATCTCATCTTTCTCCAGTTGTATTTCATTCCATTTCTCAGCAAGTTCTTTATGTTTGTTATCAATTTGTGTTTTTGCAAATTCCACAGTATTTTTCTGTATCATCACTTCATCTTTTGCTCGTTCAATTTCTTCTTTCTCTTTGTGGATTTCATCTTTCATTTTTTCAATTTTGACCAGTTCTTTTTCTCTCTCTTCCATCCACGTGTCCATGTCTTGTTTATTTCTGAGTAGTTCAGCTTTTGTTTTCTCGATCTCGTCTTTCTCCAGTTGTATTTCATTCCATTTCTCAGCAAGTTCTTTATGTTTGCTATCAATTTCATCCTTTGCAAAATCCAACAGATTTTTCTCTGCCATCATTTCATTGCTGACTCGTTCAGTTTCTTCTTTCTCTTTGTGGATATCAGCTTTCAATTGTTCAATTTTGTCCAGTTCTTTTTCTCTCTCTTCCATCCACGTGTCCATGTCTTGTTTATTTCTGAGTAGTTCAGCTTTTGTTTTCTCGATCTCATCTTTCTCCAGTTGTATTTCATTCCATTTCTCAGCAAGTTCTTTATGTTTGTTATCAATTTGTGTTTTTGCAAATTCCACAGTATTTTTCTGTATCATCACTTCATCTTTTGCTCGTTCAATTTCTTCTTTCTCTTTGTGGATTTCATCTTTCATTTTTTCAATTTTGACCAGTTCTTTTTCTCTCTCTTCCATCCACGTGTCCATGTCTTGTTTATTTCTGAGTAGTTCAGCTTTTGTTTTCTCGATCTCGTCTTTCTCCAGTTGTATTTCATTCCATTTCTCAGCAAGTTCTTTATGTTTGCTATCAATTTCATCCTTTGCAAAATCCAACAGATTTTTCTCTGCCATCATTTCATTGCTGACTCGTTCAGTTTCTTCTTTCTCTTTGTGGATATCAGCTTTCAATTGTTCAATTTTGTCCAGTTCTTTTTCTCTCTCTTCCATCCACGTGTCCATGTCTTGTTTATTTCTGAGTAGTTCAGCTTTTGTTTTCTCGATCTCATCTTTCTCCAGTTGTATTTCATTCCATTTCTCAGCAAGTTCTTTATGTTTGTTATCAATTTGTGTTTTTGCAAATTCCACAGTATTTTTCTGTATCATCACTTCATCTTTTGCTCGTTCAATTTCTTCTTTCTCTTTGTGGATTTCATCTTTCATTTTTTCAATTTTGACCAGTTCTTTTTCTCTCTCTTCCATCCACGTGTCCATGTCTTGTTTATTTCTGAGTAGTTCAGCTTTTGTTTTCTCGATCTCGTCTTTCTCCAGTTGTATTTCATTCCATTTCTCAGCAAGTTCTTTATGTTTGCTATCAATTTCATCCTTTGCAAAATCCAACAGATTTTTCTCTGCCATCATTTCATTGCTGACTCGTTCAGTTTCTTCTTTCTCTTTGTGGATATCAGCTTTCAATTGTTCAATTTTGTCCAGTTCTTTTTCTCTCTCTTCCATCCACGTGTCCATGTCTTGTTTATTTCTGAGTAGTTCAGCTTTTGTTTTCTCGATCTCATCTTTCTCCAGTTGTATTTCATTCCATTTCTCAGCAAGTTCTTTATGTTTGTTATCAATTTGTGTTTTTGCAAATTCCACAGTATTTTTCTGTATCATCACTTCATCTTTTGCTCGTTCAATTTCTTCTTTCTCTTTGTGGATTTCATCTTTCATTTTTTCAATTTTGACCAGTTCTTTTTCTCTCTCTTCCATCCACGTGTCCATGTCTTGTTTATTTCTGAGTAGTTCAGCTTTTGTTTTCTCGATCTCGTCTTTCTCCAGTTGTATTTCATTCCATTTCTCAGCAAGTTCTTTATGTTTGCTATCAATTTCATCCTTTGCAAAATCCAACAGATTTTTCTCTGCCATCATTTCATTGCTGACTCGTTCAGTTTCTTCTTTCTCTTTGTGGATATCAGCTTTCAATTGTTCAATTTTGTCCAGTTCTTTTTCTCTCTCTTCCATCCACGTGTCCATGTCTTGTTTATTTCTGAGTAGTTCAGCTTTTGTTTTCTCGATCTCATCTTTCTCCAGTTGTATTTCATTCCATTTCTCAGCAAGTTCTTTATGTTTGTTATCAATTTGTGTTTTTGCAAATTCCACAGTATTTTTCTGTATCATCACTTCATCTTTTGCTCGTTCAATTTCTTCTTTCTCTTTGTGGATTTCATCTTTCATTTTTTCAATTTTGACCAGTTCTTTTTCTCTCTCTTCCATCCACGTGTCCATGTCTTGTTTATTTCTGAGTAGTTCAGCTTTTGTTTTCTCGATCTCGTCTTTCTCCAGTTGTATTTCATTCCATTTCTCAGCAAGTTCTTTATGTTTGCTATCAATTTCATCCTTTGCAAAATCCAACAGATTTTTCTCTGCCATCATTTCATTGCTGACTCGTTCAGTTTCTTCTTTCTCTTTGTGGATATCAGCTTTCAATTGTTCAATTTTGTCCAGTTCTTTTTCTCTCTCTTCCATCCACGTGTCCATGTCTTGTTTATTTCTGAGTAGTTCAGCTTTTGTTTTCTCGATCTCATCTTTCTCCAGTTGTATTTCATTCCATTTCTCAGCAAGTTCTTTATGTTTGTTATCAATTTGTGTTTTTGCAAATTCCACAGTATTTTTCTGTATCATCACTTCATCTTTTGCTCGTTCAATTTCTTCTTTCTCTTTGTGGATTTCATCTTTCATTTTTTCAATTTTGACCAGTTCTTTTTCTCTCTCTTCCATCCACGTGTCCATGTCTTGTTTATTTCTGAGTAGTTCAGCTTTTGTTTTCTCGATCTCGTCTTTCTCCAGTTGTATTTCATTCCATTTCTCAGCAAGTTCTTTATGTTTGCTATCAATTTCATCCTTTGCAAAATCCAACAGATTTTTCTCTGCCATCATTTCATTGCTGACTCGTTCAGTTTCTTCTTTCTCTTTGTGGATATCAGCTTTCAATTGTTCAATTTTGTCCAGTTCTTTTTCTCTCTCTTCCATCCATGTGTCCATGTCTTGTTTATTTCTGAGTAGTTCAGCTTTTGTTTTCTCGATCTCGTCTTTCTCCAGTTGTATTTCATTCCATTTGTCAGCAAGTTTTTTGTGTTTGTTATCAATTTCTGTTTTTGCAAATTCCACATTATTTTTCTGTATTATCACTTCATTTCTGACTCGTTCAATTTCTTCTTTCTCTTTTTGCAGTTTTATTTTGTCCAGTTCAATTTTTTTCTCCTCATTTTTTGTTGTGTCAATCAAGGTCTGAACATTTTGTGTTTCTTTATGTAATTGGACTTTTTCTCCATGTATTTCTTCTCTCAATAGTGCTATTTCTTTCTCTTTCTTATCCATCCATTCTTTTTGCTTTTGCAATTCAACTCTCTTTTGCTCTTTCTTATACTTGTCCTCTGGTTCTTCCAATTGCTTTTGCATAGTCAGTAGTCTTTTTTCTAATTCATCCTTTTCACAAAATGTTGATTATTTTTCATTAGTGTCATACATACATCTTAATAAATATAAAAATATATACATGTACAATTAAAGATATAATTTAATCTTCTAAAGATTTTTTTAATTGTATAATTAACTAAGAAGCATGATAATTTCAGTTATATCAAAAAATTTTACGTAGTTCAATTGCACTACTGCATATAATACATTTTTTTATGCATGTATAAATAAATATTTATTTTTTTTATAGAGAATAGGATAAATTTAAATTGATACATACTTTTTCCATTTTCCATAATCTCTTTTCTTCTTTCCAGGTTTGTTGTATGTCATCCAAAGTTCTTTTTTGCTCCATCTTCATCAGTTCTGCCTTGTCTTCTTCTGTTTTTCTTTCTTTTGTCTGCCTTTCCATTTCTTCTTGTTTTCTTTCTAGGTCTTTCCATTTTATTTCTATTTCATGTTTTTCTCGATTAGTGTTTCTTTCTCGTTCTTCTAACTCCTCTAATCTTCTTTTTATCTCAGTTTTTGTCTTCTTCAGGTTTTCAGTGTCACTGTTTATCATTTTCATTTTACTTTCTGCTTCATCTTGTTTTATTGTCACCTCTCTTTTCATCAGTTCCACTTCATCTTTCTCCCTTTTTAGGTCCTTCTTTGTTTGTTCTAATTCTTCTCTATCTTTGAGGAATTCTCCCTTGGTTACTTCTAGAAGGTCTTTCTCTTTCTTTGTGTCCCTCATAATTTGTTCTATTTCTACTCTCTGCCTTTGTATCTCTTTTCTCATGAGTTCCATCTCAGTTTCCTTTCTCATTGACTGTAATATCCATTGCTCTACCTCACTCATCTTTCTTTGGTTTTCAGCCTTCATTTGTTCAAGTTTGAACATCTCTTCCTTTGTTATATCCATTTTGTTTTCAAGTTCATCTCTCTGATGTTGTATCTCAACTTTCATCTGTTCCAGAATATCTTTCTCTATTTTTGTCCTTTCCAGCCTTTTTTCTAGTTCTTCCCTTTGTCTCTGAATGTCAGATTTCATTCTTTCTGCCTCAGACTTCTCACTTTGTGCCTTTTCCATTTTAATTTCTAGATCTTCTTTCTCTCGTTGCAGTTCAGCCTTTGCCTTTTCAATCTCACTCATTTCTTTCCTGTTTTTTTCCCTTTTATTTTCAATTTCTTGGGTCTGCCTCTTCAACTCTGCCTTCAGGTGTTCCATTTGTTCCATCTCCCTCCTTATCTTTTCTATTTTGTTTACCAGTTCTTCTTCCTCTTTCTGTAATGTAGCTCTCAATTCTAACTGTTCTTTTTCAGTCTCATCCCAGAGTTTTTCAATCTCAATTTTAATCCTGCTAATCTCATATTTTACCTTTTCAAAATGTTCCTTGTACTTTTTGTCCTTTCTTCTCTCCAAGTAATCTTTTTCCCTCATTATCTCTGCCTTCATTCTTTCCAACTTTTCTTTTGATTCTTTTGTCTCTTCAATCCTGATTTCTATTCCATATATCTGTCCTTTAATTTTAGCTTTTATCTGTTCCATTTTATCCCTCTCTTCCATTGTCTCTTTTTTGCTTTGTTCAATCTTTTCTTTGTATCTTGAAAGATCAGCCTTCATCCTTTCTAGCAATTCTTGTTCCCTTTGTGTTTCCATATGTTTTTCCAAGAGTGCTTCTTTCTCTCTCTGGATGTCCACTTTCATCTGTTCAATCTCTTGCCTTTCTCTATCTGTCTTTTTCTTGGTTTGTTCCCAAACTTCTTTTGCTCTCTCAATCTCATGTCTGATCAGCTCCAATTCATCTTTTTTACTAGCTGCCTCATCTTGTATTACTGTGTATGTCTCAGTTTTTCTCTGAGAAATCTTGAGCTCCTTTACATTTGACTCATCCCACATTCTTTTTACAGTGAATATTTCTCTCTGAGATGCAGCTTTCAGTTTGTCACTTTGCTTCCTAGCCATGATGTGATCTGCCTCCTCTTTTGCCTTTTGAATTTCCATCAGGATCCTCTCCAGTTCTTGTCTCCATTTTCCTATTGCTGTTCTCATCTCAAGCTCCTCTTTGACAATCACATACCTTCTGTTTTCCAACTCTTCTTTTGTTCTCTCCATATCATGTTTTTGTTTATGTATCAGCTCATGAGTTCTCTGCATGTCTGCTTTTGACTGTTCTAATTCATCATTTGCTTGTTTAGCCTTTTCAGCTTGGTTTTCTACTTGTTCCATCCATTTCTTTAGTTCTGCTTTTTTCTGCTCCACTTCACTCTTCTCTTGTTGGATTTCTACCTTATTGTGTTCCATCATTTCAGTGGCCTTTTGTACTTCACTGCTAATCTGGTCCAGTTCTTCTGCCTTTCTGTTCAGCATTGCTTTTTCTTTTTCTAGGTCTTCTTTCTCTGTATGTAATTTCCATTTTATTTGTTCTATCCGGTTCCTCTCTTGTTTTGTCTCTTCTTTGTCATATTCAGTTTCTGCTTTTGCTATTTGTATCTCAGTCTGCATTTTTTCTAAGTCTTCCTTCTCTCTCTGCATTTGAGCTCTTTGTTCCATCTCTTCTTTCTCTGCTTCGTTCCATCTTTTTTCCATCTCTTCTTTCAGTCTGTTTAATTCATACTTGATTTTTTCAAATTGTCCTTTATCTCTCTTCATCTTATTATCCTTTTTCTCCAACTCATCTTTCTCTCTTTGTATGTCTTTTTCCATCAGTTCCAGCTTCTCTTTAGTTCTTTTGGTGTCCTCCATTTGGTTTTCTATTTCTTTTGCCTTTTGTTGTACCTCAGCTTTCATTTGTTGCACATTATCCTTGTCTTGTTGCATCATTTCTCTGCTTTGTTCCAAATCTTCTCTTGCCTGTTGTATCTCTTTCCTGAGCCTCTCTAACTCTTCTCTGTCCTTCACTGTCTCTTCTTTTTGCCTTACTAGGAGATCTTTCTCGGTTTGTATCTCCACTTTTAGGCATTCAACACTGTCCCTTTCTTGCCTGATCTCTTCTCTCCTCTGTTTCAGATCTTTCTCTGCCTCCTCTTTTGCTCTTTCCATCTTCTCTTTCTCTTTCTGCACTCCTTGCTTCAAGTGTTCCAGCTCCTCCCTTTCTCGCTGAATTTCAGCCCTTTGATCTAACTCTTCCTTCACAGTCTCATATCGCCTCCTTTCCAGCTCTTCTTTTGCTCTCCTTGTCTCATCTCTTTGCTTTTCTAGCATGTCTTTTGCTTTCTGTATATCTGTTTTCATCTGCTCCATTTTGTCTTTTGCTTGTTTTGCCTCCTCCATTCTGATTTGTACTTCCTCAAACTTTATTTGAATTGCAGTTTTCATTTGCTCTACCTTGTGTCTTTCACTGTTTGCCTCTTCCCAACTTTGTGCTATTTCTTCTTTGGCTCTTTGCAGTTCACTTTTTATATGTTCTATCTTGGTTTTTTCCCTTATGATCTCTTGTCTTCCCCTTTCCAGAATGTCTTTGTCAGTAATCAGCTCAGCTTTGATTTGTTCAGTCTGCTCCTTCTCTTTTTTTGTTGCTTCATTGGCACATTCAATCTCAGCTTTAGCTTTATGAGTTTCCACCTTCAGTAATTCTAGGTCTTCTTTTTCCCTCTTTAGTTGAGCTCTTTGTTGTTGCTCTTCTTTTTTTGTTTCAAACCATCTGTTCTCCATCTCTTCTTTCACTTTATTTATTTCATATTTGATCTGTTCAAACTGTTCTCTTTGTCTTCTTGTTTCAGACCTTATCCTTTCTAAATCATCCCTCTCTCTTTGAATCTCTATTTTCATTTGTTCAATCTTCTCCTTTGCTAGCTTTGTCTCTTCGGCTCTGATTTCTGTTTCTTCAATTTTCTGTTGAATCTCCACCTTCACCTGTTCGATTCTGTCCTTCTCTCTTTTAGTCACTTCATTACTTTGTTCAATTTCCTCTTTCTTTCTCAGTACCTCAAACTTTATCTGATCTAGCTGTTCCCTTTCTTTGGCAATCTCATCGCTTCTCATCACCAGGGACTCTTTTTCTGTCTCAATTTCAGCTTTCATCTTCTCAGTTTTGTCCCTTTCACGCCTTGTCTCTTCCCTATTTTGTCTCAATTCTTTTTTGAGTCTCCTAATTTCAGCCTTTAACTGTTCCACTGTGCCTTCTAATTTTTTTCTTTCCTGCATCATTTGTTGAAGTTCTTCCTTTTGTATCTGGATCTTAGAACTCATATGTTCTATCTCATCTTTTTCCATCTTTGTCCCTTCCCAGAGCTTTTCGATGTCCTCTATGGCTTTCATGGTCTCCTGTCTCCTCCTCCGCAGGGAATCTCTCTTTTTCTGGATATCAACCCTTAGCTGTTCTATTCTGTACTCATGGTATCTGATCTCTTCATCCCTCTCTTTTGGTTCCATCTGTGTGTATTCCCTGGGCTCAATTTGCTCTGTTTGTGAAAGAAATGCCAGGACCCATTTAGATTTTATCATAAGCAAAATAATGACCACTCTCTGGGGTGACCCTACCATTTTTGACAGACCTACACCTCTTGGATGTCTTGGGTAGTGGCTCAATGTACTTGCTGTGACACATGCTGGCTTTGACTCCCAGAAAGAGTAGCCATACAATTAGAAAAAGGGCAACTATTATAAAATCAATTAATTAATACTTTCAGAAACATTAAGAACACCATCTTTTGTCATCCTTTATTAATTTTTAATTTTGAAATAATTTTTCCATAAATTAGTCATTGTTGTAGTGAAAAATAGTATACAAAATTATCTCACCAAGATCTTCAATGAGTTTGGGTTCCATCTGTTTCAGGATGTGGTAGAAGGCCTCTCTGCACAAAGCAGGTTCTGAATTGAGGGCATTGAACAGCGCTCTCATTACTGCCTCATCTGTCTCAGCAGAATGGATCTCCCAGACGTTCTCTTCATGGATCAGGCGCTGTGCAATTGCAGCTTCAGCAATGGGTCTGCTGCGCTGCACACCCTGAATGATCCGGTCACGGTTAACCTCCAGGAAGTCAACAGCTGGAGGAAGGTGAGAAAAAAAGGAACCTAACTTACAAGACCATTTACCTTCCACAGCTCAAAGATACATGTTTCAGTTTAATTTGTCAGTCTAAATTGCCTGTAGTGTGTATATGTGTGAGTGACTGTGTGGCTTCCTTGTAACAGAATGATGTCCCACCCAGGGCGCATGTGCTTCTGATATATTTGTGCAACCCCAGCTTGTATTAATGGTAAAGGAAAGTGAGTGACTGAGTACTTTATACCAGCAACACTAAATTGCCTAACTTCTCATAAATGTTCCTGTCAAAGTCTTTTAATTGGATTTTAAATCTTGAAAATGTGAGTTAACATGACAGTAACTATAAACTTACCCCAGTTTCTGGATTCTGCCATGTTTGCTTTTTAGATGCAGGTTGCAGGTGATGTTGCTGTACCTGGTAGCTTGGAAAAGGACAGCATAACATTCAGGTAACAGAAACGCTTGTTAATATAAATAAATTTCTTCACACGTGTACAAAGGCAACATACATAAACACATACATGATTTTTTTGCTTATTTGATATGCAGAGGAAGCATATTATATAAAAAGGAGACTTGAAGTTTGTAAATTATAAATGATAAATTATAACACAAAAGTAGTTGCACATTATTCATTAATCAGTCAACAATTATTAAGTTTAATACCGGTTATCAATGTGTCAGCTATTAAAAATGTGAAAATGAGAATGTTAATATTTTAACTTTCTAAAGCAACATTATCCTTCAAAAGTGATTAAATGGCTGGGTTAAAAATACATACAATCACAAAAATAGCAGTCATTAAAAGTCATTTAATTTTGGAAAAATGTTGAAAATAATGACAACTTACAGTATATAAAATAAAGACAAACTGCATCAGAGAACAAGGAGCTTTGGTGAAAAGTCATACATCACAGACAGAAAAAGATGATTAAATACCTCTAGAGATAGTACAGAAATAAATCAACATCTCTGTGACTCAGTCTCAACAAATTTCCAAATGTAATGCTCAAAAATGCATCATCTTTTGTAATAAATCCAAAAGAAACTGAACGATTGAGCCATGGAAAGGTACTGTGGGGAAATAAATAGTGAGGTGGTTTGAATGGCTGACCCAATTAAAATTCTACCATGACAAGTTTGTTTACAGGTTTAGACAACGTCAGTCTATAGGAAGCACATGTATCTGACAACACACCGAAATATTTTACCTTTTAATTTTTTGTCTGCAGGAAAAGTTCGTGAGTCTTTTTCTAGCAGTCTGGTTTGCCAGGTCATCAGAAAGGTAAGCACTTACCTATAACTTATATCTATTTGCCCAGGTTGTTGGTTGCACCTCATTTGTAGTTGGCTGTATCTGAAAGCATAGTCATCACCAGTTTCATATGTAGTAATTTCTTCAGCTGATTTGAAGATATCTGTAGACGTGCACTGCCTCTGGTCCACTCTGATAAGGGTGTGGCGGTCATCAGAGCTTTGCCTTCATTCCTAATGTCACCAAGTGTTACGTCATTCCAAACACAACATGAAAATGTCATAATAAAACTGGTTTTACTTCACAATAATTAAAAATGAAGATAGTGACAGTAACATATGTAAAGATGTGTACTTGTATGTCATATTTGTAATGGTATCAATTTTGTGAAACTGCATAATAGTTGAAACCTGAATCTGCTAAATTAAGATTCTACAAATACTAGTTTGACACTAACCTTTACATAAGTGTTGTAAAGTAAGAGTGAGAAAAGAAATAATGAGATATTCATTGAGAAGCCAATTTTTGGGAAGACAATGTTAAATCTTTTTCTTCTGAATATGAACTTCATAATTTGGTTTAAATGAGAGCATTAAATGAACGATCCTTATTTTCTTCTCTGGGAAATAGACATTTCACACTTTTGATGTCTGTTGCTTCAGCAGCTGTGCATTTCTAAAGTATGCTGGATTTGTTGTCCCTCTTCTGGTACAGGTTCATCCAGAATGATATCTGTGAAACACATGTTTAACTCTCAGTATTCATCAATTTATAGCACATCAGATACTATCTGTTAATTTCCAGTTGACCCTCACTTTGTCATTTGTAAAGTTGAGATGAACTGCATTTTACTTAATAATATATAGTATGTTTCATTATTGGCACAGCGGTGTAGCGGGTAGTGCTGGTGCCTCACAGCTGCTGGGCTCTGTTGTGGGTTTCCTTCCATCTCAGTCTGTGTGGAGTTTTCAGGTTCTCCCAATTTACATGTGGGTTTCCTCACAGAGTCCAAAGATGTGTGCTCACATGATTTGAGTACTCTAAATTGCTCTTAGTAATTTTTTTGAAAACATCAATACTTTTATTTGAGTACTGCTTTTACTTCTCTACCCAGCTCTGTTCACTAGACATGTTTCTTGTCTCTTCCACACCTTCAGTCAAAGCCTGGGAGTTAAAACTGCCTCAAAATTCTGCTTCTCCTAACAAATTGCAGCCATAGCATCACCTCGCAACCATGAACTCCTTAAACTTATAATCTCCACTGGTACCGCACATGTCACTACCCAGCTCCTGGATTAGGCTATGGTGATAAGTCCTCTACACTACTGTAATGCCCTCCTGTCTCTTCTTCTGGTCTTCAATCCAGAATGCAGGGAATGTTTGATGTGAAAAACTGTCCCTGTGTCCGTCCTATCCTTTTTCATCTCCATTGTCTCTCTGTGTAAAATTTGAGACACTGGTTACAGCCTACAACCTCCATATCCACAGACGTCGATCAATACCCACAGCTCAGCACTAGTGCTCCTTTTCTCCACCTACGGCCGACTGCCAGTCCAATTTGCAAGGGGTCAAAAATCAAAAGCCCGTTGGTTCTCAGTCTATGGCCTCACTCTTTGAGTGACATGAACTCACTTTGTCCCTCAAAAATTCTGAATGCCTCCCCAGCATTCAAGAAGCATCTCAAACCCATCTCTCGAATCGTTTCTTTATCCTGACAGCTATGTAAATGAGTCCAGCAACATGGTGATAGAAGACAAACAAGCTTTGTTTTTAGTCTTGTCTGTGTCTAAGGCCTTTGTCTGCTGTACATGCATTTTAATCTGAACACCAAGTTACTTTGGAGAAAAACATCTGTTTCAAATTGTTCAGCTCTGGGTAGTAAATTGTAAAACAGCTGTGTGTTTGATTCCACCTGACCAGAGAAGTACAAAAATCTAGGATATTTGGAGCCATCACATACTTTCGGAACGCATACACTAGAACTTTTTAAAAGATTTTAACATTGTCCACAATTACAAATTGAACACATACAAAACAGAATTAAACAATTTAGCGACAATGCCAGTGGGACTGCACCAAAGATAGAAAGAAAAAGGGAGATAACACAAATAAGAATATTGATGATAAATGTGATGTCAGTAGAAGATTATGTAAGAACATTCGCCTTTATCATGATCAAAAAACATTTTTAAATCTTCACATTTTTATGTAGAATCAAAAAATATAAATGTACATTGAACAAATGTGACATGGCCAGAATTTCTCAGTGTGGCTGGAGGACCAAATTGTCAATCAATTATTGTTCCGGAACACAAGTGCTGGAAGAAACGGGAACACGAAAGTTTAAGGTAACAGATAATAATTTTATATATAATGAGGACTTCTTACATTCGGAGATTGAAAAGTGACGCTACCGACACGATCGCATTATTGCCAACATGCTCGTTTTTTGGCCTTTCTTTCCGCCTTTACGCGTGACGTCATTTCCCCACCAATGAAAACAGCAGGCTGACTTTCGTCATCATTCGGGGCGTAGACGACAAACAGAAAAATTGCATGTGAAGAGACAAAAGGAGCAGTTGGCCGCCATTTTGTGATCTAACAACGGTCACTGGCGGTGGTGTTGCTTCTGCCCAGGGTTTCGGTTACTTTTGTCTGGAACGTTAATATTGCTCGTATAGTTTTAAGATTGCTTTTATTTTCGTTAAGGTTCACTCTGAAAAAAAGATGTCCCGGGACCGATTCAGGAATCGCGGCGGATTTCAGCGCAGAGGCGGCGGCGCGATGCGAGGCGGAATGGGCAGTCTGAACTTCAGAACTCAGAACCAGCATCCTTTCCAGAACCGAGGCCCGCAAGCCGGGATGAACCACGGGCCGCCCTTGAACCAGGGCCCGCCGCAGAAACTCGTGACGCCCCAGCCCCCTCCTGTGACTCAGGTCGGAGCCCCGGCGGTTCAGGCCACTCCTCCGCAGGCGAGCAAGTCCCCGACCCAAGGCCCGGCGCCCTCGCCTACCCCGAAACTGCATTCCCCACCACCGAAGGCGGGCCTCTCGTCCCCGCAGCCCCAGACCAACAAGATCGTGACGAACACGGGACTCGGGAACGGACAAAAGCCTGTACAGACGCCGAGCAAAGTGCCACCGCCGGCCCAGGACAGGGACAGCCGAGATGTCAAGGAAGAGAACGCTGGTGACCAGCAGCCGGTAGCCGCCAGGTTTTGTATAAACGTATGACCTTTTATAGCATTATTCTGGCAATTTTCCCATACTCTTTACTGCTTTGTAATAACCCGTTCACGCTTTTCATTACCGACGCATTTCACTTCAGCTGCTCGTCGCCCCCCGCCATTTCAGGCGCCGCCACCGCCATTTTGTGTCAAGAGACAATGCCGAGGCGCAGACATACAAACCACGCAATAAATTACAACTGACAAAAATTACGACTGCGACCAGAATTCATATTTTTATTTAAGGAAAATTGATAAAAGTAGTATTTCCACGTTGAAATGGAAACAATTGATCCGTTGTGGCGACCCCTAACGGGAGCAGCCGAAAGAAGAAGTATTTCCACGTTGCTGGTGAACTTTTCCAGTGCTGCAATGTCACTGCTTTCTCACGTGGGACATATGAGTTACCTGACGAATAAATGTAGTTTTCCGAGATGTTGTTGTTCAGTTGTAGTTTATTTTGTTTTATTACGTTTGTATTTTTTATTGTCCCAAGTTAATGCTCAACTTGTGGATGTTCGAATACTGGTAGCTATGGAAACAGCACCTCGGCGCGCTCTGATTCGTCTTTGGGAGTCACGTGATTCGTTCCTTGTAATGGACAGTAAGCTGATCGACATACAGTTAAATCAAAAAGCGTGTTTTTTGAGTATTTTATTCAGTTTACCGTTCTAGTTCGTTTTTGGCTTGGCTATGATTTTGTGTTCATCAGTCTCTGACTGTGAATGAGGAAAACTGCGTATTTACATTTATTTTGGCATAAACAATGTACAAGGCATTTTGGTAGTAACATCACTAAATGGTCAAAGAGTTGAATGTTCATCTTCTTGCTCCCCAACCCAGGAAACAAAGGCAACGCTGTCACTGCTACGGAAGCCTGGCGAGAAAACGTACACACAACGCTGCAGGCTCTTCATTGGGAACTTGCCCAACGACATCACAGAAGAAGAGTTCAGGAAGTTGTTCGCAAAGTATGGAGAACCCAGTGAAATCTTTATCAACAAGAACAAAGGCTTTGGCTTCATCCGACTGGTAAGAGAACGGGCACCTTGAATTAGCAGAGGAATCATCAGGAAGCGTTCTATCCGATTAATTGATTGCAAAAGCGTCTCAAGAATAATGGAGCTAATAATTCTGTGAGCATTGTGCTTGGTAGTAAAATGAATGTTGTGACAACATCTGTGCCTTGCTGTGCAGGAATCCCGGGCACTGGCTGAAATCGCTAAGGCAGAGCTGGATGATGTGCCTATGAAAGGCCGCCAGTTGCGCGTGCGTTTTGCCACACACTCAGCTGCACTGTCGATACGCAACTTGTCCCCCTATGTCTCCAATGAGCTGCTGGAAGAGGCCTTCTCACAGTTTGGCCAGGTCGAGCGGGCTGTTGTCATTGTGGACGATCGAGGTCGCTCCCTGGGGAAAGGCATCGTGGAATTTGCCTCAAAGCCTGCTGCCCGAAAGGCCATGGATCGCTGTAATGAAGGAGTCTTTCTGCTCACATCGTAAGGAGCCTGGTTGTATTTAAATATTGCATCTTTGTTGTTGGGGAAATTTGCTGTTTTTTTTTTTCTTCTTCTTTAGCATCATTGCAACGTGCCAGTTGCCGTCAGGTGATATTAATGTTTCAGGGGCCGTGTGTTCACTTGCTGTGTGGCTTTATTTTGCAGTTCTCCTCGACCTGTTGTTGTGGAGCCCCTAGAACAGTTTGATGATGAGGATGGTCTTCCTGAGAAGCTGGCTCAAAAGAACCCCATGTATCAGAAGTAAGCAGATTCCTGCATTTTGACATAATTAGTAGAAGCTTTTCCAGGTGTGTAAAGCAACATAGTACTTTTTTGTTGTGATACATCAACTTTACGTCTGCATGTTTTTTTTTTCTATCCAAAAGGGAGCGTGAACAGCCTCCTCGCTTTGCCCGTCCTGGCACCTTTGAGTTTGAGTATTCCCAGCGGTGGAAGTCGCTGGATGAGATGGAGAAGCAGCAGAGGCAGCAGGTGGAGAAGAATATCCGTGAAGCAAGGGAGAAGCTGGAAAGCGAAATGGAAGATGCCTACCATGAGCATCAGGCTAATATGCTCCGACAGGGTGAGCTTCATTAAACCCAAACGGTACTGTTTGCTGTGGTAGCCCCTCTTGCCTCTTATAGCCTGGTGACCGCTTCCCGTCTTCACCTCCAGACCTGCTTAGACGACAGGAGGAACTACGTCGCATGGAGGAGCTACACAGCCAGGAGATGCAGAAGCGCAAGGAAATGCAGCTCAGGTACAGCCATGGCTCCTGAGATATTTCCCTGGTTGCATGTAGGGTGTGTGGTGTTGGTTAATGTTCTCTTGTTTCCTCTGGAAACTCACCTGACTAGCCTACTGTCTTTGTTCTAATTATCCGCATGCGTTTTTGTTTGGGGCTCTTAAGACAAGAGGAGGAGCGTCGCCGCCGAGAAGAAGAGATGCTCCGTCAGAGAGAAATGGAGGAACAGATGCGACGACAGAGAGAGGAGTCGTATCGCATGGGTGGTTACATGGACAGTGTAAGTTCGGAGGCATCCTCGCCTGATGGAGAATGTATGAGTGTGCTGGTGCTCATCATTTTCTGCTATGTGTTTGCAGAGGGACCGTGAGATGAGGCTGGGTGGGGGTGGAGCTATGGGCATGTCAGGTGAGATTTTTAGCTGTCCTTCAGTACTTGGTGACTATTCGGTGGCCTCATGAGAACATCTCTGGACAATCATGTGAAGTCATTCTGTAATGTTCTCATTGGCAGACATGCCCTTCGGATCACCAAATCAGAAGTTCCCCATGGGCGGCATGGGCTTTGAGGGGCACCAGGCCATGGGGGCACCCACGGCTGGCAGCATGGGGGGCGCCATGATGCCCAACGAAATGGTAATGTATCCCTGAGTGGGAGTAGAGGGACAAGGGATGGGAAGGCTTTTTGCTGTATTGGATGATCATTTTTTTAGGCTCCAAGGTAGAACTGCCTCTGACTTCAAGGTTACCACTCAATTTGAAGTTGCGTACCTGTGTGAAATGTTTGCTTGCATACACATGTTGAGCGTGCCTTCTGTAGCTGTGTGCTACACCCTCACCTGCCACTGAAATAAATTGGGGTGCGTTGTAGGCCTGGGCGATGTCAGTGTTGTCCTCAGTGCTTTCAAGTGTTTTTCTTTTTCTAATTAATAATATAGAATATAAAAAATAAAATAAAAAAACATTAAATGCTTGTTTTTTATAACATGTGTTTTGACTTGGAGGGATTAAGGTGGGCAAGTGTTTATTTTGATATGTTATTTTAAATGGTTTGTTAATTTGAACCATTTCACATGTAGAAAAGAGATGTGAATTTTTTTTTACAGGTTTGAGTAGTGTATCTCTTCATTCTGGACTGTTGGAGAAAGCATTCGAATATGCCTAGTCAGGACAATTTTAAGCAGTAATTTAAGTATAATTATTTTACTTTTAAAATCTGTAATAAATATGGAATGTACCTAGTAAAATGAAATGGTACTGTAGTGAGAACATACATAGGGTACAGGTAATTGTATGTAGCGGATGGGTAGCAAATGAATAGCATGATTGACAGTTGTACTGAGATGTGAAATTATAAAACAGAATGATTTTCCAAAAGGAGCTTAGGAGGTTTCTGATTATTACTGATTTATCGCCCAGCCCTACTCCATTCGTCCTGTTTTTAATAGAAAAATCTAGCTGTGTTTTATCAACCTGTACTAAACCCTCAAGTGCAGTAGTTCTGTCCTGACTCAGTGCTATTATTGCTTGTAGTGGAGTTGTGATTTGCAAGTCCTGTCTTCAGTGTTAGGTGGACACAGACAGGCACATTATCCTGCCACTGAGTGCTGCTTTACTGTGATGTTCTGTCTTGAAGTAACTGGTGATGCAGAGTTCAGTTGCCCATCAAGTGGACCAAGAAGCTGTAATGAATGCAAACTCTGTGCTCCCTTATGAAGTGATGCAGAACACATTTGCAGTGGTGGGGTGGGATGTGTGCTGAAACATGTGGACTGTGAATCCAGCAATGAGTATAAGCCTACATAGTTTTGTAAGCAGCAATGGGTTTTAGTACAGGTTGATTGTAGGACAACTGACCATATTTAAAATGACTAATGTTGAAGAATTTTGGGGGAGTGGCTCTGCAGCTATGAGGTCTCCTGTGAATGGGGTGCCATTTGCAATATGTCCCCAATTCTTGTAATGCTCCAGTGCTGATGTGCTGTTTCTTCCTGTGCAGACTTTTCAGTGTAGTTGGCAAACTAACTGGTAATAGTGACCTTGCAAAAACCCCACTAAATGTGAGCAAGTCATATTTTTGTAAAAGTGCAGCATTGTTGGTAGCTGTGGAGTAAAATCACCTTTCATTGAAGTCATATGAACATGCAGCCAACTGATATAAATATCAAAGTGCAGTTTTTATGAAACTTAATGTGATCCTTTAAAAATGTCATCTAAATGTTGCCATTGTGACATTTATTCTGATGGTGTTCCGCTAAGGATGGGGGTGGAACAGGCTGAATAGGCTGTTGTTTGATATGCACATGGCTGTATTTGTGTGGCTGCAACATCCTGACTGTGGCGTTCGGGTGTCTTGAAGTTTTTCATTTGAGGCACATCCACACACTTCTACATAGAAGACAAGTGTGTGATTCTTCTGCTCAGAGTGTTGGTGTTTATCCATTGGTAGTTCTCAGGCAGTTAAAAGAAAAATGTTCCATCTTGTAAGAGTGGCAGCCACTCATTGAAATTCCATTTTGGTTACTTAATCCGAGTAAAGCAGTGCAAGAGTATGACGGTAGTGTAATGTCCTGTTCACATCTTTGTCAGTAAGCATCTAGTATGCATATTTACATACCAAGTACACTTTAGATGGGTCTAAAGTAAACTGCTATTTTATTCAGGGGCAGCAAAATCTTGCTTATAAACTGCATGGTGTAGAGTTGCCTTACTGAACTGGACTGATTTACTATTATGTGGGGGGGGGTGCAACCTGTCATTTTACAAGTGTTAAGGCATGTCGAGTTTGGATCCTCATTTATATGATCCATGGGTGAACGTCACCACATTTAATAAAAATAACACTGGAAAATTGAAGGTGGCAATGACTCAACAGAAATGCAAATTCTTTAAGTTGAAAAAGTGAATGTATCCATGTTGCCTCCTTTTGGCCTTTTGGTGGTGACTTTGCTTGAATGTTTTGGATTATTTTCCTGTTTAGGAGACCCGTTTTGAAATCATTTTCAGGTTAACGGTCTCCTATTCTGTTCTGGTATGCTGTGGTACAGAGTGGTATTCAGTTTACTGACAGTCTCTAAGGCCCTCATGCTCCTGTCACCTTACTTAAATTTAACTGCTAGGTTGTTGTCCGACGACAGTGTTTGAGTGCCTGTCTGTCATGGGATCTCATTTATAAATTTAAATTTACTTATTTGCGCAAAGCATGTTGTTCTAAACCTAGATTTATTTTCCTCCTAATCTTGAATTAAGAGTTTATTGCATCGACTTGCGCACATTGTATTGTGACAAGACATTAAAGGATTTACATGTAGAGTTTTTGAAGCATATTTTGGCTGATGAACAGGCTGAATTTGCTGGCATGGACTTGTGTAAATTGCTGGTGACTGTAAATACAGTCAAATGATGGACTTAAAAAAAGGTTGGGAATATATATATATATTTTTTTTAAATAAACATAACCTGATAGCTATGACCCCATGATTCATTCCCTTTCAGCCATATGGTTACTTTAAAATAAGTGTTTCCTTTAAAGCTATTTGGTATTAACTAGTAAATATTTTCACTTATTCTGGTTCAATACGAGTGAATAACCAGTTCAGATAATAACATGAAGTATACTCGCTTTTCCCTCTCAGCGAAATTGCATTTCTGTTGGCATTGGCCTTCCTTCATGTTAATACAGTGACTTAGTTCAGCCTCACCTGGTTTGGACTTCTAAAATTCCTTGTACCACACTGAAGCTAATGACATGTAAAGTTTGAGACCACAGTGATGTGGTTCATAGTATTTTGAAGTTGAGCTTAAAGTATTGTCAGATTTGGCGAACTGCTAAATTGCATGCTTGTTGGAGTATAAAGTGTGTTAGAAGAGAGGCTACAGGGCACACACTGTCACTGTCTTGAGACCTCTGAGGTGATGGTAGTGTGGGATGCTTCTCCCTGTGTTTGAGCAGCAAGGCCTGTGTCCTACCCCTCTACCATGGCTGACATGGCACCCCGTGCTCCTTCAGCCTGTGCCGTGCTGTGCTGGTAGGACCTCACTAATGAAACATTTGCCCTCTCTTTCTCTTGTATGTCTCCTGTTGAAACCCATGGATCTGCGGTATCTGGATGGTTTCGACGAACCCTTGCACCGGACTCGCCTCTTGTTTTTATTTCATGCACATACCATTTTTTTATGGGCTAAAACTTATCACTGCCCATGCTACAATGCATAAATAATGGACTTTAATCTTTTTTTCTAACCGTTGTGTAGCGCAATGAGAGATTCCCTCAGGGTGGCCCCGGGGGTCCCAGGGGGATGGGACCCGGGACCCAAGGGTTTGGCCGAGTGCGTGAGGAGTTTGATGGGCCTGCCAAGAAGCCCCGTTTCTAATGCTCTGTGATCCTGCTTGAAAAAGCAGCACTTCTGTGTAGCTTCTCTTTAGTGATGAAATTATGTATTTAAATGGAAGTTTCTTTCATTTTAGCCAGAAGATACTGAATTTTTATGGCAATGTTCATGGATATTTTCCTTTCTTTTTATTTTGTATTTGAAGTAGTATGTGAAGTGAAAAAACTGGTAAGATGTCTCCTACCCCAGACCAAACCATTATTTTCCTGTTCAGTTATGTTTTGTGACTCATGTCTTGTTGATATTTGTAAGTTTCTCATACTTTCTATGGCTGTGCTTTGTGCCATTTAACATTTGAACCTGTAACTTTACAATAAAGACTGTAATTGGTTCTTTATTTCCAAACCTCAGCTCCAAGTTTTTTGTAAATATACAGATGTTTTCATATGCAGCCAAAGTCAATAGCTGCGAAGCCTTTAGATGAACAACCAGCCACAGGTGAGGAGCAGAACTTTGTACAACTTCTGTGGTGTTTAAGATGGCTACCCCTTAGGCATGCCTTCAGAAGGCTACAGTCATGACTCTACAGTGGTTGCTGTATACTGTTGTGTTGAATGGCTTCTGGCTGTAATGGAACGTGACTCCCAATTCTAAATGTTTCTGACTTTATCACAACCATATTCAAAGTCAGTTTATGAACATACTGACTGCAGACACGTAATGGTGTCAGAAGTGATGTCCAGCTAAATAAATGCTGCAAGATGGCTTTGACTTGCATTGGAGTCTAGACTGGGATATAAACTGGAGAGATAATGGGCGGGCAAATGCTGGTGCAGCTTGGATGTAGTGGAATGGCTAGTGCTTGCAATCCCACAGTTTGGTTATCGCCACAGCGTCATTTTCAGGCTATAAATTGTGTGCATTGCTCTGGGTCTCTTGGTGCTTTGGGCTGGTATAGTGTGTCACCAGTTGACTGCCTACAGTACAGGTATGGCTAAAATACATAGTGTGTAACAACTGAAATACTAAAACTACAACAGTGCAAAAATCCAGCAAGGTGTGAAATGTTGCTATGGTTCTATAATTTACAAACTTTTGAAGTTAAAATGTGCATTTTAAACTTGCTTTTCGGTAAGGAAAATGTGGTCCTGAATTTCCCTGTTTAGCATAGGACTGGTACCATCACTGGCCAAACGGTAAAATGTTGACATGCGTTGTTCTCAAAAAAAAAAAAAACCCTTTGAAAGATGCATCCCATAAAACACCTGTAATTGCCTTTGGTTAAATAGGGGAGAAACTTTGGATTCCTGAACCAGAAAAGGTTACTGTGTTTTTAATTACTGAAAACATCACAGCTTTTAAAAACAACGTATTATTTAATATCCAGAGTCACCTAACTGTACTTAACAATTTTCATAATTGCTGTGCTTGCTCATAACCCATTTTCTCAAGTGTTTACGTATGAATTGTGGTAAAATGTGACTGCAGTATGGGTTTACAGAGAAACGTGATGAATTAGAGTACAAGGATGAAATTAAGGATTTGTGGAAGATGAATAATCTGCAACTGCCTGAACAAGACAAAGTAGCTGGGTGTTTTTTTTTTTTTTTTTTTGGTCTGTCCCCACCCCACCCACCATGTAAAAAGCCGTTGTGCCCAGTTACCTTTGAGGGTGCAGATGTGGTGGTTATTTGCTCCCAAGTACTTTGGGGGTCCATATCAACAACAAACTGGACTGGGGTGAACACAGAAGCAATAGACCAGACTTAGACTGCTTACGTCCTTTTATCTTGTGGAAAAGCGGCTCACGTGTTCAGCCAGTGCACTGCAGTTGCAGGTGTAACGTCTTATGCTTTTGCATGGTGGGAGGGGCATCTAGCAAGACCCGCAGACTTGGCAAGCTTGTGAAGAAAAGTGGGTTCTGTCGTGCGTGACACTCAATTCAGTGGAGGAAGCTAGTGTTCATAATGGATAGTGGTTCAGATCCCCTCCAAGAAGTGATTGTTGTGAGCTTCTTTAGCCACTGCATTGTTCAGCTACAGTGTGCAAAGGAGCATCTTTGGGAGTCTTTCTTACCAACGGCTGTCCCCTGTAATGCTACTCGGGGACCTGTTAGCCCTTCAACATACAGAAGCAGGGAAGTGCCTTATGACCCAACCCTCATTGCACTTTACATTTGTTCAATTATGAAGTATAACTGTTTTTTAGTTTGAGAACTGTTTTTTTTTTTAGTTTGAGAACTGCACATTGCTGTGAATGTCTTGTGTTAAGCTGCCGTGCATGTCAATTTCCCTTGAGGGATCAATAAACTATCTCTCTAGTCCAAAATTAAAATCAGTCATAATGCTTTTCAAGAGAAACCTGTTCTGAAACTTCCAAGTTTGAAACTAGGAGGTAAGAATTTCTGTTCTCTACAACATTTCAGCTTCAGGGTTATGGGATAGGGTTAAGATGAACTTTAGGGTTATATTCGATGGTCTTGCACTAAGGAAAAAGTCACAAGATGTCTGCAAAGTGCTTCTAGGACAACTGTACTGCATAACAGCTTTGTCCTTCATTAGTGGGTGATTGGGGGGGGGGTTCTCTTGAGCAGTGCAGAGTCACCAAGGCTAGTATATTCTGGCCTTGCTTTTAGTGAGTAAATGGCTCTTTATGCAAATTTTTGGGTGCAAGTTAATACATGCACATAAGTCCAAAATCTCATGTGCTGTCATTATGTGAGGCAAGACTACATGCAAAAAGCAGTTTTCTGTGTTGAACACAAAGCTCTCTTCTTAAGTGGGTTTCCTTGGTGCAGTTCTTTAACATGGATGCAGAGAGCATCACCAAAGCACCAATCGGTCCTGAATTCAGGTACAATGTGTTGCTAAAAAGATTGTTCACCAGTAGGAATGACGTTTTTCTTAGCTTGTGATTAAAACCCTGTCGCTGGTACCCCTACACTGTACCATGTCTTCTTTTGTTTAAGTATTTAGCTCGGAAGCACTCCTGGACCTAATTGCGTCTTGAATGGGTACCCAGTGGACTGCACCCATTGCAAGTGTGCCGTGGTTGGAGGAGCCTGAACTGCTGGACGCCCTTCAGTAGCCTAGGAATACCAGTAACCTGCTGACTGCTCTGTTTCACATGGTCAACATGTTGGATTTTGCTGTACATTTCTTTCTTTAACAGGTTTTACTCACAGCAGTCTAGAACTGCAAGATGACAAGAGAAACCAGTAGTCCCCAACTGTCCAGCCCCTAATGAAAGTAGTCCTTGGTGGTCTTTACTTACCCTTTGTGGTAAAACAAGAATGGTACATTGACACTTAAATCTATTGTTTTAGCAAATGTCTCTCTTCAAAGTGAAATACCATTACTACAATTTAGTATTAATCTGACACCTTTAATGTGACTTAAAGTTTTAAAAAAAAATCCCGTAGTCATTTACATGGCAAAGCAGTGTAATGCATACACACATACTCCCACTATGGGTAATTTAGATATGCCAGCTCACCTAAAACTCACATCTTTGGACTATGGGAGGAGCCCACAGCCCACATAGGAGACCAACACAAACATCTGAAAATTATGTAATCTCCACACAGACTAAGTGGGGATCGAACCTGTACCTGTATGTGCTGAGAGTCACCAGTGCTACTCACTGCACCACCTTGTTTAAAATTCTGGTAGTCTTTGAACAACAGATCTACCATTGGCTTGACCAGTTTTTCAGAATTGGCATGCCATACCCTCACGACAGTCCCACTCTTTTGTGTTTGATGTAGACTTCATACATATTTTCCTTCTCTGTAATGAGCACCTTGTGCAATAATTTTCCCGATTAATACGTGAAGTCCCAGATTCGAGCACTGATGAAGATCAGCTGTAGTCATCAAATGGAGTCGTCATGGATCCTCTGGACAAAATTTGAACAAGGATGGACAACTGTCCCTCATTGCTAATAATTTGAAATGTCAGAGCAACACGCTAGTTGTTTTTTGTGACCTTTTATTCCCAACATTGTACTGTTTTTGGCAGCATTCTATAGGTGCTTTGTACCTGGCATTAAATAGATGGCTAGTACTACGCTCATCATCATCATTATTATTATTACTATTATTATTAATAATAATCTGAACTGAGAGTTTGAAGCTTATGTCCATTTTAAGAGGTGAATTTTTACAAATCCAATTAACGTACAACTTTTGAAGCAGTTGTTTTTAGGGATGCGCTTCAAACTGTTAACCAGCTTTTTTTTTTTTTTATCCTGCCATGTTCGTTGGTAGTTGCAACCTGAGCCGTACCTGTTTGCAGTCCAAACGTTGCTTCTGACATTCAGCTGACTGCATCAAGATAGGAAGATGAACAAGTTTTTCAAAGTGAACATATGAACGAAAGTAAAAGCTGACAGTTGGACAAAAAAAAGACAGTTGGTCTTTGTCAGTAGCATACCATTAAAATTGTACATTCCCTGCAATGACAACCCCACAGCAGGTATCTGTGGTGACCAGAATCAGCAAACATGATTTGGCCTTTTAGGTGCTTAAGCCCGAAGATTCATGTCATTGGCTATGAAAAGGGGTTAACTAAAATTTTGGATATATAAATAAATATACCCCTGTACTGACCTTTGCACTTACTGGAATTTTTGAAATGCTAGGAAATGTTAGATAAATTTTACTTATTGGTGTTGTTCCTGCTAATGCCACCTCTACAGTTTGGGTAAACTCAGCTGTTGAAGTTGTAACTTTGCAAGGCAAACGAAGTGGGAAGGGGCAGAAGGATTGCTTCTGTGCCAAAGGGGAGAAGGTTACAGAATGTGGAAAAGGACTGTCATCTCTCATCCCAACAACCGTTGCCTGACTCGAGGCTGTGGCTCTGTGGGGATGGTCTCTTGGTTTGTTCCACGTGTCTCGAGCGCATTTGGAAGCAGTATCTGTGCAGTCAGGGACAGCGGCCGGCCCTACCTCTTCCCACTCTAGAGGCTCCGGCAGTGTCAGTGCTTTGAGGATCAGTAGTTCTGCAGCAGGCAGTGGACAGTAGAGCCTGGACTTTTGCCTCAAGATGTGTGCTTACAGATCAGCAGGAAAGGTAAGTTTGTTTTTTGTTTTATTCACAAAAAATTGCTTAATTTTTTGTGCTTAACCATTCCTGACCTCTTGTGAATTGACATTGTGAGGGGGGTTCTGGCATCATGCTTTGAATGGAATCACAGTGCAGAATTTTTGTCATGGTTGTTGCTGCTCCTTTCCTCATTTTGGAAGGTGTCTGCCATTGACTTGCTCAAGTGATACGCAGCATTTTGCCAAACTGGTGTGTGAAAATCTTGGGCCGTCTGTGTGGACGGCTGCAGGCTGCTGCGTTGCTGGCTTCACGGTGAATCTGGGGCGGCACTGGGTGGGGCTCCACTTGCAGTTTGTGCTGGGCTGAGAAGTTGGATGGGAGTGTGGGTGGGAGGAGTGTCTTCTGCGGTTTATTTTTTTAACTTCTCTAAAATATATTTGCACTGTTAAAAAGTGCAAGAAATTATCAGTATCATCAATGATTTATGTTTATATGAGGGGGAAACCACAATCATTTTGCTGGAATTTCAGTTTTAACTACAAGCATCCCTCTATTCCTGAAAACGTGTCACGATAGTGGAAGCCCATAACTTGATTTTTTTTTTTTTTTTTTAACAATGCGTTCCCAGCACATTTGAGGGAAAAAAATTCCAATATCACTGAAGACACTAATACTTATATTGTGGCTAAGATGACCGCAATGACACATCACACATTTAAAGAATGAGACTTTATTGGAGAACAGTTAAGATATAACTGCAGCACTTTCGTTAATGTTCCTGGCTGCTTCTGATCAAATCCCAGGAGAGTTTTGCTGTGAAAATTCTAGGGCCAGAGTTACTGCTCCCGTGTAATTCCCACTTGGAAGCTTGAGTAGTAATAGTCTGCAGCAGGGATCCATTGAGCACGTTGTGTTTGTGAACAGCTGAACTGAGCACTGTCTTTCCTATACATACACAGATCAGAAAAACTATTCATGGGATATTTGCAATTAATTTTTCTTCTGCCTCCCATTTATTCAGTTAACAGCCCCAAAGTGGCTGCCTGGCACATATCTGGAATTATACTGGCCCCCTGTAATTTCTCCACTCTTTTAACGCAATACTTTAACATCCCCCACACTATATCCTCTCACCTGGACTTTCTCACAGTTTTAAGTTTTTGGTACCATCTGCCATGTCTCAAAAATCTACACCAGAGTCATTTGTATGACAGGTTTTCAGTTTAGATAAATTTTGGGTACACATTTGTTCTTGTTTGTCATAGGGAATATTCCAACACTAGAGAGGGAGATGTGGTGAGAGGCACATTTTTAAAAAAAAAAAAAAACAGTTTTTACCATGAACTGAATTTCAAATCTGCATTTTACCTTCCTCACGTGGAGGATTGATCCTGGTTCTTTTGGTTTGTACTGTTTGCAGTGACTGTTGTTCCTCAGGGATCTGTTCTGGAAACAATCTTTTTCAACTTTATTCAAACTGAATATCGAAGCTTGAACTACCTGTCAGTAGCCTTGTATCTTAAGCAGTGTAGCAACTTAACGTTTGATCATTCAAAGCATTTTGTTTCTCCCAGCCGTTCATATGACACTGCTCTAAATATATAGTTGGTTGGTACATAGGTAGCAATGGGAGGCTTTGAGAAGGTGGTGAGAGTGGCTGAATGCTCTCCAGAAGACTGTATTCTTGGGGTGGGGTGGGCATTCTGAGTAAAACGTCTATTATGGTGTCCAGAGCTGCTGTGTTATGTTTCATTGTATCTGCATAACTGGTTGTGTGCAATTCTGAGCAGACGTTGGAAAATGTTGTGTTGTGTGCTTCAGAATGTCAAGTTTAATCATTGCTGAGACGAATAACTGGTTGCCAGTAGTGTCAGTTAGTAGCCAACCAGACCTTTGAAGGTGCTGTGACGTACTCGTCTGTACTCTGCTGCTCACCTCACTGTCTGTTCCTTATCAAACAGTGCAGGTTGCGTATTGCGTGGAGGAAGTGGGAAAAGCGTCCCAACTCGGTCCCGGCGCTGAGCTCAGTGTGAGGCGCTTGGCCATCTGTGTGTGCGTACAGTGTTTCTGCACTGTGATCCATTCCACCTCCATCCTTCTTTTTGTGACGGGTGGTGTGTCTTCTCGGGCCTTGCTTCCCTTTGAGTGTGATGCCAGAACCACCCTCAGGGCCCTGCAGCCCACACAGGAAGGTGTCACCTTTCTCTCCCCTCACGTGGGCCGCCAAGGCCAGCTGTTGGAGGACACATCTGCGAACCTGAGACTGAAGCTGCTGGCTTTTACTGCTGCCACCGATTAGCCCTAAAGTAGTCAGGCCAGGTTTAGCTTCTTCATGCAGTTGCTTCTATGTAGTCTGAATGAGGCTTGAGTAAATGTGAAGCTTCTTTGCATGTTTTTGAAGTTGGACTTGTTGGTGTCATTTAGTTCCAACCTGCTGTCTCAGCCGTACGGTACTGTGGCTTTTCCCTGTAACTCTTTAAAACTGCAAGAAAATGTTGGCTTTCTGCAATACGATGTTCATAACAATTAGGTTAGCTGACAAAAACACGTTTTAATTATGAACCTAAACATATCTGAAATTAAAATTGTATCTAACTTGAATTTAGTATCCAGAAAGTACCAGGATATTTCAGTTATCTTCTCAGACGTATTCATTAAACTATTTGAGTGTTTGTGTCACCGTCATTCCCGGTGTATTTCAAACCACCACAGACACTCTAGTTGAGTAGTTCTCCTGCAGGAGCTCCTAGGGCCGCTGCTCAGTATTGACACACTGTCTGTCTTTGCAGGGATGGCACCTCGGAGCAGGTGGCTGACAGCGTGGTACCTCAGTGCAAGGTAAGCTGGAAATCTCTCGCTGGTCAGCCTCTCACCACTTGACCATCACTCTGGGCCTTGGTTCTCAGTGGTCTGTAAGCCTTTTGTAAGGAAGATGGCTGTGACTTCAGAAGGATTTGAGCCTTTCGTGCCCATCTGTGCATTTGTAGATCAGCGATAAAATTAGTGCAGAGCTTTCCTGATGCATGACTATGCTGACCTGCTGTTTTTCTCAGCAGGTGAACAAGTCTGGACATGCGGTGCGCTTGAGTGCGGTGCCACTCGCTGACTTTCCTAGAAACTGCCGGAGAACCTGGATCTGAAGGACACAGGTTGGTGCGGTGCCAAGAAAGGCCAGCAGCCCATCGTGCGCTTTGTACCGATTTGGCATTGTACATGCTATGAACTTCTTACTCTTACTTTTGCTGTAGTGCTCTCACCCCCAAGAGGACGGAGGTCAACGTGCAGCTACATTTGCAATAAATGTTTTGACTAAACACTGCTGACTTGGTATCTTTCTTTAGACACTGAACACCAAGTTGGTCCATGATCACTTAATGCTTCCCAACCCGTTTTATCCCCAAGGGACCGTTTTAATTTTTATAGTTGAAAATATATTTTACATACTGTGTAAGGTGGGGCTCCTTGTCATGAAAACCTGTGGTAGGCAGCATGTAAAACCAAGCCTACATGTACGTACATTATTAATTCACTGACACATATTTCACCTCAACACCCCCCAAATCACCTGTCGGTCACCCTGGAGGAAACACGGCTTCAGCTCTCCTGTACATCACACTTTTGTTTCCACCTTTTCCCAAGGTGCCATTACCTTCTCAGTCGTGTTGAACACCCACTTGGTTCACTTTTTAATATTTAAACCTAAAGTGAGGCTGGGTGTTTTCAATTACACTGAACCTGAAAAGTACAAACTGTCCTCATTCATGTGCAGAATGAGTCAAATTCATCCTTACTAACTGAATTACTGGAATCCATTGGGGGGGCAGCGGATGTAGAATAGGACGATGTGCTAGATGGTCCTTATTGTATGCCTCTGCCGCATTTTACATTTTATTGACATGCCAGTAAATTGGTGCTGGCTGTGAGAGGCTGATGACAAATGTTGGTTGCATTGACAGTATTGCAGCTCCCAGGCCTGGAAGGGCTTTTTCTGCTCACCGTGCAGCCTGTTTGGCATGAAAGGCTGTAAAGAAGTGATGACCTGTGTGCTGCAAGGTGGCACGCTTCCACCTGCACGAATCTTCAGGAGAATGTGGGTTACGACTGTTTGGAGTTTCCACATTTTGCTAAAGCGTAAAATGATTTGTCGCCCAGGTGACAAAAATTTGCTGAAAAAGACTGCACATCAGCCAGAACTATTTTTATTTGACATCCTGGTTTATGTTCCTGAGACCTGGATTTAAACTGTGAGCAGCCTGTTTATCTGTTCAAACCCCCAAGAACCTAACCAGTCTCCTCAAATATGGGCAAAATAAGGTAAAATCCCATATATCAAACCATCACTGTCTTGTACAGCATATACATAGCAATGCAGGCCAAATGCTACAGGAACACTTCCGAGTTCGATGCAAGCAGAACACAAATCAGGTGTCACGTTTTAGAATAACTACATTACAAATTTCCCTCACGGTTTAGCTAGAAAACATGTTAAATGTTCAGAACAGAAACGCATTTGTATGTGGTTAGGCTAAAAAACAAGTTTGGACCTGAGATTCCTACTTCCAGCAGCCACCTCAGGATGATTCTACAATGTGATTCACATGACAGTTATTTCCTTCCAGTGGCCTTCACAGGTCCCATCTCCCAGTCCAATAGAGCATCCTCATAATGAGGTGGAAGGTGATGCTGCTGCAGAAAATTCTGTACAAAGTTGTCAAACCCAGAACACCATGCAATGTGTCCAGCATCTATCTGGCTACTCATTCTGAAGATGGAAGGGGATCCCAGCAGATACCAGTTAGGGGGGCCTATTTAAGTGGCTGTTGCATGTATCACTGTTAACTTCAACAAAAAGTCATTCAAATGGTTGAAAATATAAATTTATTTTCCCAAGCAATTATTAAATGCCGGTTGGCTGTTGACTGACACCACAGTCATCACTTGAGGAAACCGGTGTCCCCCATAGATTTTTTGTACATCACAATGGTGGCTTAAGGTGGCTTGGGGGCAGGGCATGGCACAGCAGGGCACTGGAAAGTGATGCATCATTTATGCTCATGAATTGTTAATACGCAGTACAGTCTGCGCAAGGACATCAAACATGAGTGCTGCTGGAGCTGTAGCAGAAATGGGCTCGGATCCCAGCGCGATCCGGCACCCCCGGACTGTGGACAGGAGCTGCATAGTGACTGGCGCCTACCTGCTGTCCTCAGCAGCTGCACTGCCTCCACCCTGGGCATCACATCCATTTGCCCTCAGTAGTCACTACCAGGCCTCTTGGGTAAGCAGGTGCCTCACACGTTTGCGGTCTTCACTGCATCTTAGGGCAAAAGGGGGCGTATTGGCAAAATGTAATGAGTTTCAGGGCCTTCCTCCTCCTTTTTGGCACAACATCCCTCCGTTTTCCTGGACCCAGCCAGTCTTCCCTCCGGACTCCAGGTAAGTTCTTTCACAGTCGCCGCCCTGAGCGCCGCAGGCTCCCCCTTCGCCCACTGCTGTGCTGGACGCGTGACGCCAGGGGGTTGGAACGGTCCGGCCAGCTGCTTTACACCCACTTTTGTACCCGGGTGAGAGCAGTTGCCAGACCCAAGTCTGACTACCCAAGGTGCACGAATTCACAACAGCCACCCGCAGGCTTCGAGGCCACCGCCCCGTCCCACAAGCAGCTGCATGTGTTCCTGCCTAGGGTGGCTTCCAAGGACGACTACGGGCTGCACGACCTGTTGGTGGACAAGGGCTTCATGGATGAGCTGGAAAGCAGGGTTGTTTCCCTCTCTCTACAGCAGCAGGTGCCCAAGACTTCAAAGCCCTGACTGTTACACCATGGTTCCTCCTTGCATTTTGTTGCGCAGTTGCTCTGTTTTGCATGCAATTGGACATGGCTCTTACCACTTATTATTTATTCATTAAAGGTTTATTAAATGTTTTACAGTTTTAAATGGTTTTTCCTTGTAGAAGTCAATCCAAGAGAATAACATGTCAAGTAGCAGTTTATTGTCATTTCAACCATCCACACGTACACAGCGAAACAAAACAGCGTTCCTCCAACAACATTTATTTATATAGCACATTTTCATAGAGAAATGTAGGTCAAAATGCTTTACAAAATGAGAAATGGAAAATTACAAGACAAGAGAAACACTTAGGATCAGGCAATCGCGTTGAGGAACAAGTAACGACAAACAAAGGTTTAAGCCAGGACCAAGGTGCAACCCATCAACACAAGTGCGACAGAACAGTACGTTTCCAGAAAGTATTAAAATTCACTCCCTAATACATGCGGTCATTTATCAAGTTAAGGATTTTTACTGTTTTGCTATTTGTTAAATTAACACTAGTACGTTGGAGTCAGTAAAGAAACTAAAGGTGAGCACGAATTTCCAAATATACAGAGCGACTTTTCTCGACGCGCGGGAGGCTCCGCCAGATGGCGCCATTTCCACCACCTCGGTAATCAGTTAAATGGCTCTTAGTGGTGGGCGTGTCCGCGCATGCTCGGACGCGGGACCCAAGGTGGGGCGTGCCCACGCATGCTCACGGAGGGGTTGGGCGCATCCACCGCCGCCGTCCGCGCAGACTCACAACGTGTCGCGCCGGGGCGGGAGCGTGCGCAGTGAGCCGCGCGTGAGTGCGGCCGAGTGCGTTTTGCTGCGGCGGGCCCTTTGATGTGCGGGCCGGGTGCGGGTCGAATCTCCGAGGACCCCCAGCGAAGCACACGAAACGCGCGTCAGCCGTCTGCGCGCACCGTCCCGATCGATGCTGGGCCGCGCGGGTGCGGGGGCGCGCGCATCGCCGGCAGTAAGCGGGAAGGGACGGGAACATGGCGGAGCGCGAGGAGGTGAGCGAACCGTGAGGCGCAGCCCGACTGAGGGGCTTCACGCAAAGTAAAGTGGGGCTGCGTGCGTGACTCTGCGCACTAATTCGCCGCAGCGTGTGTGTGTGTGTGTGTGTGTGTGTGTGTGTGTGTGTGTGTGTTTCTGGCCGGCCTGGATGAACATTTGGGGCGGAGAGGGGGTTCACATGCCCGCTTCTTTGGACTCGGCTTCCCTGCAGCTACCCCTGAGGAAGATGATTCCTCTGAGGTGATCGCTGATCTGTGTGTGTGCGTGCACGCACGCATCCCTGCAGGTGGCAGACAAAGAGGCTGAGGAGCTCTGTGAAGGACCCACACAGGAAGGTAAGTTCACTTCCTGCCCAGCCTTGGTGGGGGTTATTGGCCCCTGTCATAGCATTGAAGGACCGTCCCCACACATACACACAGTGGCCGGTGTGCCGATGCCTCCGTTGGAGGATGAGGAGGACGGCAGCAACGATGCTGACACCCGTGTGACCTCTGACCCTGCTGCCCCGGGACGGCGTGAGTTTGCTTCCGACACCGGGGACGGTACTGGCTGTCCAGCGGGGGTGACGGACGCTGACTTCCCGGAGGACCTGGACGCCTCTGCTGAAGACGCCGTCAGGGACGAGAGCTTAGCGGAGGGGCCCCCGCCGGACGCCTCCAAAACCGAAGCTCTGTCAGATACGCTGTCAGGCATGGAGGCCGGAGCCCCTGTCCCTTTGCAGGGTGGGCGCGGTGAGCTGCCTGCCGGGGGTGCCGGGTCGTCCGCAACCACCGTGGACACCGGTGAGTTGCCCTAGGGCCGTGGTGGGTCTCATTGCTGTAGCCAGCAGGTGGGAGCTGGGGATCTTGGTTCAGTCCGTAGTCTTTGATCGCATGTTTCACCGCAGCATTTCACACCTGCAGCTACCACTCTGGAGGAGGAGATGGAGGTGGAGGGAAGTACAAGTACGAGAGAGATGCAGGAGGTGCCACTGTGTCCCTCTGCCTCCTCGAACCTGAGCGCTGAAAGCGGCTTTGGCAAAGCAGGTGAGCAAGTGAGACTGACGCCGACTGCCGCCCTGTCAGCCTCCCCATCTCCTGTTGCATTGTGTCATGTGAGCCTCCGTCCCCAGGCCTGGTTAGCGTTAGTGACCTGGTAAGCGGCCTGGTTAGTCTTAGTCAGAATCAGATTGATTTGGCCAAGTATGCTCGTGCATCCAGGGAGTTTGTTTCGGTTCCCAGTGGCTCACAGAGTACATTAGACCAACAAGTGCAAAGTTGCGTGAGTAAGAATAAATAATATGAGGGAGTAATAAATATTGTTGGAAGAATAAATATAGTAAGGGGAACATTGGACAGACTAACAACAAATCAGCTGTTGATGGACGCAACGGCGTCGGAGAAAAAAAACGTTCCTGCGTCTGCTTGTTTTGGCCCAGAGTGATCTGTAGCTCCTGCCGAATGGGAGAAGTTCAAAAAAGCTGTGGCCCGGTGAGAGGGGTCCGTCACGATTTTCCCTGCCCGTCTCCTAATTCGGGAGGAGTACAGGTCCTGGAGGCAGGGCAGTCCGGCACCGGTGAGCTTCTCCACAGGCCTGACTAGCACGGTGCGGCCTGCCCTTTTCTCGTTTGGTGGCTCTTCCACACCAGATTGTGATGGAGGAGCTGAGAACAGACTGAGTACTGCTGTGTAGAACTGGATCAGCAGCTCCTGCGGCAGGTTGGACTTCCTCAGCTGATCCTCTGCTGGGCCTTTTTTATGATGGACACCAAGTTGGTTTTCTCTTTTAGTGACTTTACTTTAGTGACCTGGATAGTGTGAGCAACCTGGTGAGTAGCGAGAGATCAGCAACCTGTTTTGCGGTTAACAGTCCTAAAACTGTTATGTCTTTTATTTGCCTTTAGTTTCCCTGTGATGAGTGTAGCTGTTTACTGTAGTCAATACTATGCTTTAAATCATCCCCCTCCCCCCAGAGGTTGCCACAGGGACCGAGGAGGGTCCCGGTGTGGTGCTGAGCATCCATGAAGATGGGGGTGTGATTGCACAGGACCCCTCGACTCCTCCCTCCAGGACAGACCCAAACCTCAGCAGTATAAGTAAGAGCCCTTAATCACAATAGTGTGTTTTAAAATAAATATAAAACTGTGGATGGGTTTGGGGGGGGGCACTAACTTGCTGAGTCAAATGACCTGTGTGATAGATGGCAGGAGGCGGAGCAGCTCGCTCACCCCTCCATTGAAGATCAAGGACGAACCGGTGGACGAGGAGTATGACCGTGCCCTTGGCCCCCAGCAGCTGTCCCAGAGCGTGAAAGATGAGCCTGATTTCCCCGAGGTCAGTGTGGCTGTGGGGTTGCAACCCCTTGTGCTCTCATTTGTGTACTGGATGTCGTTGCCCAAGGCGGTTAAATAAGCAGAGGTTTGGAGCAGCTGCTCTGTGTCTCTGTGGGACTCGGACAGGGCAGGACCACATGGTTCTCGCCCAGGGTTTGCTAACTAAGCTAATGCTGCATCAGGGGGTAGATGATAGTGCGGTAACTTATGTGCAGGTCTCCAGTGGAAACTATGGTTATGATGTCTTTTCTGTCCCACTGTCTGCAGGAGTCAGGCCAGCAGCAGAAGTCCTGCAAGGAGCTCAGGATCAGTGCAGTTTTCTCTGTAGGTGGCAGTGCAGCCCCCTCTGGTGAGTGGCTGGCACATTGGTGGGGGAAATGTGGAGGTTAAGGAACTGGACAAAACTTGGTGGTATTAAAGTCTCCCCTTCACTTTTAAACCCCCCCCCCCCCAGGCCTGACGACCCAGCCAGTAAAGCAGCAGACGGCACCCCCTAGCACCGTGGTGGTGAACACATCCCCCACGGGCCTTAGCTCTGCTCTGGCTGCCCCTGCCGCTCCCCCCGCAGAACCTCCCGGTCCCCCCGTGGTTCCTCCCACCTCCTCAATCCGCGTTTCCTGCTGCGGCTGCAAGAAGGTGCTGCTAAAGGGGCAGACAGCCTTTCAGCGCAAGGGCTCCTCGCAGCTCTTCTGCTCCACCATCTGCCTGACGAGCTACAATGTGCCGTCTATCCAGTCCTTGCTGAAGAAGACCTGCCACTCCTGCTGGAAGTGAGTTCTGGACTCCCAGAACCTTATCAATGTGGGAAGTACATATTAGTAACCATATGTTGATTGTAATAGTGGTTAAGTGACAGGAACCAAACGAGTTGCACATTTGCATTCCTTAAGCTAAGTTAGATGCTGCAATTTCACTGGCATGTTTATAGTATTTTTAACTGTGTTTTCAAACTGGTTACCTGCATTAGGGCAGCAATTAATGGTTAAGAATTTATTGGCAAATGAACGAATGAATAAACTTCTCCGGTAGGGAGATCACGAATCCGAAGGATGTGATCATCGCCCCGGTGGATGCTGCTGGCACCATGAAGGACTTCTGCAGCCAGTCCTGCCTCTCCGAGTTTGATGTCAAGCGTAAGGCGCTGACCGCTGTGCCTGCCACCACTACTGCTGCCACTGAGGGTGTCACCATAAAGTGCAGCGTGTGCCAGAAGACCGCAGTGGTAAGGATGGTTGGCACGGCAAGAAGAGATAAGTCAAGTAGGAGTTTTATTGTCATTTCGATGATCTACTCAGTACATGGCGAAACGAGACAGCGCTCCTCCAGGACCAAGGTGTAACACAAGTATGGCAGGAAATGCTAGTTGTAGAACGCTGACCGAGCAACTGTTTCCCAAACCTCCCCATCCCTTCCCCATTCCCGGTTGCAGATCCGGCACGAGGTGAACTACCAGGGCGTTGTGCACAAGCTCTGCAGCGATGGCTGCTTCTCTCGCTTCCGCTCCAGCAACAAGCTTACCATGAACTGCTGCGACACCTGCGGTGGTTACTGCTACAGTAATGGCAGCCAGAGCCACCTGCTGCAGATAGAGGGCGCCACCAAGAAGTTCTGCAGCGCCACCTGTCTCACTGCATACAAACAGGTAAGGATAAAGAGACCAGACTGGAAATGCTGGATGAGATCACATGAAGAGCAGTACTTGATGTGTGTGTGTGTGTCCATTCATCCCACAGAAGAGTACCAAGGTGTCACCCTGTGCCATGTGCTTCTCGCGGCGCTCCTCAGCTGAGATGGTAGAGAGCATCACCTCCCAGGGCATGACGGAGCTCTTCTGCTCCACTGGCTGCGTCACAGCCTACAGAGTGCAGAGCGTGCGTTCTTCTGGTGAGCAAGCGGGCGCGCGCATGCACGCACGCACGCGCACACACAAACAAACCAACCAACCTCATACACCTTGACTCCCTTGTGCCCCACATGCAGGAACAGCAGTCCAGTGTGACCAGTGCAAAGTAACAGCTGTGCCCCAGTACCATTTGGCCATGTCGGACAGTTCCATGCGCAGCTTCTGCTGCTACAGCTGTGTCATTGGCTTTCAGGTGGGCAATGTGGCCTTTTGGTGGCACAGTCCTACAGTCCGTTCGCATGTGATTGGACCTCGGGACCAGACACTGAAGTATCTACAGTCCAGTTCATTATTGTTTCTACTATATTGTCTAGAATTTCAAGTGGGACTCAAATAAGTGAAAAAATTGATTTCAATAACTGAATTGATTTTACTTTTATAAATTTTTTACAGCAACGCAAAGTTTTATTATAAATACAGATTTGTGGAGCAGTGACATCACCATGACAACTTACAGCAATCATGTTCCATGTTACTTGTGCAGACAGAGTTCAACAAACTTGCTACTCAGGCCCAGATGAGTGTAGTCCCCCAAACCACTGCTGCCCCCACTGTTCCCACTGTTGCTTTGGCCCAGCCACCCACTGTTCCCAGCACGGTCGCCCCTGATGCTGTGGCCCCCAAGGCACCGCCCCTCATCGTGTCCCTGGCCCCTTCGGCACGGAATGTGGTGCGACTCACCTGCAAGCATTGCAACCGCCTCTTTGCCTCCAAGCCGGAGCTGTTTCAATCCAAGGTAGGAGACTCACATTTCCCTCTGTCCCCCTGCCCCTCTTACACACTGCTGAATTTTGGTACTCCCTGTGGTCATGCATCCACAGGGCGAAATGATCCATTTCTGTGGTAAAACATGTGCTGAGGAGTTCAAGAAGGTCAACTTGGTCATGGCGCGATGTGAGTACTGCAAGATTGATAAGATCCTGAAAGAGGTGAAGAAGATCAACCACCAAGACTGTTCGTTCTGCAGCGAGGGTGAGTTGGAGGGTGGCATTTGGCAAGGCAAGTGGGGGCACTGCTAACGCTAACTTGCTTAGACGCACCGAACGTGACACCCACCTTTCTCCCCCCAGGCTGTAAGCTGCTGTACAAACATGACCTGACCAAGCGCTGGGGGCGCCACTGCCAATCCTGTGCCTACTGCTCCAACATGTCTCAGCGGGTTATCCAGAGCCCCTTTGCAGGCAAACTGGAGGAGTTCTGTGGGGACGCATGTATGTCCCAGTACACCGTGCTCTTCTACCAGGTCAGAACTGGGATGGATCCGCAACAAACTGGCACTGCTCAGTAATATGCTCCCCCTCACCTTCATCAGGGCAAAGACAGTCTTGAATTATCAGGGGCTAAAAAAATTTTTTTGTCCAATTACTTCTGTTTCCCTATTATTTTTACAAATACAAGCATTTGTCACTCGATTAGCTGCATTTTCTTAATCCATGAAATTTTAGAAATTCTGAAGGAGACCAAACACAATCTGTGTTTACCCTCCGGGTCTACAGATGGCATTAAAGAATGCTCAAGAGAGCTGCCATAGTTCAGCTCAATTTTTTTTCTATCATTTGGGCAATTTTAATTTTGGTGTACTGCCCCTGAGAGTTTAAAAAAAAGAAAAAAGTGTGTGTGTGTGTTTATTAGAACTGCAAATACATCACACCATAACACTGAGGGGTGTCTGATTTATTTTTTGTTGTTGATTCACTTTTGATTGATAGACAAAATGAGTTCTGGTCCTGTAGGTTTGTAAGGTAAGGAGTTGGTGTAATCGTTCATATTTGGTTGTCATCGATTCTCCCTGGGTTGGAACCTGAGCCCTTCTGGTTTGCACTGACAGATGTCGAAGTGCGACACGTGCAGGCGGCAGGGGAAGCTCATTGAGTCCCTCCAGTGGCTAGGGCATATGAAGCACTTCTGCAACCTGCAGTGTCTGCTGCAGTTCTGCAGCCAGCAGAGTCCTGCCGACGCACAGCTCACAATGGCGCCGCTACCAGGTATAGCACTGCCGTGGGTTCAAGGGGGCAAGGTAAGGAGCAGCGTGTGACAGTCATTCCTCCCTGGTCAGGTGACACTCAGCAGGTGGTGTAATGATTACACTGTAGTGGATTATGTGAATGTTGTCCAGCAGAAGGTTTTGTGCTGCTTGCACTCATTGTTCTGCCTGTGCCTGCATGTCTGTTTCACTCACCCTTCCAGTGCCTTCCAGTACAGTGCCCACAATGCCCTCACCCTCCTCACTGGCTTCCAAGGAGGCCACACCTGTCATTGCCAACGTGGTGTCGCTTGCCAGCGCGCCCATAGGTCAGCCCAGCATGTGTGCCAGCACCGTGCTGCAAGGTGAGCAAGAACAGGTCACCAGGGGTCAAGATGGGGGTCAAGTTGGGGCTCTGTTTGTTTCTTCTGACCTAATTTTCTGTCTGCAGGAACCATCCCGACGGCGCCAGCCAAAGTCACAGGACATGTAAGTTGGAGACGGGAGGAAGGGAGGCAGGAAAGGAGGGTGGCTCCAGCTCCTTGCTCAGCTGACGTTGCCCATGTACCGCATCACCAGGCCAGCACGCAGACAGACACCCTGAAGCTGCCGCCCGCTGCACCACGGGTGCTCAAGAACAAGGCGCTGCTCTGCAAACCCATGAACCTGAACAAGGGCACCATCTGCAAACCACACACACAGAGTGCACACACACAAACAGGTAAGTGCCCGCACGCAAACACACATTCGGGTCACCGTTTTATGGGAGGTTCTGACCATTGGCCTCTTTGTTCACAGAGGAGGAGCTGTCCCACGTGCTCGTGCTGCCCATCCCTGTACCCGTGTTTGTGCCTGTGCCTATGCACCTCTACACGCATTACACGCCTGTTCCTGTAGGGGTTCCGATGCCGGTAAAACATGCCTTTGTGCCCCCTCGTCCTCCCTCGGCTGCACACCCTACACACTGTCCCAGTTTGTACAGTTCATCTATAAACCGCTTAACAAACCAGTGAGCAAATGCCCTCCTGCCTCAGGTGCCCATGTTCTTGTCATCTGCACTTGGGGGAGCTGAGCAACCCACAGGCATCGTCCCAGAGGTCAAAAAGAACACAGACCTTTTGGCTGATAAGGCTGCCCACCAGGAGGAGGGTGAAGACAGAGACAAGGCAGAGCCTTACAAAGGTAGGCAACAAGGGGTTGGGGCCAGGGGGTGGGGTTATACAATGTGGAGTGTTGTGGCGTTGTGTGTCTAAAAGCTGCTCTGCGAACCGAACCACAGACCCGGGCAACACCTCTTCCGGGGACCTGGAGTCGGCCAGCGTATCTAGTCCTCGCAGTTGGGAGGACAAAACAAACGGGTCCAACGGACAGTGTGAGAGTGGGAACCCCAGTAAGGTTGCTTCCCCAGCGCAGCTGCTGGACCTTGAGGCTGACTACCCTGCAGGTACTCTCCCACCCCCCCACCTAAACAAAAAGTTTCCACCTTCTATTGACTGTGGAATGAACTGAGCCCTTCCAGTAATTTCTGCTCAAATCCGGAAACTGTTACCAACCTGCCACACTGCCCATTGTATTGCTGCTTCAGATTCATGTGACGTGACGCTAGTGAAGGAGCAGAACATGAAGGTGAAGCATCGAATTCGCAGGAGACCTCGAGACGGCTTTCCAGCTAGGAAGCGGGTACGAGCCCTGGCTGCTGCCCCCTCCTCATCAGGTCGTGCTTGCCTCCTAGGACAGATTTACATCTGTGTGTGTGTGTGTGTGTGTGTGTGTGTGTGTGTGTGTGTGTGTGTGTGTGTGTGTGTGTGTGTGTGTGTGTGTGTGTGTTCGCTCTATTTGCAGGGAAGAAAGCGCATAGCTGTGGTGGCTACAATGACCAGGGAAGAGCTACTCCCTAGTGGTGATGCAAAGCTGCTGCACATGTATGGCGTTGGTGCCTGGAAGCACTGGGTTCAACAGAGGAACAAACAGCCCAACACAGAGCCACCTGAATTCGACAATAAGTGTAAGAAGTGGGGTGGGGGGGGACAACGACACAAAACCCTGAACAAAAGTTCAGTTTACAGTTGAGAACATGTTGGTTCCTAGAGTTTGGACAAACCTGGTGCCTATTGCGGTCATTGCAGGTCCATTGTTTTAACCTGGTGCTGCAGTGGTGGACTTGATGCTTTAACATTCCGGCAGCCAGGGAAGTTATGGTTATTGATAAACTTGCTACCTAACCCCCCTTCCCCCAGTGCAACCTGTGGACCTGAAGCAGGATCTCCTTCAGTGCAGCCCAGCAGAACTCAGCTGTGGTCTGAGTCTATTTGTCAGTGAGGTCCGGCGGCCCTCTGGGGAGCTCTATAGTCCCGACAGCGTCTTCTACCTCTGCCTGGGCATCCAACAGGTGGGACAAGCAAGCAGGTTGTGTGTGTGTGTGTGTGTGTGTGTGTGTGTGTGTGTGTGTGTGTAGGCTTACGTGTGAGTGTGTGTCGTGCTGATATGTGTGTGCAATTGTCCGTTTTTCCAGTACCTGTTGGAAAATGGGCGTATGGACAACATCTTCACCGATGAGTTGTACAGCAGCTTTGCACAAGAGCTCACTAAGATGCTGCGGGACTGGAACCCCCCCATACTGCCCAGCGGTGAGACTCTTGTGTCCTTTGGCCCTCATTGTGTTTGTGAGTCAACAGCAACACACGGTCACTGTTCAGAGAACCAGTTTGTTTCATGCCTTCATGCTATTTGATGAACAGTCTGGTGAGGGTCCTGCTGACCCTGGTGGAGTCCACAGCATCCTCCTGCAGGGGGCCTTCATTCTGCTAACCTGCTCTGACCTCTCTCTCAGGCTACCTGCACTCACGTGTTGAGGAGGAGCACCTGTGGGAGTGCAAGCAGCTGGGGATGCATTCACCTGCCGTCCTACTTAACACCCTGCTCTGCTTCACCACAAGGCTGCTCCACCTGAAAACACCAAGCCAACACAGCCGCCTGTCCTTCGCTCACATCTCTCGGCGCACCAGGACACTCGGGAACAACCACAAGGGCAACTTCCTGTTCTTCTGTCTATCAGCGAAGATGGAGGAGGACAGCAGGACAGGTGATATCCAGCAACTTTTTGTATGTGTGTGCATCTCTCTCTCTCATCACTGGAACTGGCTGAAACTAATACCTGTGTGTTTGGGGCCTCCATATAAAAAAGCAGTGACTCTTGGGAAGAGGAAGATGGAAGAGGAGGAGGAGGATGTGATGGAGATTCCAGAGAATCTGGAGGACCCCCTGCGCTGCCCTGTCAGACTCTATGATTTCTACCTCTCCAAGTGGTCAGTCTCTCCCCCGCACTTGCCGTCTTACTCACACACTGCTTTCTTGCTGGTGTCTACACTACAGTGGTTACATAGCATTCCTGCTCATGTTTCTCTCTCTCTCTCTCTCTCTCTCTCTCTCTCACACACACATACACACACACACACACAAAGAGGCTATTGAGTCTTGGCCAACTTCACTCACAGTATTGTCGTGATTGTGGTTGCTGTGGAACTCCCATTTTTTTCCCGTGTCTCCATTGGCTCTCTGTTATAATTGCGGGACTTGAGGATTTTGCACTGTGCCCATACTCAGCTTTACCCTTTGAGGGGCGTATTTGTTAACATCGCATAGCAGCTGTACTCTCTGTCTTCTGTCATTTTGTCACACACAGTCTGTCTAATGGGTCTGTCCCACCTCAATCTGCAGCCCGGACTCAGTAAAGCAGCGAACGGACGTGTTCTACCTGCAGCCCAAGTGCTCTTGGGTACCCGGCTGCCCCCTGTGGTTCTCCTCTCAGCCACTAGAGAGCAGCACACTGGAAGCCATGCTCACTCGCATCCTCGCCGTGCGCGAGCTGCACTTGGACAGGGAGCAGGCGCCATCTAAGGCCTCCCTCTCTGATGAAGAGGCCTCAGGGTGAGAGGGACAGTGGAGCCATGCAGAAAGGGGGCCCTGTAAAGCAGTCTTGTTGGTGCAGTCCCGCACAGACCCCTGCTGATGATCACTTCCTACACTGGACACTCTGAATTTTGGTACTCCCTGTGGTCATGCATCCACAGGGCAAAATGATCCATTTCTGTGGTAAAACAGTGAAACCTTTTTTTTTTTTTTTTTTAAACTTTTGAATGTAATGTGCATTTTTGTTCTATAAAAGGATGAATGATCAGCCTGACTGCAGACGCAGGTGATGGGATGGTGAGGAAGGCCCGTTGAAAGCTCTTTGCATTTTTGGACACTGGAAAATAAGCAGTGCTGAGCAACTGATGTCTGTAGCAGTGGTGGCACCGAGTGCTGAGTGGCTGATGGACTGTCTCTTCTAGCCGGTGTTCCCTCTGGAGGGAAGCATCACTGTCTCTTCCTGCTGTTACATTCCAAATTCCAAGTTTGCAAAGACATGAGATGGACTGTTTGGACTTGGCCACTCAGGTCACTCCTCATTTTCCCTTATTTGGACAGTTATACTCTGCTTTCCTGTTCCCCAGGGTTTTCTCTTTCCATTTGGTCAATACAGAGGTTTGTGGCAAAAAGGGGCCTGAAATCCATCTGCCCTCCTGAAACAAGGCATCTGTGGCCTTGTTTATTTGAGCCATTCAGGTTCTAGATCGTAAACTTTCTTTTCTTCCTAAGCTCATCTAAAAACAGCACCACTCGCACACCCAAACCTGCTCTTCACTGAGGCGATATTATGGCTGAAGTAAACTTTTGTAATTTTTCCTTTTTATACATTATAAAATGATGTGAAAATCACTGGCTCATTTGGTCTTTTCTGTTTATTGTTCTGTGTGTATAAAATGTAAACATGTACAGATTAGATGTTAAACGTGTGAAGAGAAACTTGCGCAATGAATTCTGACTCGGCCGTGCCGGGGAATTACAAAACCGTCATTTGCGTAACTTGATGGTGAGATCACGTGATGTACTACTTCCGGAGCACTTACCTTGGGTGAACTTCCACCAATGACAAGTTTCGATGAACAGGCTCTAGCTTTGTTGTGGACCAATGGAAACGAAGCATACGTTCAATGACAGAAAAATGGACAAATTACGATGCAACTTGTTACCCGGGGGCAGGCCGTAGTACGGAAGTGGCGATGTGACGGGGTCATTTACTTCCCTGTGTGAGGAACTCGTTGCCGCACGGTCGCTTGCTGATCCAGACGCTCCAGCGGTCATGGCGCCCAGCACACAACTCAGCGACGCGGTGTCTGACGTGAGGAAGGGGATTCGGGCAATACTGCTCGGGCCCCCGGGTGCGGGGAAGGGCACACAGGTAGGACGCAGTTTCTGCGGTTGTTGCGACCGCTTTCGGCAGGTCGGAACATTTGGATAAATAAAACATTAATAATCTTTGAAATGCATTAAAAGGTAGAATTCCCGTGGGAAATCGTGTTCGCTCCTCTGGAACTGCACACCCGGCTGACACGACGGGCTTGTAGGACCACTTCGTGCTTCAAAACCTCGTTGAAGGTTGAAGGAAACCAGTGGCTCTGAGCAGAATATTACAAATTCTGACAGCAGGGGGCGCGTTGTTGAGGACACGGACCTCTGAACTCAGCGTTGTCGGTTCTAATCCCTACTGTCGTGCCCTCGCAAGAGGTTTTACTTTGCCTTAACACGGTAAAAAAAAAAAAAAAGTCCTCAGACTGCACAAAACGATCCAGAACCATGTTAGGACCTAGCAGAGTGACTACATGTATAGTGCCCTGTACTTGACAGATCCGGCAGTGTCTGGATCGGTGTTTGTTCTGGATTCAGTGCCCTTCGTAATATTGGTTTGTGTCACCGAGTGTGACCATCTCCTCCCCTGTCCTGCAGGCTCCCCGCCTTGCAGAGCAATACTGCGTGTGTCACCTGGCCACGGGTGACATGCTGAGAGCCATGGTAGCGTCGGGCTCAGAGCTTGGCCAGAGGCTGAAGAAGACCATGGACGAAGGCAAACTGGTACGTGGACATGCACGCACTACTACCTCTCTCTCTCCCTTTCTTTCCTGCTGCCCATTAGTTGGTCACCCATTTTGTTCCTTCTGTTTGCAGGTAAGTGATGAGATGGTTGTGGAGCTCATCGAGAAGAATTTGGACACGCCCCCTTGCAAGAATGGCTTTCTCCTTGATGGCTTCCCACGCACGGTGAAGCAAGCGGAGATGGTGAGTTACTGTGGCGACCGAGCCGTTCGGTTTGACTGTCTTCGCCAACGGTGTCTCACATGACCGCCGGTCTTTCTGAACGCAGTTGGACGAGCTGCTGGAGAAGCGTACGGAAAAGCTGGACTCAGTGATTGAGTTCGCCGTGGACGACTCGCTGCTGGTGCGCAGGATCTGCGGCAGGTGAGCTACGTGGGGGCGACAGCAGCCGGCGCAGAAGTTGAGGTTCTAGCGTCGGGGACAAGCGTGTGGCTTTCAAGGAGAGCAGTGCTCTGTGCGGAATTTTGAAGAGAGAAACGGCAGGGAGTTTTGAAATTGCAAGACGGCGTGGTGCGTGTGTGTTCTGTGTTCACCCTCCACACCCTTCCAGGCTGATCCACCAGTCCAGCGGCAGGTCCTACCACGAGGAGTTCAATCCCCCCAAAGTGCCTATGAAGGATGATGTAAGTGTTGCCCAACAGAAAAGAGTGTGTGTGTGTGTTTGTGTTCCCAGGGAGATGCGAAGCGTGTGTCTGTTGTCTTCGATCCCTTCTAGGTCACCGGGGAGCCCCTGGTCCGCCGCAGTGACGACAACGAAGCGACGCTGCGCTCCCGTCTCGACGCGTATCACCGACAGACGGTTCCGCTGGTCCAGTACTACTCGGAACGGGGGCTCCATCGTGCCATCGACGCCTCCCAGTCCCCTGATGTCGTCTTTGCCTCCATCCTCGCTGCCTTCTCTGCCGCCACCTGTAAAGACCTGGTCGTCTTCGTATAGCTCCGAGCCCCTCTTCTTACTCTGCTTTTGTCCGTCCTTCCCTCCCTCCTTCCTTTCCCCTTTTCTTCCCTCTTCTGCTGTGACTCTGCTCCACCTGAAAAGAAACGTTTGTGTCTCCTGGTTCTGTTCCAAAGGGAAAGTTCCACTCTTGAGATATTGACAGCTTTCATTCTAGGCTCCGCGGGAACATCCTCTCACAGTCTGTCCCTGTTTCTCTCTGTCATCTTCAGTTTACACCCGGGCCCTCGGGACAGGGAGAGAAAACTATAGCTGGCGGACCCAGCAATTGGTGCTCTCTATCTTAGATTTACTGGCAGAGGTTTACTTTTCCATTTCTTACACAATTCAGTCTAATTTGTACAGGTTTTTAGCTACTTGCCCAGCAGACATTTTAGTTGTTTGTCCGCCGTCAGCTACCGATTGTTCGTGTGTGTTTTCAGCCAGGTTCAGCTTTATCCTTTGTGTCTGTTCTCACTGCATGAGATTGCTTCTTTTTATTTAAAATATTTGCTTGTGCTTGTTTTTATTTGACATGCACGTTAGTTTAAAATTTTGCCTAGAGGCCTGCTGTACAGAGATCGGTCAGTGCCCCCCCCCTTTTTTTTTTTTGCTTTTGTGCAAACATGGCGGCGTGGCGCAGAGCCGCTGCCGTCCAGGCTCTGGTTTCGGCTGCTTGTCACGGTGGGGCAGCCAGCGGTAGTCTGAAGTGTAACTCCTGCCTTTCATGATTTCTGGATTGACCTGTGGCTTCTCTTGTTTTGTTTTCTCCTTATTCTGTGTTGCAGCCATTTGAGCAGCGCTGCCCGTCCAGCCCCGGCTTCTGGAGGAGGGAAGAGGGGAGGGTTTGCTGGGGTTAGCAAGTGCTAATGCTCCATGGGAGCTGTTGAGTTTCATTCATGAGGCAAAATTTTTGGGGGGGGAAAATGAGATGTAATTGCTTGGAAGTTGCCCTGCTAATAAAAGGACTTTTATACCACTTTCAGACGTGCTTTATTATCACACTCCCTCTACAGAAGGCGCGGAAGCACGGATGGTTTAACATAGACACTATTCAATTATTCATAAGGCACTCAGTTACATGGAAATGAATGAACGTGTCCCGTTGCTGCGGGGGGGGCAGGCCCCGCCCGCCACGAAACCCAGCGCTTCCGCTTTACCGTAAAGCGGTACGACCGCAGCCCGTGCGTCAATCGGAGAGCCAAACGGGTTGCGTTTTTACTTTTATTTTCGGCTAACTCCTCTTCCTCCATTCGAACCCGCTGGGAAGTACCCGTTTTTTCTGCTCTCATAGTTTCTCCTCTCCCGGTGCCTGCGGTGACGTCGTAGGGCGGTGCTTCCTGGCAGTCTGCGTCTGACGTCACGGGACGGGGCTTTCCCCCATGACGTCAGTGAGTCGGGCTCCGGGCCGAGACGGGAGCTCGTCGGTCCGCGTTGTCGAGCCGCAAGAACGCGAGGAAGAGGAGGCGAAGGAGGATACGGCCGCGGGGGGGAAAACCGAGTTTAAACCCGAGCGATCGGCGTGCGAGTCCGTGCGGCGCGGGACGGAGGGGGTCGCCCCGGCAACGGTGAGTCCAGCCGAGCAGTTGTGGCTCTCGGGGATGAGAGCCCCGCGGGGGCCCGTGTGTGCGGTAATGCGCGGGACTCGCAGCGAACATGTGAGCGTACAGCATGCGTCGGTGCGCGGGGAATTGACGGGGGCTGTGCCGGGTGCCGATCCGCCCCCCGGATCAAATGGACCGGGCTCTCACATTCAGGTGGTCGCCCGGAGAGTCTCACCCACCCACCCATTCATCCATCCATCCATCCAGGCAGCACACACAGCTTTAGTGAGGATGCGGGACAAGGAGCCACTCAGCGTTTCATGGGTGTGGAGAACAGTGTCCTCTGACTTTGTCCCAGTCTAACTTTTGTACTGGTCTAACCAGTGTTCCAGTTTGAGCAGCAGACCAATGCGGGTGATGAAATGCAATGGACGCTGAGGCCCGCCGTGGCTTTTGGGTGGCCGCAACTCCCGAAGACATTGTTGCAAAGGCCTCGAAACAGGAGGCTGCAGGTTCGTGACCCCTGATAACAAGCGTGTGACATCTGCGCTCTGTCACCCTGCGTGACGCAGAGGGAATCCATCCCTCTGCTCGACAGAGTCAGGAATTTCTCAGAGAAACCGGGCCAGGTCGCGAGAGGCGCCGTCCCCTCCGCCACGCCGCTGGCCAGCTCCACCTCTGGGAAACCCACTGGCTTCTTTTTAATTTCAGACAATTTTTGCTTCCCCTTTTGTTTCTGTCTTTGTGATGTGAAACTGGTGACTGTGAGGTTCAAATGCTGGATGGTCCTACAGGCCCCCAGTCCGCTGTATACTATTATTGTTATTATTATTATTAGTCATTGTCACTTACCTCACTCAGCCAAAGAGACTTTCAGCCTTAAGCTACTTACCCTGGTTTACCCGTTCACAGCAGGGTCATTTTTACCATATTAGTCCAGGGTAGGGACCTGGACCACAGGTGGGATTTGAACCTCGATGACCCCCTGCAGCACCTGCTGGTCCAAAAAGCCTAACAAAGATGTTGTTTCAGTTCCAGTTGTTAGCGATGTTATTTCAACATTTTAGCACTAAAACAGCGATGCGGTAATTTGGCCAGCAGTCCCGCGTGAGGTTGTAGGTGCTGGAGGAAGCAGGAAAACAGGCAGAGCAGCTGGGCGATGAAGGGCAGCAGATGATGCTGATGATGGGTGGGGCTGTTTCTCCGTCTCATTTGTCCCCCCAGTTTCATGATGACAGGGAGTCTCTGGTTCCTGGAGTAGGCAGAGCTAGTCTGGTGGGCGGGGGCACTGCTGTTGTGGGATGGAAAGTACTGCGAGTCACTTCATACAATGTGTATTCCTTTATCTTAAGGAAGTACATACGCAACTAAGTAATTTTTACTGCGGTAAAAATGGACACTATGGGAGAAGAACGGAGCCAACAGCCTTTTGATTGAGAAAAATCATTGACCCTGAAAGCATGTTATTCTGTGCACATTACATCTTTCTGTGTGTGTGTGTGTGTGTGTGGAGTGGAGACCAGGAGCCACTTGCTACTTAATCTGTGCCATTCCATCTGGCAAGGCCCTCAGCATTGCCACGCGGTCCAAGTCCGCTTCTCTTCCTCTCTTTCGCCGTCTCTCAGACAAACTGGCGTTTACGCAGTTATTGACTGTTTACTGTCTTACTTTGTTCACGGTGGGGAGTGGAAAGGGGTCAGGGGTCAGCAGACCTTTAATCCTCTGCAGGAAGGAGGATGTTCTGCTTGGTGCAGAAACGTTTAAGTCCTCCTCGGATGTTGCCCGTATTCACACGTATTTCCATGACAACACCGTGGAAACAAATCCCGCGCAGATGACCCTGTGATCCTTTAGCTGCAGTGGCAGTTAGATGTGCGCCCCGGGGCTGTGTTTCTCCCTGCACTCTGGTGCCTACGAGGGTTGGGTTGAGACACAGTGAAATGACAACCATGGGCATGATGGAGCTTCCTGTGGGCCATGGGATCAGTGGCAGCTTGTTGCACGGAGCACGTCACAGGGCAGGACTGAAGTTGCCGCAGATGTCGGTTTGCAGTGTGTACTGGAGGTGTGTTCTCCTGCCTCCTTGCATTGAGATTCTGTTCCAGACAAAGACAGTCATGTCAAAAAAGAGAACAGGGACACATCCGGACCACTGTGCGTGTGCGTGCGTGCGTGCGTGTGTTAGATTTCAGTAATTTTTCAAACCAACTGGCACAGATTCCAGCCTTGCAATTATTCTCTGCAGGTCATTCAGCATCACTCAGCCTGACACACACACACAACCACATATGCAGCATGAGTGTGTGCATGCTGAGCTGTATCTGTGGACAGCTGTGTGCGCTAGCCAGTCAGTTTGTGTGTGTGTGTGTGTGTGTGTGTGTGTGTGTTTGAATGCACACGCTAGGGCCAGAGAATCTGTGTGTGGGTTGTTGTTTGTGGAGCTCATTGTGGAGGTTGTCATGGCAACGGCAGTAGCTGCGCAGTGTGAAGTGGAGAGGGAACTCGTGTCTGTGTGCATGAGAGAGGGTGTGTGTGTGAGAGAGAGAGAGAGAGAGAGGAAAAGATAGAGAGAGACAAAGGCCGTCAGTGTTGAGAAAAGGAGAAGAGCTCAGTCTGATCATAGATGCCTTCCTGGGCAAAAAACATGTGCAGTGTGACACGAAGACAGCAGATTGATCATCCTGTGTGTGCCCACATTACAGTCATTTCAGGTCCGCTGTGCCGTAAGGGTTAATGAGAAACTGAAAGCGAGGGAGCGAGCGGCAGGGAGGGAGTGACGGTGTAACCGAGCATGCTCTGTCTGCCAGCCCATCATTTGCATTATCAACTTCCTGTTCCCTTCCTTACAGACGGAGCGAGCGAGTGAACACACGAGAGAGGAGTGACCGCGACCATCGTGCGGCCCTCAGAGGAACGGACACCGTAGAACCGGCATTTTCCGCGGCTTCCTGTTCCTCCCCATCCTGGTGCTGGGGGAGGCCGGAACCGGGTTCGACCTGTTCACGGGGGCGACAGCCGCTTAAAGGGCCGCCGGAGAGCCGTTCTGCTCCTGACTGCGATCGCTCGGCTGGAGGCGGCGCCCCGGGGGTCCGTGAGTCCTGCCTGCACCTGTTGGACACGGAGCTCGCAGTGGGAGGGGGCCGCTCAGCTTTCTCTTTCTCTTTCTGCGTCGTCAGGGTGCCGTGTGAGGGGAGAGTGTCTTGGTCGAGTTCCTGGTTAGCTGGTTAGGACCACGGCTCTCGTGCTCTCTGTGTCGGTGATAAAAGAAGTCTGTGGAGGGCGCTGGTGGGTCGAGAGCACTCATTAAAGAGCCCCTTGTAACACAGAACCTCGCACCGACGGAAATGGGCTCAGAGAGGGACCTGGAGTCTCCGCACTCCTCCCTGAGCGGGGTGCCCAATCCGAAGTGCCGAGGCCCCGGTAAGAGGCGGGGGCGAATCTTCCACAGCCTCTTCCACAGCAAGCGAGGCTCCCGCGGGGGCAAGGCAGCTCCTGCAACCCCGACGGCCCTGCAGCAGCAGCCGCAGCCACTTCTCCAGCAGCCGCCAGCGGCACCTCCAGCTCCGCCCACGCCGACGGGCCCCGCCCCCTCCGTCCCAGAGCTGGCCGAGCAGGACGAGCTGGCGCCATCCCCTGGCCCGTCGCTGGGGGGGCCCGAGCTGCTGGAGTGCCCACTTTGCCTGGTACGGCAGCCTGCCGAACAGCTGCCTCCGCTTCTGAGCTGCAGCCACCGCTCCTGCCTGTGCTGCCTGCGTCAGTACCTGCGGATTGAGATCAGCGAGAGCCGCGTGCAGCTCAGCTGCCCCGAGTGCACTGAGCGCCTTGCCCCCCGCCAGGTCGCCCTCATCCTCGATGACGCTGCGCTGGTAGAGAAATACGAGGAGTTCTTGCTGCGCCGCTGCCTAGCCTCCGACCCGGACTGCCGCTGGTGTCCTGCCCCTGACTGTGGGTAGGTTGACCTCTGAGGAGGGGGCCAAGAGGGAGGGACAGCAGCGGGTTGTGGTGTGGTTAAGGACCCAGGACCGATAACTGTTTCAGCTGCCAGGTGATGCTGTGGTAATAACCTGGTAAAAATGTACTTCAGCCGCAGAGCTGTACGGAATGTCTACATGGATAATGGGAGGAGCTGTGTATAGTGGGAGGGGCCATTTTTGGTGAATGGCGCTTTATTTTGGAGGGGGGTTGGTGAGTAGCCTCAAGTGTGAGGAACGGTGGTGGGTAAGGGGAGGAGTCAGTGTACCGGTGCATCACACATGCCGAAGGCCACGCAAGCAAGCTGGTACTGACCGGTATTGCGAAGATGGTCAGACATCCATAACTGGCTGTATGTGCATTTGCGTGAGGGAGAGATGAAAGCAGATAGGTGGTCCTTGTCCTTGTGAGGAGTGAGGTGGCATTTTGCATGGATCTGTGCCATGTGTCAGATTTTCATAAATTGTGCGTTTATTAATATTAGAATGTGCTGCTGGTTAGGACAACACTCATTAGTGTAGCCATGCAGGTGATTCTGTGTTGCTTAGAAGTGTGTGTGTGTGTCGGGGGGGACTGTGCAAATAATTTCAACTGTTGGTATTGGACTGAGAGTGTGTGAAGATTAGTGGGCCAAGAGGGCAGCAGTGGGTGGGACAGATTCTCCAACCTTTTGTTGCCGCTGGAGCTCAGACAGACACACACACACACACACACACACACACACACACACACACACACACACACACACAAAGTATCACATGTCCCTGCCCTCTGTCCGAGAAACTGAGGTCAGCATATCGATTGTGCTCATATTCCTCACCCGGGAATGGAAAACAATTCCCGCAAACGAAAACAAAGAGCTCATACATCATGGCAAGACATCACGAATCGTGTGTGTGTGAACACGCATAGATGTCTGTTCTTATCAGCCATTTTCCTATGTCTTGTTCTCCTGGCCCAACCCGCAGCACCGCTGTCTGACTGACACTTTGGAGTGACCAATCATAGACTCCAAGGACCTTTAGCTGATTCCCTGAGCTGGCAGTTGCTATGGAGACTGGGATACAGCGCATAGGAAACGTTGCCAGGGGTAACTGAGATTGGGCCTTAAACACAGCAACTGATACACAAAAAGGACCAATAAGTAGGTGTGTGTGTGTGTGTGAATAACGGACAGCTATGATCCGTTATGAGAATCACTGTAACCATCCAGGTGCATTTTGAGGCCTCTGCCTTTAGTGGAGATGCATGAACGACACTGTTTGGAACAGCAAAATGTCTTTTTAGAATGAATTACCCCTTATTTACTCAGTCATTTGCTGCTTTTCAAAAATTACCAGCTTAATTTTTCGGAATAGCTCTGGAAATAATGGAATGAAATAATGATTATTCTTCGGAGGCTCGGCAAGTAACTTTCAGTGCGGGTTTGAATCCTTTGACTCCTGGCGTTAAGCTTGAATGTTCTTCTTGTGTCTGTGTGGGCTTCCTCACACAGTCCAGAGACGTGTGTTTCAGGTTCATCTATCGCTCTAAATTTCCAGTGTGAATGAGTGTGGCCTCCTTTCCGGGTGTAGTTTCTTAGCCTGGCGTCCAGGGATTCTGGGATAAACTCAGGACCGCAGCAACCCTAAATGATGAAGCAGATAAAACGGTTAATGAGAATGGATAGATGGATGCTACAATGTATAGCATGTGTTGCGTAGCTGGGTAGCGCGGTGGTGCGCGCAGATGCGGAGGGGAGCAGTTCTGGGACGCCAGAGCTATGGTCGAGCCTTCCGGAGGTGTCATGGGCCCAACTAGACAAAAAGCCGTCGAAGGGAGGTGCCCGCTCGATAACCCCGATGAGATGCTGTACTGTCGCTTCGCTGTACCGTGTGTGGGGTTTCAGGTGATTAACATGCGGTGTCAAGGAGATACAAAATATTGACTGACTGGAGGGTTGCCGTGGTGTTTACAGGTTAGGATAAGGTAAGACAGGTGCTTGGGGTGAAGGTTAGGAAGTCAGATCCCCTTTGAAGTGCTACTTCTTTTATTAGCAGTTTGTGTTTGATATGAATCTGGTTAACAACATTAAGAAACGCTGTGTTTGCTGTTCTTCACTCTTAGCAACAGTTGAAGAACAAGCTGATAATAGCTCGAAAATCATTCAGCATTATTTAAGTTAATCATATCGAGCATATTGTAAGTTAATAACTGTTACTAACTGTCTGTTTAGCAATGCCGTATCTCGGTCGTACCTGTGTTTACAGACAGCCGACTGTGGCAGCTCGCAAATGTGCGCCAAACTGCTCTTCGTAGGCGGAGAGCGGCACCTGCGTGCGAGTGCCAGCGGGGGTGGCGTCGCACGCAATGGGCTCCAGCCTGCCTACGTTGTCATGTTTTCTACCAGCTTCACACTCGCAGCTGTTAAACCACGCGTGCCAACGCTCGGCAGCCACTCCGCTGCCACCCCCCAGTGACGCTGTGTCCCTCCGCAGGTTTGCAGTGATCGCCTCTGGATGTGCCAGCTGCCCCCGGCTGGTGTGTCGCAGGGATGGCTGCGGGGCTGAGTTCTGCTACCACTGCAAGCAGGTGTGGCACCCGAACCAGACGTGCGACTCGGCCCGACAGCAGAGGGCTCTCTCCCTGCATGCCCACAGCAGCCACTCGCCCAGCTACACACAGGAGCAGGGTCCTGGTGAGTGTACGCCTGCCTGGCATCCGCCTCGTCTCTCTCTGTCCCTCTGTAAATGAAAAAAGACCCTTTTTTCTGTAATGATGTTGTAATGCGGTTGCGAGCCCTGTCCCCTTGGCCTCAGAGGACATACAGTCGTCCCCATATGGTTATCCCCCAGGTGCTGGCCATGGCAGTCATGTCAGCCTAGCTGTAACTTTGCTTCAGTCTGGTGTCTTTTCCGTGGAGCCTTACCAGCGGTAGGACGGCAGAGATCGTTGCATTAATTATACTAAATATGGAACAATATATAAAATATGTAATACAGTCACATTGTGAACTTCTTTTTTGGTTAATGAGACACGGATTCTTTAAGCTTTAACCACTTTGGGTCCGGAAGTCTGTCGTTTCTTTTTGTTCATAATTCCCACTTTCTAGATCAAAATGACCGAACGGCAAATCATACAGGCTTTGATTCATTTATAGATTAGGTTCCTTAGCTATAATTTTTAGTAAAAAAAAAATAACTCGTAAGGGCCGGGCTATCGGCATGGCTCGACTTTAACAGCCTCGCCGTCTCTCCTCCGCGACCTGAGTCTCCTCCTCTCTTCATTGAAATTGTCACTCGTTGTTGAACAAGGAGGCCACAGAGCCTTGTGCATACCCCCCCCCCAAGGCCTCTGCTGGGCATCATAGGAACATCTTGCTGTTACTCGTGTCCATGAACCCAAGGGTCACGAGCAGTGTCTCCCTGTGCGCTGATTCCGCCTCCTGTCGTCTCCAGCCGATGACATCAAGCCCTGCCCGCGCTGCGGCGCCTACATCATCAAGATGAACGACGGCAGCTGCAACCACATGACTTGCGCCGTGTGCGGCTGCGAGTTCTGCTGGCTCTGCATGAAGGAGATCTCGGACCTGCATTACCTCAGGTAGGCGGCGTGCCACTTCGTGCATGGTGACACAGGGGACGTTCAGGGTTCGGTTAGCTGTAATTTTCTGATATGATTACACAGCGGAGAAAGAGAAGACTTTAGCGCTGCAAGGACAGAAGGGGGCGTAGAGGTTCCATCGGTGCCTTCCACTCACAGGGCTCAGGTTCGAATCCTGCCTCCTGCTGCAGTTCCCTCGATCGAGGAACTGAAATTTAAACGTAATTTGACAGTCGGAGGCGCTCCTGTTCAGTCAGCTCACCTCTCCCCTCCTTCTGCCTTCAGATGGGAGTTCCAGTCCCATGACAGGTTAGAACAGGCAACCATCTGGATTTTAAACGACTCAAGATTGTCATTAAGGAGCCACACCTGATCGCGTGGCTACGCCAACTAGATAACCTCCAGCTATCGGTCCTCCTTCCTCAGTTGCTCCTGGACTTTAGCAGGAAGTTGGCCTGCAAACCGGGCCCTCCCCCTTTTGTTTGTGACAACCTGTCTGTTACCGTTCAGCTGGGTTCACGTGTAGCGACATGCTTGAGGAATGCTGGGCACACTTTCGGGAAATTAATGCAAGGGGTGCGATCTTAATTCAGTTTTTTGCTGAATTAAGTCACTGATGACGCTTTGGCCGTCGGAAGAGGGAAGGAAAGGTTTTACATGCGATATTAAACCTGATAGTCACTATCTTACAGAAGCTCTCTAGACAGGTTCAGAGGTATTAGTTTAACTTTTTTAACGCATTTATTTTTTTTAGAACTGGCGTTAACTGATCTGATTGACTGTGTAAGGATGAAGTAGTAAAGAAGCTCTACTCCCGTGACCTGCCCACTTTTGCTTCGATTCCTCAATTTCTGCCCCCGGTCTCTGTCCCCTTCAGTCCGTCTGGCTGCACGTTCTGGGGGAAAAAACCCTGGAGCCGTAAGAAGAAGATTCTGTGGCAGCTGGGTACGCTGATAGGTGCTCCTGTGGGTATCACCCTCATCGCCGGCATCGCTGTCCCCGCCATGGTCATCGGGATCCCCGTGTACGTTGGACGCAAGGTGAGTGTGTGCCCCACCCATTCCCAGGAGGAAGTCAGGAAGACCGGCAGAAATGTGTAGTCAGCCAAGCTTTCTCTGTAGCCTTTACCTCCATCCATCCATGCGTTCGTGCCAGGGATGTCTTGAAGCTCTGTAGCTCACCCTGGTGGCCAGTTGAGTGCACTGCACGGCTAGGTTGTGGCGTGTGTGGAGTTCAGGGGTATTTGTCCGTGCCTCAGATCCACTCCCACTACGAGGGGAAGAAGACATCCCGTCATCGGAGGAACCTCGCCATCACGGGTGGCGTTGCGCTGTCGATCATCACCGCTCCCGTCATCGCTGCTGTCAGCGTGGGTGAGGCTGCCTGTCCGCTCCTCTAAACCTCCTCCTCCCGATCTCCTGCGCTTCAGCACTGACACATGGCGTCTCCCTGCAGGCATCGGAGTGCCCATCATGTTGGCCTACGTGTACGGGGTCGTGCCCATCTCCCTGTGCCGGGGCGGGGGCTGCGGCGTGAGTCGTGGAAAGGGCCGCGGTGTCCGAATAGACTTTGATGAGGACGATGGACCGATCACGGGTGAACGAGACTGCGCCGCTTCTCAGTTACAGCCAATGCGCCCTCGGTGTCGGGCAGGCATTTGATCGTCTGCCTTTGTCCATCCCATTAGTGGCGGACGCCTGGCGAGCCCTGAAGTCGCCCAGCCTGGGTGAGAGCAGCTTGGAGGGTGGGGCCAGTGGCCTCAGTACCACCTCACCCAGTGAGGGCATGTCTGGGGCACCTGGGGCCCTGGGAGACACCCCACGCTTCAACACTCTGGCTGGAGGGGCCTTAGGTGCGAGAGCAGGCAAATACAGCAGGTACGTGGATTGGATCGGGTGGGGTGTGTTTGACTGTGTTTCACTCGCGTTTCACTCTGCTGCCATTGCTGATTTTGCCCCAGGCTGGAAGTGCAGAGCCGGGAGCTGGAGAAAGAGGGTGCGCGGAGGGAGACGGGCAGCATGGGCACCGCTAGCGACTGCGCGAGCACCCGCGGCATGGCGGGCTCCATCGCCTCCTCCTACACGCTGCCCGACAGGTAAGCTGACGCCGCTCCCCCCTTCGGTCTACGAACTGGAGCGTATTAAAACCATCCAGGCAAACGCATTACGTAAAGTTTTCCGCACAAAAGCATTCGACGAACGTGTAAAAGTGCTGGAAGCAACGATGATGGTGGCTAATTATCCAGATGGCGCTAGATGAGAAGAGCCGCTTTTTACCGTAGTCTTCTGCAGCCTCGCCGTTCCCTTGGAAATCCCCTCCGGCCCTCATTCGCGTTCTATTCTTATTTTGCTCCTGCGTAGAGAGTGCACCAACCTGGAGATTCAGGTGGACATCGAGACCAAACCGAGCCATCTCTGTCTGGCCAGCGAAGAGGATCTGGCCCAGCCGCCCGCCACCATGGTTCCCGGTCAAGGGGAGGAGCCTCAGGACTGCAGCTCGCGGCAGGGCGGGGTAATGTCAGGCTCCTCCCTGGGTCTCTCTCCGGGACCGTCGCTCGGCGAGGCGCGTAGGGACGCCACGCTGGCGCAGCCCGAGAGCATCCGCAGCGATCTGGAGATGTCCGACACGCAGTCAGACGACATCGCCGAGCTCACGTCCGATGACGGCGGCGACTCGCCCCGCCCCAAGAGCTGCCGGGGCCCTCCTTTCGTGTCCCGTCCGTCCGGCCCACCTACCTGCCGGGCTCCACCCCCCTCCGACAGCCTGCATTGTCCCGACAACATGGTCCTTTATGTGTGATGGGAAAGCAGATGAGGGGGACTTAACACGTTCCACAAACCTGAACTTTCCCCACAGATCTAGCGTTTGAAGCTAATACATCGGTTTAACTTGGTTTCCGTTTGTTTTCAGCCATTTCGGTAAATGGTTGGGTTAAAGGAAACCCCTGTTACTGCTCTTTACCTGTCCGTCTGTCCCTCTGCAGAACGTTTTAAGGGTTCTACCTCTTTGTGAATCACAAAGTACAGTGCAAAAGATCTTGGTCTTGCAAAAAATCTTGGCCTTCAGCAAAAAAAAAAAAAAAAGGTGTAAAGAGAAACAGAAAAATGCAACAATAAATCTTGCCAAAAATCGAGGCGGAGAAAGGACCCACTAGACAAAGCACACCGCAGTGGTTGTGTCTGGAAGAGCACCGAGTCGTACCGCACACGTCTCCGTTTCATTTTGTATTTATACTGACCAAGTGCGATGGTTGTATTAAATCCCGTATGCATGAGTCTGCATGACTGCGCGGTTGTGCGAGAGAGTGTGTTTCTGTTCCCGTTGCACTGGTTTGTTTGCACAGAGAGCCCCCCTACCCCGAGGGGAAGGGGCTGCGGAACCTGCAGACCGCGTCGCTTGAACGACCCGCCTTACGGAACGAAGCGGCGCACTGGTTGCTCACCCACTGACGCACTGTTTGTCGCATAACTTGCTTGAATGTCAGCTTGCCGTCTGTTTGTCCGTCAGCCGTGCCTGTGTCCGGAGGCAGTATGGATCGGATCGCTCGGGCCAACCTCCGAACGCGGAGAGGGGCAGCGGCCTAATTTCGCACTTAAATGGGATCCGTGGGGCCGCGCGGCCTTGTCGCTGGCGGGGGTGCCGTCGCCGTAGCTCTGACGCGATAGCCGGGGACCATCGCTCGGGGGACCCCGGGACGGGGCCGTGTGGCAGGGCCCGACAGTCAGAGGCTGACTGTAGATTTAAGCCACTTTTATCCAGCATCGGCGGGCGGGATGATGCTGGGGTCACTTGAGCACTTTAACCTTGTACCGATCGTCGATGGATAGTATTCATAGTTTGCTGCGACGTCATGCCTTTCGGTTGTTGTTCACAGTTGTATTGTCGACACGGTGAAACTGAGACTCGGGCCGAGTCCGAAAGTGTTGCTCCTCACGTGTTAATGTGGTTCACGGACACGGTTTGTGTCGCTGGGATTTTTTAACGGTTTTTCTTTTTTGTTTTCCCTTCCCGCTGTTGTATTTAATTTTTTAAACAATTATTTGTTGTTATTTTTGTGGCTGCCATGTGCCTCTCAAAGTGAATTTTCAGTCACGGTATGTTGTGTAGTCCTGTGTCGGCTGACTGGACCGAGGTCCGCGGTCACACCCGTTTTATTTTGTCATACCGCATCGTCCGGTCCGGTCCGGTCCGTTGCTGTGATCCACTTCCGCTTCCCTCTGCCTGTGAGGAAACTACATGAATGTAATTTAATATTAAAATTTCAAATAAGTGTACTACTGCAAAAAAGCAAAATCACCTGTTAAATATATGTGGATAAATAAGTTATAAATATATAAATAGCAATATAACGATGTAAAACTGTATTTCCTGGCATTGTTTTTGTATGCGCTTATATGGGTTCTTGCCCTTGGGACTCGAAGGAAACCGGGAGCTGCTGGGAAATAAAGGCGTTGTCCTGTTACTCCAGTCCTGTGTAGCACTTTTTTACTGGGTGGGTGACATCTGGGGATACAAATGCAGAAAATGGAGTATAAAATGATGGGATTTAAACCGATACCGGTACATTCCCAGAAGTGATGGCTTCTGGAGGATTTTCAGAAACATCAGGGTTTCTTCAAGGATAAACACTTGTCCTGTCCTAGATGCAAAGGACATAAAGCAGGACAAACCCTGGTGATCAATTCGCCGATTAAGATAAGAATCTACGATGTTAAAGTTAAAAGAAAACCAAAAAGTACCAGCTGATGCTGTCGTTGGCATTTTTACGACAGTCCCGTAAAGCGACGCGACGAGCCGCTTTACGACACAGCCCGGATTTGCCGGAAACGAGCCGAAGGTTAAAATCCTGCGCTGACATTTACAAGGTAAATATCGCCGAAAACCTGTACTTTTGGGCTATTCGTGTACAACGAGTGCTTAAAATGTGATGACAGGGTTAAGCATTTAGAAAAATGCCATTTTTGTGCCGCAAATGTTTCTCGATAGCTGCTCAACTCGGTGGTTTTGTGTACACAGAATGTCACATTGCGAATTAAACGCATCAGTATTGGAACTGCGTGTGGCGCCAAGTTTAGGTAAATTCTGTCCGTGTACAATAATACATTTCCACGAAAATTCAACAAGAACAGTACGTTTGTGTAGCGAATTGCCTGCATATACCGCGTTCGTGAGTACGTTGAGCTGTCGCTTTCCCACTGAGAGGCTTAGTGTTTTGCCCGTTAACACATAAGGATACTTTTCATTGTGTCATTTTAAAGGAAATACTTGGATGATGGGCACTACCGCAGGAGGTGGGATTTGTACCCGAATCCTTTGAGTGGAAAAGTGTCCCCTGTAGCCCCCCTAACGGTTTAATATGGTTAAACTGGTTAGTGTGCTTGTGGACATCTTCTGCTGGTCCGACATACAGATCTCCTGGTTTCCAAGAATGACTTCTAATCATCTGATAAAATTGTGTGGAATTTCCTCTGTGGTCAAGCATCTTTCATAAGCGTGACGAAAGGTGGGATGACGGACTTTGGATCTCCAGTCTGAAAGCGGACGCATGCTGAGATGAAGTTTATTTGTCACGTGTGCCCAGCAGAGCCATGCCTTTCTGGGACCTCCAGCAGAAGCTGGGCATAAACCTCGATCGCTGGATGCTGACCCAAAGCGGTTCAAATACCTACTCTCAAGCCAGCCGGTGCCATGCCTTTGAGAAGGAGTGGATCGAGTGCTCGCACGCCATCGGGAAGACGCGAGCCCGCAAAGAGTGCAAGCTGGAGTTGGAGGACTTCTATGAGTGCATGCACCGGCAGAAAACTGTGAGTCTGCTGTTGGGGGGGGGGTTGCCATGCGTCAACTCACTGTCACGTGGGTCTCCTGCACGGTGATGCATCCACCGCTCTTTAAGACAGCTCAGATATGACTGCAGTTCACTCTTGTTACCTTTCTGGTTGTTTTCGACTTGATCGGTACCGGATTTAAAAAGGTAGCCACTGAGCAGGCAGGCAGCCGAAACGCGCGGCTTTTGAATTGCTCTCGCTTCCCACAATGCTTCACTCTCTTGAAGCGATACCTCCTTCACATTCCTAACGCTGCATCCTCTCACCTGGACTTATGCTCGAGTTAAATTGTGTGTTATAAGTTTTGAAATTTTTGTGGATGCAGATTAAGAAAAGCAAGTTTTCGAGTCGGTGACTTTTGAGCACAAATTTTCAAGAGACGTAAAAGTGAATTTTCCCATACAGAGATTGTCCATTCAGAAGGATAGCTGTAATTGTGATTGGTTTTCAGATTTCTGTTCTTTTATAAGTCACTATGCTTATGAATACATATTTATCTATACGTTTCTTACTTGGTGTCTTTTTAAATAAAAAAGAAAATCTATCCATGGTGATCATTAAAATGTAGTTAGACCTCTTTGTGTAAGGTGATTTAGTTTTGAGTAAGTTATATAAGTCAGGGAATTTTTTTTTTACTGGACCAGTTTGGGATGAATACTTTGCCTGACGATACTATAGGAGAAGGGTGAAACCAGCCCTTGGTGCTTCAGTTGCTATGTAATGACCCAAACCACTGTGCCACCTCTGGTTGTTACAGTAGATTTTCATGACCACTCTGGGGGTGCATCGTCTTCTGTGTGTGTGTGTATATGTGTTTTCACGCTCTGTCCCTCTGCAGTTCAAGCGTCTGTATGAGATACAGACTCAGCGGGACAAAATGATAAAGGAAGGATCATACGCACCTCCGCCACACCACAGCGGCAAGGAGGAAACGCAGCCATGATCAGGATTTCCGGTGACCCCTGACCCCAAGGAACATGTACAGTGATGTTTCAGCCGTCTGTGTAATACTGATTGCTCTCTGTCCTCTATTCTAGCTATGACAATAAAGAAAATACGACCTACTGCATTTTTGATGGTTTCTGAATTTGGAGACACAAAAACCCCAAACAGGGTAGTTCATTTAAATTCATAATTATGTTATCCATATATCATTATCCATTAATTATTTATTACTCTGGCGTGTTGTTGCACCACATGGAATGTTGCAAAAACACACACTACGTACAGTGGTCTCTGTACAATTTACCAGAAGCGCCAGATTTATCAAAAGCAGCCACAGCCCGTAGAATAAATAGTAGATGACTGCAGAGTTGTTTATCGGGGCAAAAGAATGACTGTCCTTTGGTTCATTGCTCTGTGCTCAGAAGGGCTGCTTACGCTTCTCCTTCACGTGGTGCATAGCAGAGCTGTGGTTTTCCAGCACCTTCACATCATTTCACTGGCGCCACAACGGTTTGTCTGTATCTCGAATCTCTGAGTCCTTTTCCGTCCTTCGCGTGCGACCGTTACGCCTGCAGCTGCCGGAAAGGAACACGAGCAGATGAGCAGCTGTCATAAGGCAAGTGTGAGCTGTATTACCGCATCCCTCCTGTTGGTGCTCAAAATGACACTCTGGGTGGTCCTGCCCCCTTTTTGGTGAGCTTTCTGACTCCAGCGTGAGTTAGTTAACAGGACCCTCCGGTGGGATCGCATCCCGTCGTTCGGTACGGCTCGTCCCTTTCCGGTAAACTCACGCGTGCGTTCCAACACTCTTAGGAGGTTGTGTAATAATAACATTAATGTGATTTCTGAGCAGAAGATTTCCCGTAAGCCTTGTGAGAAGGCTACAGTTGTCTGTGGAGCACCGATAAGCGGCAGTCGCTAGGTGTTCCACAGATCTTCCTCAAGGTTTCTTCAGGTGTTCCTCCGGTGCTTCTGCCCAAACTGATTAGTGGCTTTGACCTCATGTCCTGTAATAGCTTCACTCCATACGATGAGTGTTTTTTGCTGCTCTTTCAACACTGCCTCTTGGCATGTTTTGAAATGCTCTTATACTAATGAAATAATGAATCTTCTTTCACCACCCGCTGTGAGGCTGTCTGAGGAGAAGCCAGATGCTAGCAGTGTTTTTCCCTGTTTATAAGTGAGGTAGAAATCAGTATAAACAGGGAGTGGAAAGTCCCGGGGGGGCTGAACATCACAGGATTTCAGTCTGCTGTGAAAAAAGCGTCATTGGATGTTCACTGTTTATAACCCCAAATCAGAAAAAGTTGGGACAGTATGAAAAATACAAGTAAAAACAAGACGCGGTGATTCTTACATTCACTTTGACTTTTATTTCATTGCAGACAAGATATTTCGTGTTTTGTCTGGGCAACTAATGTTTAATTTATTAGTATACATCCATTCCTGCATTTCAGGCCTGCAACACATTCCAAAAAAAGTTGGGACGGGGGAAATTTAGAGCTGGTAAAGTAAAAAAAAAATGAAATAATAATGTGATTTCAAACGTGATTGTAATCATTATTTGGTACAAAAGCAGTACCCATGAAAAGCTGAGTCTTTGGGCAGAGGATCTCCAGTTTGTCGACATATGCGTAAGAAAGTTATTGAAATGTTTAAAACGGTGTTCCTCCAAGAAATATTGGAAGGGATTTGCATGTTTCTCCCTTTACAGTTATAATAGCATTAAACGATTCAAGGAATCTGGAGGAATTTCAGTGCATAAAGGACAAGGGCGCAAGCCTAAGCTGAACACCCGTGATCTCCGATCCCTCAGACGGTACTGCATCAAGAACCGTCATTCATCAATAGCTGATATAACCACATGGGCGAGGGACTACTTTGGCAAACCTTTGTCGAGCACTACAATACGGAGTTACATTCACAAATGCCACTTAAAACTTTATTGTACAATAAGAAGCGTTACGTTAGCCATGCCCAGAAGCGGCGTCGACTCCTCTTGGCTCGGAGGCATCTGGGATGGAAACGTGTATTGTGGTCAGACAAATCAGTATTCCAGATCTTTTTTGGAAGAAATGTACACCGTGTGCTCCGGACCAAAAACAAAAAGGACCATCCAGACTGTTATCAGCAACAAGTCTGAAAACCAGGATTTGTCATGGTATGGGGTTGTGTCAGTGCCCTTGGCAAAGGTAATGTACTCTTCTGTGATGGCAGCATTAATGCAGAAAAGTACATTGAGGTTTTAGAGAAACATATGCTGCCTTCAAGATGACATCTTTTCCAGGAATGTCCATGCATTTTTCAACAAGACAATGCAAAACCGCATTCTACACACATTATAAAGAAGAGGAGGGTACGGGTACTGGACTGGCCTGCCTGCAGTCCTGACCTGTCCCCAGTAGAGAATGCATGGAGAATTTTGAAATAAAAAATGTGACAACGATGACCCTGTACTGTTGCACACCTTAAGATGTGTTAGCAAGAAAAATCTGATGAAATAACACCTGAAACGCTTCATTGCTTGGTATCCCCGGTGCCAAACTGTCCTTTAAGTGTTGTGAGAAGGAATGGCAACGTTACAAAGTAGTAAATGCTGTACCGTCCCAACTTTTTTTGGAATGTGCTGTAGGCCTGAAATGCAGGAATGGACGTAGAATATTAACAAATGAAATGCTAGTTGACCAGACAAAACATTAATTATCTTGGGTTCATTCTGTCTGCAATGAAATAAAAGTCAAAGAAAAGGTAAGAAGCAATGCGTTTTTTTTTCTTCTTTTTTTTTTACGTTTTCCATGTTGTCCCAACTTTTTCTGATTTGGGGTTGTACATTATTTTTTTCAGACTTGTTCAACAATAACCCCACTAAACACCAGGCAACGCTCGAGACGATGCCCTCCTTGACCTCATGCTGTCAGTTTGGGCTGTTGGTGGACTACCTTGGGAATTGTCAGTGTCCTGACACCAATTTTAGGAAAATGAAACAAGGTTGCTTGTAGGGTCTCTCTGGAATTACAGCATCCTGTCCTACCGAGAGAGTCACCACAAGAATTGTGGCTGAACCGTGACCGCGTGGAACAGACCCAACCGTACCCAACAGCAGTGTATTGCGGGGCGGCCATCACGCACACGCTAGGTAAGACGCCGTCACCAGGATGCCCGTACTGTATTCAGCTTCAAATGAGATTTTCTCTGCGTTTGAAACCCGTCCTGCCGGCGGACCCTGAGCCACCTGTGCTTCACCGCTTTCCCTGGGCCCGACCGTGAGGGAGCACGGCTTCGAACCGTTCCAGCGGTGGCTACCGCACCCCTTGCCACCTCCTTCCGGATGCTTCTTTGTTGAGATTGTTTTTTTTTTTTTTTTTTGGTCTAGTGTGTGCTAACTCACGCTGGCTCACACGCTCCCGAGCCACAGGATTCTTATGGATCGCACCCATCCCCATCCCCATCCCCTGTCGACTTAAGTCACCGCTACACTGGGGGAGGCGGGAAGGAGGAAGACCAACACCAATAATGACAAACACACCGACCCCTGGGAGAACAGCTGGAGGAAATGTGTGTGGGGGGGGCAGATTAATACAGTCAGATGTTACAAGGATCACTGCACCCCACCCCCCATTTGGAAAGAATTTGCTGTTTTGTCACCCCCCCCCCTTCAAAAGGTGTTTGGCATTGCGTCCATCCGGACAAACATAAACCACAAGCACATACACACACGTCCGGGGCGAAGGCTGTAGGACAGCTGGATGGTGGCGAGCATCAGTGGGAATGGATCGGCATGAGGCTCTGGTAAGAGGGAGCGAGGGGGAGAGTGTGTGTGTGTGTGTGTGTGTGTGTGTGTGTGTGTGGAGGGACTGGGGCTGTGCAGACGACGCTGGGTTCTGACAGCCATATTCCAGACCCACGCCGCTACTCCTCGCCGTTCCCCCCGCTCCGCTCCGCCCCGCTCCGCTGTCAGGCCGCATGCCGCCGGACCAGACGCGCTCAGGGCGACGCAGCATCTCCGGCTCCGACTGCTAAGCCTGCCCGCGCCCTCCCCGGGCATTGCTCGTACCCGGTCCCGGTCGCCGGTCGCCGGTCTTGGAGCAGCCGAGCGAGGACCACCGCCATCCGGTAAGGGCTGCGAGGGGGAGACGCGAGCGGGGCGACACGACGCGGAGCGCGAAGGAGCGCGTATCCGTCATCGCTGTGTGTCACTCGGTGGGATTATTATTATTATTATTATTATTATTATTATTATTATTACGGTGTCCTCCGTGTGCACCGTGACAGCCGCTCAGCTCGTACCGTTCTGCTGTGTCCACTGTGTCCACGGCGACGCGCAGTGCCCTCTTCCTCAGCGGCTGCGGGGACAAAGAGGTGTGTGTGTGTGTGTGTGAGGGAGAGAGAGAGAAAGAGACAGAGACCCAAGACGGAGAGGAGCCGTGTGTCAGGCACCCCGTCGTTCATCGATCTGCCGTTATGAAGTACACGGGGACGCGGAGGTTCCCTTCCGCCGCTAACGCTCGATTCTGATTCGGGCTTTTTTTCCCAATGGTGACCGCCTGTGTGTGTTTCTAATAGAGATGCGAAAAGAGGCGCCTCCATTCGGTCCCCCGTTGACCACTAACACGGTCACATTGTCACACTTTAACACTCCCTCCTCAGCACAGATCACTTTCTTGCACTCCTGGGGCTCTTCTGTGGTGCCCCCCCCCCCATAGAGATCAGGGAGCCAAACCCCATCACCCCAGGACACCGGGTCATCATCGGATCACGCCTTTGCGTCGCCGAATCCCGGGTGGGAACGGGCGGCCTGCTGTGTCAGCTGCCCTGTCCTGAGTCAGAGATGCTGTCGGTCAATAAGTGTTTTTTGCTTAGTCGGTCAATCGGTCAGTCAGTCAGCCGGTTAGTTGGTTGGTCAGCAGTTATAGACATGGGGAGGTCGACCGCTCAGCCCATCAACACGTCCGGACCATTCAGGGTCAGGCTCGTGTCCTCCGGTCCGTCCGGGGCTCCCGCTGTGCAGCGCGGCACCGCCAAACAGCCAGCACCGGCAGAGGGTGCAGCGGTTAGCGAACTGCGACGGCGCGGTCCGTGTCAGGGGGCTCTCGGGTCGGCACGGGGATGCAGAAAGAAGGGATTCGATAACTGCTAATAATTATAACAAATTTTTCCTGAGCGGTCGGAGCTGCCATCTCACACTCGGGCTGGAATCTCCGCTTGCAGCCGTCATTCCCTTTCTTATACTGAATCGATGCAGTAAAAATGACCCTAAGTCCCTTTGGAGGAAAGTTCCGAAAATTTACGCGGCATAAAATCGATAAGAAATGGTCAAGCAGATGCCTTTACAGTGAAGCACCTGCAGCTTCAGCCAAGAGACAGTCAGGGTCCCAGGACCCCCCTGCGGACGTCCCGTTGAGCGCAGTACTTAACCCAACCCGCTAGTGTAAAGCATCCAGCTCAGTAAATGGGTGAAGTGTCAAAGCTGTGGGCCAAATTAAAGAAATAGCAAGCGACCGATAATCGCAAGGCCAGAGTGTTAATATTTGACTGTTCAGTATCATTGTTGTTCTATTGGGGTTACAAACGCAAGTAATATTTTGTGCAGTTGTGCATACCCATATTTTTAGGTGTTTTAAATAGAACTTAAAGTTGTTTTGCTCCTTGTTGTCTAATTTGTCCCACCCCCACCTGGGGCAATGGTCAATAAGTCAGAGGAGCTGACTACTCGCTGAGTGAAGGTAGTCAATCCCCAAATCGATCAGGCCAGTTAGCGGTCCCTAACAGCGGGTGGAAGCTGGTTCGAGTCCAGCACAGAGGGTGCGCGATCTGCCCGTGCTCATGCGGGTTTCCTCACACAGTCCGCAGACGTGGCACGTGTGACCCTGACCGTGAAGACCATGTGAATCAGTGTACAGGGTCATTATTACAAAATATGACGCATGTTCAGGTTGTTAAATCGGTGTGGTGATGGAAAAGACCCCACGCACGACTGCGCGTCTTGTCTCTCTGTTGGAGGGGCACGGGTGTGTGTGTGTGTGTGTGTTCGTGTGTTCGTGCTCTGAGGAGTGGCGTGATGGACAGAGCACTCTTCACATTTGTCAGGCTGGTCGATGAGAAACCCCCCCTCGCCACTGCAGCCACGCTGCCTCGCTGCAGTCAGTGAGGTCCTTGGTGGTAATGAGAGATCTCCCCGTAGGACTGGCTGGGGGGGTGGGGTCATTCAGCTGCCCGATTCCACATTATTTGCACCCATTAGATAATCCACCCCAAAGCAAATTACTGTGCTCACAGGTCATTTGAGCACCTTGTCTGAAAGCACACATCTGCACTAGCAGGTCTCCCTGTGTTGCCCCTACTGGCCATAAATGGCTGAGTGTTTCTCTGCCTGTTGATATGCTGCCATGTTACTAGACCCCAGTCAGGTGGACACGGTTTAGAAAAGTGATGGACTCCACCTTAATGCGATTCCTCTTCTCTTTTGCTCCCTTCACCGGACTCCCGTGACCCGACCTGACCCGTCCGGAGCAGTCCGCTGGCGCCATGTCGTCCTCGGATGAGGAGAGCCTGAGCGAGCGTTCATTCCGCAGCGAGCGGTCAGGATCTCAGTCACCTCGGCCCGCCGCTCCTCCGCTGGCACCCCCTGGGGACACTCTGCCCTGGAACTTGGCTAAACACGAGCGCCGCAAACGCAAGAGCCAGGGGTCGGTGCTGGACCCGGCAGAGCGGGCAGTGGTGCGAGTTGCAGGTAGGTGGCGCTGTTTCCATTCCGCACTGAGGAGTCAGTACAGGGGACACGGGTTTGTGAATTCCCGTTTATTGCTGATGGGTGTGGGAGCTCCCATCGGCAAGTTTGTAACGCCCCCTCATCCCACAGCCATGCTGACTGGGTGTTTTCCCTCACACCTGGGCGGATGGAAAAATCGGGTTCATCGCATGCAGCCCCTAACCCCCCCGGTGTGGACGTAGAGTTGGATCCCTCGCAAGTGCAGATGTAATGGGTTTTCTCCGCAGACCAAATTGCTGTGTTTCACAAACGTCACTTTCACTCCGAGCCATCGGCCGTTTGCAGATTCGTCTGCACGGCTGCATCACAAAAACACGCTTAAAAAATGGGCAGCGTCAGCCGGCCAGGAGGTTTAGATTCCCGTTCAGGTACAGAACCCAGTCTGAATTATTTGTCAGCTCAAGAGGGGAAGTTATGAAATGTTTTAAAATTTCTGGCCTGGATTGATGCTCCAGTTTAAATCCGCTGAGCCTGAACTGATATAATACTGTACAGGACAGACAGTGCTGAACTCAGCGCCCTGTCGGTGGTCGTGTGTGTGACACACCGCGTGTCCACATCCTGACTTCGCAATCTTGGAAGCAAGAATCCTGATCTTGCACCATTCCGGTGTTGTCTCCACCATATACAGTACCTATGTGCAAACCTATACCGAGGCAGTGTGGTCGTGTGTAAGTGACCGCAATGTTTGAGCCAGGATCATGTCTTGTCCTCTGAAAGTTGAGGCCCACCTGTAGTACTGGTAAGGACGGGTAAAATGGGTTTGTTTCCGATGGTATTTTCCACAGTAGTCAGACACTTTTAATTGTAGACTTGTTTCAGTTTTGGCATCGTGTTTAAACTAAAATGGGTTTCCCAAAAGACATCAGAGAATTTTTGGACTTTAGGCAAAATGTCATTTACAAGGACAAAAAAAAAATGTTAACTTTGCTCACTTGGAATGTGATGCTGATGATGTAACTTGACTGCGTTAACCGCAGTGTCCATGTGCAGACCCGGGGGGGGGCAAGTGCCTGTCTCTCTACTTGCTTCTATCCATAGCTGTCTCAGAAAGTGCCTGTGTTTCGATCCCAGTTGTCCTCCCGGCAGCTCCAAGGATGCCGGCCTCAGTTGCCATGGGGACATAGCCCCGTTTCCATGGTTATGAAGGAGTGGGAAGGACCTGGGAAGTAGGAGAAGGAATCGGGGAGAAAAACAAGCAAACAGTAAAGTGCAGAAAGGAGCGTATTTGCATGCTAATGTGAGGTGGGGGGTGAACTGGAAGGCACGAAGAGCAGAGGGAGCGGCTACCATAGAAGTGGGGGGGGGGTTGATGAAACATTAAGACAGATAAAAACAGTACAGAAATACTCACTTGGCTGGGTTAGGAGGGAGCACTGGGGGAGGTTACCCCAGTGGGGGGGGGGTCCGGTCACGTTGCTGACACACGGGGAACACCCTGAGTGAGGGGGCCATATGAGGGGGGCATAAGAAGGAGGCGATGTTTTTGGGTTCAACTGACCTGGTCAGGGCCACGCTGAACTGCCACTTCCAAGACTCACCACCAGGGGGAGATGTAACACTTCCACGCTGTGCTGCCCGGTGCCTTTACGCTTGATGCAAAAGTCACGTGAGATATTGATGATCGATCAGGTGGTCATACTGGGTTATCAGCGATCAGGCGGAGACGCTGAGATATTGATGGTCAGGTGGGTGTATATTGATTTTATTAACAGTTATTGACATTTTTGTAATTCTTACTTTCATTAGTGCGCGGGTGTTTTTAATGTGAGCCCCTGACTCAGGTTACAGAACAGTGCATGTAGTGTTGTATCTTTCTCAAGAATGCAACAACAGGAGCCCATACTTAACTTCTGTGTGTGTGTGTGTGTGTGTGTTCCAAGTCCCACAGAGAGACAGAAACAGGAGGAGATGCTGGGGTTTGGTTTCCTCCTAGTCTGCTGTGGCTCTTAATTATTCATCCTGACCTGTACGGGACACTAGAGCTGTGGTGTCGCGCTGTCCCTCACCATGTCACCTGTGTAAGAGACTGGCCGATGGCTCAAGTGTTTCTTGTGTACAAAAATAAAACCATTGTGGTCTTAGACACATTTTTTATAAAGAAATCTAAACATCTCACAATGTGACCACTCTGCGCAGCTGTGTATTGAAGTGGAGCACTTGAACATACCTGCTGAAGGTATGAACACCTTCCTCTTCCCCTGCCTGGTGTCTGATTGGAACCTGTGGCTCCTCTACTGTCAGCACTGACGGATGTTCACCCGGATCACACCTGGCCAGGGTGACTTACCTGCCTTCTGTTTGTACAGGTGGGAAGTGGCTCTTGGCCGCCATTGCTCGTTTGGTACCACCCCCCCCATAGAGAAGGGCAAGCGGGACAGGTGTTCAGAGTTCTGCAACGGTGACGGTTTCGGGGGGGCTGGTGTTTACAGAACAAAGTATCTGGTATCACTTGTACAGGTATGCGCGAATATGACCCATAGCTTCTTTGTTTTGTTGGACGGTGTTTATAGTTACCATGGTGACGGCGGGTACGATGTTTTTTTTGTTTTTTTTTTGCTGCGGCTGCTGCTCTCCGCATGGCGATGGGTGGATCCCGTTCGGCTGAGGCCGCGCACGGCGGGTGCAGTTCCGCCGGGTCCCGCCCGGGGGCGACGCAGCCCTTTCTCTCGCCTCTTTGTTCCGCCGACCCGTCGTCACGCGCCGGACGGAGCCACACAGGAAGTGCGCGCGTGCGCACGCGCGCGAGGAGCGGAGGAAGCCGCCGACAAAGGAAAAGGGGCGGGACGCGCGCGCGCTCCGTTCGCAGGCCCCGCCCCCCCGCTCCCCCCGACACAGGCGCAGAAGTCGGCAAGCGCGGGCGCGCACACATACACACACACGCACGCTCACGCACACTCACGCTGGCACGCGCGCACACCCTACCGGGCAGCCGGTTCGGACGCGGCCGTACAGGACTTTTTGAAGACAATAAAGCGGCCGAGAGCGGGAGGGAGGCCCGGGCGACCCGGCGGCGCTCCGCAGCTTCACCGCACTTTTCTCTCCGCGCTCTTTCTTTGCTGATGGAGGCGGCCGCGCGCGGGCCATGGTGACGCGCCGAGTGTCTGAGGAGACGCACCGGGCCGTCGGCGACTGACAGAGAACCCAACCCCCACCGAGCGCCTCCCCCCCCCCGGGCTGCGGAGACGCCGAAGACCCGAACCGCACAGAAGCCGCACGACGACAGGCGCCATGGCCGGGTTTGTGCCGGGGCTGCTGCCCAGCAACCGCTCGCAGGAGAAGGAGTTCGCGCAGGCGTACGAGGACGTGTTGGAGCGGTACAAAGGTGAGAGGACCTGAGTGGGGACACGAGCAGGAGGGGCCTGGGACAGTGGCATAGGCTGTGAGGGGCAAAGTGATGTTTGTTATAATAACACTTCCATTGTTGACATCATGGAGGTTCTGACAGTTGCGCTGTTACTCTGGGCCCGAGTGTCTCCAAGTTGCGCTGTCACTCTTGGGGCTGGGTGCCTCCTAGAAGTTGCGCTGTTACTCTGGGCTGAGTGTCTCCTACAAGTTGCGCTGTCACTCTTGGGCCCGGGTGTCTCCTACAAGTTGCGCTGTCACTCTTGGGCCCGGGTGTCTCCTACAAGTTGCGCTGTCGCTCTTGGGCCCGGGTGTCTCCTACAAGTTGCGCTGTCGCTCTTGGGCCCGGGTGTCTCCTCCAAGTTGCGCTGTTACTCTGGGCTGAGTGTCTCCTCCAAGTTGCGCTGTTACTCTGGGCTGAGTGTCTCCTCCAAGTTGCGCTGTCGCTCTTGGGCCCAGGTGTCTCCCACAAGTTGCACTGTTACTCTGGGCTGAGTGTCTCCTCCAAGTTGTGCTGTTACTCTGGGCCCGGGTGTCTCTGACTGCTGCATTGACTTGCAGTCGTGTGATTTAGCAAACTTCTGAGAAGCACATGACCACCACAGTCGGTATTTTATGAAAAAAGCAAAACAGCTGCCTTTAATTGAACTTTTTTATTAATCTCCATGTAACTGTTTTGTCGTTGTCACACACACACACACACACACACACACCACATACCACACACCACACAAGAGCAGTGTGTTGCAGGCCGACCGATGCGTTAACCACTCGGCATTGAAAGCTTCTGCTGAAATTGACCGCAATAGCAGTTGACAGACTCAAGGCTTGTGATGCAGCCATCATGAAAAGAGCCCCTTTTAATTATGGATCGCTCCTGAGAAACACAAACCAGGAGGGAGCCGATTGCTGTCAAATACACGGCATCCTGCAGCCTCTGTGTAGAAGGGAGCATTAGTGTCCTCTGTCACTTTCTCTCTCTCTCTCTCTCTCTCTCTCTCTCATACACACACACACACACACACACACACACACACACACACACACACACGCTGTTTGGAGGCCTTATTGACTGTTTGATAACTGTAGTTGGTGCTGCACCCTGTGTCACCTCTTGGTTGAGCCTGGTGCATCGTCTGCATCGTGTGCTAAGGTGTAATACCTTGATATACACAATATGGCCTGTGGTCTCTTACCATGTTTACCCTGTCTATACTCTAGTATTATATCTGCATACATTTTACCCCATATTAGCACTGTAACATCCACTCTTCCACAATCTGCCTCTGTAAATCATCACATCCTTACTGGAAGAATTCCTAATATCTGTGTCCTTCCTATTGTCCATGGTTTGTGTGCGCACATGCTTAATGTTCATGTCAGCTGATGTTGGTTTGGGGGGGTCAACTGTTCTCTAGCATTCAGAGACCCCACCCCTTCCAGAGAGATGGGTTCCAAACCTGGATTCTCAGTGGGAAGAGGAAGCTCACTACAGGAAGCCCCCCCTCCCCCCCAACGCTCCCGGCCACCCGTGTCCCTTTTGCCTGCTCAAACACTGCTCTCTTCGTTTTGCCGGATCTCCCCCCCCCCACGCGCTTCCTGTTTTGCTACATTCTCCAGCAGCACCTGACTGTGCCGGCAGGAAAAACAAACGCTCCCAGAGACGGGCCATTCAGTGGCAGAGCCAAAGGGAACAGGAGAAACCCACAATGCAGTGTGGCTTGGGCCACTTGAGGTTGTGGCGCCATGGTGCTGCTGTGTGATGTGGCATCAGTAGCTGTAAAGAACTGTGTGTGTGTGTGTGTGTGTGTGTGTGTGTGTGTGTGTGTGTTCATGCGCATGCGCACATGCATCTATTTATTTAAAAATCAATCTGTCCTTTGTGTGTTAATTGATGTCTTCTATTTCAGCCCATAGCAGCCCTGCTGGTGACCCATAAACCTGTGGGGTTCAGACTGACACCCTCTCACTGTGCTCCCTGTTGGTTCTGGGAGCTGAGGCTGATGGGAATCTGGTCTAATGGCAAATGGTGGGTTGCAGGGATAGCGGGATCCTGAGTCTTTGGAACCGGTGACCGCGATGACCCCCTTTGCACCACTAATTTACATGGGACTCTCCTACCCAGCATCCACTTAAGTGGCCTCCATGTGAACCTCATCCTGCTGCTCTTTTCCCTAAATCAGCCGTCATGGTTAGCGGTGCAGGTACGAGAGGATGTGTAAAAACAGGGTAACTGAATACGGTGGCTGTGATGAGATCCTCAGCAGCCCTGTATCAAGTCCCTCCCAGTGGGGGGTCCTGACTGCAGTAAATCCACGCTGCTACGCGGTCCTCTGTTAAACTGTCACCCTGAACCACGATCTGGCCGCTTGTCTCTTGGGGGAAGGGGGTCTGTGCCCCTCCTTTCGGCTGTGTGCGTGAGTGAGTGTGTGAGCCTCGAGACTCGCCATTCAAATCAGCGTGGCCGTTAATCTGCACTCCTGGCGGGATGTCGCTCAGACAACCCTCCCTCCTGGTAATCTCGCTGATCTCCCTCCGTGAGCATCAACAGCGCATAGATCCCTGGTCGTACCGTCAGGAAGTTGTAGGTTCGAGTTCCCACTCCTGCTGTCATCCCTTTTGATAAAGTAAAAATTATGTGGCACTATAAATGGGTAAATCAGTGTAAAGGCGATAATTTTGCACTGTTATTATTATGGTCCTGATATGGTATTGAGATGAACTTCATGCTCACTGGCCTGTATCTGGGGGCAGAGTGATTTTGGCTAGATCCTATACCCACGTGTGTTCATATGCGTGTGCACAACCCGGAAGTTATAGTGGCCAGAGTGTGACTTGGTCCCATCTCTGTGGTGCCGCTGGTTACCGTGGTGTTAATCTTGTTTGCTTTCTGGCTCCGTTAACAAGCTTTAGGCCTAATTGAGAACTCTAAAATTATCGTTGCGAAAACAAGGCGGGTGCTGAAGGGAGGAAAGTGTTGCTGTCCCAGGTCCTCAAAGGCTGGTTTTGTGTGGGGGGCTAATAGCGAGCACGTGTCAGGAGGGCAAGTTGGGTAGAACAGTCAAACACGGAGCAACTATCCAGGGGAAGGACTGAGCTGGAGAACCAGCGTCTGCATGACACCTGCATTATTTAACTGGTCTTGTCCAAAAAAAAAAAAAAAACTGTAAACCAACAAAAAAACTTGCATACCTCATTTATTCATCTTTTGCTTTTCCCCAAAGCGACAAACAAAAGTGCATCAACAACACAAAAAAGATGGTTAGAGCGCAGCTTGCGTATCGGACATCCAAGCAGCAAATGCATAGATAATCAGAGCAGGTGGTGTCGAACTCATTTGTGTAGCTGTGAAACCACAAGAGAAGTGGCTGTCAGAGAAATGGATTTGGAACCCTTTTTGATTGCTCGGTGGGATTCAGCAGTCCTGAAAGACAGGGGAGCTCATTTCACCACATCAGGTCTTTTACAGCACACTGTCACTGCCGGGTGAGGTATGTAGGCAGGTGCTCCTGCCTTGTCTCAGGAAATGACCATAATTTGTTCTGGAATCTTCTGCTTGCTCTAACCAAACCCTTTAGGTGGAATTATCTGTATTACTTGTAATTTGCAGAGGTGCTACAGGTTTCTGCCCGTCTCCGCCTGTCATTTTCCCATGCTATTTGCATTAGGTCCTTCACGTCAATGGAGCTTACGTCTGCACCTGGTGCGAGTTGTGGCTAAGGTTCATGGTTCAGGGTACCCTATGGACTACCATGGACAAATGGTGGTCTACCATTCAGGGTTCGGGGGCACCGTAGAACTGGCAGGTGTCATGTGGGGGTCTGGTGGTGTCACATGAGGTTTTTTTTTTTTTTTTTTTTTTTTTTCCCTCACCTGCCCTTTCCCTGGATGAGTGTGGGTCCAGTGCCTTTTCTGTAATTTACATGCGTGTAGATGAGGTGTTGGTCTGCTAATCGCAGATTTCCTTCTGGTGACCCTGAGGTGCTGGCAGCTTTCAGTTCCTCATTGGCCCCCGTATTGTCCTGTCCCTTTCTGTGTCGCCTGTCCTATGCTTAGTACACCTATTTCTAGATCCACTGTAGTCGTTTATTTATTTGTAGTTGACACAGGGAATATGCAATGTCACATGTTGCTCTCACTGTAATTCTGCAGGGGGTTTGGAAACCCCTGATGAACAGAAGGATGGAGAGTGACAGATTGGTTAACATGGATGGACAAAATGTCCAATAAAATGGCGATCCCTTCACTGCATCAGTGATTGTATTTTGAATATGAAAAAAACTTATTCATATTCAAATACACAATAGACTTTGTATGAAAGTAGATAAGATGTCAGAACAACGACGATGAGACAGAATACTTGGAGGAGGTGGAGAACTTGGCTTCATGGTGCCAAGATAATTGCCTCCACCTGGATGTAGGTAAAACTAAAGAGATGGTGGTGGACTTTGGTAGACGACAGCAGCGGTCCTACACCCCCATTACACTCAACGGGACTGCAGTGGAGAGGGTGAGCAGCTTCAAATACCTGGGCGTTCATTTCACTGAGGACTTGACATGGACTGTAGACATCTGAGCTCAGGCCAGTAGAGCAAAGCAGCGGCTCCACCACCTCAGACAGCTGAAGAAGCTGCAGGTCTCTCCGTCGATCCTTAAAACCTTCTACTCTGGTGCTATACAATCTGTTCTGACTCAGAACATCATCTCCTGGTTTGGGAATAGCTGTGCTCGTGACATCAAGGCACTGCACAGAGTGATCTGGGCAGCGGAACACTGCATCAGATCTGTTCTGCCATCCCTATAGGACATCTACACCAGTAGATGCTGGACCAGAGCGACTAGGATCATTGGTGACCTGTCTCACCCCAGCAATTATCTGTTCAACCTGCTGAAATCAGGCAAACGATTCGGGAGCATTATGGCAAAAACGGGAGAGACTTAAGAGAAGCTTCTATCCACAGGCCATAAGGCTCTTGAACCTACCACTATCCTTAAAACCACGCACAGTGTCCTATAGCAGATAGCATTTCACTGTATGGCATACCTGGTTACCATGTATGTGACAAATAAATATCTTTGAATCTTTGAGAAGAAGCATCTGGCCAAGTCTGTACTATAGCATCTCTTCGGGCCATGTGCCTTGTTTTACTCTCCATTGATGACATCCTCCTAGGTGTGTGAGACCTGGCTCCCCATTGGTCAGGGTCTCATTATTTTGAAATCTGGGTTTCCATTGGTCAGAATCTCCTCGCTATTTAAGAACCAGATTTCCATTGGTCCGAGTCCTATCATGGAGAGCTGGCTCCTTGTTGAACTGAATCCTATTGGTGGAATTTCACCATTGGTGTGTCTTTAGTGCTGTTGGTGACAGATAGTGACAGTGTCCTCCTCAGGGTGGCTGGGTGGCTCATCCATTGTAATTCCCTCGTAGTGGCTGGTTGTCTCTCAGTGCTGGAGCCATAGTCATGTAATGGGAGCTGTTGGCAGGGCAGTTAGAGTGGGAGGAGTTTGGGCCATTGGGGGTGGGGCTCACAGGAGAATGAATGGGAAGACTAAGAAGCACCTGGGAATCTCCCTGCACTTCCTCTTCTTGCAGGAAGCAGAAGCATGGCGTGTGTGCGAGAACAGTGTTTGGAGCATGTCGGCTGGGGGATGTGGGTTGGACTGGAACGGACGTAGCGCTGCTGGAGCATTCCTCACATGGGGAGGGGGAGGGATGCAGCTGAAGTTTGTTGTGATTCTCGAAAGATGCAGATTGCAACAAATAGGAGCTGCTAGCAAGAGGACATGCAGTAGATGCAGATGTGGACGTGTGCACGCACACACACACACACACAGAATACTACAGCCTCTCTGCTCAAATGATGTCAGTCCTGGCCTTATTCAGCTGGTTTTTTTAATTTTTTTTTTTTTTTTTGTTTCCACACCTTGTGCTCCTTATAGCTGCAGGATGGGCCTGTTTTGTTTTCTCTGTCTGTCTGTCTGTCTGTCTGTCTGTCTGTTTGTCTGTCTCCCTCCCTCCCTCCCAGCTCTACTTTGCCTGACCTGCTGGAGCTGACCGATATGGGTGTAACACGTTTGCTGCGTGAGCTTTCCTGGAATAATCTTCTTTTCATTTTGCTTGCAGACAAAAGCTCTGACCTGCAGGCACCCATAAAGTAAGCGGCCGTGGTAGCTCCACCTTGTGGCCAGGAGCCCTGTCCTACCACGGCCTCCTGTCAGCTGGGGGTATTGCATTACAGGCCTTGCAGTTTTACACTCTTCTGTTGTTCTGCTACATTTGCAACAGATACAAAGCACTTGATGCCCTTTGGAATCTCAGTCATTTTTCATGTGTGTGCATTACAGAATTGCTTCAGGAAGGTGGAGCGTGTTCTGTTCCCATTGCGGTTAAGGGGAATTGCGGAAGGCTGCTTAATTTGCATAGGTGTGAGAGGTGTCATTTCACTGTGAGTGTAGGAGGTGGAGAGAGGAGGAACAAGAGAAGCTGATGACCTCTCCTGTGGAGAGCCTTCTTGACCTCTGACCTCATAGGACCTTCTGTCCATGAACTCACCCTTCTTTCTCTTTTGGTCCCTGTCACACTGGTATGTGCGTGCATGCGCCTCTAAGCAACAGACACAGTGACTCAGAAAATTCCCCGTTGTTTCCCTTTCTGTGTCTCAGTCTTTATTTTACCGCAGTCTTGTTTCTTGTACCACCCAGTGCTGCTTCCTGTGCCACACTAGCTGCCCGCCAAAATTTTTCTGCTGGCATTTGTGCCATGTTTATACAGTAGTTATTACCGAAGCCCCCAGACACAAACAATACACCCATATATGGCTGTACTTAGTGGGCAGCACAACTTTTATGTCTTAGCGACCACGCCAGGTGCATTGCCATGACAATGCAGGATGGAGACTTTGATCTTGAGACATGAAGGGCCATACGAAACTGCAGTACTGTGACAAAATCCAGAAGCTGTTGTTCATCCAGTGAAGGGGCTGGTGGGAGTCCTGTGAGTGGGACTAAGGAAAAGGGGTGGAGTTATTGGAATAAAGGCCAGGCAGATCAAGACAAGAAAGGAAATGGGGAATGAGAAAAGAAAGAAAAGGTGTTTATTGCGTCAAATGAAAGGTATTGAGTGCTTCTCAGTTGGCTTGTCCTTGTGGCTTTGTGTGTGTGTGTGTGTGTGTGTGTGTGTGTGTGAGAGAGAGAGACAGCGAGCAAAAGATAGGGTGAAGAAAGTGTGTGACTCAGTTCACACTCCTCTGCTGGAATATAGTCCTGGAAGGTGATATTCTTGCCGCACTTGAATTCCTCTCTCCGATTCCTCTTCCCTCTGCACAGTCTTCTGGGCTTGGGGAGGAACTTGCAGCCGTCCAAACTGGCTTTTGACTGTAGGTGGAACATAGTCACAGCATCAAAAATAGTCACAGAAGGTCAAAATTTCACACTAAACTCTGCCAGAACCCACAAACTATTATGCTCCTTCCATTATGAGTCTGATGGATTTGAGCTACAGACCACAGAGGTCCTGTGTGAAGGGCCCTCCAGTAAAGTATAGTAAAATCAAGGGTACTGTTTGCTGTATAGTTTAGGGGAACGCAGTGTTTGCAAAATTCACTCTGTAGTTGCTCAGGTCGATTCATCTTCTCTATTCAGCACTGCCACAGTGACCAGAGAGGCTCTGACAGCACAGTGGAGAGCAAGCCCATGATCACTAGTCTAGGCGGTTTGAACCCTTGGGAGACATGAAGAGTTCATGGCTGTGTGGAAAGCTGGATAGACACACATACACATACACACAGAGAGAGAGAGAGAGAGAGACAAAGGATTGTGAAGAGGTTTGGAACCAGCAGACCAGGCTCTAGGAAGCAGCCAAGTCCCACAGCACTAACAGGGTTTTGGTGAATTGCAGTGCTGTCAATTCTGCTCCCCCTGTAAAACCAGCGAATGGTCTCTCCCTGTTTCGCTGACTAGTCTCTTTTGACCCCTTTTCGCCGTTTCTGCTGGCAGCTACGCTCCACAAAAGCATTTTTAGTTGTGTACTTCTACTCTGTGACAAAAATGAGTGTTCAGATTTGTGTATTTCATCCAGTTTGTCTGGATATTATTTATACTTTTATGTGAAAAACCTATGTTAAGCTGCTGGTGGGGGATGGAGACCTGGAGCTGTAGATTGGCTTCTAACCGGGTCTGATGGCTGTGTGCGAGAGGAAGCGCTAGTGAATCAAAGTGATGAAGGACATGGTGGCTGTGATTGATGGCCTGGGTGTGGGTGTGAGGTGGGGGTGGAGCAACCTGATACCCCCCTCACCCTCATTTCTCCTGCAGTTGTTTCCCATGGCGCAACATTTATGGTCAGGGGAGTCCTTGCGGTTTGAGGGGGCAGGAGGAGGGTCAATATTCCTTAAATTCCTGCGATCTTGTGTTCTCTTGGAGCATCCCTGGCACCAGTCTCCCCTCCCCAGACCACACAGCTGTCTCTCTGCGGAATGAAGTGCCGATTCAGGGCTGGGTGCTCATATAAATTCTGCTGAGTTGACACTGCAGCTGTAAGTGGGGGGATGACCAAAGGCAGTCCGGCGTCTTACAGTGAGGATCGATTTAGCTGAGGGTGTTCTCCCCCATTCTGTGGGCTGTCCTGACTCCTAGGGTCCAGGGCTGTCAGTAGTGCCTCCACCAGGCTATATGGCTTCATGGTTAGATCCCATGTGGTGAGGGGGGCTGTTGCTGAGATTTGAACATTTTAATTCTGCCCTTTTTTTGAGGGGGGGGGCAGTTCATATAGGAGGCTCTTGCCCTCATGACTGTGTCTTAATGCAAAGGAGTGTGGTCGTATTTTTCTCACCTTCCGTATGCATCAGAATGGTGTTTTCAGAATTGCGGGCATTTTGTAACGTTCATGTGGTTTTATCTTTCGGACCATGGTTGCTTCTCTCAAGGGTATATTCTAATAAATAGGCCAGTCTTTATATAGAAAGTGAGAGGGGATTTCCAAGCAATGGGCACTCTGACACACGCACACTTCAGCGGTCCGTAATGTCAAATTGTAAGGACCGAATTAAGCTCAAATGAATGATGTCTGATGTTCCAGTTGACAGGAGTACTGTTTAATCTGGCAATCTCCCAGAAGGAAGCCCTCATGCTCAGGTTTGTATGTCTGTCAACCAGACGACACAGAATCAGCAGACAGGTGTGCCCAGTTCTGGGTGACAGGTGTGGTGGGCTGGTCTGGCTTCGCTCTGGCCAGCTGTGCCACCCAGCCCATGTGAGGAATGCGTGGCATGCACAGATACCAGGTGTGGTATGCGCAGCGGGACAGGCAGGTGGACGACTTGCACCCCCCCAGGGTTGTGCTCACAATGCATCTCTGTTCAGTCTCCGCTGTTCATTCTTCTCCTCTTCCTCATCCCGCATATCTGTGTTTGTTTCATTTCCGGTTTTTGTTTATTTTATTTTGCTGTGCTGTGGACAGTTCCTAGAAAATCTGCCCTCCTGGTGCATGGCTTTGCGCTCGACTCCCTTCTTTCTGCATCCAAGGCACATTAACAGTCCGTTTTGGGCTCACTAGGCTATGACGAATCCGGGTTCACACACTCTGTCGCTTTCTTATTTTAGCTTGACTCTCTCCTCCTCACCACCCTGCATTGGTGGCTCTATAAAGCCAGTTTCTGACACTCCTTCAGTGAAATGGTTTTCAGGGAACATGCACAGGCGTGTTGGAGGTGCTACCCTATTCTATGTTGGTGCAATGGGCCCCACCCAGCTAAACGTGGCCTCTCCCGCTTACCCCTGGCATGCTGCAAACCCCTTTGGGGGCATGTGAAGCTGGGCCAGTCGTACCACAGAGCCCTTAGAGACTGCTGCTCTGCTGATGAAATAGGGGAGGGGGCTGGGGTTGAGTGTGAGCAGGTGCTACTCATAGTTTCATTCTCTCTCTCTCTCGCACGCACGCACGCACGCACGCACGCACACACACACACACACACACACACACACACAGACAGAGCCTGCTGTTCTGCTTTGTCCTGAGATGTGTGTGCTCACATGCATGCTGGCCATTTTACTTGTGGGATTTAAACCCTACACCTTCTGTTTACTGGCCTGACACATCGAGCTCCTCCCGCTCCGGCTGTGCAAACAGCTCCACACTGATTCTTTTTCAGACATTTTTTTTCTTGTCTCTCTGTTTCCTCATTAACCTCCCCCCACCTCTTGTGGCTTTGCTTTTCACACCCAAGTGGCACCCCATGCAGTCCATCCAGACGGATGTCCTGCAGATGCTACATGTGTGGGAATATTTTCTGCTGTCTATTTAAATCATTATTATTTATTTTTTTGCTGGCTATCTTCTCTGATGTTCCCATATCCACACTTAAACTGAGACCAGAAAAAGACAAATACACACACCCCAGTTTGCATGGTTAGTGGGGCCTCTCTGATCCAGGCAGGTGGCAAACAGATCTCAGACTGCATCTTCTACTGCTGTGGAACTTTGAAATGTTGAATTTGAGAAATTGAGCCGATTTATTTATTTTTGTGCTTGTTTGGAGAGGCAAAGGTTTTTGAACACTTGCCCACAGACCCATGAAAAACTCATAGGGTTAGTGATATTTTGCATGCTTTTGGGTGATTTTGAGAAGGAAATTCATATCGGTATGACTTAGCACCTCTGAGCTCAGGTTTTTGTCTGTGCATCTGTGGTCTGCTAGTCGGGTCTGGTGCATCATTTCCCAGCTGTACTTGTCTCGTGCTACTCCCCCCTCCCCCCTGCAGCTCTGCATTGAACCTCGTGTTTTCTTCCAGGTTCCATCCTTCTTCTTGATCTTTCTCCCCCCCCCCCATCATGTAACCTGTTCCTAGATGTGTCTGCAGATGTCCGTCTGTCTCTCTCCATTTAGCTTCCTGCACCCCATCCCAGACCGTTCCCTTTCTCAGGACGACGTTTGAGGGAAGTGTGAACGCAGCAGACCTGCATGTGTCGGCCATGTCGGTGTGAGTGCAGCTCAGTCCAGCTGGCTGGTCACATTGCACTGCAAAGTTAAAATAAACAAATGACAAGAACAGGCTCCTTATCTCATTTACTAGAAAATTTGACTACGTTAACATATGTCCATTAATTTGACAGTTTGCTCCAAAGCGACTATTAATTACGAAATGTTAGAAAAGATGAAACACGATAAATTATATAGAGGGAAATTATAGTATAAGCCTAGTAATTATTACTTTATCAGTTTAGGATTAGTACCATGGTCAAGGGTACTGCACACGGGGGGATTACATGGGTTTCCAGTTCTGTATCAGTCCCTGTGGTCTGGCATTTGCCACTGACGTCCAGTGGCAAGGATAACTGATGATGATTAATTCTTTAAGTTGACTGCGAGCTGTGAGCGACTGGTCTTTACTCAACTCATAGGACTTGAAGGGTTTCTAACGGTTTTGGAGTGTGTGCGTGTTGTGTTGTTTCTCTGTGGTTGGGTCAAACAGTGTGTCGAGTGGATGCCTCCGGTTTCCAGCTGTTGTCCTGAATGAATGATCCATTGTCGGTACATGTGGGAAAAAGAGTGCGTATTTTGGCCAGTGTGTGCTTAACCTTGCAACCTCCTTCACACCCCTCGCTGTGTGTGCGCCGTCTGTTTTCTGAAGTGCGGCCTAGCCTTTGGTTTCAAGGAGACGGCCCAGGGACAAAGGCGCATTGTTCGGTGTCGAGAATCTGTGGTGCTTGATGGTTTTGAGACTCGGTGGTGGTTGGTTGGGGTCGAGACCCTTTTTGAAGTTGGTAAGGATCAAGACTTGATGACGGTTACTTGTGATTCTAGAATGGGGACTCTGTGTTAGGTCAGCATGGCCAAATTGCCCTCTTTTTCCATATTTCCCTTCTGCCTTCGTACCAGTCACCTTCTCTTTAGACGAGTGTGAAAGTGGTCGCAGGTTGTATATTGATGTCCTGATGCGCCCTGTGGCATGGTGTGTTATGGGTAGAAAGCTGTGGTAGCTTCAGGTTCTTGTCCAGTGCTTCCAACAAGACTCAGCAGCAGGAATGCCAGCCACTTGGGGTAGTTCCAGGGCAACCCCCTTTCTTCTTGCTCAGAGTCTATGCATCGATGGTCTTGTTCAGTGCTGTGTGTGTCAGCACCTGAGGCTGAATTGAGCTCTTGGAGGCCTCTTGTCACGGAGGGCCTTTGTCAACCCTAATCGTCACTAAGTATTGTGTAAACGCACAACACTGCATTTCTCACCAGCTGTAGAACTCAAGACAATGTTAGTACTCACCTGACTATGACAAAGTTTTGTCTTAATTTTACTTTTTAAATTCCTCCCTGTTTCTCTGGCCTTTAAACTGGGTTGCTTTGAAGTCACACCACTGATACAGACTGAATGACACTAGTTAAGTATGTTAACAAGACCTTGGTTGTGTGTCAGTGAGCTGCAGCTCATGGGTGACAGATTAACCAGGAGAGGTTGCAGAGGTGCTCTCTAGACCAACGGTAGACAGGTGACGGGGAATTGGCCGCAGTGCTTAGTGATGCAGGTGGTACTGGAGCTCAGATTGTTTACCACAGGGTGGTTATCTTCAGCACGTGGAGAATGGCACCATGGAGCAGGGTGCTGTGGGTGCAGAGTCTATAAGGGAAGCACGGAACAGAAGGCAGGATGCCCGATTTTTTTTTTTTTTTTTTTTTGTACTAATGAACATTTTAGACCACTAGGTGAGGTGAAGGCAGTGAGAGAGTTGTGGGCCTGGAATTTATGTTATGGCTGGCCATATAAAATCACATAAAACCTTTGAGCTGAGTCATGGGCAAATTCCCTTTCAGTTTCTTTCTTTCAGTGTCAAACTCACATGCTCGCGCACACAAACATGAAGCCATATTGATCTGCCCACACACACACACACACACACACACACACACACACACACACACACACAAAAAATGATACATAAATGCAACTTGGGCTGATATAAACCCTATCCCTGCTTCCTGTTGTGAACGTATGCACGCGCGCACACATACACACAGGCAGAACACATGCTCTGGCTCAGGCACTGACATCACCTGTTTGAGTGGTCAAAGTCCAGTTGGCTCACGCTGACCAGCCCCAGAGCTGGACAGAGAACCTTGGGAGCAACAGGCAGGCAAAAAACAGTGACGGGTCTGGGAATAGGGCACCCTGAAGAATGGTCCCCTCTCATAACTGACAGGACCCCCACTCTGCTGACAGCTGCCCCCTTGTCTCTTTGTCTCGTGCACTCTATTACTTTGTGTCTGTGGGCTTCATGGACTCCACATCCGCGTACCGGCAATTCCTCCAGGATCTCACCGATAAAAGAGGTCAGTTTCACTCCCTTTCTTTTGTATGCACATCATTAAACTGCTTAAACTGGGTTTATTATGTAAATGATCTGCAGGAATTGCCCTGCTCATCTTTGTGAGACTGCGAGACCCACCTGTTTGAGGGGAGCTCTGGCTGATCACAAGCCTCCTTGTGTCTTTTCCTTGTTATTCTGTTCTCAGCCTTCAGGAAAAACCTGGCACCTTACTGTAACATGTATATTACTTATAAATGGTGTGTGTGTGAGAGAGAGAGAATGGGTCACAGCTGCCCTGGTTTTTGGGCTCCTTGCAACTGGCCTCCTTTCACAGCCAAGGTCATGTTTCTGCCTGTGAGATCTAATGCTGATGTGTCAGGAGCAGCTGACTGTCACCTGGCACCTGCGACACCTGGTATGCGGGGGACACAGTCGCAGCATGTATAACAGAGTTTCTGTGACAGGTGTAGGCTGACCACTCCGTTGACCACATAATGTGCACGATTGGGCGCGCTGCTGTACCTGCTGTCAGACCACGATTTGTTTAAAGGGAGTAGCTGCCCTCTTATCTTCTGACCAGATGACATACAGTACCTGCGGGCCACTCCCCCGCACATTCCTGGATGAGAGGATGTGATGTATGTGTTGGCTGTTCCTGCAGAGTGGACTTTACTCTTTTATTGCACTTTTTATAGCTGAAATGGATGAAGTCTGGATTTAAGATTTGATTTAGGTTAGTGGTGGTACGTTTAGACTGTGCTTGCTGAAGTATGTGGCGATTCCTCCCTCTCCACACACATACATACGCACCATCCCTCCGGGCCTTTCCCAGCGTTCACCACCTAAACATAGGGCCCATTGTGTGCCTGAGGTGCTGCAGGTTCAGTTGGGACTCCAGCTCAAAAGGTCTTCAGATGACGCTGCTGGTTTGATAATCAAATCAAAGATAGAGCTGGAAACTGCAGATCTACACTTTTTCTCTACACACAGAAGACCAGAACATTCCTGCCCAGAGAGTGTGACTTTGCACCGGTGTGCCTAGAAGCATTTATTTAGCAAAGGTCTCTTGGTGGTGCTTTTTACAGATGGGAAGATAAGTTTCATCTCCATGCTCTGTCAGCAAAGTCAATTTGAAGTCTTTGCATTCATAAGAAAACAAAGTATGTGTGTGATCTCTGCGGCAGATTGCTGCAAACCCTGGCCCTCCTGTCTCCCTTTGCCACTGTAATCCATGCTAACCCTGATTAGCTCCAATCCCCCTCGGTGCTCACATATGGGCATTTGAGTGTACACACACTCACTTCTGGGCCCCTCTTGGGCTCCTTCTCAACCCCCAAGCCTGTTGTCCAAGGTCAGTGCCAGTGGCTGCGAACAGCTGCTTGTCAAGGGTTCTGTACCATGGGTGTCTGTGCACCCATGTATCCAGGCAAATCCTCACTGAGGTTGATACACCTGAAGAGTAGACCTGTATTCAGGACCTGGTTTCACCTTCATGTTTCTGCCCTCATGTTTGAACCCTCGTGGATTTATTTAATTAATTAATTATTTTTTAAAACATATTTGTGGTCCCTTAGCTGGTGAACTTTTCCTTTCTGCTGCAGTATTTATCCCCATGTACCTCAATGTAGGATACAATGGCACCTCTGTGCCAGTGCTGAAATGCATGATGGTAGACTGACCCCTGCGCAGCAGTCATAGCCCTGAGAGTTTGTGTCCTTCCTCACCCTCCTCCCTTTACCGTGTTCCTCAGCTCATGGGCAAGCACACTGCAGTGGAAATAGCTGTTAAAGGTCTCCCGCACTTGTTTTTTGCACTCGCAGACTGCCTGTCTCCTGGGTGACGTGTCACACCACATCACAGAGTCGGGTGGCCTTTTCCATGCAACATCGAGGCAGGGCCTGTAATGCCCTGCTGAGCTGCTTGGGCATGTCTGGACTGTCTTTAAGGCAAATTCTCATCAGGAAGTGTGGGAAAAAATAGACAGCTCTCCGTACGTGTGTTTGCATGGATCCAGACGTCTGTGTATCAGCTGGCTGCATCCTCATCGCTGTGCTTCCGGAACCCTTTGATGCTATCAGACAGACCCCCTCCCACTATACCCCACAGCAGCATGCGAGGGGCAGATAAGCACAGCACTGTAAATATCTCCCCCAACAGACGGGTGTGGTCACATCGCACGTGAAATTATATATAAACACCACAGCCTTGTGAGAAGACTAAGTAGCATCCACTGAGGGGAAAATGGCTCCTTCTCCTGGCTGCTCTGTGGGACAGTTGCATGGCTGTTTTGAGGCTCAGCTGGAAGCTCTGACACTTTTTTGCCAGGTGTTGCTCAGATTGAGATCAGGTTCTGTTTTGCTCTGAAAGTACAGCAGCAGGTGTTTCCACACTTGTTAGCCACTGTGCCACCTGCTGCCCAGGAGCAGGCACTGCAGTGCTGACATAGTCCTGTCACTATAGTGGTACTTGGGGAGACTGTGGGACCGTAGTGGTTATGGTGGAGAACCGCGGCTGCATGACAGTGAGCTCAATCTGGGCGAGCGGTCCAGCCTCTTCTGCCTTTTTTTTTTTTTTTTTTTTTTTTAAAAACAGTAAATTACTTTTATTCACTTGTCTCACACTTTCCTCTAAAGCAGTTTGCACTTTTATACAGCAAGGTAATTTTTACTGTATTGCAAAGTACTTTGAACAAGAGTGCTACAGCAGGAGGTGGCGTTTAAATCTGGTACCTTCAAATGCAAAGCAGCAGCACCAACAGTTATACCACCTACACAGAACCACTATGGTTTATATTGCCTCTATTCAAATAGTTTATTGTTTATCATATTTTTTTTTTGTCTTCAGTATTTATCTTTAAAACCCCAGGCTGAGGAGGTGAATGTGGCCTTGGTGGTGTCATATGCCAGCCTCACCCTCCCACTGACTCATGCACATGCTGCCCTGAGGGGAGGCACCACCACTGTGCACTGCCTTTGTCTCTACCTGCACACAGGTGACACACAGTGGAGGTTTACTGGAATTCGCTCTGGTTGTGCCTGTCCAGCTCGCTGCTCCACTCTGCTCTTCCTACTGACGCGTCCAAAAGGGGTGATGGAATCATCAATCCATATGGCTACGTGTGACACCCATTTCTTTGTTGACGGAGTGAGTTGTCAGATCGGCAAGTGATGATGGCAACGCGATCCTTTCTGCTTCCTGCCTCTGTGAGACAGCTGGTTTGTCTGGATGCTGTCTTTTCCCAACAGTACAGCAGGAAGCCCTCCATTCTCGCTTCCTGTTTTCCCCCTGCCTGTGGGTGGCACTGTCGTGCGTTCTTCATCCTCCCCTTTGTGGCTGTGGCTGCCCTCGCTTCCCTTACGTCAGTATGTGATTCCCCTAGTTTTGCGGTGCAGATATGAAAGCTGTCAGGAGGGAGGAGAAGGAGGGCAGCCACCTGGACAAGTGTAACAGAGGGCACCGACCATTTGTCCCCCCCCCTCCCAAGGGCACTACTACAACTGCACTTTTGCTAACCTCCCACTCCAGAACGTTCTCCAGGTGTGATCTGAACAGGATCGACCCCCCCCCCCCACCCTTTCCTCGAACCCTTCCACTTCATCAGCAGCGGTTCACATCAAACGGGTCGAGCAGTGGGGGTGCTGTTGGGTAAGACCTGGCACCGGATCTCGTTAAAAAGGGATTACACCTAAATGAGGGTGCACTTTTGCTGGGCATAGGGCAGTTTGGCCATTTGGGGGGCAGGGGCAGGGCAAGGGGGTGGCATTGTTAGACTTTGTTAAAGCGCCATCCTCTGTGCGTCACCGCTGGACGCTGAGTATGTCGGCATTTCCTGCTCCGTCTCTGAAGAGCGAGGGGGAGAGAGCGTATGAGCGCATGCTGGAGTAGGTCCCTGGGGGGGGTGCTGCTGTTGCACCTTTGGTGCTTCATAACCACAATAACGTCCCTTTTTGCTGGCAGTGTAATAAGTAAGTTTGTTGAGGCTGATCTTTGTTTCCATGCATGGTACTTGAGCAGCACTCAACCCAGCATGTCATGAGAGACAAACTCACTGAGGAAGAGCTGATGCAAAGTCATCCTGTGGTCTCATTGTCACATGTACCCTTTCATATGACTGCACCACCTTGTGGTTCCCGAAGGTAATTACAATTCCTCATGAGGTCAGGGGGCTCTGCAGAGTGTGGGGTGCATGAATTTCCGTGGCAGCGGGGATGGTCGCTCTGCTACACAGTCTTTGTGTTTGTGTTCTGTTTGAGCTCCTTGCTCTGCTACCTTTCTGTGCCATTCCTTCCCAAAGAGTGGCCTCTAGGACAAGGCCCTGGGAGAAGGAGGTATTTGTTGTGTTTTTCATGAGATGCGACAGTATGTCCCCATCTTCCCGCTGCTTTTGGGCTCCTATTCCCAATCTGTTTTTTTTTTCCTTTTTCTTTTTGTGGTTGCATTGGGGTCAAAGTTTCAACTTGTTTTAGCCTTTGCCATAGTAAACCGGAAGCCTCAACTCAGTAAATTTCGAGGAAAATTTGATCCTTTGAACTGATGAGTCCCCTGACTCCCAGTATACTTTGCGCTGAAATGGTCTTCCCTCTCCCGTGTTAAGAGCATCAGTATGCCTGTTGCACCTGCGTGTTTTTCTTGACCTTGATTCATATGAAAATATGTTTAATTGTATTTGTTTTTGAGAATTTTTCTCCCCACTGCCCCTTTACTTTTATGCCTATTGTTTCCATGGCAATGGAGGTGCTGGGGTGTGTCCGTCTCTCCTGTTGACAGCTGTTGATCCCGAACCTCCATGGTTGCAGTTTGGTGCTCTAGGGCAGTGGTTGGAGATTCCTCTGGGCCTCTTTACCACCCCTTTGAGGCACAGACAGCACGCCTGTTTGTCCAACCTGTTGGTAGGTGCCATCTTGTAAATCCGCCCCCTTATCCAGTGCTCCAAACATTGGTCCTTTGACTCCTTTTGTCACTCCCCTTTGCTGCTCTGAATACTGTCAGATTGCCTGACCTTGTCCTGGGGACTGAACCCAGCTGTTGGATCTGTGAGGCATGACAGAAACGCACGCACACACACGCACACAGTGTACCTTTATGACAGGACTTGAGTGTGAAATGGGTGGGACTTCCTCATTGTTTTTGTCTCCTTAAGTGGTGCTCATCCGCTCTGTGTGTGATTGGTTTTGCCTTGGAAGTTCAACTTGCCGGAATCACGCTGCATGTGGTTGAGATTGTGTGTGTGTGTGTGTGTGTGTGTGTGTGTGTGTGTGTGTGTGTGTGTGTGTGTGTGTGAGTGTGAGTGAGTTATGTCTTTGCTCACCCAACCCCTGTATCGCAAACTTCTCTTGCCTGACAGCATCTCAGTGTGTGTTCCTGAAATCCTGCTGTGTAAGGCGATAAAGGTGAAGGCCTCCTAAATCAGCTGTGCTCTGTAGAGACGTGGTGCCTCCTTTCTGTTCCATGTAGTACTGCATGGTCTGTCTGTCTATTAACTAACTTGAACAGGTTTGTTGTGCTGCATTTCACTGAACGCTTGAGGATGGCACTCAGTGTTGCACACCCATGTTTCATGTCCTGTTTTTCTCCCAGAGATGTGCACACATATGCCAGAGTGCCATCCTGCCTCGGCACTGTCTAATGGAGGTCAGTGGAGGTTGGTAGTCGGTGTCACTGCAGCTTCCTGACAGCCAGTGGAGCTGGACTGATGGCAACATTGATGATTCTTCATGGTCACACAGCTGACGGTTCAGTTTTGTGTGTGTGTAAGAGAAAGGAAGGAAGGGAGGTGGAAACAAACGCTTTGTATTTTGACCTCTGGGGTGCCAGCTGGATGCTAGAGGAGATGAAAGTCGGTGAGGCTGTTCCACATGTCTCACTGGACTGACTCCTCGCAGTCATCCATTTCCTTCCTGTTTCTCCTCAAGCTGTCTCCATTGTGTTGCTGTGGTGTTTCTGGTCCATTTCCATGGCCAAGACCTCTCTGCCAGAGGATGGTCCCACAGTCCTGAAATAAGTGCCATCTCAGTATGTTGTATGGTTTGAGTATGTGCAAAGCCCTTGACTGGGCTACAGCTTCTGTGGTTTGAATAAATGTGATTTACATGTGTGCTGGTGGGAAGGCCTTGAAGTTAGTGTTAGAACGATCTTTTTGAGGATTTCTGTGAACAGATGAAAACCAAATGATGGCGAAAGGAGCAGGACTTTTGAGGAAGAGGACAAGGGAAAGGGGCGGAGGGGGTAACATGAGACAAGCTGTTGTCAAAGTACTCATTCAGACACCGCTGCCCCCCCTCCCCCAGCCCATCTATATCGGATTAGAGGTGAGGGGGTCCGGAGCCATGGTCCTCCAGATTGTGCTGAGATTTTATGGATGTGGTTTCAGACAGTGGGGTGGATAGGTTAAGAGGAAAGGAAATATTTTGGTGGACCAGAGACAGACAGAGGTCTCAGCCTAGCACCCTGTGAGGTTCACTGTATCCTTGTGTTACAAACATTAGAATTACACATTGGGAATGCAGTTTTTTGTGATGCTGCACCTAATTACTAGGACTTCTGCATTAGTTGAATTGGCCACCAGTTGGCATTATACAGCAACTTTTGGAAATAAAGTGTTTTTTGAAGTAGTGTTAATATCAAGATAGCACAAAGCAGAAAAAAAGTCTTGCACAAAATTTGTAATTCACTATGGCTTCACTTGAGGCCCCCCCCAGAACCCTGTCTGTGCACAAAACGAAGGATGGCTGTGTTACTGAGATTTTATTGATTGACCTATTTGTTGGAGTTGCAAACAAATGGAGTTATAAACAGGCTCTCTTTTTGTGAGTTACAAACCCCTTGTTTCTATGAGCATGCGATGCTCTAGTTCCAACAGGCACATTGTACAGCACCACGCTCCCATTTTTCACCAATTTCTCCCTTATCTTTCCACATTCTCCAGTTCTGCTTCCATTCTGAACTCATTGATTATATTAATGTTGTCCTTACTGACCTCGAACCACAGCTCTCTTGTTCGCTACAGAGAATCTTAACCTTAAATGGGTATGAAATATTTTTCTAATATCAGCCAGACTGGGAAGTAAGTTGGGAGTTTGTCAGCTAGCCACATATTCAAGCGTGTACACATACACACACACACAGAGGCATACACAGATACACAACCATGATATCTCTCCCAGAAGCGCTGAACACTCTCCCAGTGGGGTGTGAGTAATGCCCCCAGTCTCCCAGACTGCTGCTCATGCCATTGTGACTCAGTGGGATATGGTACAGTAGACCACTCAGTGGGTTCTCTCACTGTCTTTCACACGCAATGACAGTCTGGTATCTCTCACATCTCTTTCATCTTGTGCCCTGTTTCCTGGCATCTTGAGCACACGTCTGCCACACACCTACAGACCCACTGTTGTACACAGAGCTGCTCTATCAGCATCAAAATGGGTATATATAGATGTAAACAACATTGATTGCCTATAGCGACGTGGTTAAGGACAAATGCTGAGGTGTTCTGGGGGTGAGACACCTGTTGGTGGACGTGCACAGGAAGGTGCTCTGTGGTTCCTTTGGGTAGAAGAGGTGTCCTGACTTTGTTACTGGTCCTCTGCTATACACACACGCATGCATGTGTGTGAGTTCACACCAAGTGCTGGCTGGAGGGGCTCTGTGCTTCAGGGGAAAGGAATTTGCAGTGGGGGTGTTGGGGGAGAGGGAGTCCAAGCAGTGAGCCAAAGTGAGGATTTGATGTGAGCGGCAAGCATCAGAAGAAGGTGCCGAGGAAACGTGGCTGGAACCTAGGACATAATCGATTCCTCAACAAGAGGTGAAAGGGCAGAAGTAGACAGAGAGTCAGAAATGGAGGAGTGATGCTGAGCGATATGAGATACTCAAAAACTGTTCCGTTGGTCTCATTTCTCAGTCTTCTTATCTTCTCATTTTGAGTCAGAGTGCTGATCTTGGCGTGTTTTTTTACAAATTCAGTCCCGTTGTCGTGTAGGACATCTACAGACGCGTCTTCCTCACTGCTGTAAAGAGTCAGGCAGTCAGAGACGGGCGTGGACAGGAAGGTGGACAACATCTTATAGCCTAGGTGTCACAGAGTGACGGCTAACGGTTACCATGGAGATGATGGAGTCAACAGATGTGTCGCTCCTTGCCTCTCTCCTCTTCATTTTCCTGCACTTCCTGGTTGCCACTGCGGTGTGGCTGCTGCATAGGCACCATGCCCGACGTAAAGGTAAAAATGCACTACCCTCACTCCTTGGTTCAAGACAAAGGTCACTGTTGCTGCCTGCAAGTGGATTCTGCTATTGCTCTTTGTGGCTGTATAAGTACAAATGCTTTTGTAGTTGATCAAGGTGCTTGTATTTGATTCTGAGGAGTGTTTACTCTTTTGCTTCTTCATGTCACAATCACAGTGCACTTTTTTTCTTCTGTTTTTATCACCCTTTTTCTGCAACTGCTGTTGGTAGAGTGAATGTGACTCGTGTTTACCCTCCGAACCAACAGATGGTAGTGAAGAGCACCTGAATAGAATAGGATTGTGGCATCACCTTATTTCAGCTCACTTCTAGGAGCTTGTAGAGGGAACATATTTTTATTCTAGTTTTTATGTGGCTTGAGGTTAAAAATGTTAAAATAAATTGTGCAGACATTTTTTATTTATAATAGTCATATGTCAGATTTTTACTGAATCCAATCAGTGAATACGTGGAAGAACATGTCTGTTATTAAGCCTTTATAGATTGTGACTACTCGTAAAACTAGTTTTGCAGTTGCGAGCAAAACTAGTTACAGACAGACTCGGGGTCCTTTTTGTGTTGGTAAGTTTAAGAGCTTGTAAACTTTGGAAGAGTTTGAGAGATATTTTGGACTTTGGAATGCAACAATCCGGCTCAAGGTTTAGTGAGGTTTATTGTATAATAAGATGATGGAGATTTTAAGAACTTGTTAGAACACTGGCATGTCATGCCAAACCGGATCTGTTAGCCTCTCTTGTATTTTCTATGTAGTTTACTGAACTTGACCATGTTTACCAAACTAGTTTATGGATTAGGTCTAGTGGTTCTGGTGTGTGTGTGTGTGTGTGTGTGTGTGTTCTGACTCCATGATGGTGCCCAGCTGTGGTGAGTCGTCATGGTCTCACCCAGGGTTTAGTGGTGATGACGTGTCCTATTTTCCTGAGGCAGTATGGACTGACTGGACCGTATAGGCCATGCCTGGTTTGTCACATTTTCAAGACATTGGTTTACTCCTTTGCGGGTGATAGTGTATGGGTCCTGGACCAGCTGCGTGGTCTACTATCTGGTAGCAGTGCGAAGAACTGGGTGCAAATCTTGTGCATCTTGTAAGTCGGGGACCTGCCATGATGTCGTGACTGCAACAAAGCACCTGCAGCAAACTATAGTGTGTGGCTATTAGCATCATCGTGAGTTTTTTTTTTTTTTTTTTTTTGGGAAATGGTGAAATGAATAATTGAATAATTTCCTGAAAATGTGAGGAAGTCTGTCCCAGAGCTGTGCATCGTAAGTGGACAATAATGGATGCTACTACTGGGGTGCTGGAGTACAGCAGCAGGGGGCGCTATTCCAGTCCAGCAGCAGCACTGTGACTAATCTGCTTCGGCTTGGCCACACGTTGCAGATTACTTTCCCCATGCACAATCTGGTGTTTCACAACTTTTGTCCGCTTTGGTGGGAAAAAGTGCTGAAATGGTGACCCTGTCAATGCCAGATATTATCTATGGAATATTGATATTCCGCGGATATATTATTGTATATGAAATTGTCTGGAGGACAGTGATGGTGGAATATTGACAGTGGAAAACAACCTGCTGGGTTTGAAGATTGATCAGTGTAATTGGCTGCAGTGATCAGTCTCCGTAGGTCCCTCCCTGTCCAAATGCAGCTCAGACATTCTTGGACATGCGCGTGCATGCAAATCCATCCCCGTTGGACCCCAGTTTTGTTCATCTGCTGGTTCTAATGGACTTTGGCCTAAGCCGGTGCTTTAGCCGCTTATGCTTGACCACCCCGCAACGCCCTATCTTGCCTCCACATACCCAGTGGTCTGGTTCCGGTCTGTCTCTTCTGTGTTTTATTCCAATTGTGGGATGTCCTGTAGTTCGTTCAGGCGGCATTCTGCTTTCCATCATGCCCAGTCACATGATGTCACTGTGATCCACACACTCTGCACTTGCTGCTGTCTTCCATCAATGGACAGCGCAGGGAAGAATGTGTTGCTCCTTTTAAACGACAAGCCATTTGTTATGATAAAGTCCACTGTTCCTGGTGCATCTGCGTGCGAGAATGGGGCCGGGCAGAGAGCAGACACACAGGGCAGCCTGCGCAGCCGAGGCCTGCTTCACCGTGCTGGCACTGTACTTCCTCCGTGCATGGAGCACCTGGCAGAGTGATGCCAAAGGAGGAAGCTGAGACTGAAATTGAGCTGACTGTGCTGAGTGAGCTAAATTGTGTCAGCTAAGGTAACTGTGCTTGAAGTCGCCTAACTGAACTGTGCTCAATGTGCTGAAGCGTTTGCCAGCCAAGTTAGCTGTGCCAACTGAGGTGAACACGCTAGTTGAGGTAATGTGCCAACCAAACTAGCTGCGTTTACACTTTTGTTTTCTTCAACTGAGAAATGTCTGCTAAATGGATAGAGTAAATGTAGCTAAGGTAAAAGTACTAACTACCCAGTTAAATCAGTCCAAGTAGCTTAGAGTACAAACTGCCTGTTGTCACTCCGGGGGAAAGAGTTGTATAAATAATGGTCAGTAATAACTGCACTGTTAATTTTGCTAACAGTGCTGAGCTCAGTCATGAGGTTGATGGGAATTTCAGTTGAGCAGAACTGATCCGCAGACGCAAAAGAAGTTAAGTGTTACCTTTCGTGTCGCGCTGTGTTGCGAAGCAGGCTTGCTTGCACGCAGTGTCACCTGTTTCCTGCGAATTCCGGGTCTCTTTGTTGGGTAAGGGTATTTCCTGGGATCCTGATATATTTTGCTTGCACTTCTCTCTAAGCTACTTACAGCAGTACACTCATTTACTCAGCTGGGTCATTTTTACTGCGTTAATACAGGATAAGTATTCTCCTCAGGGGTACTATAGCAGGCGGTGGGATTTCAGGCTGGGACTTTCTGGCCCTTTGAGCCCAAAGGCGGCAGCACTAGCAACTGTGCCACCTGTTTGGTTGCTAGCCTTTATGACGGCCACGCAGAGTGCGGAACCTAGCTAGCTGTTCCTCATCCCAGTAATTCTGGTTTCCCTGAGCCACCCCTCCCCCCGCTACCACTTGTTGTCCTTGTTTTCCAGGACCCGGGTGAACGCTGGGGGGTCAGTGCCAGTCACTGGACGGTGCCGTGGACGGCAGAGAGACGATGAGCCACGAACAAATGAAGTAGGAGTTGAGGGAAAGAGAGCGAGAGAGAGATTACAGTGGCTAATGAGGGAGCGGATAAGAGCACTGTTTGCGGCTTTAGTTCTGTATTTATAGCTCGCAGCAGTGTGAGCGCCACACTGGGACGGCCGTCGCGCATAGGACTACAGGGACGGGGAAAGAAACGGGACAGCAAGCGAGCGAGCGAGACGGCGAGAGCTGGACAGGAGTTGGGGACATTTCTCACAGTGACACAAGAGCCACTGCTCAGTTGGTAGGGAGATGGACTGAAAGAAGAGGAGGCGTCTGCACTTTTCCACGTGTTTGTATGCGTGAGTCCAGGCGTTCACTCACACATTTTGTTGCCCCACGTGATGGTGCATCCACGTTGGCCGCTGGCCTTGCAGGCAGGGCGCTCCGCTGTACGCTCTCGGTATGTGTAAGTGGAACTGAAGTTGACGAGTGCTGTGGACACAGGGACGCAAAGGAGCGCTGCGCAGAGCACAACTCTTAGCTCTGGAGCCTCATGCTAGCGTGGGTTACGGTGAAGTTCTCTCCTCCTCTGCTTCAACTGTGAAGGCTGAACAAACCAGAGCTGAGTTCACTCCAGTCCAGTTGGATCTGGTGGGCTCACCCCCCTGCCTCCCTCCCCACACACCCCTTGCGGCCCCCCATCTGTGATCCTCCACGGGAGGGGGGCGTGCTCCCTGGTTCGGCTGTAGGGAAAGCAGCCCGCTTCCCAGAAATCCTCCTGCCCCCTCCCAGCTTGTCTTTGCACTGCTTTTCAACCAGGCACACATTCACGCATGCACGCACACCCACGTGAACTCCAGACTCAAGTCTTGCTCAGCGTTCTTCCGGCATCAGTCTTTCAACATCTTTCCAGGCAGGAAGTGGATCGACAAGTTACGGTCCCTCTCACAGACTCACATGCACACTCCAACCAGCGTTCCCTCTTTTGACCGAAAGTCAGGCCTGCATGCATGTTGACTGTTCTGGATCTTCTGTTCTGCTTGCACTTCATGGCCTAGTGCCGGTCGTCAGTCTGCCTGGCTAATGTTTGTGTGGAAACCAACTGAAGCCGATGGCAACGTGAGGCGGATGTTACCAAGCGCCTGGGGACTAGGAGCTGACATCATCAAACGGCGACACAGACAGGAGCTACTGCACGGTCTTCATTTTCTGCTACTCCACATTTTCAAGCAGCTGCTTTCCTCTGTCCTCCTCAGATCTCCATTGCTCCTTTTCCATGTGTTTCCTGCTCTTTTGACGTCACTGCTTTGCTGTGCACTTCTGCTGGGGACTTCATGGTCACTTTGGCCTCTGGTCCTTTAAGTTGTGACCCCTGAGTGCCCGTTTGCTGCAGTTGTACAACAGCACCCTCTGTTGTTTCTTCCCTTCTGCACTGGTATTAAAGTTATCAAAGGACAACAGAGTGAGGGCTGTGACTGCAGGTAAACACACTCATGGGCAGGAGGACCTCAGTGTGACCCAGCAAACACATGTGAACCTGGGTGGAGATGCAGAACTGGAGGTTTGGGAAGACGACAATGGTGGGAGACTGGGAGTGAGAAACGGGACGGCAAGAGCTAACGGGGTGTGTGCGGCAGGTGCTCTGAAACCGCAAGGCCACTTCACATCGTGCCAAGGAGTGTGGAGTAGCTCAGTTTCTCTCTCTCTCTCTCTCTCTCTCTCTCTCTCTCTCTCTCTCTCTCCTTCCTGTCACCCTTTTGTCGTATTGGGGGTGTTGATGGCCTGTGTTGGGCCCTGTTTGAGCGTCTCAATAAAGAGCAATGCAAAGTGCTGGGTTAACAGTCGATCTGCGAGCGTGAAATAGTGGAACGAGGATGTGGCCCGTCTTTTACAGCGAGAGCACCTTCAACAGCCATCTGCACACCCTCATGTGCTGCACAGGTTAGTCACAGCACTAGCACGTGTGTAGTAAGTGTGTGTGGTTGTATGAGTCTTTGTAGCCGTGTGTCAGTAAAGCGCTCCGGAGGAATGTTTGACAGACAGGTGTGTGTGTAGCACGTGCTTCTGTGTCATGTGCGCTGTGATTTATCGGTCAGCCCTGCTGGTGTAGTGTTACAACACGTGTGTGTGTGTCTGCGCGCAGGCAAATGCTTTTGTCAGCTGTCTGTCGATGGTGGCTGCTTGTGCCACTATGAATTTGTCTGTAACTGTGTATCGTAAGCTTGCGACCAAGTGTTCCCACCATGCACTGGGTTTGGGTCACCAGGAAGTGGCAGTACTTAGGGCAGGGGGTGTATTTTTGTGGTTTGAGTGCTTAAGGGAAGGCTGGCATATTGCAGGGTAAGTATGAGGTGTTGCACAACTCACCACAATGTTGAAGTGCCCGAATCTGACCTGAATTCCTCCGGTGATAATTCAGTTGTGTAAATATCGCTGTTGTACCACACAATTGAGTTTATTTTTTTGCCAAAGTGTGTGTGTGTTTCTTGCACCGCTTGTGAAGCGTGTCAGAATGAGATGGCTGCATCTGTCACCCAGAGCAAAAAATGAGCACTCTTCCCCTCCGTTTGTGGTTTTGGTGTGGTGACATCGCCATGGCTACCATGTCAACAACAGAAACTGGGGACTGAGTGCTGGTATCAGGGAGTGGAGATTAGAACAGGCAGGAGGTTCTGCTCAGCTGCTATTTTGGCTCCGTCCGTGTCACTCCTCAGGAATGATGACGCAGGGTGTCTGGAGAATGGCGCACTCCTGTTTGTTGGGTCTTCATTTCCTGCTGTCGCTGTCAGTGTAAATTACATGTGGTACCAAGCTTTCATAAAGGGTGCAGCGCCCCCTCTCTGTTTGGAGGACCTGAAATGCTGGGCTTCTTTGCAAAGCAACTTTGTGATTTATTCATTTATAATGGAGGGAAGTAGGATAAGTACCCTAACCAAGGTACTACAGCATAAGGTGGAACTGAAACGCAGTAAAAAGCTTAGACAAGTCAGAATGTCTGAAGCACAGCGTTCATAAACTCAGATTTGAGGTCCAGTCGGAAATGCTGCCCCCCAGCTTACACAGACGTTGTCAAAGACAGCTCCAAGCGGTGGCTAAAAAAAGCTTGTGGAGTGGCTTTGCATTAGGGTGAAACTCTAAATAATAGAAAGCGTGGCATGACGGTGCAGCCCCTGTGCTCTGGTGCGTAATTAACACCCCTCGTCCTTTCTGTTCCCCTGCAGATGAGCGAGACCGCGTCCAGAAGAAAACCTTCACCAAATGGGTCAACAAGCATCTCATCAAGGTATGATGCTGACAGCATGCAAGGGATCCTGAGTGACTCGGTGGCATCTCCCTCTGGTGGGGTTGGGGGGCTTCCTTCTTCCTTCCTTCTTAGCAGAAAAGAGGTGTTTGTAATATGAGGGATCTGAATGTTTTGAGGTGCAAGTGTAATAACATATCAGTGTCTTGGTTCGGTGCTAATTATAGCGAATAGATGCTACGTGTGTGCTGCATATGTCAAAAAGGACGGCTATCGTCGTGAGGTGTGATGTAGCGCTGTGAGCTAGTGAGGTGTAGTGTGAGTTGGCTGTAGTGGCATTCCCTGTACTGTGTGGCGTGTGTTCTCGCACCAGTGGACAATGCCCGCTATCCCGCATGGCTTTGGTGTGAGATGACAGCAGTCAGAGCTCATTCTGCTGTCAGCATACCACGGTGTCATGGCACATCTAGGAAAGTTCTACGTTCTGTTTGCAGAAACAAACAGAAGTTAATCGTGTTGCTCTGAGTCACTGGTATATGACTGTTAGCACAATGCTGAATTCCACAGCTGTGTGAGTGCCATGAAGCTACAACAACAAAGCTCACATATCCACAGTGGTCCTCCCAAGCATTGCCCCCCCCCCCCAGTAGTTTTTCATTTGGTCAGACAAGTTGTTGAGGGGTCTTGCTGTGGACTCTCATTGGGTGATGTGGACAGGTTCATAAGGTGAGGAAGTCAACTCAAATAATTGGACTCCGTTCTGTGGTGCTGTGTGAAAAGAAGGGGTTGCCTCTGGAGACACTGACAAAAACAATGATGGCTGAGTTCAGAAGTGCTATCAGCCTTGACAGGAAGACAGAACAAAGAAAAGGAGCCTGTAAAACATGAGACTGGGCACTCCAAGGTTAGCGGGGTAGCAGAAACCCTCAGAGACATTCTGCACTTGGGTGTGACAAGCCAAGTTTCTCCTCAATGCCTCTCTCAGTACTTTTGACCCAGAGCTAATGAATCCATAACCCAGGTGGGTGTGCTGTCGGAAGGGCGAGCCTTTGTGGCATTTAGGTGACATGATGCAGAATGGTGGGGTAACAGGAGCGTGGCAGCTACCATCTGCTGGGAAGCCACTGACCGCTGGGGGTGCAGTGAATACGGATATCCAGGATAAGTTAGTGTCACTGGTTAGTGAGTGCCTGATGCTTGTCCTATCACAGGTGGCGTGATGCAAGTTCATGAAGTATGTAAGAGAGCTCAGGAGAAAAGTTGGTCTGAACGATGGCTGTGAGACCTGGCTTAAATGCTAGGAAAGAATTCAACAGCCCAGAAGGACCGAGAGCTCATTCAACCACGTTGAAGACACATCTGAGACCCTACAGACTTTCTCTTCTTGATTTTTATTAAAGTTGGGCGTCTAGTTGCATACTTGAATAATAATGATTAGCGGTAGGTTTTATGCACTGTCTTTGACTGGTTCAGATTAGTCATATTAACCACAAAACAACATGACGCATTTCTCCTCACCATGGAGGATGACAGATTGATTCCACGATTTGCTCAAGTGTACGCTAATCTACATCCCACAAAACTGGAAAATATTTTCTTACCGCTTCGCAGTTTTGTTGATAGCAGTGACATTAGACACGTGGATAAGAAGAACGGCTGTACAGAGGACAGAACAAACCCGAAGGGCTTGCAGAATAAATCTGCTCGTGCACCTTGGGGCTCAAATGTGCCACAGACCCAAGGGTGCAAAGGCTGTGCAACAGCCAGGTGATAGCGTTACAAGTGACACTCCTGTCTGTCTGCCCAGAAACCGATTCTCAACAAATTGTGAAATAGAACCCAACAGTTAAGGTCCTTGCTGGCTTTGAATTTGTTTCCCTGTGACCAGGAAACCAAGTGGGCAACTTCGTAACAAATTGAGGGCCCGCAAGCAACAGCCATCCCAAACCTGGTGTTGTTGGATGGTTTTGTTGCGTTTTCTGTCACCCTGGTGACTCAATCCCTACCGAACGCAAAGTGAGATGGCGCTGAATAATGGGTTGGTGGTCGGCTGTGAAGGCTGGGTTGTGTTTCACATGGATGGGGGTTTTGCTCACGGGTGTGCACAGGATCATTGACCTGCACTACAGCGGAAAGGAGGCACAGCCATTCCGCTGTAGTGCAGTAATTCTGTTCCTGTGAAGCACAGCATTACGCTAATTCGCATTTTTGCCAGATCACATAGAAAAATACCAAGGCAAATAAAGCACTTGGCAATAAATATTAAGCCGTTAATGACACTTGGTTCTTTTGTTTCACGCAGTTTATAATTTTCACCTTCTCTTCTAGCTTTACAGCTTTTCTTTTACCATTTCTACTCTTATCGCTTTGGTCTACTATGTTTTACTCCAATGCAGAAGATGAAAATTAGACTGATTGAGAAAAGTATGTTGTGCAAGATTGAATATTTGGAATGGGATTCTGTTGTTTCCACATCACATTCACAGATTTAACTGAACTGTGCTACTCTAGTTATTGTATCCGATTTGCATCTTTTAAGACGTACAATAGTAAAAATGACTGTGGATCCCAATAAAAGGCCCATTGGAAATGAGGTTGAAAGATACCATAAGACTAGAACTTTCCATGACTTGATGGACTGGAATAGTTTTTATACTGGTAGGATTTAGAGTTTGTAAAGCTGTGGGAGTTGTCATGAGAAGAGCTACATGCGATTCAAAGACACACTTGAGACAGTCCTACTTCTCTTAATGACTCTCGGATTACAAAAAGAGGCAAGCAATGGGATGGAGGGGACATGTGTGAAACCACCAGGACATCGCATGCACCAGACCCCGGGATGGCATCCATATGGCTACGGTCTGCTTTAGAGGGTGTGTGCGCGAGGCAGCTGGGCTGAGACTGGATCAGGTCTTGGGTCATTCCTGTATCTGATATCAGTCTCCCCACCCCCCAAATCAAGTCACAGGCAGATAGTGGCAGGACCTCTGCACAAAGTAGACCACTGTGGCCATAGTGTGGTCTGTCTTGCCCTCTGCTGGGTAGAAGTGGCACAGGCAGAGCCAAATCCCACATGCTGCAAGTTAAATATTAGCAGGTCAGCCAGCCATCAATTAGTCCTCAAACTGGAAAAATTTAGATATCCACACAAAATGTGGTCTGTGACACTGCAATTTATCTGGGCTTTGTGCTCAACTTTTATGTCCGGCATGTTGAGTAGTTTAGTATTAAAATATTGCTTCTCTCTTTTTCTCATGTCCCAATGCCTTGTTGGCTTCAATTGAACCCTAGTGCCACCTTGTGGCATCCTAGTTCCACTGTCACTTTTTATTATCACACTTTGTCTCTCTGTATGGGCCGTGCTCCCAGACTTAGCCAGTTCTCACACTGCGCTCATTCTGTTCTCTTTCTCTCTCTCTCTTTCTCTGCTCTATTTTTTGTTGTTTTCTTCCGATTTGCTCTGCTCATGATGAAGTTGGCATTGCTGCCTGCAGCTCGTGAATTGCGACCCTTGCGGTGCTCAAAGCATGGCCTACTTTCACACAATGGCACGGAGAAGCAGTCTGCCAGCAGCATCCAGCCTGCGTGCCATGGTTGCCACAGAAGCACTCTGCGGGGGGGTGGCAGGGAGGTTTTAGTGCTGTTTTGAGGGGGGGAGGTCCCTACATTGATTGAACTTAACACATCTCTTTCCTTCTGTCATTTCAGGTACGGAAGCACATCACAGACCTGTACGAAGACCTGCGCGATGGACACAATCTCATTTCCCTGTTGGAGGTGCTGTCTGGGGTCACCTTGGTGAGAAGCCATGAAACTGACGTCACACTGGCATCACGCTGACTCCCCCAAGGACACAAACATTCTGGGAACTTTCCCACTAAAACTCAGGATCACAACTGGTTCTTTGAATTATGAACAAGGGGAGAGTTGTCTAAGAACGTTTATTTTTGTTTTCAGTTGCTTGTACTAATGTTTACCTTTCCACATGATAAATGACGGTAAGGAGCACTCGAGAGAACTGGAGTGTGGTACCACCCCAATTCAACTCACTTCCACAGTGTTTACCGCTCATACCTGATGTCTCTGTTGATAATGAATTTGTCAACAGGCAGCAGTAGGACTTTGCAGGGATGGATTAACTTTATTATCAGTTATTAATGATTTATTAATTTGATTGACACTACTATTAAGCCGCAAGCTGAGAGTTACAGAACCTGACCCCTGAGTAAATTGAAGGATGTCACATTGTTAGCCTTTTACTGACTGCCACTTTGTGATGAATTTGGAGTTAACAACGAAATGAGTTATGAACATACTTTTGGTCCTAGTTGTGTTCATCAGCTGAGGAGACGCTGCACTCATGATTCTTGTTCCACTGCGATGAGTTAAAACCCACATGTTCATGACCCTCTTTTTGGCTGTAAAAGTATGCTTTCCATTGTGGCCTTTGCTCCATTTTCGTGTGCCGTTGCTCTTTGGTGCCACCTCTGTCCTCCATCACCCTTTGTCTCCTTTCCACTTCATCACGCTCTCCTTCTTCTCCTCTCTCCCCCTCTCTGCCGCTCTCTTCGATGCCGGTAGCACAAGGGCGTGTCCTCACTGCGGAGAGTGTGTGTGTCAAGGGCCCCCCCTCTCATCTCCTTGGGGGGGGACGCAGAGGAAGGAGCACAGGGAGTACGTACACCCTCCCCCAAACCCTGCAAACTTCCGGTGCCCCAAAATCCCACAATGCATGTGTGTGGTGTGACCTTAGGCCCCCAGGCCCCTACAGACACACACAGAGAGAAACAGCTCAGACATACATGGAGATATACACATTTAAACACACACTTGCAGGTAAGACTACATCAGATTAGGATGCTGGGACTCCAGCTTTCTTGCGCCATCGGTGTAGTTCTCCCACAGAGCCCTGTCCCCCGAAAGATAAGAAGCAAGCAGCTTGTACTCATTCCTTCCACTGCTCACCGCAGCGATGACTAACAGCCCTTTGTCCCCTCACTACTCAGTGTATGTGTGCATATGATCACTGCTTTCTTCTTTATGTTTGATAGCATCTTTAGCTGCATATATAAGGTGTGTGTGCCTGCTGTGCTAAAATTTGATCCAATTCCATGTGTGTGCATTTGTATGTTTGAGAGAGAGAGAAACTGGCATCTTCTCTTTCTCGTTGCTCCAGCCCAGAGAGAAGGGCCGAATGCGCTTTCATCGACTGCAGAATGTGCAGATTGCGCTGGATTTCCTCAAACAGAGACAGGTAGATGCCATCTTTTAAATCTGCCCCCCTTTCCAGTGCTTCAAACATTTGTCCTTTGACTCCTTTTGTCACTCCTCTTTGCTGCTCTGACTACTGTCAGATTGCCTGACCTTGTGCTGGGGACTGAACCCAACCGCTGGATCTGTGAGGCGTGGCAGAAACACACACACACACACACACACACACACACACACACACACAGAGAGAGAGAGGAGTGTGGTGCTATGCAACAGTACCCCTTCACTGTAAATACAGCCTAGAGAGATACACAGAGCGGAGTCTTTCCAGAAGTGCAGTTAAAAAAAGGTTCAGAATGAGGACAATGTGATCAGGGATGGCAGTGGCACCCCAGGGGTGTCGTCTTATAATAAGCTGGTGTGTACAGAGAATTTTTAACCCCCCCATACACATACACACATTGCTCCACACACCCCCACTTCCATACTAACATCATTTCTCCTGTTACCACTTACAATCCATGCCCCTCTCCGTACAGGTCAAGCTGGTCAACATTCGAAATGATGACATCACCGATGGGAACCCAAAGCTGACACTGGGTCTGATATGGACCATCATTCTTCACTTTCAGGTTTGTGTTCTGTCCTTCTACACTCTAATGTGGCTCTGTGTGTTGAAACTTATGCTGGATCACCTGGATGCAGTGGGATAGCTGTACTATATGATGTTGGAATGTCTGGACAGGGCTGTGGTCAAGTCGGGTCCCTCTGCTGTCTGTGGGCAGCTAATAATATGGTTCCGCTTCCCCCACCATGTCCCGTGCCGTTCCTCTCTGCTCTGTCAGCACAAATGACCATCAGCAAGAGTTGTTTGTTGCCATGCCTGTGGACGAGTGTCAGGATGCATTAAATGGCCAGTGTATGTGTGGTATCTGCAGTGGGTGTGGCAGTTAAAAACAAGCACATTTTAGTTGTAAGGCTCCAGATTCAAATCAAGATCCCACATCTTGTTGTAGCACCCTTGATCAAGGTACAAAAATATGAGAAATGACACAGCGTTGGTCACCCTCCAACCACCTGAGGGTGCCATTTGAGGAAAAGTAGGATGTGGTTATTTACTACTGGGCTTTATGAGAAATATTAGCAGTGATTCTGCAGCCAATCTGATGCTTGTATTTCTACAAATGGCCACTAGAGGCTGCTGTGCACAGGCACATTGACATCACAGGGGACTGAGGATTCGGTTGCCAGGGAGATGTGCTGGGTGACTCCAGCCGCTCCTGTCGCCATGATTCAGCAAACCTGATAAATGAGTCGGGGGGGGTGTTTGCCAGCGGGGATTAGGGAGTGCTTTTGGGGAGCATGAGCAGTACATAGGGAGTGGATAGGGGAGCAGAGTTGAGTACAGGGTAGACATGGGTGTGGTGCACTGTCAACAAGGTATGTGTGTATTTGTGTGTTGGGGAATCTTGGGAGGCCTGCCCCGTCGGGGGGGGGGGGGACTAAGGCAGGTGTAGTAGAGCTCTGCTGAATTTGCAGGTGGTCTCAGCTCTAGTACAGCAGAGAAGGTTGTTTGATGTGTTTGCTGAGTACCACTGTGCATCTGCCATCTGCCCACACCCTGCTGGAGTGCATCATCCTGCCTCTGGGGGAACTCTTGTGTCTTCACAGGCATTTTGGTGATTGCCCACTCACCAATAATTAGCAAACACCTGTAGAATCGCAGGTTGCGATGGACAGGTGGCAGCATGCCTGAGATCAAATAGCCACATTATTGGATAGGATCAATCCCTGGGAGATTAGCGCACAGTGTGCTTGGTCCTTTGGGAATTTTGGGGACAGTGGGGGACAGAGTCAGCAGGATCACACTAAACAGCAGAGTGACACTGCGGGGCAAACCCTGTGTCCATTCTAGTTATTCTGTATGATCAGTTAGTGACCTGCTGGGGCGTGGATCATGCAAAGATGATACAGTGACCATTGTTGTCATGGTGAGGCCGTGTCCATCATCACCTGCCGTCACCCCACGTGGTCTGAGTGTCTTGTTTTATGCAGATGGGTGACTGACAAGACCCCCACCTGCCTGACTGCCCCTACTGGGGCTGCTCTGTCTTCCTGTCCACTGGAGTGCCCCACCTCTCCCAGACCCAACAGAAAGGAGGGTGATTTAAGGTGGACAGAAAGAGTGGGACTGGGATAGGCAGGTGGCAGGAGATAAAAAGCAGATTGCTCTCCCATCAGATGAAGACTGCCAACTCTTGGCTTTTGGGTCACGGGTGTGTGTGTGTGTGTGTGTGTGTGTGTGTGTGTGTGTGTGTGTGTGTGTGTGTGTGTGTGTGTGTGTGTGTGTGAGAGAGACAGGGTTTGAGCTCAAACGAGAGACAGAAAACGTGACAGAGAGATAGGGAGGAGGAGGAAGTGGAAAAGGGGTGGAGAGATACAGGGAGGGGGAGCAAGCAAGCGCAGGAGAGAGAGCCGTGTTGGGGGGGGGGGTTGAGCGGCAGAGTGTTTGTAGAGCTGCAGCAGACGGCAGATTAAAGCGTGTTTCTGAGCCGGCGCTGCAGAGGGAGCCACAATCGGACACAGAGCGAGGACGACCGGAAAGTACTGCTACTCGACTCCCTGGCTTCTGCTGGATGTACAGGCCGCTGCTTGGATACAGAGGGAGACACACACACCTGCCACAGAGGAGAGGATCAGCGCATGCACACACACACACACACACACACACACACACACACACAAAACGGATCAGAGGATCGACCAACTGCTGCCTGTGACACACGCATACACATACAGCGGATCAAGAAATCACTCAGTCCCGCAGCCTGAGTCTCTCTCTCTCTCTCTCTCTCTCTCTCTCTCTCTCACACACACACACACACCCAGAGCCTCTTGGAGGAGCAACGTATCAAATGGATCTGTCCAGTCGTCTGGTGGTGGAGACGGTACTTTGCCTTCGGGAGTGATCCTTCCTCTCTGTTCCTCTTTCTCCTCCTGCGTCAAACAGGCGTAGGGTGGGGGGGGTTGCAGGCAGCCTCCCTCCTGCCCCCTGTTCGCCCCCGGTGGGCGCTAGCTGCATTCGGGATGCCATCCCTGGGATGGACAGCTGAGCTTACCCTCGCCTAGCCTTAGTGTTGTGCTGGCAATTGGATTCAGGGGTGAGGCGAGGAGCAGGAGCAGCTCTTGGGCATCACCGCAGGAGTAGGATCCAAAAGGGACTGCGAGCTCCTTCAGGAAGTAAGATGTTGGACCCCCTGCAGCTGCACCCAAGTCCACTGTGGGGGGAGCAGGTATTTTTAGGTGTGTGACCGATGAATTTAGTTGTTCCGGCGCGACAGTGCAGTGGCTCTTTGTGATGACGAGGGGGACTTAACACCAGCGCTGTCTCCTTGTTGTCCCTCTACGGTCCGAGGACCCACAGCAAGGGTGAATGAATTAGGGTTGCTCTGGCACTGGAGGAAGCAGCATTTTTCTGCACAAACACGGAACTTAAAAAGGAACCAGGAGGAGGATGGACGTCAAGTGTGGGCCATCCAGAAGCTCTGGGACAGACAGAGAGCAGGGTGACTGGGGTTCCTAGCAGCGCCACCGCCCACCTGCAGTCTGGAAGCAGCGGTGCCGTCACCCTGCTACTACCACCACTACTACTGCTGCCGTAGCGACAACAACAGCAAAAACAACAGAACGAGGCAGCACCTTTAGTAATACATGTTGCAGGATTCTGGAAAGCTAGCCCACAAACTGCTGACGCATTACCTCACCACGTCCTGGGGGGCGCACGTGGTTCTCTGGGGGAGAGGCAAAGTGTGTTGGTGTGCCACTGACTCTCGGTTCCAAAATGTTCCTCACCTTTTGGACATGAGAACCAGCGTGACTCAAGGCAAGTGGTCAGTGGACAGACCTGGAGTGCAATTCCATTCGAGGTTGGGTGGAACTGCACTGACGATGCCTGAAGTGACTCTGGTCCGGGGTGTCCAGTTTTGCTCCTCAGTTGCAACCATTCACAGTGGGAGTCTGACCAAGCCACCCACAGACCACAGCACTACACTTGACTGTTTTGCCTGGGTCCAGGGGGCCGCACCACAGTGAATCCGTGTGTGAGGCCCTTCGAGGGAACTCTGCTTTTGAGTGACCCGCTGTTTCTTTTACCACACCTTACCTATACCTGATTTGGTCTCAGAAAACGCTTTGGATAGTAGTCATTCTTCAGCCCTTCATCATCTTCTCTGTCCCTTGTTCATCTCTCCAGAAGATGGGCAGCTCTTTGGGATGTGTCAAGCAACCACGGGAGGTGGGCGGTGCAAAAGTCCCGCCCCTCTCACCCAAGAAGCGTTTCCGGTTCAGGCGCAAACGGTGGTTCAGACAGGGCCGACAGCAGGGCGTGGCTGGGGGGGTGGGGGACAGCAGCCAGCCAGCAATGAAACAGGAGGAAACCATGCAACCAAGAACTACGAAAGAAGAGGAGTCTGCAGCGGTCATCACCACAGCAACCATGCCAGACCTTCCCAATAGTCCCGCTTTGATAGTATCGGCCCAGTGTAAGAGGTCATGGCTGGACCATGTATCTCCTGATATAGACAATGCTGTGGGGAACCTATTGGGGGGGACGCCAGCCATACTGTCCCACTCCAGTCCAGAATGCACAGACTCTAAAGCTTTGAAGGAGGAGATGATGTCAGAGAGGGCTTTGCCCTCCGAACAAGGGGACAGCACAACCGATCAGTCCATAGGCAGCATCACCCCAGGAGGGGGTCGTGTGTGCCGGGTGCGTGAGCGAGTCCAGGGCATCCTGCAGAGACCTCGAATCCTGCAGGTGGACCGGCAGGAGGGGTCTATCAAGGAAGCAGGTGGGGCTTGTGCCGACATCAACTCCTCCCCAGACATGGCGCACCGGGGTGTAGTCCACATCCGCGAGGTTGGAGGAAAGCTTTGCGTGGTTCGTACTGTGTACCCCAGTGATTTTGGCTCCCCAGCGTGGAGTGACAGAGGAGTGGAGGTTCGTGCGGAGCCCCCAGCCCCCTGCAGGGAGACGGGCGATGTCCTCAGGGTGAAGGTCAGCGATGACCAGGAAGAAGGCGTGGAGCCAAGGCCTGACGTACACTTACCTGTAGCAATCTCCCGACAAATAGTCAAAGCCTCTGCAGTGCATCCTGGGAAGGAGGAAGAATGGGAAATCAAGGAGTACACTTTGGACAGTTTAGGAGTGGTGCAGGCAGCTGCCCAGGACACCCGGGACCCCCAGTCATCAGGATATGCCAGCGATGTCCCTCTGACCTCACCTGACACGGCAGGAGGTGCGCAGGCAGACTGGGGGGTGCTCACCAGCAGCTCCTCAGAGATCCTGGAGTCCTCAGTGCTAGAGAGCCCTTTGTCACCCTCTGAGGAGCCCTCACATCTCTCCTCCCAGGTTGGAGACATACTAAGCATGTTTATTATGGCCAAAGTGCTATGATCACATGGTTGTTGAATGGCCCAGAGTTCATGGCAAACCATAGGGCACCGTCGCACTTTGTGAACACTTGTTCACTGAGTGTATTTGCTGCTGCAGATTACACAGCTAGATGTAGCTCTGTGCGTGTGATTTTAAACAGGTTACCTCTATGGAGCATTGTGGATATTTACTGAATGATGCTGCAGAGTGGTGTGTTTATTTTGCAGGCTGGTGCATATGTTCCTTTGGGTGCATTGGCTGTGTTGCTGCGTGCGTGTGTGCGCGCCAGAGAGATGTATGACTGAATCACGTAACAGATGGATCTGTACCGTGTGAGTGTATCGAAATTCAAAGGGTGGTTTAGTGACAGTGGTGTCCATGACCAAAGGGTGGTTTTTATATGGTGCTTGCATGTATGCGAGCGGGGTTGGGGGAGTTGTTTACAAGTATGTTTTTGTTTGCATGTTAGTATGTGTGTTTCTTGATTTATCTCTTCACACGAGTGTCTCTGATACTTCATTATGTTTGTGTGACCTGCGTGATGGTGTGTGTGTGTGTGTGTGTGTGTGTGTGTGTGTGTGTGTGTGTGTGTGTGTGTGTGTGTGTGTGTGTCTGCCTGTAGCAGCTATCAGCTAAGCCCCAAAGCACGCAGCCTCTATCTCTGTTTCCTGGCTCAAGTCTCCTGAGTCTAATCAAAGGAGAGCAGAGCATCTCTCACTCTCTCTCAAACCCAAAGCTCTACACCCGCCTGCCCTCTCTCTTTGTTGCTCACTCATTTCCTGGTTGGCTTAGGTCCTTGTCTTCACTGTGCCAGTCTGCCATATTACTTACATGTGTTACTGTGTGTGGGTGGTTGTGCCTGTGAGAGAGATCACTGGGATTTAATGCCCCCATTAGAGCTCCATCTCTGTCTGCTCCATCTCCTGACTGACATTGTTAGCCGTATAGGTGTCAGTGGTCCAGTTGTACTACTTCCTATGTACTTATAGTGATGCTGCCCCTCTTTTTCTGCCACCTCCTCACCCACAGCAGCTGTGATTCACTGTCGATGCCTTTAGAGGCGCTGTGGAGCAGGAGGACAGCATTATACAAGGGTGGTGCCTATGTGTCTTCATCACAATAAAGGAAGATTTAAAATGCACATTAATCTGCTCCAGTGTTCCTGGGGGATGGCAGCACTATCGCACTCTGAGACATCCAAAAGTCCCCTGCTCCATCCTGGGGCCCCCTGCATCTCCCCCTCCAGCTCAGAACCTTGAACCCAACTCCCTCCTCTCATCTTTTGTGCCCCTTTGAATGGCTTCCTGTCACTGGGTGTTACACTGCTTTGTGTCAAGAGTGGATACTGTTCAGTGTGTGTGTGTGTGTGAGTGAGAGAGAGATTCAGTCTTTTCCTCCCTGTGTTATATGCTTCAGGAAGAGGGCCGATGGGAGACAGGGAATTGGGGGGTGGTGGAGGAATACTGATGAAAGGCACTAAGCTCTGGCAGACACTGCAGAAACAGGCCCCCTATTGTCACCAGATAAGCAACCCGGGGGGGCCCATAGTGCAGTGAATGTGAGGTCAGGGACACACCGACAATAAACAGAATGAAAAGCAGGTGGAATTTGGGAGAAATGGAGCAATGATGGTGACGCAGACAGGACTGCCGGAGGAGTGGAGCCAAGGTGACAGAGACTCAGGAGCAGCTGGATGCTGCAGAGACACAGTGAGAGCAGGACCCTGTCACCCAGCCCCTCCTTCCATCCAACCTGTAGGCCACTAGCTGTCAGTAAAATTTTGACTCTGTGTTGGTGTACGTGTGTATTTAAGAGGAGGAAAGAGAATATAGTAAGGAGTGTGATGTTGTGCATACAAAGGTGTACATGTACTGTACAAGCCTGAGTGTGTGTGTGTGTGTGAGAAAGAGAGTGTGTGAGAGAGTGTGAGCACTGACCCACAGGAACTAACACTCTCCCCTTCCTCCCCCGTGCAGATTTCAGAGATCTATGTGAGTGGTGAGTCGGGTGACCTGACAGCCAAGGAAAAGCTGCTGCTGTGGAGCCAGCAGGCAACTGAGGGCTACCCTGGCCTGCGCTGCACCAATTTCACCTCGAGCTGGAGTGATGGACGCATGTTTAATGCCCTGCTACACCGCTACAGGTGACCGATATGCATGTACACATGGGCACACGCACACTCTGCATACTCTGATAGCAGCAGCTCACTGGCATTCTTTTTTCACCCTGCAGGCCTGACCTGATTGACATGGAGGCGGTGACACGACAGAGCAACCGGGAAAACCTTGAACAAGCCTTCGAGATTGCTGAGTCGCTGGGAGTCACACGGCTGCTAGATGCTGAGGGTATTGCACTGCATGCGCAGGCACGTGTGTGTTTGTGTGTGTCCATCCCTGCATTCGCGTTGACTTGCCGTTCTCTCGCCCCCAAAGATGTGGATGTGCCCTCCCCCGATGAGAAGTCGGTCATCACATATGTGTCCTCAATCTATGACGCCTTTCCCAAGATCCCAGAAGGCGGCGATGGCATTGTAGCCCACGTACGTAATACCGTGGCTTCTAGGACTTTCCTATCTCTGATTCATTCAGCCGTTAACACACTCTCACACACACTCACTCTGTTCTATCATTGGATATCAAACACTAGCTTATTGGTCTGTTTGATTTGTGTGCTGTGCTGAAAGTAACCAATCACAGAAGGCTCTGCCCTCAGCATCCCACTGCCCCTCTCCCTTCAGGAGGTGGATCAACGCTGGGCCGAGTACCAGTCGCGCTTCTCCTCGTTGTTCCAGTGGACTCGGCAACACACGGCATTGATGGCTGACAAAAGCTTTCCTCAAAACCCAGTGGAGCTCAAGGTGGGTCACATCATCATGGGCTATGACTTTATTGCTCCACCATCTTTGTCAGTGCAGACAATCACTTCAACTGCAGTCACGGTTAATTTATTTCACACAACACATAAGCAATAAAAGGAAACAAAAAGGTTTATTACAGGCAACCACTTAATTTACTACTGAACCACTGAACTTAATTTAGCAGTACATTTTTTTTTACCAGTACACATCAGAATAGTTGTGTTTTTGGGATCCTGACCTGTGTAAAAATATGTAGTCTAGGGCCAGGACATGCTTACTGCTGGAGTAAAATGTGCTGTTTATTTTGTGTGTGTTTAAAAAAATAATAATAATAATGCAGTTTTTTCTGTATAGTTTGCATTTTTTTTCATTCTTTTAGCTTTTAGCATGTGATGTATTACTGTGGGGTTTTGCTACAATAATAACAATATCCATAATAATGATGTGTATCCTCCAGGCACTTTACAATAAATACGTCCATTTCAAAGAGACTGAGATTCCGTCCAAGGAGAGTGAAAAAGGACACATTGAGCATCTCTATAAGCTGCTGGAGGTGAGTGGGCAGAGCTGTCAGTGCACCTCCATGAAGCGCCAGGCTCCACCCTGTGTCCCAGGGGCTTATAGATACTTAAGATTTGTGCTGGTGGAGTTTCAGGCAAGAGATGGAAAAAATAGAGGAAAGGTGAAAAAAATTAAAACTCTGGCTTCTGCCTTCATCTCTTAATATAAAGATGAGCTCCCTGACTGCGTGTGTGTACGTGTGCTCCAGGTGTGGATAGAATTTGGACGCATCAAACTGCCCCAGGGGCTGCACCCCAATGACTTAGAGGAGGAGTGGGGCAAGCTCATTCTTGAGATGCTGGAAAGGGAGAAGGCTCTGCGGCCAGCTGTTGAGAGGTGAGGGGGTGGTTGCACGGTGTGTTTTTTTTTTTAGTCTGTACTATGTTCGGAGATAGTATATAATTATGTGTGTCTCTCTCTCTCAGGCTTGACCTGCTGTTGCAGATGGCCAATAAATTTCAGAACAGAGCCTTGGCCTGTGAGGAGAAACTCACTCTGGCAAAGAACACGCTGCAGGCCGTGAGTCAGATCATCACACCGGGCATGTTTTGTATGTGGGTATGGGGGTGGGTGCTTGATCTGTGATGCCTCTGCTTCCTCACAGGACGTGGCCCTGCTGGAGGATGGCCAGCAGGTGCGCAGTGAGCAGGAGCTCGGAATCTACCTGCTGGACTGCGAAGACCTGGTCAGGCAGCTGCAGCAGGACTTGCAGATTCTGAAGGATGAGAAGTACTACCAGGTGGAGCAGCTGGCCTTCAGGTTCGTGTCTGTTTGTGTGTCTGTGTGCTTATGTGTATGGGCATTCGAGTGTGCGTGACCGCATTGTTCCTTTGCTCCAGGGTCTCCTGTCTGCAGGAGGAGCTGGTCTCCCTTAGGCTGCAGTGTTCCAGTGTCTACAGGAAGGGTCATTTCACCAGGGGAGGCGTGTCTGGAGAACAGGGTGGTCCTCTGCAGGCCCGTGCTGGACTCTCTCTTCACCTTGGGGCCCAGATGCTGTTGGGGGCTGCCGGTGCAATTGGGGCTGTGCTCCGACAGCCACTGTCACGCTCTCAGCTGGTGGCGATGTCTTCCTCAGAGGATGAGGGGAACCTGAGGTTCATTTATGAGCTGCTGGGATGGGTGGAGGAGACGCAGGTGAGGAGCATGGAGGGCGGAGTGGCCTGGAGGGCATCGGATGCAGCAGGCTTGGACTATGTTGTCTTACCTTTAAGTTTGTTTGCGTGTCCCAGGAACTGTTGGAGCGTGCGGAATGGGGCGCTGATCTACCGTCTGTGGAGCAGCACCTTCAGGAGCATCAGAGCATCCACAGATCTGTGGAGGAGCTGCTGCAGAGTCTGCAGGAGGCACGTGGCTGCGAGGTACACATCTCCCTCTCTCTCTCTCTCTCTCTTCCCGCAAAATTAGCAATTTGGAAATCAAAGAAGAATAAGATGTAAGGACAGGCTGCAGTGGATGTGGTGGCAAAGTTTAAAGGCCTAGTGGCTGCTAGGCTGTGGGTTGAGCACTCATACTGTGTTCTAGTGGGGAAACTGCCTGCATTCATGGACACTTGGGGATAAATGGGGTATTATGTACAGTTGATAAGAACAATGGCAGCTTGCAGTTAACTTTTTGATTTTTTTTTTTTTTTTTTTTTTGTTGCTTTTGTTGGTTTGTCTGATGTAACACGCGATGAACTGTTTTTAGTTGTGTTTGTCTATGATAATACACGGTTGACCCAATAAAGGGCTTTTAAAATTAAAAAAATTCTCTCTCTCTCTCTCACACACACACACACACATACACACACACACACACACACACAGAGCTTATTTTGAGTTTAACTACCATTTTTCTGTTCCCCAGCATACTATCTCCAGTAAATTGTGTAGCAGTTACTCTGAGACACTGGCCAAGCTGGAACATCAGTACTGCAAACTGCTGGTGAGTGTGCGTGCATGCATGCAAGAGTGTGTGAGAGCCTTGATGAATCTGTAGTACTTCTTGTTGGTTCAGAAGTCCCCTGTGTCTCAGTGACGGTTCAGCTGTTGTGGCACTAAACACCATGCACTCATGTCCCTGTAGGAACAGTCATCAAGGCGCTTGCGCTGCCTGGAGAGCCTTCGGGCATTTGTGTCACGATGCACAGCAGAGCTCATCTGGCTCAACGAGCGAGAAGAGGAGGAGCTCGCTTTCGACTGGAGTGATAGCAATACCAATGTGGCTGCCAAGAAGGACCTATATGCGGTGAGGTGCCATTTACATGACCACATACTAACCCTGAGCAGTGATTTCAATTAGAACTCAGGTCCTTTATAGCGAGGTATCTTCTCTGATCACACACTAACCATGCATGTTTCGCTCCGGTACCCTCATTAGTGTCTAAATGATATAAATGATATCACTGAAAAGCTGCAACTGTGTTGGGACACTCCCTCCTCTCCATTGTCCTCTTGTAACCATCCTTTCCTGTTTTTGACTGCACCCTAGGACATGAGGCTAGAGCTAGAGGAGAAACAGGAAGTAATGCAAACCCTGCAGGAAACGGCCGATCGACTCTGTCAAGAGAACCACCCAGCCAAACAGACAGTGGAGGTGAGGCCCTTTCTTGACAGAGTTTGGGGCATTGCCCACACCCAGGTTTGACTTTGCTGAAGCAACAGCAGTGATGCCATACATAGTCTGACGATGCTGGACTGCTGTTCTGACCTGGTCTCTTTGCTGCCCAGGCCTACAGTGCTGCCTTGCAGACCCAATGGCAATGGGTGCGCCAACTGTGCCTCTGTGTAGAACAGCATCTGAAGGACAACACTGCCTATTTTCAAGTGAGGCCCAGACCTGATACCCCCTTTCTTCACTCTTTAATCCTCACGTGTGCCTTCAGTACAGTACAATATTGTATTGTAACACCTTCAGATTTGTGGTAATTTTTTTCCCCTCTCCCCTTCGTGATCTGCAGTTCATGAGTGATGCACGAGAGTGTGAGAGTTACCTGCGGCAGCTGCAGGACACCATAAAGAGGCAGTACACCTGTGACAGGAACAGCAGGCTGGGCAAACTGGAGGACTTGCTGCAGGATTCCATGGTGATGGACTCAATATGCATGTTTCGAGTGCGCGTACACACACACACACACACACACACACACACACACACACACACACACACACACACACACACGCACACACTTTCTATTGTTCTATTGTCCAACTACAAACTTATTGCTTTTCCATTCTATTTTTGGTTTCCTTCACATGCCTGCAAAATGCACTGTCTGCTCCCATTAATGCTGGGAAGCAAAAATCCTGGCTAAGCGAGAGAGGGAATTACACTAGGCCACATCAAAACATGTTGGTGAAAGAGCAGATATACTATCAGTGGGAGGATCATCTGGGCTGTGAAGTGTTAAAGAGGCTAGAAAGAGGAAAGTTGTTTGTACTTGGGGTTATGCGTGCAACAAGATGGGGAAGAGGGTTGATATCTGTTAGTACAACAGCAGTGATTGGAATTAGAAATCAGGTCCTTTATAGTGAGGTATCATCTCTAAACTCTACATCATCTGCTGCCATATTGGTAACTTTTATGCATTACTATGCACCTGTTCTGTTTTTTTTTTTTTCAAACAATAGCAACACTGAATCATAGCTAAATGAAAACAAAAACATGTCCCAAATCCACCTGAAAATGTGTTCATAGTTTCTAGAAGTTTGTTGTTATCTGTTTTTAATTATGCTAACAGCAGTCTGCTAATGAAGCTGTGGTGCTCTGTCACCATGACCACGAGGCAATGCACTACCGAGGGTCTGATTGATCTGTTTCTTGGTGAACAGGAGGAGAAGGAGCAGCTGATTGAGTACCGCAGCACTGTGGCCAGCCTGGTGGGTCGTGCCAAGACGGTGGTGCAGCTCCGGCCACGCAGCGCCGACAGCACCCTGCCCGCCACTGCCACACCCATTCGCGCCATCTGCGATTACCGGCAGATTGAGGTATACCATCCCCTTTCACATTCTATCCATGTCTCCAACTTGCAAACCATACCTCCTCTTAAACTGAGGCTCTTCTCACTGTCTGCTCTTGTGCACTGCTCTGTGGACTCTGTGGTTTGCCTTTTCTCCTGTTGCTGCTACCACTCTTTTGAGCGCATGTTAAGCCATGCTTTCATTTCCCCCATGGCTTTGTTGTATATCAGTGTATCACTTTTTTAAAACATCAACAAGCATTTTTAAATGTGATGCTGTAAGATGCCATCATGTTTGGTGCAGGATGTGCTTGTGTTGTGAAAAATCCAGACATTGTGATTTGTCCTCTCTGACGTGGTATTGTAATCTATCATGTATACAGTGTTTGGCCAGCAGTTCTATTGTATTCAACCAGTAAGGACCACGTAGCGATTAACAACAGCCATTTGGAACGTTTCAAAGGGAGGAAAAATAGATTTTCAGTTAAAACCCCTCTCTGTACCTCAGGTCCAACTGAAAGAGGTAGCAAGCAAGTCAGCAAAGTGGGTTACATATTTTCTTGCTAATAAATCCTCTCTGCACGGTTGCCCTCTGTGTGTCTTGACCAAACACTTTTTTTCACCAAACTGGACCTCATTGCTCATCTGCTGAGCCTCAGACTTCATATTATTCCTTTTTTTACATGGTGGGTAGTTTTACAGCATTTACACTGCAGTGTGTGTATTTGGGATTTGTTCTGTTAAAGTTTAGGTGTGTCGCAATTTCACAGATCAGTGTCAGATGCTGAACTGCATCCACCTTGTGCAGGTTCTTATTGGGACTGTGTGTTATAATCACCTGTCCTTTTGTCCTCCTTCGCTGACCTTTCTTTAGTTAATTTGCATAGACGCTCGAGGAATGTTTCAATTCCAAACAATAATCGATCTCTCCCTTCCTTCCCTCCTCTCTCCTTCTCTCTGTCTCTCTCTCCCTTTTCTTTCTTTCTCCTCCTCCTCCCCTTTGTGTGTCTGCGGGCGGCCTGCCAAGGCTAACACTCAGGTATAGCAGCCGAAGCTCCCTTGCCACCAACACAGTACTCAGGCACGACTCTGCTCTCCTGCTCTGTCTGGGATGGGGTCAGCTGGAGGCTGCTAGCTGAGTTGTAGTCTAATGACACTTTTCCCCCCGAGTGTCGAGACATTTAGTAACTGAGTTGGTTGGAAATGGAGGAGGATGTGGGTCAGGTCCGAGTTCGGTTCTGACAGACTTGGGAGAAGAAATGGGTTAGCTGTGTTCACAGCTCCTTTTTCTTGCTGCAGTTGTGTAGAAGATTGCAGGGTGGGGGCAATGAGAGTTCTTGCACTTCCTCTGTCGTTTCTTTATACCACGCAAATGCTTCATCTTTCACTGCTTTGCTAATTTCTTCAACTTCTTTCTCTTGTGTTCATTTTTTCAGCCGAATTGCTTAAGTATACATGTATAAAGAGAGTCACCCCGAGCTTGGTGCCATGTGCAGTAGTTCTTTGGGTTATGAAAGGTCAAGTTTGGAATTTTGAAAGAGACATTTTTCAATTTATTTTTTAACTACAATTGTATTATCTTCTCTTACCTGTTGTCAAAATGCAGTTGTGCCTGCCTTTTGGCCTGAGAGATGGGAGTAAAGGGCACCCAAGCAGACTAGGAGAGCAGGGCCACATTAATTTAGTGTTATTCCACAATGTTTACAGCATGTCTGCTGCTTCCTCGGTGCCAATGATCAGTAACAAGATGAAGAGCACTACATATTTTTGAGATTAATTTGTTAGCAGTTGGCATTGAATCGGCATTGAAATTATGAAAATGTGTTTGTTTTCAGTAGTTTTTGATTTTAGTTGGCATCCAACTATAGCCAAGGTATTTATAGAAGCTAAACATTGATTAAATAAAGTAATACTTACATTGTTAAACTTTCAGTGATTGTGGCTCAGTAGTAAAGGTGGCACTGTGGACAGAGCTTGCTGTTCATCCCCTTCGGGGACAGTAGACACCAAGAGGCGATAATCGGTCTCCTTTCTGAAATGTAGGGTCACAAACCTAATGGAACTGAGTTGTGTATTCCTTGTGTCACATCTACTCCTCATCTGTTGAACGACAGTAAAACTGCTATAGATCCACAAATGGCTCAATCCCCTCCTTTCTTAATCCTTTATCATCCTGTTCAGTTTTTGTTTATTTCTTCACCTTCCTCACTTTCCTCTCATTCTCGGTTTGTCTTTCCTTTGTTTGCTTCCACATCTCACCCACCGTCTTTATCTCTCTGTCCCCCACCATCTCTGTGCCTCACCCCACACTACCCCTTGCCCTCCAGATAACCATCAGTAAAGGAGAGGAATGTGTCCTGGAGGACAATTCCCAGAGGACCAAGTGGAAAGTCATCAGTCCCAATGGAAACGAAGCTATGGTGCCGTCTGTGTGTTTCACCGTCCCGCCTCCTAACAAGGAGGCCATGGAGATGGCCAGCAGGTGGGTATCCTCACACACATAGACAGACAGACAGACAGGGACATGTGTGTGCATCCAGAGCTCTCAGAGCTCCACGTACATACATACATACATACATACATACATACATACATACATACATGTGTCCATGCTCGCTCAGTCACTTGTCTCAGATCAGCTTGTGACTCCTAACCTACTGTATGCCATCTCTGCAGAATAGAGCAGCTCTATCAGAATGTGATGTCCCTCTGGCACCAGCTCCATGTGAACATGAAGAGTGTGGTTTCCTGGCACTACCTGCAGAAAGACATCAGGACTATCTCCTCCTGGAGTCTGGATGCGGTCAGAACCTATCCCTCTGTCTTATCTGCATGCACATGTCTGATCAGTAACACAATGTGCTGTTCTAATACAGGGTGGATTCACCTGTGGATTCCTGGTCATTGTATTTGGTAGTCTCTCAGGTGTAGCTCACTTGCCTCTGCTTGCCCTATAGGTACGCTCCCAGACTGCTGAGGACAGGCAACAGGTCCTGAACCATCTGGATGCCCACCTCTCAGATTTCCTGGCAGACAGTCGCGAGAGCACCCTCTTCACGTCCGCTGAGAGGCGGGAGCTGGAGAAGGAGGCTGAAAACTGCCATGCCCACTGCAATGCGCTGCTGGTGTCCATGGAGACAGGTACCTACTTTACCCCCACCTGACCATAATGTCTTTTTGTCTTGTGCATCATTGTAATGAGTTGCTGTTAACCATATGTCCAACAGTGGAGAAGGACGAGTCAGTCTCCCGCTCATACCTCTCAGAGCTCCACAACATCAAGCAGCACTTGGAGGAGGCGGAGCACCGGCTCAAACGTGGCCTTCAGGCTCCAACCTCCAGCAGCGCCAGCTGTGACACTACAGAAAATGCCGTCCACATTGCTGAGGCCGAGGTCAGTGTGGCGATCATTTTTGTGTTCTGTTGTCCTGGAGGTCCTCAGTATTACTTTGACCCAATGGTCATGACTTGATCTGTCTCTCACAGCAATTGCAACAGGACCTGGGGGGGCTGCGCTCTGATCTGGGTGATGTGTCCCGCCGGTGCCTAAGCTTTTTCGAAGACAAGCCTACCTCTTCAAGTGTCCCCATCTTGCGTTCAGAACTTGGCTTGACAGTAGAGCAGATGGACCGTGTACACTCACTCTCCTCTGTGTATCTGCACAAGTGAGTACACCACACACACACACACACACACACACACACACACAATTCAGTTTCTCTGTGACTTTCTCCGACTGGTCTGGTGGGTTGCTGTTTTCTTCAGACTGAAGACGGTGGACATGCTCATGCGCAGTTCGCAGGCTGCAGAGAGCCTTGTGAAGAAGTATGAGAGCCGGCTGAGTGAAGAGGATATTGTCCCTGCTGACACTTCCGCCATTGCTGCCCTGCGGGATCAGCTGGTTGTGAGTCACCATCAAGCACGCTCACACTGATAATGAAGACCTCTTAGACAAGCATGCTGACTTGACACCCAACCCCTGTCCCTCATCTCTGTCAGAGGTGGCAGGCTGAGCTGGATGACCAGGAACGCATCATCAAGGCTTTAGCTGCTGAGGCACAACAGGCCCAGGAGGCAGGAGCCCAGCTGAGCAAGCTGCACCCAGATCGTAGCCCTGAGCTGGAGCGCTGCCAGGAGAGAGCATCCCAGCTGGCGGAGAGGTGGGGTGGCGTGAGGAGGCAGATAGAGACACGGTGAGTATCCACTCTGCATGACAACTGCAGGGTCCTTCCACTGTTACTTAAATGTCCAGATTATAATTATGCTTTTAATTTTGAAGCCTGTTCAAGTGTCTGTTCCTTATGCATTACCACCTTTTGTGTCTGCGTGTGTCTGTCTCAGGCAAGCGGACCTGGAAGGTCTAGGCTCGGTCCTGCAGCAGTACCGTGAGGGCCACTTGGCTCTGGTACAGTGGATCGAGGAGACCACAGAGAAGCAAGAGAACACACAACCGGGCCAGACCAACAGCCAGGTGCTGTCGGAGCAGCTGACACAGCAAACGGTTGGTCAGAAGGTTCCCAGGGATCTTGTGGAAGTGGAGCTTTGAGAACAGTTATTTGTGAATTCAGGGTTTCTTGTTCAAATCTAAAGCAGAGCAAAAGATCTTTTTAATGCAATAAGATACTGCCCAGTAAAGCACTACTTGCAAGTTCAAAGCTGCAGTGCCCAAGTGCAATGTGTTTAATAATAATAATAATAATAATAATAATAATAAAAAAAACCCTTTTGGAGAGAGGGGTTAGGAGGGCTGGAAAGGGCTGTGCTCATCGGTTCTTTGAGTGTGTGTTGGTGTGTTTGCACCCTGCGTAGGCCCTGGTTGCTGAGATTGAGAAGAATCAGGCAAAGCTGGATGAGTGTCAGAAGCACTCAAAACAGTACTGTGCCTTAGTCAAGGTGAGTTGCAGTGCCCCTGTACAACCAGCTGATTGGAGCCAGTCGCAATGTGTATCCATACATGTGTTGTGTCAGTGTGCCATGGATTAATGTGTACACGTGTGTGTGTGTGTGTGTGTGTGTGTGTGTGTGTGTGTGTGTGTGTGTGTGTGTGTGTGTGGGGCAGGACTACGAGCTGCAGCTGATGACCTACAGGGCCTTTGTAGAGTCCACCCAGAAGTCCCCTGTGAAGAGGAGGCGGATGCACTCCTCATCTGATGCCATCACACAAGAGGTATGTGGAGCAGTTTGTTAAGCAAGAGGATGCAAACCAGCTTTTTCTGCAGTCTGAACTTGTGCTTGTGTACTAGCAGTGTCCTGTTTCTCTGTGCTCCAGTTCATGGACTTGCGGACACGCTACACTGCGCTTGTTACCCTGACAACGCAGCATGTGAAGTACATCAGTGATGCTCTGAGGAGGCTAGAGGAGGAGGAGGTCTGTCTTCAATTTGTTCTCCCCAGTTCAACATATTTTCACCACACCTCACAGCACCTTAATGAGTGCCCTTTTCTTGCCCTGTATATCACGTTGTAAATCCCTCACTGTGTGCTTGCCCTACAGAAGGAAGTTGAGGAGGAGAGGCAGGCACATGTGAGCCAGGTGTCCGACCTGCTCTGCTGGGTGAAAGGATTGCAGGATCAAGGTGGCACCCCTGGTGGGCCTCAGGCTGCAGGCCCCAGATCAGCTGAGTCCTCACTGGCTGCACAGCAGGTACAGCTGCTGGGAGGAGTTAAATGTGGAGCTCTCCTCACAGTTCAGTCTTTTTCTGTGTTTAATTGAATCAATGACTGTGTTATTTTACCCCACAGGCCATCAGTGAACAGCTTGCAGCTAAAAAGGAGGAGGTGGCTGAAGCCATCAGGAGCACACAGGTCTTCCTTATGTCCAAACAGGCGAGCAAGTGAGTCCTGGCCATGACATGCATGTTCACTCACACATGCGTCACACACACAAGCGTAATAGGTTGTAAGTGTAATAGGTAAACCTCATCTTAAAAACAAAACTGAGACCAGAGTCTGTAATTCATTTTGTTGGGAAATTCAAAACCACTTTTGCCACGAAGGCACGATCAGTACGACTAATAATACGCACACATCTGTTACTTTGTTTACTGGTTGGCTTCTGTAAAAATTTTAAAGGTAAATTCAATACATACTTCATGCAACTTTAAAATTGTAAAAATAAATATTTTCTTCACCTCTGTTCGGTGCTCATTGTTGACTAATTTATCCCACAAACGTACAAATATCCTTATATCGTTATTGAAGACCAGCACTCTGAAACAGACCGAGCTGTAGACACCTTAAAAATAACAGAATTTTGGTGCTCCCACAATCCTATTTTGATCTTTAGTGCTATCTAATGCATGAGAAACTAAGCACAGGTCAGGTTTAGGCCACTGCAAAAAAAATTGGAAAGTAGCAAAGAGAAGAAAATGTAATTGTATTTTTAAAAAAAGAAAAATGAGTCCTGAGTAATATGGAACTCAGCCATTTATAACATGAGGATCCTGTTCATTTGCATGATGATTTTCTTCAAATTTGGTGCGTAGGAAATTTGTACCCATACACACTAGTCTACCTCTTCTCCCCAGACTGTTCCCAGAGGAGCGAGCTCATGTGGCCAAACAGCTGGAAGAGCTGAAGGACACCTACGGCCAGCTGTGCCAGAGCTCTGCCGCCCAGCAACAGCAGCTGCAGGAACAGCTGGCCAAGGAGGAGCAACTTAAGGTAGAGAGGAGGGGGGGGGGTCTTGCAGAGGGAGGTCACCCAATAGGTGGAGATGGGAGGTGGTCCAGGGTGCTTGCACTGAGCGCCAGCTTCTCATTGTAAATGCGCTGCTCTCCATGTCTGTCCTCGCGGGAGGTTGCATTTCAATATGCTCCAGCAGAATTTGCTGCTTTGATGTATGTGTGCGTGTGTGTGTGTGTGTGAGAAACGCCGAGGGTGTGCGGCACGTCGCATGCTGCGTGTCACATTTTCGAAAGCCATCTGAAGACCTCACCATCCTCCACGTGTATAATCAACTCGGTTGTTTTAACCGCGTAGTGGGTAATAGCATGGCACCTGCCCCCCTCAGTGACCACCCATTTCACGCTTGTCCTCCATTTCACCCATCAACCACCATCATCATTCACCACGTTTAACGTTTGCTCACTGGCATCCCCGTGTGGCTATTGCCATGAAAGTAGTGTGGTAGCATCATCTCAACCTGTTTTGGTAGCCCTAGAAACCCTGTTTACACAAACGAACCCAGATGAGTCGATGGTCAGCCAGCCCTAAGTCTGTCCCAGGTCTTCTTTGAAGGTCAGATGACCTTTGTGTTTACAGGACAGTGTCAGAGGTAGGTAGAGCAGGCAAAAATAAGACAAAAAGTAAAAAAACAGTTTTATGAATGTAACTGAAAGATTCATTTTGAGTAAAAGTGAAAGTAAAATGTCAGGTTTACATCCTACTTGGGAATCTAAAGTACTTATGCTTTTTAATGTTTTTATTGCAAGCAAGTAGTTTCCATTCTTAGGTTAATTCAATCTTTTTTCTAATTAAAGTAAGACGTTTCCAATAAAATGTATCAAGCAAAAATACTATGAATGGTGGGCTAGCTACCAAGCCAACTAGCTGGTTAGTTACATTCTGTGTGGGCATCCATTTCCCATCTTGTTACTCCGTCACTATTTGATAGCATCCAAGTTACATATCTATTTGCAGGTGACTGTTTTCTACCATGGTATATATGGTGTTTCATGGTGAAGTGATATTGTGCAGAGTTTCTGTTACAGACGTTTATTTGTAATGTAATGGTTCCCAGTTTAAATCAGACTACTGCTGTATTATCCTTGACCAAAAGTTTGAAGTCATGGATTTTCACCCTGTGAGTTAGGGTGGATGTAGGTCAGTTGACAGTGAGGAGGTGTTGCTGATGGTTTGTTGTAAAAATTACTTTATTGGTTTTAAAGAAAAAAAATAGGAAACTTGAAAACAATAAGGAGACTGGCAAAAATGTAGTAGGGTAAAAATACACTGCTTTCTTTGCAAATATACCTGAGTAAAAGTTAAATGTCATTGTCAGAAAAGTACAATTTCTCCAGAAATGTACTTGGGTACAAGTAATGGTGTAAATGTTACTACCCACCTCTGGAAAGTGTACTTCCTCACCCCTACTTTGATCACACTTATTCATAGTCATCCACCTCATATTTACTTTCTTTCATATATACATACACAAAGAAAAAGAAATACCACCAACAGTGAAAAGTACTTCATGGTGTGATGAAGTCCTTTCGAAAGGAATAACTGAAAAGGAACTAGTATCCTTGTGTGCATGTGTTCTCGTGCCAGAAATATGTGAATGTTAAATTTGTTTCAATGGGGGGGGGGAAAGGTGAATCTCTGTGAATCCAGTCTGATGGTGCATCCAGGTACTCACCAGGCAACATGGAACTCCAGACCAGTGAATACTTAGCATCCACAGCAGAACTGGCAGTTTGAGCACTGGAAGCCAGCTATGCCAACCCTCACCTCACATTTTGAGCATGATGTGTCCAGATCACAAGTGTTTGTTTATGTGTGTGTGTTTGTGTGTGTGTGTGTGTGTGTGTGTGTGTGTGTGTGTGTGTGTGTGTGTGTCAGAGAGTTTGTATTTAATACAGTAATACTGTGTGGATCTTAACCAGCATTTTGCTTCAGAATCACTAACAGCTGTCCGGAGTAAAGCAACGATATCAAGCTTCTGAGCCAAGTCCCAGGGCCAGGCAGTCAGTGTAAAAACAAAAAATAAAAAAATTAAAAAACCGGCTGATGTGGGGAGCTCTGTGCAATGGTTAGGTCACTGTCTAGGTCGTGGGAAGGCTGGGTGTAGCTTCAGTGTCGGTCCCTGTGCTGGCACTTGTGGTCAAGCAGCCAAACGTGAGTCTCAGTAAGTCACTCATTCAGCCAGTGAGTCTGTAATGCTCATTCTGTCCACATCAGTCGGTTTCAGTCAGTCTAGTGTCAGCAAACATCAGGTAGCTGGATTTGCGGCATGCTGGACGCTAACCCCAAGCTTGTGGCACTGTTGCCTCAAACCGCCAAGCCCTCGGCGTGTCCATTTGTGTGCATCTTGGATCGCCCCATCAGGTAAGTAGCGCTGGCTTTCTCTCTTCCTGTCCCCTTCTCTCCTCCTTTCTCTATTTGTCTTTTTCTTGCTCTTTTACTATGTATGTCTTTCTATACTTCTTTCATCTGTCTTTCTGTATCTGTCTTAGTATAGTGTGTTTTTCTGCCATGTTGCATGCTTAGCGCTCTGTTGCCTGGAAAATGGTTTGGTGATCAGTTGTATCATGGAGGGAATAAATGTAAACCCTGTCATAATGACACTGTTGATACTGGCTGGAGTTGGAAGACAGCAAGCTAACGTTAACAAGACTCAAGATTCTCTAATACTTATCATACTTATTTTTCAGATAACAAAGTAACGTTGTCCTAGTAACCTGGTAGCTGGTTCTTGGGGGCTCTGTACCTATTTTTCCTTTTCTGGGTAAAATTTTGGGGCTTTGGATTTAAATTATGATTATAATTCTTTGAGTTGTTTAAATGTTAAAATCTGAGATCTTGGAAATTTGAGTAAGTGAAAAGAGAACTTGAAGACAATAGAATGTTATTTTCTAGAAATTTTGTGATTCAATGATTACCGGTATGCCGTTGTCCTGTATCTGCTGTTTTGCTGAGCAATTTATTTCTTTTTCCAGAACCAAGTGGCCATTGCTGGAGTGATAGACCTGGGTACTGTGGAAACCTTCCCAGTGTTCCATGCAGCACAGCGTGGACTCATAGACCAGGACACTTGTCATGTCCTGTTGGAAGCTCAGCTTGTCATCGGTGGCCTAATCGTGCCTGATTCTTTTGAGAGCTTCTCGGTGCAAAATGGATTGGACCGAGGCTTGATTGACAGCAACACTGCCCAATCTCTTTCTGAATTAGAGGCTGCCCTGTATACAGTGGACCAGTTAGAGCCTCGAGAAGGCCCATTGGTCCCAGTTGCTTTGGCAATGGAGGAAGGACTGATTGGGGAAGACTTGGGGCTGCGAATCCTCGAGTTGCAGATGAGTGCTGGTGGAGTAAAGGAGTTGTCCTGCCAAGAGCGGCTCAGCCTAGAAAATGCTGGGGAGAGAGGCCTGCTGACCCCCAAGGTGTACAACAAGCTGCGATCACGATGTCAACGTCGAGAGCTGATTGACCCAAACACAGCAGAGAAACTTAGCCTCACTGAGCTGCAGCAGCGCTGTGTTACTAATCCAGAGTCCGGTCAGAGTCTGCTTCCAGTCAGCCAGCAGCCTGGGGGAACTGTGTGCCTTCGCTCTGGCCGGAAGGTAGGCATCTTTCGTGCTGTGCAGGAGGGCCTGATTGACCGTGAGGTGACTGTTCGGCTACTGGAGGCTCAGCTGTTTGCTGGTGGTATTGCTGACCCACGCTCTGGACATCGGCTGACAGTGAACGAAGCTGTGAGACATGGCCTGGTAGACCAGGACCTGGCTTGTGCTATCCTGACCCGACAGTTGAGAAATGGTGGGCTGCTCGATCCAGTTAGTGGAGAGCGGCTTGATGTGGATGAGGCCATCAGAAGAGACCTGCTGGCCCCTCGCATGGCTCTTTTAGTCTTGGAGTCTCTGTGGACATTCATGGGTCTTCTCTGGCCTGAGTCAGGTGAGCTTTTGCCTTTGACCGAGGCCCTACAGCAAGGTGTAATTTCAGGCGAGCTTGCTCGACATATCCTAAGCCAACGCCACCATGTCGGGGCACTGTACCTACCTGAAACCAGCCATGTTGTGCCCTTAAATCAAGCTGAGGACATTCTGGAGCCTAGAGTCGTGGAGGTCCTGCAAGAAACTCGGATCCCAGATATCCTTCCCAGTATGATCCAGTCTGGTTCACCAACCCTAAACCGCCTGAGCTGGAGCTCTGCCTCATCATCACCCCTGTCTTCTTCACCACCATCATCACCTCAGGGACTCACTTTTAACTCTGCCTTGCTGGAGCACGCAGGTCCTACAGAGCAGGCCCAGCACCGTCTCCTTTTCCATCTCATGACCCGCAGCTATGTGAATGCCCATTCTGGACAGCGCCTAGTTCTCCTGGAGCCTGAATTGGCCCAGCTTGCTACTGCCACCATCTTAGCTTCAGGACAACTGACAACTGACGAGCAGGAACTCAAACCCAAGGGCAAGGTTTCTTTAAATGACATGGAAAAACAAGGAAATGCAGAAATACTGGCTACCCGAGGTGAAAGCTCCAAGTTCAGCATGTTTGGGATGGATGTTGCATCCAACGAGGGAGAGGGATATGAGGAGTCAGTTTTGGAAAAAATACATTTGTGTATGGAGAAAGAGAGCCCTCACCAAACCGTTCTAACTGGGGATTCATTGTATGAATCTCATGCCAAAGATGAACCTGTCAGCGAGGCCCTAAAGCCAAAAGAAATTAAAACCAAATTGATGCAACCCATTTTACGAGGAACAGATAGAGACGTTGAGGATGAGAATATACACAGCAAGTCAGAAATGGTCATGTTTGAAAGAATCCTGGCTCCTACCGGGGAACTGAAAACCATTTCACATGTAAGCACTGCTGAAAAGAAGCTTATAGAGTCAAAATTAGATGGGAAAGGATTTAAGTCGGATGCAGGGAGTGATAAAGCCTCACCCAGAGACAATAACACTGGCATTTTAGATGTTGACATGGCACAGAGTGAAATTACAGATGTTTCTGTGGATACTGAGAGCCCTCAATCTGGCAATGTTGCCAAACTGTCAGTGGAAACATCCCATCCCTCACAAATGACAGAAACAGAGAATTTAAAAACAGAAGATAGTGTCCTCAAAAATGAGACAAAGGTTGACACAAGATCAAGGTCACCTGACAAATTCCATATGCAGAACCAGGATGCTGAGAAAAAGGAAGAGAAACAGATTGTTGCTACCACTCCAGTAGATTGCCTTGTTGTGGAAGTGAGGGATCAGGCTGCTGCAATTCCAAAAATTGAGATATTACTAAATGATACTTTGCAGAATGACTCCAGTCAGAAACCCCAGCCTGTACAGCTTGTAGAGATGGGGTGGCTTGAGAAAGCTGAGGTGGAAAAGACTGCCAAGTTGGCCTTAGATGGGAAGATGAAAGACAGTGAGGCCAAAAAACCTGGAGTAGAGCACAGCAGCCAGTTTCAGAGGGAAATTCAGGGCTCTGTTCAGGACCATGACTCTAAGAACCAGAGTACAGAACTTGCCATTTCCAGGGAACACGGAGATTCCATAAAACAAAGTGAGGAGGATGCTGAGTTGCAACGGTTGGTAGGTGAGCTACAGGAAGGTGGATTAGTGACAGAATGTGGAGAGCGGCTGCTTCTGGATGAAGCCCTGGCATGTGGGGTGCTCCAAGGCCACACAGCAGTTAAGTTAATGGAGCGGGCAGGACTGTTTGGAGGATTCCTGGATACAAAAGCCTGTGAGGTGCTGAGTGTGGAGGATGTAGTAAAAGAGGGCCTGCTGGATGAGTGTCTGATGTGGCGTGTACTCAAGTCAGAGAAGACATTGGCAGGCGTAGTGGACATGGGGCGTGGTCAGATGTGTTCAACAAGAGATGCAGCCCGGATCGGGCTGCTGGACCCTGAGACTGCAGCTCGGCTCCTAGAGGCCCAGGTGGCATCAGGGGGTGTGGTAGATCTGCGTCGGGGAAAGAAAGTGTCAGTCACCTTGGCATCCAATCTTGGGCTGATAGAGGAGGGGCAAAGGCACTGTCTAGCTGCCCTGGAGAAATCCTGTCGAGGCAAGAGCTCAGACTCTGCCGCGGTACACACAAAGATAGCCCTGCAGCTGCAGATGGATGGAATTCTAGATCCCGAAACAAGGCAGCCTGTCACCCTTGAGCAAGCTCTTCAGAAAGGATTATTGGGAAGAGAAGAGGCACGTGAGCTTCTTTCCCAGCAAGTGGCTGAAGGAGGTATCATACATCACGGTTCAGGAGTTCGGTTGTCAGTGGCTGATGCTTTGCAAAGAGGCCTTGTGGAGAAGGGCGTAGCTCAAGAACTGGAAGAACTGGAGAGAAAATGCAAAAAGAGTGAATTTTCCAGGCCTGACCCTGAAACTTCCCTTCTCCAGGCTTCTACTGGTGCCATGTTTGATCCGGTCTCTGGAAGTAGAATTACCCTAACAGAAGCAGTCTCTCAGGACCTGCTGGATGATGGCACAGCTAACAGAGCAATGTCATCACCTGGAGTTACGAGAGGCATTATTGACCCTAAGAGTGCACGTGTTGTGCCGTATTCAGAGCTCGTCAACCAGTGTAAGATTGACATAGAAACAGGTCAGCGGTTCCTGGAGGTAAAGCTTTTTGAGGGAGTCATGGACAAACGCACCAGCCAGCTAATGACCCTACCCCAAGCACTAGAGGCCCGGCTAGTTGACCCAGTACCGGCACTGAGGCTATTGCAAAGTCAGGCAGACTCAGGGGGGATTGTGGATATCGCCTCTGGAGAGCGGTTGTCTCTAGTGGATGCTGTCAGGAGGGGGTTACTAGGGGAAGACATGGCTAAGGTCATTGTTGCCAAGCAGATAAAGGACGGTGGTCTGTTGAACCCAGTCAGTAGAGAACGTGTCTTCAGTTTAAGAGAGGCCATTGCTACTGGTCTCGTCACTAGCAAAATGTCTTTAGGTCTGCAGGAACAAGAGGTGCAGGGTAAGGAAGACCTTGGAAATCTTGATTCAAAAAATATGACCGCTAGTCTGACAGACACAGCATTATCATTTAACTACCAAAGTGAAAACACTAAACCAAGTGAGAAAAATGCAAGTGAAAATCTGTTAAGTCTCGAAATTAGGCATGAACCCTTGCTGATCTCTGACACATCTGTAAGGAGAGTGATGCCAGAGGCATTGGTTCCGTCAGATTTCATTACATCCTTAGAACCTATTGACTCTGCTGAAGAAAAAGAGGAACTTGCTGTGGTTACATCAGACCACATAGATGGATCAGTAACAGAAAAGACAATGGATACAGAAGTGCAGGGATCCATGGAAATGCTGACTCGGATTACAATAAATGTGGAGGAAAGACTACAACAGGGGCCTTTAGAAACAAAGCCTCAATACCCTTTGCCAAATGAAACTGTAAACCAGTTTGGACATGGCACTGCAAATGTGAAAAGGGGAGAAAGCCCAAATTATGCAGAGGTTCCATTACCATCTGACACTGCTTCACAAATTAGTGACACAAATATATTTGTACAAACTAAGTCTGAGGTCCAGGACCAACCCAAAGATGCATCAGTAACTCAACTGAGTGACAAACATCTTGAGAAATCAGAACCCAGAAATAGCAGGGGGATCACAGAAGAAGGAATACCCAGTGAGGTCAAACCATCACAGTCAGAGAGTGTCTTGGACCCGTATATTGACGAGAGAAGTTTCAACAGTGAAAAGATCCAGGTTTGTGATGGATCTATTGTTTCAGCCCCATCCTTCCTGGAAGAAGATGTAGAGAGTGGGATAGGGGTGATTAGAGAACATGGAGAAGACCTTGAATCAGCAAGAGTTGTTAAGGATGGAAAAGCATTTTCTCATTACAGTTATTCAGAGAATGAGTCTATAGTACAGCAAACAATGGAATCAGAAAGTCAAAAGATCCAAAATTCAGATGGATTCATTGATACCACAAAGAGTGTAATAGTGGACCACAAGATGACTCCCGACTTCATCTACATAGACAACGAAGCTACAGCACAGCTATCAACTGGTTTGAAAAGTCAAAAGGCCCATGATTCTGAGGGATTGACGGATACAACCCCATACTACTTGGAAGAAAGTAGAAAGAGTTTGGCAGAGGATGAACATGAAAAAGAATTTCAATCTTCTCTTAGACTCATTGATACTACTACTGCCTACCTTGTAGAAGGAACAAAGAGTTTGATGGTGGAGGCTGGAGATTTGGAAAAACTGAGACTTAATGGAGACGGCAAACATGAAATGAAAATAACTTCTGAACTGAGCTATGTAGAAAATGAGACTACAACAAAACAAGCAACTGAATCGGACAGTAAAAATATTCAGGACTCTATCACCGCAACTTCACTGGAAGAAGGTTGGAGTGGGACAGCAGACGATAAAGAGCAGAAAAAAGAACTTGAGTGGGCAAGAGTTGACAAAGAAGGAAAGCATAAAATAACTGACTTCATCCATGTAAATAGTAAAACTGTATCAGAACACGCATCAGGGTCAGAGATTCAAAATGTACGAGATTCAGATGAATCCATTGATGCCTCCCCAGCCTACCTGGAGGAAGCTGAAAAGAGTAGCATAGGGGATGATAGAGAGCAGAAAAAAGAAATCAAATGGAGAAGAGTTGGTAGAGATGGAAAAGATGAGACAAGAACAGTTTCTTTTGTAGAAAATGATGCTATTCCACAGCAGACTGATGAATCAAAAAATGAAACAAAAGAAGACAAAGCTGAGGGGGATGTCCAGTATAATCTGACACAGAAGACCCTTTCACCTTTCAAAAGTGAATATGGCAAAACTATGGTAGATGACAGTCAAGAAGAGACTCTTTCTTTGGAAACACTAGAGAAGAATGAGCTGTCATTTGGATGCAAAGAAGTGGTTTATGAAGAAGAGAATGAGAGCTTTAGAGAAACAGTTCAAATTGGAGATGATGAAGGTTGGAACATCAGAGACTTGGACACCAAGTTTGAAGAACAACAGGGAAAAGAGTCATTGCTGGATAAAAGTCGTTTTGAGAAATTCAGAATCTTTGGAGGGGAGGTGGTGAAGGGGATCATGGAAGACAGAGAGAGTATGACTGTTTTGGAAAAGAGTAAACAAAAAGAAGAAACTATTTCTGCACAAGTTATCGAGCACATGGAAAGAGTGGTCACAGGAGAAGCAGATATTTTTAATCTTCAAAGGGAAGGGCAGGAGAAAAGAGAGAGCAGAGGAGTTTCTGGTCCTGTCCAGAGGGTACCACCATCTGCTGGTGAGAAAGAGGCCCTGGTACTGAAGGCAAAAGAAAGTATCTTGAGAAAGGTGTTTGAGCGTGGAGTGACTGAGAAGCAGGCTGCTAAGGAGCTGGAAGCTTTGCGCAAGGGAGTGTGGAGGAGGCATGAGGCTACTGAGATCCCTGAAGATATCCAGAAAGGTTGGGAATTGAGTACAGAATCCCAAATAGAGGAGACTGTGGCAGTGCATTCTCAGGGTTCAACAACCTTCACAGAGCACCTACAGAGAGGAGGAGATGGGGCACTTGATGGGATGAAGGGAGAGGCACAGCAAGATGCTAAAAACACCAGTGACATGCAGGAAATACAACCCGTAAAAAAGATCAGTTTCTTACTTTCAAGTCATTATGTATCAGCTGACATGGTGATGGAAGATAAAGATGTACATGCTGAGGAGCTACAAGACAGTGATGAAATGCATGTTATCTGGGCTGATGAGAGCTCCACCTGGGGTCCACAAGGAACAGTTGATACTGAGAAAAATCCATATCTCAGTATTGGAAAAAAGGTTCAACAGGAACAATCTGTCGATTTTGGGGGTGAGATAGAAAGGGAGAAATTGCCTAAAAACAAAAAGGAAACCTGGACCACATCCACTGGGAAAGTAGATTTGGATACAACAGCTAAATCTGGGCCCTGTGCCACAGAAAGTCTTCTCTCTGTGCTGCGTGAAACTTCAGCCTTAGCCAGCCTCAGTCTTGTCTCGCAGTTTACTAACACTGTCTTGGGAAGAAAGAGTGCAGAAGAACCCTCGAGTGAGGATCACACAGACACAGAGGACTCCCAGCTCCCAAAGTCCTCAGAATCAGATCTGTTCCAACTGGAGGAAACGACAGAGTCTGATGTTGGAGAGAGCGAGGCTGAAGAAGATGGGGAAGCTGAGGAGCAGGAAAGTGATGAGGGAGAAACCAGAGAAAATCAAAGACAAAGGACAACTTCTGTGAAAGGCAGCAAGGTATGTCACAGATTCTTGACTAAAATCAAATGATCAAATCTGTTCTAGATAAACAACTGTAGATGCCATATTCTATTTTTGTCCCTTGTGCAGATAACCTTAATCCACAAATGCTGTACATCATTTCCAAGCTTCATAATCTGTGGTGCCAAAATATTTTTCCAGTACATCTAGGCTATCATCAAGAGAGATGTTTGTGAAACTGCTGGAAATGTTTTTTATATAAAAGATCAAAATAAGGTCACACTGAAATAAAAAAAATTTACAGGTACAGAAGTTAGTTGATTTTTTTTTTTTTTTTTTAAGTCATCCCTTGCAGTATAAAGATGACAGAAGAGTAGTTTTGGTCAAACTATCCATTGTCATCTAAGCACACATTGTAATTCATTGTAATTCATTGTAATTCACTGTTGGGATCCAGCTATAAACTAATGCAGATGAAAGAGGAACTAATTCACATATTCTAGGTTCTGAAATAGTGTACTTATCACTTATAATACATATTTATTATTGCATCACCAACTACAGTTTACATTTAATCTTGCTTCTTTTTCCAACTGCCCATATTGTGTGAATATGCTCATACAGTTTTGTTCAAACTGTGTTACTGTATGGTTACCCAAGCCTTTTGTGATGTTCTGTGTAAAATGTATCCAGATAAACATCCAGCATGTCAGATTGTTTTTATGTGCAAATGTACTTGTCCGTTAGACCTTCACTGGTTAAATGATGGCTGATAGCTGGCCTAACTACCTTCACCCGCTATCTCAGTCCGCACTAGTCCGTCAGGAGTGCCTGGAGCGAGACCAGCGAATTGTGGCCCTGCTGTCCATGGTTCGGCATATAGAAGTCCGCCTGAAACAACAGCAGCAGCAGCAGTTGTCCAGCAGCCCCAGTGTCACTGTCCTCAGTGACATCATCCGACAGACTGAGGTGAGGAGCAGCAGGGACATTGGCAGTAACCAAGGAGTGCTACTGGTCCACATTGTAATTTGTAATGTATGTAAAACGTTAAACTTTTTTTTTTTTTTTTAAACAGTGTAACATGAGAAGGTCTATTTAATGCAGCAAAAACAAATTTTCATAATCTTAGAAAACACATTTTTTCCTCCACGCTTCAATCCACTACAGTTGAAATTCAATTCAAAATAATCTTTGCAGTTTACATTTACCATTTATGAGATACTCCTAAACCAGTATCAAATTCAGATTTTTCCCACCTCCTGCTGTATTACCCTTGAATAAGATGGTTGTCTTGAATTGATTCTGTGAAATACACTGCCGGGCCAAAAAAAAAAAAAAAAAAAAGTCACACTCTAATATTTCATTGGACTGCCTTTAGCTTTGATTACGGCACACATTTGCCCTGGCATCGTTTCGATAAGCTTATGCGACGTCACAACATTTATTTATGTCTAGAGTTGCATTAATTTTTCACCAAGATCTTGTATGGGATGGGAGAAGTCTGACCACTGTGTAAAGTCTTCTCCAGCACATCCCAAAGATTCTCAATGGGGTTAAGGTCTGGACTCTGTGGTGGCCAATCCATGTGTGAAAATGATGTCTCTCTCATGCTCCCTGAAGCACTCTTTCACAATTTGAGCCCCATGAATCCTGGCATTGTCATCTTCGAATATGGAGGAAAAAAAAATCCATTGATAGAAAAACCCGGTCATTCAGTAGTCAGCTCACCTCATTTTTGGGCACATAACATTGCTGAACCTAGACCTGACCAACTGAAGCAACCCCACATCATAACACTAAGTTAAATCAAGGTGGTGACTTGAAATTGCTTTGAAGAAAAGCATCAGGTAAGTGAATGAACAGTTAATGCTGTAAACAAAAGACCATTCAATAACATACAGCTTTAGACAGAGACTCAAAATGATTAAAGTACAGTTTATTTATTTGCTACCATTATGTTGTTGGTTCAAATCCCTGTCGGAGTGACAGTTAAACAGCAAACACAGAGATAATCACAGGAGGTGGAGGACTCATTTTTGTAGCTGCTGGGAGGGAAAGGGCTCTCAGAGACATGGGGTTTGGGAGAGACTCAGCAGCTCATTCAACAACATCAGAGTTGTCCCAAGATGTGCTGGACTTCCCATTTTGGATCCCTCATGATTTGGACCACTAAGTGTCCAAAGGTGGAGGAGCACAATGTTCTTGTTTGGGGTGGGCAGAATTTTACAGTTACAACAGAAATTCACAGTTTTGCACTGGGACAAGTTTGTATTGATTTGGAAGATGATGGTAAAACCCGTCTACAAAATGTCTTCCTGCAACAGGATTTGGATGCAGAGCTATGTGACCTGGAGGTGAAAGTGAATCAGGAAGTGGAGGCAGTAGGACAGTTGTTGGAGCTCCGCCCACAAGAGGTGCCATCTCAGCTACTTGTTGCCCTGGAGAAAGATGGGCGCAGCTTGTCTAGAGGCTATGCTGCTGCCAGACAGGCATCTCAAAATGCACTACAGGGACTCCGTGTTCAGCGGGACGCATGCAAGGTATATACACACGGTACACACTATGTCCACGGTGCTTTCTCATCCAACATGTTGTCGTGGAGCTGGCTGTTTTCCGAAATGGTTAACGCAGAGGGTCACCATGTGCGTTTCTATTACCCATGTCTTTTAATGTTAGTCAGCTGTTGGTACAAATACATAGCTAGAGAAACACTGCTGGACATATATAGCAGTGACGCAGATACATTGTGTGTGTTTGTTTTTCCTTGCAGGAGGCACTAAATGGTCAGCTGCAATCTCTGACCAGCAAGATGGATGAGCTCCAGTTATGGTTAGAGTCCCAAAGGACTGAGATACAGGAACAGGTTACTGGTGCACACAGCACCACTATTCAGCTCGCACAACAACTGTGGCTGTGTGAGGTGGGGAACAAGTACTAATGGTTTCATTTTTTTATTTATTCATATATACATACACTTCGTACATCTCTTTATTGCAGTAATCATTTTTTGTTTTTTTTTGAGCAGTAAAATTACATTTACTTTACACTTTCTACCAGCATGGCTTAAAATGTTAATTCTGATAAGTACCTTGGTCCAGAGTTTTGCAGTAGGAAATAGGATTTGAACCTGAATCCTTTGACTACAAAGCAAAAGCTCTGATGATGATCATCACCTGATGTCCTTAGCAGCCACATGCAGTTATTTAACCTAAGCAGTTCCTTGAGTCCAGTGAAAGACAGCAACTTGTGTCTCGCAGGAACTGGAGCACGCACTCTCGGCCAGGTTGGGAGACATCGACTCCATGGCGTCGAGCGTCCAGGCACTTGTGTCTGAACGTGCCCAGGACCTCCTGCCTGAGCAAAGCAAGCAGATCTTGAGACAGCTCCAGCACCTGCAGGGGTCCTTCCACGAGGCAACTGGGATCGCCCGCACCCGGGCAAAGGCCCTGGCTGTCCAGGAGCAGCTGGAGGCAGAGAAAGAACGCCAGCAAGAGGAGGAAGAAAGATTGCGCACCAGGGAGAGAGAGGTTTGCAAACATCTTGGGGTGTACCTACTCACATGAACAGCAGATGGAGCTGTGGATGGTCGTTTTAGGCTTCATTCTAGACAAATACAAGCACAGCTAGAATTAGTGTATGCAGACACAAATTTGATATGAAACTATTAGTAAAACATTTGAACACCAAGTCTCTGAAATGTCACTGCATGCTGGCTCCTCAGCTTATGAAAACAACTGGGACTGCGGGTCTTTTCAAAATTTTTGTTTGTAACTCTAAGGTCATATTAGTAATCAAGCACCAATCAGTAAAACATTAATAATAAAGGTGAAGCATTTTTTTATGCACTTTTTAAGCTCACCTGAGTTTATTTTTATGTTTTGCTGTTGTGAGATACAGATATAATAAAATGTAACGCTTGGCTTGGTGCATATTGTTAGCATCTTTGAAAATGTGTAATTTGATGGCTCATAACATGAGGAGCAAGTGTGCAAAAACAGTAGGTTATTTGTTTGAACACAGGCACTGTTATAAGTACCGTTGTGTACTTTTTCGTATGTTAACTTTGGAGCAGGTTTAAGCACGCGCGCGCGCACACACACACAAAGAGAACAACATTCCGCAGACCTCACCAGTTTTCCGTCAGTGCACCGAAGCCACTACTGCCACTGCAGTGACCAGCTGACTTGCTGAAGAGTGACTGTGGTAACTGCCGCTACTGCCTCGCCAGCCTGTGCATGGGTCTCTGTGTAACGTGTGTGTATTAACATTTCTGCCTTGCCCTTTCAGATTGCCACTGAAGAGATACTCTTGTGCCACGATGGGAAAATAAAACCAACATATTAAACGCTGAGTGATGCCATATATATGTGAAGCCCCGCTTTTCTTTCTTTCCATATTGTTTTGTTCACAATATGGAAAGACTTGAAAAAAAGGGATAAAAATGGAAATCCTTCATGTTTGTTTTATTGTTTTGGTTGTTTCTATGTTGCTTGACTGACCTGTTGATGATAAGCCATGTCTGTCCATCTGTCTGTCTGCCTGTCTGTGTGCGGTAACTCTGGACACATCATGCTCAGTTCCCCTTTGGTCACTCACATTCCCTACAGTGTTAAAGAGACCCACCGCTGTGGGTGGGTGGTGGACGATGATAATATTTATGTGAGATCAGGACTGTGTGTGTGCTTGTTCGGCAAATGTTGGTGAATCAATAGATGCATTTGGTGCAATATTATTGAAGGAGTTTAAAAAAAAAAAAATGTTGTGGTTGTAATATTAAAACTGGTTTTTGTACCTGGAGATTCCAATTTTCTTAATTTTTTATTTTTTTTACCCCCTATTTTCCATCCATGATTGCTAGATCGTGCAGCAGCAGAGGGTGGAGTGTTCACAGAAGTTGGAAAGCTTGACGAACTGGTTGGTTGGGGCTGCCAGTATGCTATCGAGTCAGAAAACAGGAGCAGATTCTGGAGATGTCAGTGTGTTGCGGGAGAAGCAGAAAGAGCTGAAGGTGAGAGTTGGTCACTCTGGTATTATTTATAACATGCAATCCATGAGACTCGAGTTGCTGACAGGCTCCTTCCATTATTTCCAGGAAGTGCAGCAGGACCTTCAGAATCGGGGAGATGGCATGATGGAGACAGTGCGTGCTGTGGAAGAGTTTCTGGCAGAGCAGGGTGATAGCCTAAATCCAGAAGAGAGGGCCAGCCTTCAGGGAGCTCTATCCCAGGTGCGAGAGCAGTTTGGCTCCTTGATGAATGCAGCCCAGTCCTCCCTGGCAGAACTGGACACCGCCATCAGCACCACAGTCCAGCAGAACACCCAGAGGGTAAGACTGGATTTGCTGTGTCATAACCTTGGTCAGTTTGTACCCAATGACTTACAGTCACGCAGTGTTACTCAGGACAATCGCTTTGTCTCCATTTAGTTTCATGACCAGTTTCACCTACTGAGGAGCTGACCCAAACACTAAAGTCATTTTATAACCTTAGTTCTCTTACCTTTCCAATTTACCACCTTGGAGGTATTCCATGCAAAACTTCTGATCTTTTCCACTTCTTCACTTTCAATCTTGGAGGCGAAGGCAGTGGAGGAGCTGCAGGAGACCCAGGGGAAAATCGACACTCTCCTGGAACAACTCTCTGTGCCAGAGCTTCAGGTGGATTCAGGGAAAGTGTTACAGAACGCGTCTTCCACGCACCCTGGGGGTGCTCTACATTCTCATTGGGATGCAGTACAAGTCAGTAATTTAGTTTGGTTGCTACCCTTTTAATGTTTGTCATCACCCTACTGAGATATTACTAGCTGTGGATCTTGGGCATATCTCAAGCTTGAATCCTCACCACCCTGCAGGCAGAGCTGCTGCATCTGCAAGCTCAGCAGGCACAGCTGCTGCAGGTGTCACAGGCAGCACAGTCACTGTTGGAGCAGCCAGATTCTACTGTGCCGGCAGAGGAGAAGCAGCGCCTCCGTGGGGCTCTGGAGCGACTACAGGGGCAGCACCGGGAGCGGCTGCAGGGTTGCCAGGAGCGGCTGCGCAGAGCCGAGGTACTGGGCGATGAGCTCACCAAGTTCCTGCAAGAGCATGGGCAGCTGGTAACCTGGTTGGAGGCGAGCGAACAGGAGCTGCACTGCCTAGGAGGGGGGGAGATGGATCCACAAGGTCTTGGACAGAGGCTGGAAGAGCATAAGAAGGTATACAAACACACATACACACTTACACACTCAACACCCACGTGATGCTGAGAGCCCTCCCTCCTCTCTTTCAGCTGGCAGAGGATGTGATCTGCCACAAGGCAGACCTGCGCTTTATCTCCATATCGGGACAGAAGGTTCTGAACTCGATCCAGGTGGCTCGGGAGCAGGACGGCACAGTAGATCCGGCGCTGGAGGAAACTCAGAGGCTGGTTAACGATCGAATGCAGGAAGCCACACAGCGGTATGCTGCCCTGCAAAGCAAGGTGAGTCTGCAACAGGAAGAAGGAGAAAAAAAAGGGTCAGGTGTGGCCTGGAAGTTTGCCAGTTAGTTTTTCAGCCTTGAAGCCCAGTTTATCTCTGTTTTTCTATCCTGCACAGACCTCGGATCTGGGCACCCGTCTGGCAGGGCTGCTGGACCGGTACCAGCAGTACCAGGAGGAGGTGGGGTCATTGGCGTCGTGGCTCACAACACAGGAGCAGTACCAGACCTCGGCTAAGTCAAGTGGCGAGCAGACAGACATGCAGACGCTGCAAAATGCATTGCACACAGTACAGGTGACAGCACACATGCACCTGCATTTGTGCGCGCACACACATATACACACACGAGTGCAGAAACAAATAGGGAGTGTTTTTATAGCCCGTTTTATTTCACTGGTTATATACTATTCATTATAGTTGTTCTCCTTCACAGCTGCTGCAGGACCAAATGGTGGAGCGCTCAGTACAGTTGGAGAGAGTGAAGCGAACAGGAAGAGATCTCGCTAACCTACAGGAGTCCCCCACACTGAAGGCATCTGACATCCTGCACACTGCAGGTACCCACAGAACGACTTTCCCCTAGCCCAGTTCTAGATCAAATCCCAAATTTCTCTGCAACCGAGATGAGGGTACCGCAGTGATCACTCAGCCTGGACTGCTGCAGTAAATGTGTATAAAGATATGAAAAAGTCGTTTAAGTAACATTGCAAAAGATTCACTTCCTGTCCCCTTGAGGTTGGATGGAGCAGGGCGGATAGTCTTGTTGCTTTTGGTTGTAACTGTTCATCTCTCCTATGTGTCCCAGACACTCTGGACAGTCGTTTCGGAGCGCTGTCCGAGTCAGTGTCGCAACGTGCCGAACATCTTCAAACTGCCCTGGCCCAGTCAGTAAGCGCCCAGGAGGCTCTTAGTGGGCTGCAGTCTTGGTTGAATGGACTGGTGATGGAACCAGGACCAGTCCAGCCCACGGTGCAGGCAGTACAGGAAGCCATTGCTCAGAACCAGGTATTATAACTTCTGTCAGTGGTCCAAATTTCTATTATGTTTTTTGCCTTTGGCATTTTTGTGCTGTTTTTTTCCCCACTTCCACTCTTTTCTTCCTTTTTCACTTTTTTTAATCTTTTGTCTCCCCTCTCAAAATCTTTCTTCTCTAGAAACTGAGACAAGAGCTTTTGTCCAGGCAAGGGAGTGTGGATGCTATGCAGGAGTCTGTGTCCAAGCTCCTTCAAACTGCTGATGCAGTGACAGCCTCCAGGCTGCAGGGCGCGCTACAGGACTTCAGCCAACGCTACTCTGCCGCTCAGGCTGCACAAACCAAGAAGGAGGCAGAGTTGCGCACCCTACTGCCCAGGCTAGAGAGTTACGAGCGCCTGAGCAGTGATCTGCGGAGCTTTGTGCAGAATCGGGAGAGAGTGCTGAGCCAAGGGGGGCAGCCAGATCGCAGTGTGAAAGACTACAGACAGACCATAGAGGTAAGACATGGGTAACCGGGCAAGAGACCATAGAAGTAGCATATAAACCAAGTGTAAATTTAGAGACAGGCCATAGAGACCAGGATGAGTGGAAGACCTTAGGTAGACAATTTGTAGGTTTGAGCTGGAGACCAATTGGACTGAATCAGTGGTGATGGGAATAAGTTAACTCTTCCTTCTCTACAAACACAGGAAGTGAAGCTGGAGCTAAATCAGGAAGCAGATCAGCTAAAGTCCTTCTGTGAACTGGGAAGGGACCTCAGCCAATGTGGGAGCCTCACCAATGGCCAGAGCCTGCTGGATAACACCAAGGAGGTGTCTGAGGAATTCTCCCACCTGGAGTCATGTGTCAGTGAAAGGTTAGCAATGTTACCCTGACTTGCTGGCTGCGATGTGTTCATATTGTGCGCCCCAGACCCCTGTGTGGCAATGATCCTTGTGTTACCCCACGCACCCTGGTGTAACAGACCAGAGTTGCCACTAGGTGGTGACGACTTCTACTCCAAAACAGTCTACATTTCTGTTCACGCTTGCAGTACAAATGAAGTGTAGTTCACACTTGTGAAGACTGTATTTTGAGAAACTCGGACTTAATCTTGTGAGTGGATGGTTGAAACAAAAATCAAGGTTCTTATGGGATACTCAAAACCATGTTAGTTGTTGCAGCCCTAGATTAATAAATTCTTTTCCTCTTTCTGCCTGTGCAGAACCAATGCCATCCAAAGCTGTGGGCAGCAGTTGGAGCTATTCCGGTCCCTATCTGGCGCCCTCCGCAGGTGGCTGCAGACAGCACAGGAACGGGTACCCTCTGAGGAGCCGAGCCTCAACACAGATGGACTGCGCAGGAGGGTAGAACAGCTAAAGGTGAGTGTCTGTAACTTCATGCGTCCATGCACATGAAACGACTTACTACATAATGGCGCATATTGATGTCCTGTTTCAATGATGTCATTTGTCGATGAAATTCTGGTTCTCAGGAGCTTCTGGCTGAGTGGGAAGCCCAAGGGTCACAGTTGCAAGAGCTGAACCAGACTGGAGCAGAGCTAGAGGCTTCGGTTATCAGGATCACCTCTCCGCAGAGCAAGACTGGTGAGTGGTGAAGCATACTTGGGGGATATGTTTCGCATGAACGCTGTGCTAACATTTCAACCTGTCGCTCTCTTCCATCTACCAGGTGTGGTCCAAATAAATGGCGCTGGTAACCCCAGTAGTGTCAATGGCATTCACACCTGTCAAGGTGAGCCTTTGCAGACCTGCTGCAGCTTTGAGAGGCATGTGTACACATGCATACACACACACACGAAACTTAACACCTGTATATTCATACACAACTTTAGTAATCAGATAAAAACACATCTGTCACTCATACCCATTTAGCATTACTCAACAGCTACTCCTGTAGCCACACACTTTCTGATTTGCGTGTAGCTTGTTTGCCAGTGTTCCTGTGTGTGTTTGCTCACTGTGCATCTAGACAATGAGCTATTGCCAGGGTTGCATCTATCTTTCTGTCCAACATCCCCTTGTCCTCTTTGTTCTTTCCCTGACTGCCTTCTCCTCCTGTACTCTTGACTCCTGACCGACGTCAGACCTTACGGAGATCCAGGTGACACTGGCAGATGTAGGCGGCGAATATGAGCGTCTGGGCACTGAGCTTCAGGGCCGGCTGGAACGCCACACAGCTTCCCTAGAACTAAGACAGCAAGCCCGGCACCAGGCAGAGGAACTGACTCGGTGGCTGAATGAACGGGAATGGGGCATTGTTGAGACACCTATTGCCTCCCCCTCCCGGCCCGAGGTGGTACGCGCTCAGGCTCAAGAGAACAAGGTGGGGGCAGATTCCACTTGTAACATTATTGCAGGTATTGGGGGATGGTGCGGAAAACATCAGGGTCAGAAGTTGGAGCAATCCTCTCTTTGTCCTAGGCACTGGTGTCTGAGCTGGCACAGCATTCTGGGAAGGTGGAGGAGCTCAAAGGGATGTTGCAGCAGCTAATTGCTGAGAATCCAGATTCTCCTGAGGCTGAGACCTGGAGGGAGCAACTGGGAGACATTGGTCAGTACTGGGGAGAGTGGAGCCTTAGTGCAAAATAATTGGGGTTATCTTGGGAGTGATGTAATGTGGTCAGCATTTGGTGGGTGGTCACTGTGTGTGGGAAATGATTATTTTTTGGGGAATGGCTATAGCTAATGTGATGAAGGTTACTTTTGAGAAGGGGAAATAATAAATACTCGAATTTAACATGATTGATGCAATTAAAGGTTAAAGCATATGCAGTTTGATGTTCAGATTATTGCAGAATATTGCGACATTTTCTGTGCGGTTGCAGCTCCTCAAACACTGGTTTTGCTTTGAGAAAAGCAACATTTCCATGAGCACCACTTGTCCTTCTTACTCTAGCTATGACACTTAGAAATTTATACGCAGCCTCACTGAGTCATGCATGCTCCCCTGCAAAGCATGATTCAAGGGTTGCCATGGTTCCTAAGGCCCCCTACCTTTGTAATGTTGTCATGGTTGCCAAACTGCATCTGTGACTTGACAGCTTTGTTTTCCTTTGCCCTCATCTCCTAGATCGGCGCTGGCACAGTGCCAGCGAGAAGGCAGCACAGAGGCAGCAGGAACTGGAGGTGTGTGCTGATCGACTGGGCAGCTTCGTGACAGCAGCAAGTCAGTTGGGACCCTGGCTACAGGAGAAGGAGCTGATGATGAGTGTGCTTGGGCCCCTGAGCATTGACCCCAACATGCTGAACACCCAGAAACAACAGGTTCAGGTGTGTACACCTGAACATATTGCCAATATGGATACACCTTTTATTGATTGCGACCTAGTAGAAAAAGTGGCTTTGGCGTTGAGAACAAAAACAGTTTACAAAAAGACTTCTATTTGTGTTTGTTGGTTGAAGAGATGGTGCTTACACAGGAAGTTTTAATACTCTTTGTCTGTGCAGATCATGCTGCGAGAATTTGAAACTCGTCAGCTGCAGTTTGACCAGCTGACCAAGGCAGCACAGGGCATTCTGTCCCCAGATGGAGAGGCAGTGCAGGACCAACAGGAAGTGCAGGACCAGCTGGGTGCCATTTCACGCCAGTGGGGTGACCTGATGGCACGCCTTGTGCAGCGCTCACAGCTCATTGACCGGGCGCAGGGGACTAGTGAGCGCTACCAGAAGCAACTGCAGGAACTCTCAGTCAGCCTGGCAGCGCTGGGTGAACGGTTGGATGGACAGGCATCACTGAGCACGAGGCCTGAGGCCCTGAAGCGTCAGCTGCAGGAGACGGGTGAGGTGCGTGCCGAGCTGGAGCGACGCAGACAGGAGCTGTCCCATGCTGAGGAGCTATGTCATGAGCTGAGCACCATCGTGGCGGAGCCATACCTGCGGTACGAATTGCAGAAGAGGCTGGAGGGGGTGAGCGCACCTCTGCACAGCCTGGAGGAGAGAGCAGGTGAGTGAGTGAGAGAGTGTGCGTGCGTGCGTGCGTGTGTGAGAGAGAAAGAAAGAAATTGCTGCTGAAAGCATTGGGTTTATGTATGAGAACAGTGGGCTCCATATATGCAAGATTAAACACTGTCTGTGTAAGGGTATAAATTAGTTATTTACCTCAGCAATGACCACACCTCTCCTGCCTGTGCCCCACAGCGGATGCACTCTCCCAGCTACAGGCAGCGCTGTCCAGCACGCAGCAGTTTCAGCAGATGTTCGACGAGTTGCGCAGCTGGCTAGACGAGCAGAACGTGGAGCAAGCAGGCAGGACAGAGGCAGGTGACCCCCTGCCCTGCAAGCCAGAGCTGCTACGGGGGCTGCTGTCCTGCCAGGAAGAGGCACAGAAAGCCTTGGCTCAGCAGCGCGGCCAGTACGAGTTAATCCAGGCCGAGGGTGCCTCCCTGCTAGTGGCACTTCCGGCCGGGGGCGAAGAGAGGACAGCTCTGCAGGCCCGTCTTGCCACCCTGCGGCAGGACTGGGACGCACTGAAGCATGACACAGATGAGCGGACAAGCCGACTGCGTAGCGCCCTCCAGTGTGCAGAACAGTACGGGCAACAGTGCATCGAACTGGCACCCTGGGTGGAGGAGTGCGAGCAGCGTGAGGTCCAGATCCAGCCTTCTCTGGACATCACCTCCTTGGAAGAGGCCCTACAACGGGCACGGCAGCTGGGCTTGGACTTGGAACGTCGGCGCCCCCAGTTGGAGGCTCTGAACGTGGCGGCCGACCAACTGCTGGAGAGATGCCGCACAGGTGAGGAGGAGGTTCGAGATGAGAAGGCCGTGTTGAATGGGCGTGTGGACAGCCTAGCCGAGAGACTGCAGGCCCGAACGACCCAACTGGAGGAGCTGACAGGGCGCTTACGGGAGTTTGAGGAGGGCCGGCAGGCTGTAGAAAGGAGGCTGGAGGCGGCCCGCCACCAGATTGAGGTTCAGGAGGCGCTGGGCCCACAGGCCTGCAGCAACAAGAGCCTGGAGCGTCTGCGCAACCAGCAGGAGGCACTGTGCTCTTTGAGGTCACAAGTGACATACCTGCGAGATCTGGCTCGGGGGCTAGTGCAGGATGCACCGGTCACACCTGGGGGCATCGTTGAGGGCAGTCAGTGGCTGGAGCAGCAGGCCCAGGACACAGAGAAGGAGTTTGGAGATGTCAGTGAGAAGGTGAGAGCGCTGGTGTGTATGGGCTGAGATTGAACCCTGCAGTATAGCAGGATTGAGCCTCTGGCGTGTGTGTGTGTCTTACTTCAGTACGCATATAACATACAGTATAACTAGCAAGTGTGCAAGCAAGGCCATTTCAGACCCTTCCCACAAACTGAAAAGTGATCTGAGGCCATTAGGACCCAAACAAATTTTCCTCCCAGAAATGTTCCGTAACTGCCGAGGATCACTTTATAACCAAATTCACACTTGGGTAGGCATTAAGATTCCACTGTTAGCATCCAGCTGTAAAATGATTTAATACATCAAAACTTGCACTGGTAAATTAATATATTAATTCATGTAAAGTTTATTAATTAAAGTGTTACCAGCCACAACTATTTATGTTTAATCACGCTGCTGTTTTCACCTACATGCTTCAGATTAGTTTTATATGCTCATATGCATCCCTGCAAGCAATTGTCCCATTTGTATAGTTTTTATTTATTGTACTTTACACTTTTATTACCCGTTTTTAATTTATTAACAGAGCAGCACTGGGTCACAACACAGACACACAAACAGGACACTTGAAAATGATGAAGTCCAGAAAGTGTTCAGACAATCGAGAATTTAACTGAATTGCACTACACAATAGTTGACCATTTTTCTAGTGGTCATCCACATGCAGAATTTATACAGAGGTCTAGATGGTGACAGTTTTTCATCCCATCTGTGGTGTTCTTTTCTGCTGAGTGTGCCTGAACTTCCATCAAGTCAGATTCCTGTTTGGACAAACCTTAGCCATAAGTCTCATCTTACCTTGTTTACACTGTACCTGTGCAATATAAGGGTCTGTCAGTAATGGTTTATTGTCTCCTCTCTTTCTCTATGCTCTATCCCTAAACCCACACCCACTCGCACATAGATCGAACAGTGCTGCTCCTCCTTGGAGTCCCGTCTACAGGGTGTTGGGGAGGTGCAGTCACGCGTGCGGGACGTCTTTTCACGCCTTGCTGACTTGGACGATGAGCTGGACAGTCTGGGCCCTGTGGGCCGGGATGCCGACTCGTTGGCCTCACAGGCAGAGGCCGTGCAGGACTTTCTGGCACGGCTGATGGCCCTGCGTAGCGAGCTGGAGGCTCATGGTGGCGACTGTGCGGCCATGTTAAGGCGAGAGGGCAGCTCACCTGACCTTCTCGCGCTGCGCCGTGAGACAGAAGCGCTGGGTCGCCAGGCTGCTAAGCTGGTGGAGCGTGGACAGGCACGACTGGGCCAGGTGGAGGAGGCCAATAGCCGAGTTCGTGAATTCTACACCCGCCTTGCTGAGCTGCAGGACCTCCTGGGGAAAGCCGAAGAAGGCCTGAGTACACAGGGTGTTGTAGCCACTGAGGTGGAGCTCATCAAGCAGCAGCTGCTGGACTTTAAGGTAGGACTGGGCATGTAGTCGCTCCCTTTTCTTCTTTCTAGCATCCTGCTCAGGGCCTTGTCCCTCACCCCAGCTGCGTTTCTCCTTTCTCCATGCACTCCACGGCACGTCTGTAGAATGATGTGGCTGTTTCTCTCCATCTTACTCTTGTTGTCCGGAGGTGGGCCGGGAAGCAGGAACCAGTCTGGGCGTCAGGCAGGCTTGCTGTTGCAGCTAGGGGTGCCGATTGCCCTGCTGCTGAATCATCCGTCTTGTGAGCATATTCTTGGCGTTTCCATGGCAATGATATTACACCCCCCCCCCCCCACGCACCCCAGAGTCTCATGCTGTTCAGTTGCCAAGCTCTGGCTTGTTAGGGTCGTTGTTATGGAGACAGTGTTAATATCTTGGGCAGCAGAGTGCCTCAGCATCAGCAGGCTGCTCAGTTAAAGGGGGGCGGCGGTGTACCGAGCTGAGACACGCCCCTTCCTTTTGTTAGAGCCACACTTTTACTCATACGATTGAAGCACTCTTACAGTACACGTACATTCATTCATTTATCTGATGTAAAGGCAACTTGCAGTGTGAGATACTAAGTTAGTTACACTCATTTACCCATTTGTGCAACACGTTAATTTTTATTGTTTCAGTTTAAAGATTTACTGTTTCAGCATGACAAAGTGGCGACAGGTGCATGTGAAGTATGAAACAGTATGAAGATGATGAGACCTGGAGGTCTGTAATGCAGCATTTTAGGAATAAACCTTTCGAAATGACCGCTATCACATGTCTCGTTGGAATGGACCATTTAAAGGAAGCATGAAAAAATGACAGTTGGTGAACTATGTTACAGCTGTTTAAAGGATTGGCCTCTGTAACAAAATCGTGTGATCTTGCTCAGTTTTGGGGGCACTGGAACCAGGAATCAGTGTTGGGGAGGCTCTGTCTTTTCTTCACTGGGATAATACAGATGAAAAATACTGTAAAGTGGCACGATCAAGTCTGAGACAGACAAAGGTATTAAAGATGAGCCATCATCTCCCTTCCTCTCAGTAAAGACTGGAAGCTACTGGGATGGGAGGATAGGGGCTACGGGGATGGTGGTGTGAGAAGATTCAGACACCACAGTGAGGTACCGGGGAACAGGTGGAGTCCAAATAGAGTTTGGCAAACACTGCACAACTAGGTGGATAACTAGGGCTGGAGTAACTAGGGCTATTTTTAATGTGTTTTTGAGTGAGACAGTAGGGTGGCTAGGGTGGATGTGTCTTCCCAAAAGCAGGAGCTTCCTTATTGATGGATTTCCTTCTCTTCTTAGTGAGCGCAGGTCACATTAACCTCAAACATGGCTGCTGTCCCTTAACCAGCTGTCTGAAGCCCAGCTGATTCCACCCTATCCCCCCCCCGCAGAGACTGCAGCAGTGACATCACTGCTGTGTGAAGACCATGGCGGGGCGGGGGAGGGATAGGGTGGACACTGCAGGAGGTTTGGGGGGTGGTTAGTCATTCCCACAGTGAGGGTAGCACGGTGATCTCAGTGAGTCACTGAGGGAGGGGGCCAGCAGGAAGTGGAGATGGAACAGAGGGTCAACTCCTTTGTGTGTTCATGTGAATTGATAATATTTTTCATGCATTAATTTGTATGTAATTAATAAATTAATAATCACAAAATATATAAAAGCTCAGCAGATCGCAACTGTAATATAGGTAGTGCTAACATGGGAATACATTTATGGGCAGCAGATGGTATCGTATTTACAGCAACCGCCTTGCGCTCAAAGGACTCGGGTTTGACTCCCACTCTCGTTACAGTACCATTGTTCAAGGTATTGATACAGCAAATATTACCCAGCTCTGTGAATGGGTAAATCGGCGTAAGCGACAAAGCTTGCATTGTGCATTTATTCACGGGTGCGTAAGACATGTGTTACAAGATGCTCCTCGTGCTGATCAGTCAGTGTCCACAATCTCAGCTGTTGCTCTCTTATACACACCTACACCCACAGACAGACATGTCGGGTGTGGTGCTCCCGAATTCCTGTCCTGTCCCCTGTGTCCCAGAGCAGATGGCCCCTACAACCAGGGGTGTGTCTACTCTGCCCTCTACAAATGGGAATTCCAGGACTGGGTGCAGGAATAGCTTCTGAACCACAGTCCTGGAACACCGCTGTTATCACCGACACCTTCCGTGATCTCACCTCCACTCACTGCTCTTGTCTCTCTCTGGACCACTGGTGTAGATATACATTTACAAGTCAACACCCTGGTGGCCATATTGGATGAGAGTTGTGGTTCAGATTGTAGCTTCTGTGTATAAAGATGCAGTTGTTTCATAGAGACACCAGGGAGCACATTGCAGAGCTGCTGAGACACTGTGCCTTGGCTGGGTCAGCTGGGTTCTGGTCTGCCTCACCCCTTAATGGTTTATTAAGCCTGATGTTTGAATTTGTGTTCCAGGAGGAACTTGGTTTCTATTTGACCACTGGGTCATAAAAACCGTTGTTCTGTGTCACTTATGGACTGCCAACAGTCTGCAGCCATCTGATTGACTCTTTTGGGTAGCTCCTTCCCCTTTCTCCCTGTTTCTGCTCTCTGTCATGTGTGGATATAGATTTAAACATTTAGATATTATATTTGTATGTTTTGTTTCTGGAAGAATGATTTGATCGGGGTTAATAGTTATTATGGTAATAACTATGGTAATAACTCATATCCTGTCTAGGGTATACAACTCCATCACTTTCTCTGTGTTTGTGTGTGACACAAGTTCAGTCTTAGCTCTATTGTTTTTTTCAGCTGCTTTAAATCATGCCAGCATTCCTTTACATGCTCCTCCCTCCACTGAGTCCCTCTTGGGTTTTCCCTTGTCTGTCTTTCCCTGTTCCCTGAGCCATCTCGCCACAGGAGCCCAAAGCTGTCTCTGGAGAATGGGTGGAGACAGATGTCATTGCTGCCTTTATGATTTGAAAAGTGCTGTGTTATATTGTGGGAATTATTCGTCTCTCACCAACCATTGACTGGCCTGGTGTGCACTGGAGACTAAAGATGGTCCCTCTGTCTTTGTCTCCACAGTGTTTACACTGGCTTTGTTTGGATAGATAAGAGGAGGGCATAAGGGCCATGGAGCACAGAGTGCAAGAGTGGTGCATAATGTGTGCCCTCAGGGTACACAAAGTGTCACAGTTATGAACAAATAAACACAACCAGCCCTCTGCTCAGAGAACCAGTTCTGTCAGTTCCTTTGTCTGTCAGAAATACGTTATTGTGACTTAGTGACTTAGCGATTTTGCCGTTATTTTCAGCTGCATCGAGTGTGTTGGTTCACATGGTTTGTTTTGGTGGGGGATCAGGGCAGCATTGAGAGGGTTTCTCATCAGCCAGTGAAGTGGAGGAACAAAGAACAATGCTGGTATTTAGTAAGGAGGTGAAGACAAATTAAAGTTACTGCTGCTGCTGCTGCTGCTGCGTGTGTGTGTGTGTGTGTGTGTGTGTGTGTGTGTGTGTGTGTGTGTGTGTGTGTGTGTGTGTGTGTGTGTGGAGACAGGGTTCATAAGATGACACACAGCACAGGATGGACAACGAAGCAGTGTGATCAACACTGGGGTGGGGTGTGGCTTGTTGGAGAAAGATGCCCGTGAGAACAAGTGGAGGACGATTCAAGTGGGAACAGGTGTCCGTGTAGGCCACACACCCTAGCTGGTGCCCTCTGAGCAGCCTAGTGGTGTGTTGTCAGAGACCATGGTGTCATGGATTGCTTTGCAGCAACGTCATTTACAGATGGGTCCGACTCGGGCAAGTGTTTGCAAGCATGCTTATGCTTGGGAGGGGAAGGGATCTGTCGTTTTGGTCCCTGCAGTAGTGCACAATGTGAGTAAATAAAGGAGAATTCAGTGGGGTCTTTGAGGGTGTACTGGGTCCTCTGGTTAAACTACAGTGACCCCAACTGTGGTCCAGTTACTCAAACAGGGAAACAAGGAAGATGATAAATTGTGCTATTGGTGACATAGTTGGATAAGGACAAGGAGGATTTGTTCAGTCTCCTCTGCCTTCTCATGTCCTTGCTTTAGCTTGTCCTCTGTTCTTCTTGATGCTCTATAGCAAACCTCGGTCCTTGGAACCTCAATGTGGGTGTTGGAGCTGTTCTGCTGTCTGTGGGCGAAGTTGCGGGAGTTGGTGGAGGAAAACAAAGAGTACCGAGGGAGGAAGAAAGAGACAGACAAGTGCCTTTTGTTTCTTTTGGAGAAGTTTGTCTGGGAGGCCGGCATGACAGCTGCAGCCCAACTGCCCAAGCTCACAGGCGAGCGAGTGAACAAGGGAGGGGTTAGGAGAGAAGGAGGGCAGTAAGGTTTGTTTGACATGCAGGCCACGGGCTACCCCCACCCATGCGGCCCCCCTGCACTGGAATAGCAGTGAGTCTGAAAGCACCGAGAGTCCTGGAACAAACACTGACAGTCAGTGAGCTGCTGAAAAGGGGCGCCGAGTAGAAAAGAGACAGAAAGAAAAGAGAGGAAAGAGACAGAAGAGGAGGACCCTGGATTGAGGTACCTGCAGCATGCCATTGGTGCAAAGGACCTGTGAAGAGAGGAGTTGTTTGCTGCCTGGCCACACAACATCTTGGAAAGCTGTGTCATTTCTTGATGAGTCTTGCAACGCTCACTCGCACACATTCGCAGACCCCCCTCCTCAACAGATTGGATTTCAGCACAGTGGCCTGGAACACTGAACTGTGAACCTCGGGGGCTCCAGCGTCTGTCTGAGACACTGCGCATGTTGGTTTGCACCATTCCAAAGTGGAGAGCCACGGTGGCAGGCTAACAAAGGCAGGAGCGGGAGAGAGAGTGTGAGAGCAAGCAAGGGAGGCTTGGCTTCAACTCCTGCAGTGGCCGGTTTATTTTGGAAAAACCCAGTCCGTCTTTGATAAGAGCTTTGGGTTTTTTTCTCCCGACTGGCAGCGACCGTCTCTTTCTCCTCTATACTGACTTGGTCTTTCCTTCTCTCTACGGCAAAGGTCTCGTGTCCTCTGAGGGGGACGTTTCAGGTCAGGAGAACCTGGTCAGAGCTGCAAAGCAGCAAGAGAAGCGACGGCCCTGCGGCTGCAATGTCTTTCTGTCCTTGGATCAAGCGTGAAGAACGCTGAGCAGCACCGCTTGTCCCAGCAGCACACATGTTTTTCCCGTGTTGGAGCCATAGTGATTCATGTTAACACAGAATTGGAGTCTAAACACTTTTTAATTTATTCTGCCTGTTTATATCCAAAGACGATTTGCAGTGTGTTCAGTTCGGGATTGTCTTATCCATTGACATTATCCGCTAAGTCCATCTTTTTTCCCTCCTTTTTTGGAAACGAGCAAAATCCCTAGGTTTCTTGCACTCTCCGGCTCTGTTGTCCCGCCCTTGCTAACCCCGCCTCCCATCCGGCAGCCCCCCCCCCCCCCCAACTCCTGTTTTTTTAGAAGAGGAAACTGGCGCAATTGGAGCACTTCCTGTGTTTTAATGCTGGAGCAGGAAACTGAACAAACGGAGCTGGATTCAAACAAAAACAGCGAGCTAGAGAGCAAGAGAGAGTGAGAGAGAGTGCAAAAGAGAGCGGGCGAGTTACTGAGCTGGGGGGGCCGGCAGACGAGTGAGTGAGGGAGGAAAGGAGGGAGACTTTTTTAGCAGCTGCAAACCATTTGAGCTCTGTTAGCAGTGTGAGAAAAGAGCCAGAGAAGGCACCCAGCGGCTGCTGCAGAGAAAGAAAGACACATGCGGGTTGCAAGACGGGGAGAAGAAGTCGACTTGAGCTCTTCGTTTCTGCTCCCACGTGTGTGTGGACTGTCTGTGAGCGCTGCGGCCTGCGAGATTGAGACCGTGACGAAAATTTGTCCACCCCCCCCCCGGATACAATCTTATACCTCGGTCTCCCGTGGCTCTTCTGCAGTCCCTCTCTCTTGCCCGGAAACCCAGACGGGGGACTCCTCGATCGTTGGGTGGCCAGGAGAGGAGGCAACATGGAGCCATGGCCCTCACCACAATCAAGTGGATCTGGATTTCTTTGTCTGTTTCTTTTCTAAAACTGTGAGGTTGCCTCAAGACGGGGGACTGGAGGCACGACGGTGGTTTGGGTACTAAAGGAGGACCCTGTTTAAAGGCTGTAGACTGATGTTGATGTTAATGATGTGGTGGATGATGGCAATGAAGAGGCACTGTGGAGGTGTGCACTGACTGACTGCCAGACAAGTCCACGCAGTCTGCAATGGGAATGAAAGAGAGGAAGAAAGCGAAAAAGAAAAAGAGCGAGATGCAGGGACGCCGCACATCCTGGAGACGGTAACCCCTTTCATGTTGGATTTTTTCCCCTTTGTTTTTCTTTTCAGGCCTTAGGTTTTTTTTTTTTTTTTTTTTTTTTAAAAAATTAAAACTGGGACATAAGCATGATCACGTCATCGGCACTTGTTCGAACTGCTGCTTCACTGTGCGTGAGTCTGTGTTATGTCTTCAAATGTCTGGGAAAAGTACTCTTCTAGTTTAACAAGGAGCAACAGCCGTTGAGACCTGAACAAGAAAAAAAAAAATGCACTGAAGGCGAAACTCTGCAAACCTCTCAACTGTATCTTTCCCTCCAATTTTTTTAATATATAACCAAGTCAGTTGATCTCACCTTAAAAGGAGCCTTGCATTTCTTTGGCTGCTGCTGCCCACGAAGGCTGTTTGGAGCTACTCAGCCATTTTTTCCCCGGCTTTTTCCTGTTGTGAGAGAACGAACAAGGGAGGGGAAGGGAAGCTAGGAGATGGAGTGCAATGGAGGGAGGTGGGCTCTCTTGTGGGGGGTGGGGGGGGGCACCCGGGAGGGCTGCCCCCATGCCTTGCTCCCTGTCCTGAACTTTGGAGCCCTTGGAGATAGATCCTCATGTGCCTCTCATGTTCCTGATAGCACCTTAAACAAACAACACTGATCAGACGGTGACTGCCTTACCATTGCACTCAATGGACTCCGCAGAGGATGACTTCAAATGATCCAATAAGAGACAAACATTAACCCCTTTGGACTTTAAACTTCCTGTGTACTTGTTTTTTTTCTTCTTCATGTGTACTTTATGTAAAGTAATTTTTTTTTATATTCTGGGAAGCATGCCACATATCAGTTGTGTGTAGGCTCCAGTTGGCATTCAGACCACTGAAGGATTTGGCATTTGAGTTTTTTTGCACTGCAGCTTAACCACTGAAGGATTTTTGTTTCTTTGCTGCTTGCACTGTCATTCTCGCTGTTGAACTTACTGTCCCCGTAACCACTAAAGGACTCTCTTGCGGATGCTTGGGCGCTTCAATAAAGTAAGATGGGGAAGCCCTTGAGTCGACCTGACTGCTTAAGGCAGAGCCCCGGTTGTCTCGGGAAAAGTGAGGATGAGGAAGCCTACATTGAAGACTGCTATGTTCCACAGCGCTCCATTTATGACACCATGCGCATCAATGAACAGATTGACCAAGGCGCCAAGTTGGGACAGCCATCCCGCAGCACATTGGGATCAGGGGCCGGAGAAGGAAGTACCCTCTCCAGTAATGGCACTCTGGGGGCAGATGTCGGGGCAGGGGTGTTTGTTGCGAGGTCAGTTGATGCCGGTGCAAGGAAGCTGGATGAGAGAGTGATCTTCGATGCCCTGAAGCTGACGAGTGACCCCCAAAAGTCACCTGCAGGTGGGCCGGGTCCTGTGTCTACTGGCATGTCATCGTCCTGCATTGCTCCCAGTGGTGCTGCAGCAGTGACAAAGAGGCGCCACCAAGGTGGCGATAAGAAGGACAACCCCAACCGGCGCTCCTGGAAGGCCTTCATGCCCCCCAGCTACCCCGAGTTTGCTGAACGGCTGGAATTATCTCCCGGGGACTCTGAGAAGCGACATTCAGGGGCTGGAATCCCTCTGTCTCCAGCCCAGCCTCTGTGCTCACTTATGCCCCCACCTCCCCCAACCTCCTCACCCCCCGCACCTCCATCCTATCCCTTATCAGCTGGCTCCTCAGTAGGACCCCAAACCTCACCTGTGTCATCCTCTCCTTCCTTAACTTCTCATGTTGTCCCTCTTCCTCCTGTCCAATTGCACGCCTCAAGGCAAACACCACTCACTCCTCCACACCCTCTAATACACAAGTCACCCAGGCAGACTTCTGCTCTACCCATCTCCTCCAAGGAACAACCACCGCTGCTGCTAAGCTCGCAATATCCCATTCAGCAAGGGTTGATGGGATCCCCTCAGCCTGGCCAGGATGTTCCACGTGAGAAGGTGAGAAGTAGAGATGAAATGAGGGAGACGGCACCTGCTACTCCAGTTTGTGTCTCCAACCCATCAGAGAAACAACCTAGAAACCTGCCAGTTGTATCGGCTCAGTCTGTGGATGTCGTGCCAGGACGGGACTCGCCTCTTCTGGAGCAGGACCAGGAGACTGTCCCACTGTTACCCTTGGTGTCACCCAAGCCTATCTTCTGCCCCCCCACCAAAGCTCGTACCTGGCCCCGCAGCATGAGAGGAGGCCGGCGGTCTCTGAGCCAAGGGCCTGTTCTGCACAACTTGCCCCCTCTGCCCCCGCTGCCGCCACTGCTGGGGGAAGACAGCGACCTGGACGAAGAGTCACTGTACCTTTTGGACCCGCCTTCACCTTTCCTGCAGGATGGGGAAGGACTAGTTTTCAGCGGCTTGCCGCTTTCCCCGTGCCTCAGTACAGAGGGTGCTGATGAGGGGCTGCTTGGTGACAGCAGGGAGCTCCGTGAGCGGACAGCCTCGGAACTCCGATTTGAGGAGGATGAGCAGAGGATTCTGCAGGAACTGCAGGAGGAGGAGGAGGAGGCTCAGGAGGAGGAGAGGTACCGACAAGAAGAGCAGAAATGGGAAGCTGTTTTGAAGTTGGACAGTCGGGAGACATGCGGAGATGGAACTTGGAAGGGCTCAGAGGAAGCTGGGTCCCTCCCAGAAAGGTGGGAGTCCCAGCACAGCAGCTCTTCAGGGTGCTGGCCTCTGCTCACACCCCCAACTGGATTCGGAGGACCTGAGGGTCATAGCAGCTCTCCCTGCCCGAGTTCGGAGCCTGGTTCTGATGACCTCTTCCTGGAGCTGGAGCGACAATGCCAGGAGGAGGAGGGAGAAGGGATGACAGCTGAGACCCAGAGTCGCCTGCCTGAAATCCCCCGGCTAGATCTCACCCTGCCTGACTTGGAGGAGGAAGAGGAAGAAGAAGAGAAGATCAATGTGGTTCTAGAGTCAGCAGAGCCCAGTTGTACAAAAAACTCCCCATATATGGGACTCGCAGAATTGGGTTCTGTTCCACCAGATTCAGAATTGTCTGACCCACACCAAATCCAGGCTTCTCTTGGTCATGGTGCCCAAGACCAGAACCTTGCTGACCCAGATCTCCTGCCTGAGCTCACAGAGAGCATGTCCAAGGGGGAAGGTGAAGAGGATGACGACCGAAGTTCCCCAACGGCAAGAACGGACATTCGTGAGTCAGACACCAGCGGGATTCACACCGCTAACGTGGATTTAACTGGCCCATCTGACACGACATCTGATGGGGAGCGGCCGGGGACAGACTCAGTCCTTGGAAGCCGGTCACCATCCGATGGAGGTGAGAGTGACGATGACTTCAAAGAGGACAAAGAAGAGAAGGCACACCTGCTGGAACTCTGGCAAGATACCCCACAGCTCCCCTGTGTCTTGTGTCCAGGCAGTCCTGATATTACCATGCTGGACTACGAGAGGACCTCTGATCTTTGTGACAAATCACTAAGGGACAAAGAGTGGAGCAAGGAGGAGCCTTCCTCCACAGCAGATGATCAAGGTGTGGAGCTAGCGAGAAGTGTGGAGTTGGGGCAGCCACAAACTGGCAGTCCAACCGCCTCCATACCAACTGAGTCGAATAGGAGGTCTCCTGACCCCTTTGAGGAGAACCCCCATAAGCTGGGGTTGCCGGAGAGCTCCCCTGCTCCACCAGGAGTCCCAGTTCCACAGCATCCAGAACTAATAATTACTAGCAGCCCCAAAGCAGGCTTTCTGCCCCCAAGGATAGAATCTCCTCCCTCGCTGCTGTCTCAGAAGCCTGAAGAGAGCGGGGTCCAACTGGATGGCTCCGATTTAGACACGGCTGTAACCGCAGACAGTTTTGTGTACCTGGCAGTGTCAGCACCACCCTCTCAATCTCAGGACAGGTCTCCCTCTCCTCTGGGCGAGTCAGCACCCCCCAGTCCACAACTGAAGCCTGGCACTAATCCTGATGAAGGCACCTTCCTCTCCACTGACAGCTTTGTGTATCTGGCAGCTCCAGAGCGCTTCCCGATGGACATCCCAATGGATAGCAGTTCCCCTTGCTGGGGACCACGGGACTCGGACTCATGTTCCGAGGGTGGACAGTCAGGGGTGCGCTTTGTTCTGGGTTCCATGACTGGAGACAGTGACTGGGACACAGATGGCTCGCTGTCTGAGGGGGACCGACTCAGTGAGGACCTCTGGGAACAGCTGGACGTGGGGCTCCTGCATGGACTGTTTGGCGAGGCCAGGGTAGATGGAGTGGGGTCAAGCACAGTAGAGGAGGCCTGCCCCTCGAGCTGCCCTGGCAACTACGCCCCAGCTGAGGTATGGGCTCCTCTGTGTCAGGCATGCTGGGTACCACGGGGGTCTCGCCTGTTTGCATGCCTTTGGTATTGGGCACTCGAAGGGCGGTCAGAAGGGTCGTGGTGTATTTCCGCACAGTGGTATGGAGGGTTGTGTTGTGGGTTGCGTGCTCCCACAAGCCCCCTAATCTCATCATGGCATCTGATTACCGCGCCCAAGAACTTTATCCCATTTTCAACTACTGCATGGCTGCTGGAACTGCTGCACCATCTTTATGTCGTGGTGAGAGGGCAGTGGCGCCAAAGTGTTAGATCAGCTTTCTGCATCTATTTCTGACCGAATTAATTAGTCCAGCCTAAATTAGCCCTAGGGGTGTTGGGGGGTGTTTGGGGACAGCAATTAGTCACTTAGCAAATCGTGAAAATGCTGGATTACTGCTGCAGAAGTAGTCATTCTGCTGTGGTGTGTGTGTCCGTGTGTGTGTACGTACGTACGTACATGCACATTGGTGTCCGATTAGGTCAACACTGTGTGTATGGATCTAAAGCAGAACATAAACAGTGAGTGTAACAGGTCTTGCTGCTCTCAGTGCTACAGTGGGATGAAAGGAGTCCTTCATTTCTTCTACATCTCTGCTGCTTCTGTTATCTCTTCTTTAGTTTATTATCCATTTTCGAGGCTCTTACAGACTTCATGCACCACTTGTGTCATCGGGAGTTTTCATCTCAAAAACAGCTTGTAATGTTTATTTACTTACATTATCTACTTACATGTATAAATTGGTAATTATAATTGTTTTAATTCAGGTTATGTAGCTTGGTCAAGAGTTCAAAATCAAAGGTAGTGTCTATCCACTATGCCACATGTTGGCCCCGCTTGAATTTGGTTTCCTCTCTGGGGCACCATTAATGTCTGTCTGAACTTTCCTGACCATAACACCTTTGACGGAGGACAAGTACAAGGTGCCAGTAGAGCAGCAGCTCTCACTTTCCCACCTCCCCTTCTTCCATTGGGTGGTGGTGCCATTGAGATAAGGGAGTAAGAAATAAACTGGTGCAAGCTTTTTTGGCTCGGGCGTGGTGCGCAGACGCCGGTGCGTGTTGTCATAAATATCAGATCACATATTTTAAAATAGTTAAGGCTATAAATGGCAAATAAAGGCCATACCAGGCCCAGCGTCTCTCTGTGAAGGGCCCATGATGAGCAGGGCTCGGGCATCTCCTTTGCCATGCGCCACAGGAAGTGCAGCCACGTGTCATTCACACTCCACCTGGGACCTTCGGAGGAGGTGGTGCATGGTGCGACGTTTATCTGTAAACTGTCCTTACACTTAGAGAGAGTTATAATGGTGGGATTCCTGACTTTGTTTCTTGCAGTTCATGTCCTTTCCCTATATGTACAGCTGGGCATTCATTTGCCTGTCAGCTCACTGCTGCAATGTCTACTTCCCTCTTCCCTGAGACATGACCCAGCAGCCTTTCAGGGGGCATTGAAGCTCCTTAACCACCATGGCGCCTGCTTGAAGAGGATGAGTGCGTGGGCGGAAAGAACTGTTGTTCAGAGCTGCGATTGTCATGATAATGGAGGCATTCGAGGATGATAGGTGGCAGGAAGCACCTGCAGAAAGAGGAAGGTGGAACGGAAGGAACCGAGGGGTGCACTGTAGTACCTAGATGATGTCAGTGGAGGCCTGGAGGGGGCGCTCTCTGTGCAAATCCAGCTGCAGGTATATTTAGTATTTGTATTTACTTACTGAGCAAAGACAGCAGAGACCTGTTATTATACATGCGGACTTTCAACTAAATTACGCTGCCAGCAGGAACTCTCTGTTAAATCCTTCTTTTTGTGGGACTAAACTCAATTTGTGTCTGGAAGCTTTGTCCGACCGTTGGGTTTAACAGGAAGGAGTAGGAGGAACAGAGTGGTGAGAAAGGGACAGAGAGGCATGAGGACAGAAGATGGAGGGCGGAGGCGTGCAACGGGGGTGGGACTGGTACTAGCCAATGACAGGCTGTACCGAAGCAGACCTAATTCTCACAGGATGCGAGTACAGCTGCTGGCCGTGTTCCCACTGATTTGAAAGGAATAATTTGGCTTTATTTAGGCCTTCTGAAGACAATCGGCAACCTGTTCCGACACTTTCTGTCTTGCCTGCTAACCCAGGGGTCCACTTTTCCCATCAAAACACACATCATCTGTGACACTTTGCATGCATGTATGTTTGTATGCTTATTACGTGACACTGTCCGCATTTGTGTTTGTGGGTAGTGTGGGTTTGTACCAGTTGTACGTCGTGCTAGTGCGTAGGCAGTAACAGCAGGCCGCACAGCAGTCATCACAGGTCCCCTTGGTAGCAAATTCCACCTCCTACTGTAGCGCCTTTGATGAAGGTGCCTGCCGTGAATCTGTAGAGTAAAAAAGACCCTGCTGTGTAAATAGGTGAGTAATTGGTAATTGGAAGTAGCCTTGGAGGAAATGAGTAAATGGATGAATAAATGAATTTACGAGGGAGTCATTTGAGGTCACATCCGCAGGTTTACAGAATCGTGCTGTGCTGCATTAACTGGTTTATGTGGTTATTAGTTACTGGGGTCCTGATTGTGCCTTTGATGCTTTGGAGAGCTTCCAGGTGCTGCTGTTTCACCCCATACTTTGTTAATCATTCTCTCTCTTTCTCTCTCTCTCTCTCTCTCACACACACACACACACACACACAAAATGACAGGCAGGGTGTGTTGGGAGGTGGTGATGGACAGAGGGAGCAGCAGTGTAGCTGAGAGTGTTATGTAACATGGCGCTGTTAGTACTTTTATGTGTTTGTGTGTCTGTTTCACTGAGTTGTGGCAGATACACACAGAGCTGTGTGGGCTTTGGGGCTCAAGCAGCGAGGAGGAGAAATTGCAGCAGTGAGGATGGGTGTCTAGAGTAGGCAGGTTGCACACGTGTGTGTGTGTGCGCGCGCGCACACGTACGTCTGTCTACATAAGTGCACAGTGCTTTATGGTAGTGTTTGCACCCTGCCGGGGTCCCAGTGTGGTGCAGGAAGAGGGAGTGGAATGAAAGGCATTTCAGCTATGTTCCACAGTGCTGGTGGACCACTGGAGACGAGCGCCTCGGTCGGTCTGGGGGAAGGGGGGGATTAGTTTGAAAAAGAGCAGACAATACAGTTCGAATGTGGACGGAGAAAAATATTGAGAGGAGGTGCTGTAGATGGAGACATACAACAAGGCAGTCCAAGTCATTGTTTGTGGGCCTTCCTGTTTGAGATGACCATCACCACAATGAACACTGAGCGCAAGTGCACATACACTGAGTACATTATGAGCAGAGATTTTCACACGTGCCCCCACTTTCATCTGACTCCAGTTTTATACAACAAAGCTACATTCTGAAGATCGAACCTCTTTTCCCCTGAACTCTCAATCCATAAGCTCCTGTCATGGCACCAGATGGTCCACTCATCATCACGTTCTTCTGGCAGAGACCGTTATCTGTTGAAACACCTTTCACAACCATCCTGTACTGTCGTCTTAACAGCAGGACTCCAGGTCAGATTCAGCCCCAAATCATTGTGGATGGAAATATATTTTTGCTGGTCAGGATGGTACCTGGTTCTTTGTTCATACATGGTATATCTTTGTCTAGGTGTCAGCAATCAACTGTAGGTATGTTCTCAGCCACCCACTGTTCTTTACATCTCCAGTGTCATCTCTCCCTCATCTTCCTACTACTGGACTATCCATCTTCCTGTGATCTTTACTTTCCAACTCCCAGATGATAGTCAGAGGTCAACCAACAGTAAGACACTCTCTCGCTCTCTCTCTCTCTCTCTCTTTTCTTTTTCTTTCTCTTTCTCTCTCCCCCAGGCAGTGGAGCGGGAACAGGTGGAGGCCATTCAGCCCCGACTGCAGCAGGTGAACGCTGTGGGCCAGGGTCTGATCCAGAGTGCGGCGAAAGATACGGACACACGGGCTCTGGAGCATGACCTAGACACGACAAACCTCCGCTGGAACTCACTCAACAAGCGGGTGAGTCCCTCTCCCTGGGTATCTTGAGTGCAAGTTGTGTGCATGCGCGCACACGTTTACATGCAGTGAATGGATCGCTCAGCTCACAGTCCTTGAAAGCTCATCTCTCGGTGTGCGTCTGCAGGTAGCGGAGCGCATTGCACAGCTACAGGAGGCCCTGCTGCATTGTGGGAAATTCCAGGATGCTCTGGAGCCGCTGCTCAGCTGGCTGAGTGACACAGAAGACTTGATAGCCAACCAGAAGCCCCCGTCTGCTGAGTACCGCGTGGTCAAGGCTCAGATTCAGGAGCAGAAGGTGAGGAGCCAATTCTGTGAGAACATCTACAACTGGAGACATGAGATACATTAGCTGTAATATTTTGTAATGCTGGTTGTTGTAATTTTATTTACATTTATTAGTTTATCTGATGCTAAGTTTGTATAATAAGCTGTTTAAGCTGATTTGCACATTTATACAGCAGGTTTATTTTTACTATGTCATTTCAATGCAACTACCTTGGCCAAAGGTACCATAGCAAGAGGGGATTTGAACCAAGGCCTTTTGAGACTAATCAGTTCACTAGCTGTTGCCCCAGACATTAATTACCTTAATACCTTAATTTTAAGTAACACTTTTTTCCCCCATATTTTAGTGTCTTAAAAATTGTGATCCACCCCTGACTTAAACTCTGATTTGTCAGTGATTTGGCCACGTAGTGTCACTCAGTGTGAGGAGGTCTCACCCTAACCATCTCACTCTCTCGTGTGATCTCCCCAACACTCCTCCAGCTGCTGCAGCGGCTGTTGGATGACCGTCGTGGTACTGTGGAGATGATTCGAGCAGAAGGGCAGCGTATTGCGGCCACGGCAGAGCCGCAAGACCAAGACAAGATCCGGCGGCAGCTGGAGAGCCTGGGAGAGAGGTGGAGCGAACTGCTGAACAAGGCCAATGCCAGGTACGCACAGACACACAACACACAAAAATGTTCAGTTGCTGGGCCCCTGTATGACCTCCCTCCTCCCTTCGTCTCCTGCAGGCAGAGGCAGCTGGAGGAACTTCAGGTTCTGGCACTCAAGTTCCATGAAGCTGTTGAGCCACTGGGCGAGTGGCTAAGTGCCACCGAACGCCGTCTGAGCACCGCTGAGCCCATGGGCACACAGGCAGCCAAGATCATGCAACAGATAGCCCGCCATAAGGTACTGGCAACTAGTGGTGAAGTACAGAGCCTGATGTGAAGAGCTGCATCTTCCCTGAACTAGAGGCGGTTTGTGTGTCAGTCATGGGTTTGATTCCCAGCGATTGTTATCTATGCTCAGATAAAGGAAAAGGGAAGGTTTGCGTCACCATCACCATGGAGATCAGTCCACATACATGGCCCCCCACCCGTTCATTATCCTCATTTTGGATGCATCATGTTTCTTTTATTCACTGCTGTCATGGAAATCTCTACCGTGGTAAACTCATTACTTTATGTGACTCTCCATGATAAATCAGTTATTTGTTTTATGAGTTTCATCTTTACCAGGATTTCTGTAGAGTTTGTCTTCTGTTCTTACCTTCATTAGATATGTTTTGCTTTATGGTTTATGATTTTCCATCTGCATGCTTCATGTTTTTTTCCTGCTTTTTCCTCACCTTCTGCACCCCCTCCCCCCCCATCTTGTCCCTTGTTTCTGGGGCAACGCCCCAGGCCCTCCATGAGGAGGTCATCGTTCGGGGCTCCGAGATGCAGCAGTTGGAGGCCATCAGTCAGTCACTGTGGCCCCTGAGCTGCGCAGCAGACCACGAATGGATGGGCGAGCGTGTGGGGGCTCTGCGGGGCGGGCATGCCGAGCTGAGCGAACGCTGCTCACGGCGCGCTGCCATGCTGGAGCAAGCACTGGTCAACGCACAGCTCTTTGGAGAGGAGGAGGTCGAGGTCCTCAACTGGCTGGCCGAAGTGGCTCAGAGGTTGACCGATGTGTCGGTGCAGAGCTACGTGCCCCAGCAGCTGTCTGAGCAGCACAAACACACCCTGGTACGGGGCAGTGATGCACTCTGTGTGTGTTGGGGGGGCTCAGTGGCAGGGACCAGAGGCACATGTGGGCAGCAGCAGGAACTCTGGGTGAAGGAAGGGGGCAATGAGTGTGTGATGCTGGAGTCTAAAAGTAGCAGTGCTTGACTCATTTCCACACCACTGTTTGAAACAACACTGTCAGATTTACAGCCAACGCATGTTCTAACAGCCCGTCTGTCACGAACCCCCACAGTCGCTGAATGAGGAGATCCTCAGCCGGAAGAAGACTGTGGATCAGGCCATTAAGAACGGACAGGCTCTGCTTAAGCAAACAACAGGTAGCGCTTTCCCTCCCATAACAGGTTTAGTCACTTTTACCACTAAGCCACGATCAGTATAAAATAAATATTGTAGATATCCCTTGATTCATTTATCAAAACGCTAACTTTGGACTACATTAAAATTAAAATTTATTTAAAATGACTGCAAATAAAGTTACATTGCTTCCAGAGTTTTTTCAGTGTCAGTTGTAGATCCCATAAACACAGCCCTTATCATAAACACAGATACTCAAACACCAGACATGAGCTATCAGTGCTGTGGAAAGTAAATGAATTAAGCTTTTCACATTTTTCTATTCTTTGTGACTGCCTTTTACTCTCATCTCCTGGCTTCGAAGGTAAAAATGGGTTATGTCTTATACTGGTTTACTGCTTCTATATTGTATGTACATATACTGCTGCATCGATTCATCTGTAGTGTCTTGGTTCACCTATGCTTTAGGTGAGGAGGTCCTGCTGATACAGGAAAAGCTGGATGGGATTAAGAGCCGCTATGCGGAGATCACAGCAAGCAGCAGCAAGGCCCTCCGCACCCTGGAACAGGCCTTACAGCTGGCCACGCGGTTTGCCAGTGCCCATGATGACCTTGGCCAGTGGCTGGACAGCATGGAGGCAGAGCTCAGCAACACAGAACCTGATACCACACCAGCCTATCAGGAAAGACAAAAGGTGTGTGTGTGTGTGTGTTTACACACACAGATGTGCGTGCAAGTGTATCAGGACCTCATGAAGTTGCATGTGTGTCTTTTAGGAGCTGAAGTGTGTGTCAGCAGAAAAACGTCTGGTTCTGGACACAGTGAATGAGGTGGGCAGCGCTCTTCTTGATCTGGTGCCCTGGCGTGCCCGCGAGGGACTCGACCGCCTTGTCGCAGACGCCAACCAGCGGTACCGACAGGCTGATGAAACCATCACACAACGTGTGCAGCTGGTCCAGGCTGCCATCAAGAGGTCACAGCAGGTACTATAGCATAGACTTTTTTGAAATTGGTTGGTGTGAAATGTATGTTTTAGATATCACCGGAGTGCTAACTGGTCGGTCCTTTTTCTTAAGTATGAGGAGGCTGTAGACGCAGAGCTGGCCTGGGTAAGCGAAACAGAGCGCAAACTGAGCTCTCTGGGGCCCCTGAGTCTGGAGCCAGATGTCACCGTGGCCCAAATGCAGGTCCAGCGTGCCTTCAATATTGACATCATACGGCACAGAGACACTGTGGACCAGTTGCTCCGTTCGCGTCCCGAAATCCTTGAAAGTTGCAGTGAGCAGCAGCGCCAAGCCTTGAAGGTGAGCCGGGGCAGTGCTGGGTGCTGGAGTTACGGCCCTAATAAAGCACGGATCAGTTTTGTGACTTCCTGCCCTGTCTTCCCCAGGTGAAGACAGACTTGTTGAGTACACGGTATGAGGCGGTTAGCCATGAAAACTCTGAACGCTTCTCAGCGCTGGAGCAGGCCCAGGTGCTGGTGGCTCGTTTCTGGGAAACCCATGAGGAACTGGAGCCATGGCTAGGAGAGATGGAGGCCCTGATTATCCAGTTGCCCCCTCCCGCCATTGACACGGAGACCCTCAGATTGCAGCAGGACCAAATGAGGGTACTGGATATTTTCTATTACAGCCTGTTCTTTGGTACAGTTAGTCATAAACGTATGAAGTTTCAAGTAGCAACCTTTTTGCCATGTAAAGCATTTTTGCGAAATATTTAACATTTTTTAGTGCTAGCATACCAATTCTGACGTTAACGAAATGCACCACCAAACACCAGTTTACAAGTATTAAGTGCTCCTTGTGAACACCCTGCTTTTGCTCTGGCACATGATATCTACTGTTATTTTCAAAACACAATGAATACCATTGTTAAGACCCTGAAAAACATGCAGGCTTGTACATGAGTTGGTCTGCCTCAAAAGAGGAGACTGTCTTCCAGCCTGGTTTGAGTGAGCTGTTCTGTGGGAGAAAAATAGTTAAAAGTCCTCCTGCTGCCTCCTTTCCCATGGAGCTGTGATGTCGTTGAGATTTACATGTATTCGGTTAGCAGCTACTTTTTTCAAAAGCCCCTTAGAAATCAGCGTAAACAAAAGTAAGTTTCATGGGAAGTTTTTGCAAGTGCAAATTTCACAAGCACATTTGACTTACAAACTATGCAAATAATAAACCAATACTGGACATCTTTTATGCTGCCATTCATCAGCACTCATCACATATTACTTTACATTTATATTACATTTACAATTTTATGTACTTATTTTTTGCTCCCAGCTTTTGAGGGAGTCCATCGCTGAACACAAGCCCCACATTGACAAGCTGCTGAAGATCAGCCCCCAGCTGGCTGAACTGAGCACTGAACAAGGGACCAGTGTGAGGCAGCGCTGCAGTGATGCTGAACGGCGCTACTTAGCCATCAAGGAGGAGGTCAAGGGTCGTGCTGCTACTCTGGATGAGGCTGTTTCGCAGTCTGCACAGGTGTGCTTCTGCCCCGTCTTGCCCGCAAGGCTGCCCTGCCACACTACATATACTACCATGAGATACCCTCATGGATCCTGCATCTGTTGAGAGAACTGTCAGTGAGCAGATCCGGGTTTGTTAGACTGCTCCCCATGTCCACGTATCAATGTATGTCTCAGTGAAGCATCATTCTGAGTGCTACTGCCGTGTGATAATCCTGTCATATTGCCTGCTTGCATGCGGTTGATCTAACACTTTGATTTTTTTTTCCCTCCACTTCTGCCCTCTGAACTGTGTCCCTATTTATACTCCTTTCCTCCCATTCACCCTGGCTTCTCTTAATTCTTCCTCAAACTTCCTGCCCTACATCGGGCCTCTGCCCCCTTTCTCCTCCAATGATGCGGCCCCCTTTTTATTGTGGCCCACTGCTCGCTCCTCCACCTTGCTTGTTCCATCCTTCCATCCCTCCCTGCACTCACTACCTATGGATGTACTGTGATCCCTCCCCTGCCATTTTATCCATCTCCATCTCTGGTCATCGTGACTGCAACCTCAGCTGGTCGAGGTAAGCTGGTCCTGTGCCCTCAACTACCACTTTCTCATGCTAATGCAGTGCTAACTCATTGACTGACAGACATTGACTGACTGATGGATTACCGTGAATTACACTGCCTGGCCAAAAAAAAGTCACTTTTAATATTTCGTTGGACCACCTTTAGCTTTGATTACGGCACGTATTCGCCGTGGCATCGTTTCGATAACCTTATGCGATGTCACAACATTTATTTCTGTCCAGAGTTGCATTAATTTTTCACCAAGATCTTGTATGGGATGGGAGAGTCTGACCACTGTGTAAAGTCTTCTCCAGCACATCCCAAAGATTCTCAATGGGGTTAAGGTCTGGACTCTGTGGTGGCCAATCCATGTGTGAAAATGATGTCTCTCTCATGCTCCCTGAAGCACTCTTTCACAATTTGAGCCCCATGAATACTGACATTGTCATTTTGGAATAAGAAGAAAAAATCTATTGATGGAAAAACCTGCTCATTCATTATATTCAGGTAGTCAGCTCACCTTATTTTTGGGCACATAATGTTGCTGAACCTAGACCTGACCAACTGAAGCAACCCCACATCATAACACTAAGTTAAATCCAGGTGGCGGCTTTTTTTTTTGGCTGGGCAGTGTATGTTTGCGATGAATAACCACATATTGTATCTATGAATTTGGACCACTTTAAAGAACAACCAGAATATGACACTAATAGCTTTTTTGCTTTGTAGTGCTTGTTATTTTGTTTTGCTTATTTTGACTTCCTCTTTGTGCTCACCAGGTCTACTGCATCACTGCTGCCATTGCCCTTAGTTCCATGATAAAATTGACTTCTCTGACTACCCATCTCTCCTGTGTTAGTTCCATGACAAGATGGACCCTCTTCTGGAGACACTGGAGGGGGTGGCACAGCGCTTGAGGCAGCCTCCACCTGTAGCAGCTGAGGTAGAGAAGATCCGTGAGCAGCTGGCTGAACACCGTACTTCAATGCTGGAGCTGGATAAACTTCTGCCCTCCTTCAGTGCCCTGTGCACCCGTGGGGAGGAGCTCATTACGCGTGCACCGCAGGAAGATCCAGCCGCTCAGGGTGAGACACTGGACTGTGATACACTCTTCAGTACAAAGGGTGCACATCAATACTGACCACAGCCTCATGCATCTTAGTATCAGGCACACACCTCCTCTCTGTGTAAACCACACACACTGTATATAAATTACACTCTGCTTAATCCATACCTCCATCTCTCCACAAAACATCCATAAATACAAAGCACAAATCAGGTCTGTGAATATGAAGTGTAATATGCAAATACTTTATAAATTACACAAATTAACATGAACCACATCTATTAAAATAAACCCCACTCCCTCTCCATAAAACCATACCCATTACCATTGCAGCAGCGCGCTCACGGCTTCTCAGGCTGCGCTCCCTTTGGGATGAGATCCACCAGCGTGCTGAGGAGCGTGAGGGGAAGCTGCAGGATGTCCTGGACCTGGCTGGAAAGTTCTGGGCTGACATGGCAGCTCTGCTGAGCACACTTCGAGACTCGCAGGAAATTGTAAAGGACTTAGAGGACCCAGGGGTCGATCCCTCACTTATCAAGCAGCAAATTGAGGCTGCAGAGGTAAGAGAACACACTGATGACATAGCAGTGAGTCACAGTGGTGTCTTCTGCAGGTTCCTGTGTATTTCTACATGCTCTGGTATCTCCTTCGGCTCATCAGGCCATTAAGGGCGAGACGGATGGTCTTCGGGAGGAATTGGAGTTTGTGCGTACCCTAGGGGCTGACCTCATCTTCGCCTGCGGTGAAACAGAGAAGCCAGAGGTCAAGAAGACCATTGATGAGGTGAGAACAGCCAAGGAACAGACCATGATTGGGATATAAGGTCTTGATTACTAGGTGTTTCACCATCTCTCCTTCACTTTTTTGCATCTCCATACTCACTTTTGCTGTCCGTCTCCATCCTTAGATGAATGCTGCCTGGGACAGCCTGAACCGGACCTGGAGGGAAAGGATGGAGCGGCTGGATGAGGCTATGACTGCCTCCGTGCAGTACCAAGATGCTCTGCAGGTCAGTCCATCTCCCAGCATACACTGCTCTTTTACGCTCAACCAGCTGTGTATTTGAGGACCACAACTGTTGGGCTCATTTGTCTTTGCCTCTTAGGGCATGTTTGACTACCTGGATAATGCCGTGATCAAGCTGTGTGACATGTCCACCGTGGGCACTGATTTGGGCACCGTCAAGCAACAGATTGAGGAGCTCAAGGTGAGGAACTCTACTCTTCATCTCTTTCACATTTTAAATCCACTTGTTTTGCCTCCTCTTTCCAATTATTCTACAGTTCAATCTCCCACCTTCAAATGTGAGACTGTATTTGTTTGTTCGAGCCCCACATTGGGCATTGATGCGAATCCAGCCACAAGGGGGTGCACCTCTGTGCCGGTCCCAAGCCTGGGCAAAATGGAGGGTTGTGTCAGAAAGGGCATCTGCCGTAAAAAATCTGCCAAACCAAATATGCAGATGAGCCAATCCGCTGTGGCGACCCCTGACGGGAGCAGCCGAAAGTCGGTTTTTTTTTTTTTTATTTGTTAAGAGTGTAGAAAAGTTTGCTTCATTTGTTTTTGTTTTTTCCCCCTTCCCTGACAGTTCAATCTGAAGTATCAGGTAGACAATGCCATTTGTCGTATATAATGGAGTCAAAACAGGAGATAGCATGGAGGATAAAGGATGATGGTTTAATTGGAACCAAGTAAAAGAATGAATCATATACTGTTGCAGCAATTCAAGGTGGAGGTGTATCAGCAGCAGATCGACATGGAGAAGCTTTGCCACCAGGGAGACCTGTTGTTGAAGAAAGTGACAGACCAGACAGATAGAGACATGATTCAGGAACCACTTACAGAGCTGAGACACCTTTGGGACAACTTGGGAGATAAGATCACGCACAGACAGGTATGCTCACATGAAAGCTGCCATCCGCACATTGCCCAACCAGGGGTGAACAACTTAGTGTTGCTGGCTCCACCACTTAGAAACTAGATAAATAAATATAGGTTGTAAGCATTTATTTGTTAGTAGTCAGTTTAACTTTGAGCTACAATTAAAACAAAATTAAAATGACTGAAAATTGTTTCCTCCACAAACTCGTATTCAGTACTGAATGTTAACTAATTCATCTAATAAGCATGTGCAGCATTCATCATCTTCTTATTGATCACTAACACTCAGGAACCCCACACAGGCTATAAACACTGTGGAAGTGAGTTGAAATAAGGGAATCCCACACCATTTCTTTGTGGGTGCTCTTTACTGTTCAGGAGGGGTAAAAACAGATTGTGCTTCACTACAGACATACTTTAGATGGATAAATGAGAGATAAGTGAGAACTTTAATCAAACATAAATTAAACTGGAAAATGTACGTTCAGAAATGTATTGAAATCTCAGCTCCAAAATGAAGAGCCATTGTACATTCAGATGCATCTTTAACCAGGGTCCTTTAATGTGAGTACAGATTAAATTCTGTTTTACTCAACAGATGCTTTTGAATGAAGTAATTTCCAGTGTTCATCTTTGTCTCCCCATCATCCCTGTCTCTCACAGCACAAACTGGAGGGGGCACTCTTAGCCTTGGGGCAGTTCCAGCATGCCCTCTCAGAGCTCCAGTCTTGGCTCAGCCACACCCATGCCACACTGGACACCCAGCGACCCGTCAGCTCTGACCCCAAAGCCATCGAGATTGAGCTGGCCAAGCACAATGTAGGATGTGTCCCACTCATTAATACCCTCTTGTAGAATTTCAACCCTTATGGACTGTGATGAGTGACACCTGTGGGAAAGCCACATGCACTGCCCTATTTTCATTTTTCCCATGACTTGACTTGTGCCCTTTGACCCAGGTGCTGAAGAACGACGTGCTATCGCACCGTTCCACAGTGGACACTGTGAACAGTGCAGGCTCTGAATTGCTGGAGTCTAGTCCTGGGGATGAGGCAAGCCACCTCCGAGAGCAGCTGGATGAGCTCAACCGTAGCTGGGAGAGTCTACTGCTCAAGACCCAAGAACGGCAGAAGACGCTGGAGGCAGCACTGCAGCAGGTACCAATGTGGTGCAGGAGCAGAGTTTGGATGCAGTAAATATGGGTTTTGGTGGGGCAAGGTAGAAGACCATATGTTGAAGTTTAGGTGTTTTGCAGGACTCGCTCATTTTTGTCATATTTAGTCAATATTGTTATAGTTTGTGAAAAAACAAGAAAGTGGAAAAGATGGGTAACAAGGGAACATGTATTAAGTTGAAAGAATATGGATTCTGTGACCCTGAATGGCAGAGATGTTCAGTAGAATACATCTTGTATTTCTTGTCTCTGTCTGATTGCTGACTCTCCTTACAGGCTGAGGGCTTCCATGGCGAGTTGGAGGAATTCTTGCAGTGGATGAGGCGCACAGAGAGCCAGCTGTCAGCTGCCAAGCCCACGGGTGGCCTGCCGGAGACCGCCAGGGAGCAGCTGCAGCAGCACATGGTACAGATCTCTTCTCATGTATGAGGATGAGAATATAAGTGTAGCGTGAAGGATGGGTGGTCCTGGAAGGATGTGGGATTCTACTACAAAGTGGTAATGCAAACCCGCAGTGCTCTAGAGCTGGAACCAGCGCCCTTCCTGCTTCTCTGTGCTTTTTTGATATAGCTGCAGGTGCTTACAAAATGCACATCCTAGCAAATTCTCTCTCCTCCTTGTGTTCAGGAACTCCAAGCCCAGTTGGACCAGCGGGCAGACCAGTATCACCGGTTGGTGGACCAAGGCGAGTCCATGCTGCTGTCCCGTAGAGTAGAAGAGGGTGTGAGTCCTGGGACCACCCAGACCCAGCAGAACCTAGCCCTACTCCAAAACAAATGGGCCAGCCTCAATACCAAGATGGACGACCGACGGGTGAGAAAACTGTCACCACTTGACACCTGTAGCGCAGCAGGGACACCCCCTCTTCTGCTGCTTCACCTCTCACTGATGATGCTGAAATACCCCATTCATTTCTTGGTCTGTGTCACAGTCAGCTATATTAAGATTAGAAGGGTATGCAAACAGAAATTTTAGAAAATAGGTATCTGAAGAAAATATTTAATATTTGAGTTGGGAAATAAATTATGGGGGAAAGCGACTCTTTGAAAATGTGTAACATAAGCATCCAACTCTGCCAGGGACATTTCTGAATCTAATAAAGTTAAGCCAACAAACCACACCCACCCTAACCTTAACCCAAGCCAATTATTACTCAAACTCTGTATTATACCCAAAAGCATTTTTCTCATTGGTTCAGCTCTGTCACTCCTCTGCCCACACTTCATCTAGTTGTGATTGATAGAGCATCCAGAGCTATCCAGTGTTAGCCTTGACCGCTTACTTCTAGTGCTGTTCTCCAAGTTCAGGTCCATGCGCCACCTACCGTGCTCAAGCCCAGTTCCTCTTGTTCTGTGTGCATTCTAATTACGGTGCACAGTCTGCCAAGCCTGTGTTTAAATGCAGGCCATCTCGCTCACACCCCCAGGCTAAACTGGACGAGGCAGTCTCCTTGGCGACAAACTTCCAGTCCTCCCTGCAGGACACCATCAACTGGCTAACGCAGGCAGAGCAGACACTCAACATGGCATCGCCTCCAAGCCTGATCCTGGAGACCGTCCTCCAGCAGATTGAGGAGCACAAGGTAAGGAGGCATGAAAGGTGGCAAGTTTGTGTCTTGTTGATTAACGTTAGCTTAAATAATTTGGGAAGTTTAAGTAAACAGAAATGCTAACTACCTACTGAATGCTGACATCCCCCTCGCTCCCTGGTCAGCTGTTTGTGAATGAGGTGAACACCCACCGGGAGCAGGTCCTGTCCTTGGAGAAGACTGGCTCTCAGCTTCGTTTTGCCAGCCTTAAACAGGACGTGGTGCTTATCAAGAACCTGCTGCTGAGCGTGCAGGCCCGCTGGGACAAGTTGGTACAGAGGTCCCTGGACCGGGGCCGACATCTGGATGAGACTCGCAAGAGAGCCAAGCAGGTACTGTGATCCACCTCTCATGCAAGAGTATGAGGCTCCAGAAGTTTTCTGTGTTTTCCTGTGTGATCCTCCTCCCGTGTCCTGCACACAGTTCCACGAGGCCTGGAGGAAGCTGACGGACTGGCTAGAGGAGGCCGAGAGCCGGCTGGACTCAGAACTGGAGATCCCCAATGAGCCCGACAAAATCAAAGTGCATCTAACTAAGCACAAGGTAGGGGTGATGTGGAGTCAGGGTGTGTTGGGGGCCAGTCCCTAACACTGAACACTGAACCTACCAAGAAGTTCTTATTGCCCAGAAACCAAGGGATTCAGGACCAAACCAAGCATCTCTCTCTTTTCTTCCCCTGCTCTGCAGGAGTTCCAGAAGGCACTGGGCTCCAAGCAGCCAGTGTACGACACCACGGTGCGCTCGGGCCGTGCCATGAGGGACAAGGCCACCCTGCCAGATGACACACAGAGGCTGGACCACCTGCTAGGGGAGGTTCGGGACAAGTGGGACACCGTGTGTGGGAAGAGTGTGGAGAGGTGAGGAGGTTCATGGTGGTAGATCAGGGTAGGGGTTACAGGGGGCATACCTCTCACTGCCTTACTTTTTGGAGTGAGTTTACTTCCCTCTCTTGCTCACTCTGTCCCACAGGCAGCACAAACTAGAAGAAGCACTGTTGTTCTCAGGCCAGTTTGCTGAGGCCCTGCAGGCACTGGTGGACTGGCTCTATCGGGTCGAACCGCAACTGAGTGAAGACCAACCTGTCCATGGCGACTTAGATTTAGTTTCCAACCTGATGGATTCGCACAAGGTGCGGTGCTGGAAAAAGTGGGAAATTATCAGAATAGTTAGAAATGCTTTTGAGAATCACCTGATTACAGTTTTAGAGATGAAGTAACGCAAGTCTGAAGGTTCAAGGCCAAAATGAACACTTTTGTGTGCGTTTGCATGTGTGCATACAGGCATTCCAGAAGGAACTGGGCAAGAGGACAAGCAGTGTCCAGGCCCTAAAGCGCTCGGCACGGGAGCTCATGGAAACAGGCAGAGATGACACTGCCTGGGTCAAAGTGCAACTGCAAGAGCTGAGCAACCGCTGGGATACAGTGTGCGCCCTGTCCGTCAGCAAACAGACCCGTCTCCAGCAGGCCCTCAAGCAGGTGAGGGAGATGATTCTGCTTCCTTTGTGCTTCAGTCATGTGCTGTACAAAGCTTAGCTTGTGGTTCTTGCACAAATGGGTCTTGAACCTGAAACATTTCAGTGACATTCATTTGGTCTTTTGCCTCCCTGCCAGGCGGAGGAATTCCGCAGCGCAGTGCAGGTGCTGCTTGAGTGGTTGTCGGAGGCGGAGCAGACGCTGCGTTTTCGTGGGGTACTGCCCGAGGATGTCGAGACCCTACGCGTGCTGCTACAGGGCCACCGTGACTTTATGGAGACAGTGGAGGACAAGCGCGTGGACGTGAACCGTGCCGCCACCCTGGGGGAGGCCATCCTCACCGCCTGCCACCCAGACTCCATCACCACCATCAAGCACTGGATCACCATCATCCGAGCTCGTTTCGAGGAGGTCAGCAGGGAGTCACATGACCAAGACAGTGTAGCAGTGGCATTTATATGGTTTAATAATAAATGTAATTGTCGATGCAGTACAGTGGAGTAAGTAAGTCTGTTGGTGCAGGTGCTGACGTGGGCCAAACAGCACGAGCAGCGCCTGGCAGCCGCTCTAACAGATCTCCTGAACAATGCAGCTCTACTAGATGAGCTGCTGACATGGCTGCAGTGGGCAGAGACTACCATAATGCAGCGTGACACAGAGCCCCTCCCACAGGACATCACCCAGCTCAAAACGTTAATCACTGAGCATCAGGTGAGCAGAGCCCGAAGCTCTGTTCTGTGAAATATGGTCATATGTAGCTGTAACAACTCTCTTGGTTACATGTAGCTGAATGGTAATGTGTGGTTTCTTTGTACTTATTTATGTGGTTGTTGGTTGTTTGCCTAACCACTGCTCCACCACTCAGGCTTTCATGGAAGAAATGACGCGCAAGCAACCAGATGTTGACCGTGTCACCAAGACCTACAAGAGGAAACCTGGGGAGGCATCCAGCAGCTTGGCTGAGAGACGAGGAGCACGTAAGTAGCAAAGATATATCGTAAATACTTTTTGCAAGTAGTCTTTTCTGTTCTGATCTTTTAAAAAACTTTAATACTGATTATGTTCTGTTGTCATTTTAATAACTACAAAACAACTTGTTTTTTTTTCTAAAATCCCCCAACAGGCAAGCAACAGCAACAGCAGCAGCAGCAGCCTGCGATGCAGGTCGCCGGGGGCAACCCACGTCTTACCCAGCTCTGCTCCCGTTGGCAGCAGGTGTGGCTTCTTGCCCTTGATCGTCAGCGCAAACTCAACGATGCCCTGGACAGGCTGGAGGAGGTACTGCGTCAACCTCAATGTCCCCCTGGTCTCCTTAACAATGTCCTCGATGCTATGCGACTGTACAACTAAATCAGACATGTCAACATTGTTGGATGCAGCCTTGAAACGTTGCTTCTGCCCCCCAGCTGAAGGAGTTTGCCAACTTTGATTTTGACATCTGGAGAAAGAAGTACATGCGCTGGATGAACCATAAGAAGTCCCGCGTCATGGACTTCTTCAGACGTATTGACAAGGACCAGGATGGCAAGATCACCCGACAGGAGTTCATTGATGGCATCCTGGCTTCCAGTAAGCCCCACCCCATCCCAACTCCAGAGTTTTGGCCATGCTGAACTATATCATTAGAAACATCACATCAGGTATAATTCTAAAAGTGAAAACAGAATAGCTTTAAAAGCTAGATGTTCTAGTGTTTAGAGCCACCTCCTTCTACATGAAGGGCAACCTCCTACTGTATCCTCAATCAAGGTAATTACCCTGAACTGAGGTAGAAATGTCTGTGCAAATAGAAATTTAGCTTAGTGTACAAACCTCACATTGAGAATTGTTTTAGAAAGAAGTGTCATATAAATGAATACATTAAAAAAAAAAATGAAAGAACACTGGTGGATGGATTTAGTCCTGAAATTATCTGTAATACCAGAGTGACTTACAGGTTAACAGCAGTTGCACCATGCATAACAGTAGCAGACAGTATACAATATAGATTTTATTTGTTTTAATGTTTTTCACTGTGCCACTACCTGTCCTACAGAGTTTCCCACCAGCAAGTTGGAGATGTCGGCCGTGGCAGACATCTTTGACCGCGATGGTGATGGCTACATTGACTACTATGAGTTTGTCGCAGCACTGCACCCGAACAAGGACGCATACCGGCCCACAACAGATGCTGACAAGATCGAGGATGAGGTGAAATGATCATCGTGTTCCCTCTCTTCCCACATCCTTGTCTGCTTGGTAGTCAGTACCATGCATCTTTCTCTCTTCCTCTCTCCCGGCACACAGGTGACCAGGCAGGTCGCTCAATGCAAGTGTGCCAAGCGATTCCAGGTGGAGCAGATTGGAGAGAACAAATACAGGGTGAGTCCCCCAAGGACCTGCCCTCTGAGGGACCCCGTACGGGGGTCATTATGCATACGAACATCCCTCGCTCACCATCTACACTCTCAGTAATGCAGTGAAGTGTTAATGTGGAAAATGTGTTTCACTTGTGGTCTCTTCATGCTTGAATTAAATGTTGAAGTGTGAAGCATTTGTAACCCATGTCACACCCTCACAAACACCTGGCCGTAAACTCAGCCCCCCCACCGCCACTAATGCTATCACCCCATTCGTCATCAAGGGGTTTGCTGGAGTCTTCTTGAAAATGCTGCATTTGCACACAAAACTGTACCATCCCTCCTGGGGTGTTTTGGGGTGGTTTTCTTGGAAAGGTCTTCTTAGGTCCACTCCAACCCCAGACTGCTGTTTGGATGGAACTCGCCAAACCTCCCAGCTGGGGGTGGTGTTGAGCTTTAGCGACCCCCAACTGGGAGGTCCTGTAGTTAGCGTATATGATGACAGTTATGGGGCTGCAAGGCACCGATTCAGCAGCAGTTTGCATCACTGTCTGTTCAGAATCCAGCACCTTAAAGATGGCTCCTGAGAGGCATTCAGCTACATGATGGCCCAGGGGTAAGAATGGGGGCACTGGTGTTCCTAACAGCTCTGCAGCACCGAGGAAGAGTCACTGGTCACTGCTCCATCATGGTCTTGATGCATTTGTCTGTCTGTTTGTGTGTGTCTTCTCATATACATGCTTCCCCACCAGCACTCTAATGCAGTCATTGTTGTGGCAACCGCAACTACTGGCCACCATTGCTTTTATTGTTTGTACTGGATTGTACCTCATCTTCATTATTGTCCATGACATGATGTTTTTCTTAATCTGTGTTTTGACCTAACAAAACCTGAAAACTTGTCAGTCCATCCATTTGTCCACCTGTCTGTCTGTCCTTCCTCCACCCTCATCTGCTGCCTCCTTATCCACATGCTGCTTCCTGTCCACCAAAATTACACTGGATTAAAGAGACCCACTAAGCAGGGAAACAAGTTCTAGAACATTCAGGGAATGGGTTCAGGCAAACAAAGAGGTCAGGGGAGTGGGACCAGTGAGTGGATTGTGTATTTAGGGCAGAGCATCCACATTTGTATGTCTACCATGTTATTTCACGCTCTCTTTTTCTTTTTCTCCGCTTTTCTCTGTGTCTCCCGGATGTGTTGTAGTTCTTCCTTGGGAATCAGGTAAAGTACACAACACGTGTATGCGTGTTTCCCAGTGTGTTTGTGTCTGTCAGTGTGTGTTACGCAGTAGCGTCTCTGAAACCTGCTCCCTGTCAAGGAAACAAAATGGTTTGTTTCTTCATGTGGAGAATTCCTTCATTCCCCTCACTGACGGTGATCAGGCCACAGCAATTAGGCCTTTCCTGTATGGCAGGAAACGGCAAAGCCAGAGTGTCTGCAGCAGCCACTGTCTCAAGGCACAGTCGACAGACACGCCAGCGCAGGGGAAGCAGGTTTCACAGGCTGACTGCGAGAACAGTGCCCCTGCTGGTGCAAGGGAATATATCTGGGGTCGCCGGGACAGTCACCTGGAAAATTTACTCCTGTTTCCGGAGATGGAAGGGCTGTTCAGAAATCATGCTGCCTGTTGGGTTGACAGCCTCAGAGAATGATTTTGCTTGTTGGAAATCTGCTGGGTATATAAGCAGCTTACCACAGTAATCATGGTAAACTGCTGAAAAACCTCAAAGGCCGGTCTACTTTGTGCCAGCGCATGCTAATTACTGTGATAACACTGGGTTTAAGAGTGGGATTTTTGGTCTAACATGCAGCTAATGGTGTTGCATGTTTTACTGCATGTAGCAGATGATGTGGCCTGTTACAGTGTGATGTATGCTCATACCCTACCCCTTTTTCTGCCAACAACCCCACCCGCCATTGCCACGATCCTTCCCACTGTGCCATGCAGTTTGGGGACTCCCAGCAGCTCCGACTGGTGCGCATCCTGCGCAGCACAGTCATGGTGCGCGTTGGCGGTGGCTGGATGGCACTGGATGAGTTCTTGGTGAAGAACGACCCATGCAGAGGTGAGTGGGAAGCCCCACCAAACAAATGCAAACCAAAAGGTAAAGTGCAGTGTGAAAGGTTTGTGCAGGAGACAATGGGACAGCGCAGGCAGATTTCACATACAGGGTCAGAAGTCACAGTGACATCTCATTGGTCCTCCAATATAGTGTCCCCCAGGAGTATCTTTTGACCCCATCTCAGTCTTTTTCTGTCATCTCCATCACTCGACTCTCTCTCTCTCTCAGGCAGTTTCTTCATGCATGGTTTCTCAAGGACTGTCCACTGTCCCTATAATTCTGTCTTAGCTGGTAGTGCATGATGCATGATCTCCCCCCTCCCCCCATCTCTCTCTCCTCCAGTGTATTCTCCAGGGATTAAACTGCTCCGCTCCTGGTCCAGCAGCTCCATGTCATCTCGTATAGGTTGGCCCCTCATTTCTTCCCCCTCCACCTGCTTGGCTGTGCCTCTCGCTGACTCTGCTCCCTCTCACCACACACACACACACACACACACACACACCTGCCAGCGTGCTCACACCAAGTATCCAGGAAAAACTGCTAAAGGAAGCGGAAGTGTTACATGCTGTTGCAGTATGTGTTCATCCTGTTGTGTCTAGTGTTGAGAGCCAGTGTGCGAGAGCGTGTGTGTGATTTTCTCGTGTTGTCATCTTTGTTGTGGCTCTCAGTGGCGGTCACCCCCGGCTACTTCTGCTGCAGAGGTACCTATAATTTCCTCGTGCTACTGCATCAGTGTGTCCCCCCACTCCTGGGTCTCTGTCTCATGCTCACTGACTCTCCCTCAAAAGTCCATTGGGACTGTGTGTGTGTGTGTGTGTGTGTGTGTGTGTGTGTGTGTGTGTGTGTGTGTGTGTGTGTGTGTGTGTGTGTGTGTGTCCCATGGACACTGGTTGGCCAGACTCTTGCTGATACTCAGAACCTTCGGTGAAGTGGGAGTGGCCAACACTGGTTTCCTTCAGCACCTCACACAGCTCTTTGGTGCGATGACTCATGGGAGTGAACAGTTGCAGGGAGCACTTGTGTTGCCTGGCCTGCTGTTGTTAGGGGTGATGGATAGGGCGCCAGCCCCAGCTAGATGGACAGCTGCTAAGGTGCACCGATGCTGCTGTTCGCACTGTGGCTCTTCCCCCTGTGCCTGCCCTGCTTCCTCCTCGCTTCCCTGGGCTGTGCCATGTGCTGCTGTGGCGTCTGTCTGGAAATGCTTGTGTAGGCACCTCTGGAGCGTGGGGTTGATGCTGAGCTCACCCCCCAGGCTGTCTCTCCCTCTCTCTTTCTCTCTCAGCACCATTGACTCGTACTGGTGCCCCCTGGGTGACTCTTCTTTCTCCATCTTGTACTGCGCTGACTCACTCTGCACGGGAGAGGTGGAGCACGCTGACTGTCTTCTGCCAGCGCTCACTACCCTGCCCTCTCTGTTGCTGCGTATATGTATGAGTGAGTGTATGAATGTGCGTGTGTATCACTGATTCGCACTTACCTCCTCCAACAGCACGTGGACGCACCAATCTGGAGCTGAGGGAAAAGTTCATCCTTCCCGAGGGGGCATCCCAGGGGCTGGCTGCCTTCCGGTCCCGGGGCCGTCGCTCCAAGCCTTCTTCCCGCACGGCATCACCCACCCGTTCCTCGTCTTCGGCCTCACACAGCGCCCACAGCTGCGCCTCGCTGCCCTCAGCCCCAGCTACACCCACTGCCTCCTCTAGGGTAAGTCCCCCGCCCCCAGCCAGAGATGGATGTTTTCTCCACTTAACAGTAAATGGGTCTCAAGACGGTCTGAGTCCCATGTTGCGGCTTTATGTAGCATTTAGAATGAAGGTAGCTGATCATGTTAAGGCCTTACAAGACACGCATTCTCAGTGCACACATTTCTCCAATCTTCTGTACACGTGCTGGTACTCTGCTCCATGGAGTGTCTCATTTGCTGTAATTTGCACAAGACATTCGTATTAGGGATGTGTCAGTTGCGTGTGTGTGCATGCCTATGTGTGTGTGTGTTTCCAGCTGAATGGCGATTTTTTTTTTTTTTTTTTTTTTGTTGTTGTTGTTGTTCTGTGTGATCTGGTGTCACTCCAGGGCCACGTCATCTTCGTTTCTGCATGACAAAGCCACCTCGTCTTGTAAATGTGGGATTTTTATTTGTTTGTTCTGTTTTTTTCTGTTTGTCCTCAATCGCCCCCTGCTACCACCCCCCCCACCTGCGTGATTCTTCCTTCCATAATTCCTGTCTTGTGTTCGCCTGTCTTCACTACCGTTAAAAACCCTCACATACTATGCCGACCCCCCACCACCACCACCACCACCACCCTCCTTGCACTCCTGATTTTCTGCTTTCTCCTTGGCTTCTCCATTTCTTTCGATTTCCTCCCACCTCCTCTGCAACCCCACTGGCTCTACCCAACTCCCTCCACTACTGTTTCACAGCCCCCCCACACTCATTCTCGGGGTTATGCCAAGCCCTGGCTGGCTCACAGTAAAACTCCACCTGCAGCCAAGTGCCAGCCCTGCCCAGAGCCCAGCCTGAGCCAGGGTCCCGAGGTAACACACTGGTATACACTTGCTGGTGTTTTTTCGCACACTCATGTACACTGACACGTTACAATTTCTTGAGCATTCAGGCTGGTAGAATAATTAAATGTTAGATTTTGGTTTGAAACTGAATGACACTGCTGTTTTTTTATGGAGATGAAGTGAGGCCACAAACAGTACAAGCTGAGAAGTTAATATTCATAAACTCTGAATTACAGGAGCGAAGACTCCTCAGCAGTGGGCTCACCCATGTTCCCTCTTCCTTTCCGCAGGGAGCAGCAAATTCCAAATTGAAGAGGCCCACCTTCCATTCGAGCAGAGGCTCTCTGACTGGAGAGAATGGGGCCCAGGCCGCACCCAGTGCAGCCAAGCCCACTCGCACTGGTGAGTCCCAGCAGGCCGAGTTCCAGGTGCCTCTTTTCCTGCAATCACACATCCCAGTACTGAAACACCTCTCTCTCTCTCTTTCTCTCTCTTTGTTTGTGTGTGTGTGTGTGTGTGTGTGTGTGTGTGTGTGTGTGTGTGTGTGTGTGTGTGTGTCACCCCCAGACACAAAGCGCACTCCGTCCTCAGCAAGCGGACCCACAAGCCGCGCAGGCAGCCAGACTGGGAGTCGAACCAGTAGCCGCCGGGGCAGCGATGCATCTGACACTTCAGAGCTCCTGGAGACGCGCTCGGCCTGCTCAGATACATCTGACACGCCCCGCCGGCCTGGTGCGAAGCCCTCCAAGATTCCTACCATCTCCAAGAAGACACCCAGTCCCAAGACACCCACGGGCAAGAGATAAAGCAAAAAAAACCTCCACACCAGCAGAAGGCATTCTCTTGCACACAAGTGCACAAACACGCAAAGTGCACACTGGGACTTGACCAACAAGACCAGACACCTGAGGAGAGCTCATGTGCGAAGAACTGTGCAGAACACTTTCCAGAACTCTAAACCACAGCCTCCTCCTGGCGTGGAGTGATGGATGCTGCCACACCCAAGCCTCTTTTATGGCACTTCGAACTAACAGTAACTGACAGAATGCTGCCTTATTTGTGTTACTTACTTTTACGCTCACTTAACTTTTTCCACAAAAATGACACACAAACACGCACCAGGACTTTGAGCTCCAGGAGGTATCACCCGAGATCCTGGCAGGCTCTGACCATACATGAGAACAGCTCCCAAAAAGTGCTGGACTGTGGAGGTCTGGCCCTTAAAAATGCATAACCACAACACACAGAAATGAATCATGCACTCAAGGATGCCATCCTTGTGAAGGAGCCCAATCCTCCTCTAGACCATACTACTTTCGTACGTACCTCCGTGTGTGTGTGTGTGTGTGTGTGTGTGTGTGTGTGTGTGTGTGTGTGTGTGTGTGTGTGAATACTCATGGCACAGTGCTGCCCCTGTTGCCTTTAAATGGGGAGTACATGCCATTTGCTTTTCCTTACATCAATTTCCATGATGATGAGGTCACCAATGAGAGCAAGAGCATGAACTGCGCCCCTTGCTGTCACCCCAGCACTCCATCCCGTACGAGGATGCTGCACTGCTGCTGACTGTATGACTGACACACACGCATGCACACACACACACACACACACACACACAAAGTGGCCTAGTCGGCACTGATCTTACGTAGAGCTATACACCTGACACAGCCAGATCAGCCTGCGGGGGGCGCATTTGTGCTTTAACTGCTTCTTATAATGTGTTACAGAAGTCAGAGGTCATTTTGTCACTTATGCAAAAATTTTTAAAAATTGTGAATGTTTTTCTCCCCAGTTAAATTATAATCTTCATGTTGTCTTTATTTTGTAGTTTAAGAAAATCTGTATTTATTTTTGAGCTCAGTATCATATCAGCTCCTGAAATGAATCAGTGTTAAGTCTGATTTTTTTTCTGTTTTAATCGATGAAGAGCCTCACCTGTCTAAAGTGTTTGCTCTAATCTGAAACGTTACTGAAGTTACTGACTGACGCAACACTCGCAGAGCAGATCTGAGAACTACAAACATGGATGAGCTCTGTGAGGGGTGGGGCTAAACCAGCCCCCCTCCCTGCCCCCCCCCCCCATTTTGATTGTTACAGTTTCCCAGGGAGGCACTCGGGTGTGCTGTTCTCCTCTGCCCAACTCCTGCAGAACTATGAAATCAAGTGAAACGTTGAAGTGATTTTTATTTATTTATTGTTTTTTTGGGAGGGAGGGGACGCGGCCTGAGCCGGGAGCCTAATCTCGCTGTGTGCTGGAGCAATAGCAGGGGGCGCTACAAGTGAACTGTGTAAAAGAATTAAGTTAAGACTATAAAACCTTTTCTTGTTCTCTTTTTGTATTAAAATATTGCTTGCAGTAAAAAAAAAAAAAAAACAAGCTGTTGTACATTTAATGCTTATACAGAACTCAGTAGTTGTTGTGTAAGCGTGTTTGTGTGTGTCTGCCGGCCATGCCCCCTGCCACAGATGACTCAACCCTTGGGCGAATACACACCACAGTGACCACTACAAACTGGCCCCTCCCATCATGCTTTGGGACCCGAGACCCATAGATAGAGACCAGCTGGACAACGGACACGGCCATTTGGGCTGTTTCTGGACGTTTCCTGTGCTGGTTGGTGGTGGTGGGGAGGGGGTGGTGGTGGTGTTTGGCATGTGGCAGAAAAGCCCCGCAGAACATAAACACAGAGTAATGAACAGTCATTTTTGTACTTCATAAACTGAAAAACTTCAATTTTTTCATATTTTCATAAACTGGGGTTTGGCTCTCGGTGAGTTTGTCTTCATTTCCGGCTGCTGAAAGCTCCACGGGGGGCATTGCTCGGGGGTCCTGCTGGAGACCTGATGCAGGATGGGCAGCTCAGGGGTCCCAACCTCATCCACTCTGCTGGCCACAAATGCTCACAGTTAATGAAAGACGGTAAAAGATGACAAATAACTGATGAAAAACACTCGGCTCGTCTCTAATAAATGACACCGCCTGCGATGATCATTTTACCCCCTTGTGCCGCTCAGGGCTGCAGACTCCCAATCATTTTACGTGCAATTTTTTTTTAGTGTGTTATCTCTTGTATTTAACATTGATTTAAAAAAAATATATATTACGGATGACGGCACAATAATGCGGCTGCATCCTTACAGCTACGATCATGTAGTGTTGGTGAGAGAGGAGGGTGAGATCAAAGTTCGCGCTGGGGTGCAGCCTATTTGTTTGCGTGTTTGTGAAGTCCAGAGGGAGAGGAAGAGGAGACCATTAAATGACCCAGGACTGAGGAGTCCAGCTGAAGCGAGGCAGACGGAAACAGAGATGGAGATGATGGTGATGTAGAGGTGGGGTAACGTACCATAATGTACCACATCTGCTCTTACTTTTTCTTACGTAATGTACACAACTAACCTTACTTTTACCATCCCTTACTGCAAACCCACAGACAGGAGGACACGAGGAGATCAAGCTGCTAATTCATTATGCGCACCGCCCCCTCCAATGGTCAAGCTGTCCCTCCATGTTAGTTGACACCAATTTCCCCATTTATATAGAAGAGTAATTTTTACTGTATCAGCTGAGGATAAATACTTTGGTCAAGGATACAGCAGTAGGAGGTGGGACTCTAACCTGGGTCTTTCAGTAGCTTCATGTCACAAGTCGAGGTTTCCCAGCTCTCCTCGCACCACTGAAAACTGAGAAGGGTGGCAAAACACGGTTGTCAACGTGGTTGTACCGCTCTGGTGTAACAAATGGTCGTGTGGTCGTGCCGGATGCTGCTAGCGTGTTGCGCTTGGTCAGTGGGATCACGGAAAAAGAGCCTCAGCAAAACAGTGGTGAAGAGCAGGACACGAGAGTAGACGGGGTTGTCCTCTGTGGGGGACACGCCCTCGGTGCGTTTCATGCCCACGGAGGAGCAGAAGCCCTTAGTTAGCAGGAGCACGGTGGGCGGCAGCAGCAGCAGCCGTCTCTCTGCTCAGTTTCCCACACTCTGTGGGCCACGCTGTACAGTTCTCCACCTCCCGACTGCAGCCGCGAGCTGCCGATCCACAAGTAGCACAAGAAAGACGAAGATGTTCTTCCATTCAGCTGTTGAGAGGTTCTGAAGACATTCTGGCACCAGAGAACCTGAAACAGTAGAGAAGGATTGAGAAGGTCGCCGTGTGGAAGGTAGACAAGCTTTGAGTCTGCAGCCAAAAGCACTCTCTGTCCTCAGGTCCTTTTGTAGTCCATCTCTCTGTCGCCGAAACCCTTTTGACCTGCAGTCCTGACTTCCTACCTGTCCTCCGACTGCCAAAGGGGCCACGAGTGTGAGAAAACGGCCAAGCAGATCTGTGTCTGAAACTGAAATCCACTCCTTCCCTCATCCTGGGCAGATATATGGACTCCTGAGCCTGGAACTGGAGTGGAGCTGTGTACCGCGGTAAAATTAATAGTGTGTGAAGGAACGGTGGGGAGGAGATAAACAGCAGGGAGACTAAACACATCTCCCACTATATCTCTCTCTCGCGCTCTCCCTCATTCTCTCCGATTGCGACAAACAGCCCTTCAAACATACACACGCCACGGCAGCGACTTGCGACTTCTGCAGAGACGGTCAAGGAGCAGCTGGGTGTGCGAAGAAAGGAGAGCAGCAATGAGGTGGCAAGCGACAGCAAGCAAGGCGGGCCTCCCTGGCACACACGCCGTGGACTCCTGCAGCAGGTGGTGTCGGCTCGTGCGGCTGCCCCTTTACCTTCCTGTGCTGCTGCTGCTGGCACTGCTGGGCTGCCTGGGGGCACCGGGTGACGGGGCCGTCCATTCGAGCTTCCTGCAGCGGCGCCTCAGCGTCAGGGAGCGCAAGGAGATGCAGCGCGAGATCCTGTCCATCCTGGGACTGCCGGGTCGGCCTCGCCCCCACCCCCCATTGCGCCCGCCGTCCTCGGCACCGCTCTTCATGCTGGACCTGTACCACGCCGTGTCTGGGGAGCCCGACGGAGAGGAGGTGCCGGGCCCCGCGTTCGGCCCCGAACGCCTGAGCTACGCGGCGCTGCCCACGCTCAGCACTCACACGCCTCCTCTGGGCACGGTAGTGAGCGAAGCCGACACCGTCATGAGCTTCGTCAACGTGGGTGAGTGGCACGGCGTCCGCAGCACCTTTCACATACTTGCATTTAAGTCAAAGTTTCAGCTGCAAGAATCAGAAAAACCAGCATTACAAGGTCTAACGTGTTTACTTTCTGACTTAAAGCAGCAGATTTAGACTGAGACCAAATGGCGATAGCATCACTAGTTTATGACATTGAACAAAATTGGAGAAAATGTAACCAGGCCCACACCTGGTCCAATGAAATGGAGAGGAGGCAACTGGCGAACCATGGTAAAATATAGTTTGCTCACAGACATGGTGAGAAATGTCACATCTGGACTGAATTAAGACGCAGCAAAACTGCGTGTTGTAAAAACTTGTTGGGAATCGGCATTAAAAATAGACCAGGAGCCGCTCTCTCTCTCTTTTCATCTCAACACCCAGCTTGGCATCTCACTCATGCTTTACTACTCAGGTGAACAGATATAATCGGCCAATAAATCAATCGGCCAATTGGCTTGCAGGTACCTGTGCTCACAAACGGCTGTAGACGATTGCCGATAGCCATTGTGCGTTCGAGTTGCCTGACGTGGGGTGACCGGGTTCACATCAGTCGGTCGGCCCCTCTTCTCGGACCTCAGGTGAGAGGGGTGCTCACCTGAGACTCGGTGCCGAATGGCAGCAAATGAGCTGCACTCATCTTCCCTAAAGAGTTGAGTGGAAGCAAGAGTCGCTTGCGGAGAACATCCGGCCATGTAAACGCTGTCAACGCCAGACTTTCGCTGCAGTAAACAGAGGGCTGGGAGCATCAAGGAATGGCAGCGAGGTTTACTATTAATGCTGGGGGTCAAAGAAAAGGTCACAGGCGATCAAAGGTAATCACCTTTTGACTATCACCAAACACTAGATATTGGCGACCATATTGATCTCCATCCCTGGTTTATCAGTTTGCAGTGCAGTTTGCTTTGTGTTGACCTGCCCAGTTTTATCTCTGTGATGATGTCACGCCCCTCCAATGTAAACAAGTGTGACCGCAGACCCTCAAACACACAAACCCGATGCTGTGATGTTTCCGTTTGTGTCACCAACCTGTGTGGCGGCAGGGCTGTACTCCGCTCCCCTTGGAGGGGGGGGTCGCATTGTGCTCACGGGGTCCTCGGAGTCACCGCTGTTGCACAAGCAGTGGTGACTCACTCTGTTTCCTGCAGCTGCATTTACTGGGCCACAAACATTTTCTGAACCAAAGGGAACAGGAATAGAGGATGGAATCTACAAACCCTCCCATAAAAGTTTTCATTCATATTTCTTCAGTTATTACTGTCTTGTCTTCAAAGAGATGCACGACTCAGAATTGCATCGATGACAGATGAAGAGCTTTAGCCACAGTGTAATTGGCACAGTTTGTGTGGCGTGACGCCGCCGTGTTGCTGATTCGCATCCCTCTAGCAGTCGCCTATAGGAACGACATTCAAACAGGAAACAGATAATCACAGCAGATGGGGTTGGACTTGTTTATGTGGCTGCCGGCAGGGAAACAGCTTTCGCAGAGATGGGTTTGGGAGGGACTCAGTAGCTCTGAGGGACACATTACACTACACTAAGGTCTAAACTAAGAACAGGTGGGCTTTTGATTTCATATCCACTAAGTGGTGAGAGATAGACAAGTACAGCTCTTTTGTTGAGGTGTAGCAAGCAACCAGGTCTTGTAAATGGTGGTTTTGGATAATTTGAAAAATTATTTATTTATTTTTTTGCTCGCATCACATAATTTGCTGCAGGGTTTGACGGACGAACCCCAGGTTGGTTTAGTGAACGTATTGCAGGCAAAAATGTGGTAAAAGTCTACATACATTGTAATGTTTAGGTTGGGTTCATTTTGAGCATTCCCAAATATCCACAGACACATTCATAGGCTGAACCAGTAAGAGTGATAGATTTTCTTTCTCTCATACTCATATGCACACACACATATAGATACACTGTCAGCAAGGGATTAGGACACACTTACACATAGCCTACATTGGCCTCCAAACCCTCCCAGCCCACCACACACACACACACACACACACTCACACACTCTCTTGTGGCTGGGCTGCAGTGAGGGGACAAACACAGCTGTGGAGAATTACAGGTCCTACCAAAACGGGGAGAAGGAGGAGGGAGGATGAGATGAAAATAATGCTGGCTGCTGTACTAAAAATATACACGGTGTGTAATTTGTGGTGCTGCGGTCGGGCCCGCGCCGCCCTGTCATTAGCCTGTAGGCCGCGCTCCGGAGTAGCACTGATCCGCCTGGAGAGACCAGGACGCGCTCCTGTCCTCCGTGCTGTTCTTTGCCCTCTTGGCGAGCCCTGGTCTCCTCTACATCCTGCACCCGCTGCCCCGCCACTGTTAATTTACACTCCTGGCCACGGCCCCCTGTGCTCGTGTGTGCCGCTTCCCGTCTTTCGGCTGATCACAAGCACGTCCCGCCCCTTCTTCGCCCTGCCACAGTGGAGCACGAGCGGGACCTGCTGCAGCCGAGGCCCTACTGGAAGGAGTTCCGCTTTGATCTGACGCCGCTGCCGCAGGGTGAGACGGTGACGGCCGCCGAGTTCCGCATTTACAAGACGCTCAGTCTCGGCCAGAGGAGCAACCGCACGCTGCACATCTCCGTGTACGAGATCCTGCGTGAGAACAAGCACAGGTGACCTCCATCTTCCTCCGCACCTCTCTCTGTGCTCTGCCTTACTGGTGTGTAACCTCGCTGTGCCCCACCCAGGGAGCCTGAACTGGTGTTGCTGGACCTGCAGTCGGTGCCAGCAGGTCAGGAGGGCTGGCTGGTGTTCGACGTGACATCCGCAAGCAACCGTTGGCTGCTGCATCCCCGCAGCAACCTGGGCCTACGGCTCTATGTCGAGACAGAAGAGGGTATGAGGGTCATGGTGGGAGGGAGAAGAGGGCTGTATATTTGACATTTATTGAAAATATTTAACTGCAAAATATAAAGTTTTGTACGTTTGCCTTTGTACGTGAACCCTGTGGGACAGAACACGGTATTGCAGTAAACTGCTGCATTTGTGGAGGTTCAGGACTCTGTGTCCACAGCACACATTAAAGGAGTGAGTCGCAGCCTCCAGGGGGTGCCCCGTTATGAGGAACATCGCCCCACGCTGGAGCAAAGAGGTACTGCGGTATCTGTAAGCTGTTGTCGGCTAATTCGCGCTCCCTGTCCGCCCTCCAGACCGCTCGCTGTCAGCCGGATGGGTGGGGCTTGTGGGCCGCCGGGGGCCTCGCTCCAAGCAGCCCTTCATGGTAACATTCTTCCGGGCGAGTCAGGCACCCTGTCGCCCCCCGCGCGCCCTCCGACACAACAACAACCACCCTCGCAAGAAGAAACCTAAGTACGACCTGCCCCACCCCAACCGCCCGGGAATATTTGGTGAGGATGCAGCTGGGGAGGCATCGAGGGCCACGGGACGCAGTGCTTCCCGTCTTTTGCGTACCAGTACCCTGTGAACGTGGCATGCGCTCGTCTCGCCCGTGTTTTTTTTTTTTTTTTTTAACCCATGCATCCCGAGTCATCCTTGTCGGTGTCTCCATCTCTCCCTGTCAGACAACCAGGTGAGCAGCGGACGCCAGGCATGTAAGAGGCACGAGCTCTATGTAAGCTTCAGCGACCTGGGCTGGAAGGTGAGTTCCACCAGCAGGGGGTATAGTGGTTAGAGCTGCTGCCTCTGGAGTTGGAAATGCCAGGTTTGAATGCCCCCCCGTCATAGTAGCTGTAAATCAGCTTATCTGCCATTTTGGAGAAGTGCCAGATAAGTAAATAAATTTACATCCCAGTCACCGCGATGGCAGTCCAGTTAGCGATGCCGTTAGCAGCATCTGAAACAAGCTGGGAGAAGCATCTGTAGTATCTGCTTACATCACATTATTTCTTTAAAGTCATTTATGGCTAAAAACTGTTTCTTCCAGAGTCTCTCTAATCTCCACTTCCCTGATTTCTCCTTCCTGCCCCCTTAGGATTGGGTCCTGGCTCCTCAGGGATACTCGGCCTTCTACTGCGATGGGGAGTGTCTCTACCCTCTGGGCTCCTGCATGAACGCCACCAACCATGCCATGATCCAGCTTGTGGTGAGGATTCGGGGCTCCAACCTCTTGTCTGCCGTCACGCACGTAGATGAGGAGAGCGACGTACAGACAGAGCTTGGAGAAAGGCAGGAAAATAACGTAGAGAACCTCGTGTTTTCTGGCAGTTGCTGAGGTTAAACACATTGTTCGTGGGTTCAACAGTGGGAGATCTTTAAGGATTTAATTTTTGCAGGAAGGTCAGAGAGCCACCTGCCACTGCTGTTGCTCCTCCACTGGCTTTTCTCTGTGAAGAGCAGAGGACCTGCAGTGCTCATAGCCCCCATCATGTCTAGAAATTTCCACTTGAATACAGAACGCTACGGCTTGGGACTGAGTCCCAGCGTTGTGACTTGTGTGCGACCGCAGAGGTGGTCATCACACCGCGGGACAACACATTTTCCTGTCCAAGACGTCTGCTTTCACTTAGAGTTTCTATTTTTCTCACACGCCTCTTTGTCCAGAGACACATTTCAGGCAGTTCCCACGACCGCAAAGGAAAACAAGGGCGATGCTCTGTGAGGCTGCAAACACGCGGCGGCCGCTGGGGCGACATGAACAAACCTTGTGATTTAAGAGCAGGAAGTGGGAAGTGGAAACACTCTAGGACCTTCTGGTTCTTTCAGCGAACCTAGCAGGTGGAAGTAAAGAAGCTAAATTCTGGCCTCGTCTGTAAGGGTTGCAGCATTTTCAGCAACAATAGCTTTAAAACGTGGATGTAACATCTGCTGAAGAAGAGCAACTTTGCGCAAAGCAGCCTACAGTTGGACTGTTTTCCCCACGAAATCATAACTGAAATTATGGTTTAACTAACTGTTAGTGACATTCTCTTACATTCTGTTTGAACAACTTTTATAGCTGCGCAAGGGGAGAATAAACTGGAAATCTGGGAGCCGAGTTGCCAGTAGACCAGCAGCGAACTGATCTGAGAATAGCATCTTGGATATCTTTTGCTCTCCATTTATTTCTTCTGTGCTGTTTTCTTATTATTACAGATTAGATGAGGGGTGTAACATAAATGTGAGCTGAGGCCACAACCAATCGTCTACCCCCACAGTGTGGCATGAAGAGCTTCACTGCCCATATTTCATTTTTATGCAAGTGTCGCTGTATTTCCAGGCCTTTGCTTTAGTCACGTTATCAGCTGAAGAAGTTAAGATGTTTGGGTATTTTTTTTTTTTTTTTTTAGGTTTTCTCTTTGTGCTGCAGAAAATACAGTACTGTGCTGTAAATGATTTGTACCTCTAACTCCATAGCTCCAGTATGGTTGAATAATGGAGCAGATGTGAGGCTAAAGTCTGGATAAGGGTCTGACATCCCAAGTGATTCAGTGTGGAGTTCAAAGAAACACCAAACACCATAGATGTATTTAAAAAAAAAAAAAAAAAAAAAAACTGACTTCATGTGTAACACCCCCCACCCCCTTCCAGGTCCACCTACTGAAGCCGGATGAGGTGCCCAAGGCATGCTGCGCCCCTACCAAGCTGAGCCCCATCTCCGTGCTCTTCTATGACGACAACAACAACGTGATCCTCAAGAAGCACCGAAACATGGTGGTGAAAACCTGCGGCTGCCTGTAGCCCTGAGCGGCCCACTGGGGCACTGCGGCCCACATGAACCCCCTCAGAGCCTCGAGGCACTACGGGAGCCATTCGGCTGTGACGAACAGCGGCTTTTATTCGCTCTCCGAAAGGAGCGTCAGCGTTTTGGACGCCATGGATGCGCATTCCATCCCCTTGACTGTCTGATGCTCTTGTTGCATGAAGGACTGAAAACCAACGTAAAACCAAAGTTAAGATATCCTTTTGCAGAAATTAGTTTTTATTATAGTTCTAGGTTATGCTAAGTGGAACCTGGGATACTTATAAAGCAGTTTGTTCATAATTCAGGTTCAGTAATGCCATTTATGTACAAATATTAGCCTACATTTCCCTGAAGGAAACCCTGGGGGGTCAACTGTGAAAGTTCAAAGGGAAATGGCACTGAAATGTGAGTTAAGCTATTATACTTTCTATATTTAATACTGCAAATGGTAATGCTGCAGGTAAAATGTTTGAGGCTCGTCCTGTGGCAACAAAAAGCTGTTTTCTGTAACAGGCCTGACGTTACTGTTTGAATCCACTTTGCCACAATATTGACTTTAAAGCTGCCTGTTCAATAATCCACAAAAATGTATTTATTGCTCTACAACAACAGCAAGAACAAAAACTGCAACATTCAAATTTTTATTTTTACTCTTTATTTTCTACCTAGTACAAGTTAGTAGGCATGAAAAATTGAGGATTTTTTTTTTTTGCATTTGATATGTACAGAGGGGTCGTCTACACGCAACTGCTCCTCATCCGGTGAAGAACCAGGACTGACATGAGCCGCAGTTTTCGGAGGAACCGTTAGGCAAAAGTATAGAAGGAAATAAAAACCTGCGGGAACTACAGCCCTCAAGGTCCGGGGAGGTCAGCCCCCCCACAGCAAGCAAGCGATTGATCCACTAACACATGATTGAATTATCAGGGATAAAAATCACCAAGAAAGAGTAAATAAGAGAAACTGCTGTCCTAAAGTTGGACTGAAAGACAGATGATCATTGAGTGTTCAATTTCTTCATACCTCAACCTTCTAGAAAAGTCCAGCTGTTTAAAGCAAGTTGTGGTTAAAAGCATCAGCTGAGTAAGGTAAGGGGGGCATCATTTGGGAAAGTAAAAGCACAGCAGGAGTTGCGCAAGATTTGCCCACAGAAACATCCTAAGGGGTGGGTACACGATCGTAAGCGGTGACAAAACTCCGTTGTTCACGATGCTCGTTGTGTTACCATGGTGACTTTAACCACGTTTCCACCAGCTTAGAGCCTTTTGGTGGCCCAAAACCCAGATGCTTGGCTGCTTCCTGCAAACTGCACATAAACAGCCGACCAGAGTCTCACAAGAACTACGTTAATATTAAGTATCGAAGGGAAAGAAAATATTCTATACATACAAAAATGGAAGAGAAAGAAACATTTGCCTCCGTCTTTGTTTTATTCACAAAATACTGCCATCTGTGGCTGAGGTGCACGGCTGCAATGCATCACAGGACTGTCTTTGCACAGATGACACACCTACAGTGGACCGAGGGGGCGGGGTGGTCAGCCATGATGGTAAAACACAAACGAGTAAAAAAAGAAATCAAACGGTGAAGAACATAGTCAGTGCCCCCCCTCCCCTCCAAAGATCCGCATCTCTCCGTCGTAGTCGTCCATCACCCTCCTCATCTTCAGGTGACACGCTGCACAAAGGTCAAGTCTGTGGGTCACAGAAGCACAGTGGGTGTGAGAAATGCTGTGTGCGCGCGCGCGTCATGTCCGCAGCGTAGGAGGGACGCGTCTCACCCTTTCTGTCTGTCCGTCCCAAGTTCTGCCTTAGGCCTGCACATCCACCAGCTCCGCTGGTAGAGGAGACTTGGGGTGTTTGCTCTCGAAATGCTGTTTGAACGTCTTGGGGTCGGGCATCTGAGTCTGGCGGCGGAGGAGGAGGAGCGACAGGTTCACACCACACACCCAGCCGCGAACCCACAAACGCACTAACACGTGTACCAGACTCACCCTGCACACAGGACAGGTATAGACGAGTGCCGCCTTGGCCGCGGTCTTCTGGTCGGCGCCCTGCTGCTTCTTCTTCTCCGCCTGCTTCTTGGCGTTCTTCTGCTGGGACTGGATCTTCTGCTGCCCGCGAGCCATGGCGTTCCTGGAGGCAACAAAGTGACGCGGTGCGGGAGCCCGGAGGTGACACCGACACCAACACCTGACGGCTGATACCGTGCGAGCGCGGACGATCTCACACACGCCGCCGCCGCCGCCACCCAACCCACCCCGCGACAAACCTTTCTACGTACTAACATCCTTACTGCTGCGGTTCAGCGAAGCCCGTTCGACGACGGTGCTCAGGGAGACCCGAGTCCCGCCAGGATTTATGTAACAAAAGGCCGAGCTCCAAAATGGCTCTCGTCCCTTCGCCGCACTTCGCCGGCAAACATCTCGCTCAGGCAGCCTAAAAGGCGGCAGTTTGACACCCGAGTTCGACGAGCAGCAGAGCGCGGACGTGCGGGGGCCAAATCCGAAATAAACGCGTAAAAATAGAGCCACTTTACCTCGGAGCTTCGCTCTTCCTCGCTTTCGCGTCTTCTTCCTCGCGTTCGACAAACTTCCGGAGGAAGCGGAAACCTTGGCGGTGGCGCCCGGGCTTAAAACGAGCAGCAGCGCCACCTGCCGCAGCGGAGGGCGAGCGAACGGCGGTTTAACTGCACTCGGGCCACAAGATGGCGACCGTTAATCGTTTTCAGCCCAAACGTAAGTTCGCGAAATTTAAAAGTTCATTTGGCCTGAAAACTGCAGGTTTTTAAAAAGTATGTCGTCAAAATAGCTGTGCGATGCGTTTAAACCATAAATCTTGTTTATTCACAACATTCGTAATATTTTAATGCGTTTATTTGTGAAAATGTTAAATATGACCTAATTTTGACAAAAAGTTTGTTATTTGACTGAAACTTGCAGGTTTTTGTACAGTACAGCAGGGGAAATAAGTATTGAACATGTCAACATTTTTTTCAGTAAATACATTTCCAATGAGGCTTTTCACATGAAATTCTCACCAGACATTGGTATTAACTCAAGAAATCCACAAATATAAAGTATTCGCAACATTAAAGGCCATAAATAAAAGGTATGTATGGCACAGGGAAGTATTGAACACTAATTTAATACTTAGTGGAGAAGCCTTTGTTTGTAATGACAGCTTCAAGACGCTTCCTGTATGAAGAAACCAATGACCTGCGGTGCTCAGGTGTGATTTTGAGCCTTTCTTCTAAAGTGATTGTCTTTAAATCTTCAAGATTCCGGGGAGCCCTCTTGTGAACCCTTACCTTTAGTTCCTTCCACAGATGTTCAATTGGATTTCAGTCAAGCGATTGACTGGGCCATTCTAACAACTTGATTTTCTTTCTCTGAAACCAACTGAGAGTTTCCTTTGCTGTATGTTTTGGATTGTTGTCCTGCTGAAAGGTCCACCCACATATCATCCTCATCATCCTGGTGGATGGCTGCAGATTCATTTCAAGAATTTCTCAGTGCGTGGCCCCATTCATCGTTCCTTCAATTACATAAAGTCTGCCAGTACCATGAGATGAGAAACAGCCCCACACCATGATGCTTCCACCTCCAAACTTCACCGTTGGTATAGTGTTTTTCGGATTTCTCCTCCAAACATGGTGTGTAGTATGACAACCAAAAAGTTAAACTTTGGTCCCGTCTGACCATTTATTCTCACAGTATTTCATGGGATTGTCCAAATGTTGTGAAGCAAACTTTGAACGAACTTCAATATGCCTTTTCTTCAGTAATGGAGTGAGTGCACATAGAGGCCATGCAGGTGGAGTGCATTGCCTATTGTTTTCTCTGTACCAATTGTACCTGCTACCTCCAAGTCTTTCTGGAGCTCTTTCCTAGTGGTCCTTAGCTCTTGGGCTACTCTTCTGACTATCCTTCTGATTCCCTGGTCAGAAATCTTGCGAGAAGCTCCCATGCGTGGCCGGTTGATGGTGGAGTGATATTCCTTCCACTTGCAGATAATGGCCTCAATGGTGCCTCAATGGGGCTTATTGAAAGATTCAGAAATTTTGAAATACAGTACTGTGCAAAAGTTTTACGCAGGTGTGGAAAAAAATGCAGTAAACTAAGAATGCTTTCACAAATATAAGTGTTAATAGTTTATTTTTATCAATTAACAATGCAAAGTGAATGAACAGAAATCAAATCAATATTTGGTGTGACCACCCTTTACATTCGAAACAGCATCAATTCTTCCAGGTATAGTCATGTGAAAAAGTTAGGACACCCCCCTAAATATTCCATTCTTTAGAACCTGTCTTATTTAAAGTACAGACATTTAATTTGCTTTGCTCTTGATTCTTGGAATGAGTGCTTTCACCATGGTGAGATCCAAAGAGCTCTCTGAAGCCGTCAGAAAGAAGATTGTAGATGCATATGAGGCTGGAAAGGGATATAAAAAGATCTCAAGAGACTTTGGAATCGGCCATTCCACTGTCCGGAAAATAATCTACAAGTGGAAAACATGTAAAACAACTGCCAACATGCGCAGGTCAGGCCGTCCAAGCAAGTTCAGCCCAAGAGCAGACCGCAAGATGCTGAAGGAAGTCTCCAAAGATCCTAAAATGTCATCACGGGACATACAGAAGGTTCTTGCCACAGTTGATGTCAAGGTAGATGCATCTACCATCAGAAAGAGACTGTATAAGTTTAATTTACATGGAAGGTGTGCAAGGAGGAAACCCTTGCTGTCAAAAAAAAATATCAGGGCAAGACTGAAGTTTGCCAGGGACCGCCTAGACAAAGACCAGGACTTTTGGAACAATGTGCTTTGGACAGATGAATCTAAAATAGAATTATTTGGACACGGTAAAGGACGACATGTTTGGCGTAAACCAAAGACTGCTTTTGAGCAAAAACGCCTCATACCAACTGTGAAGCATGGGGGTGGAAATGTTATGGTTTGGGGCGGCTTTGCTGCAGCAGGCCCTGGTCAGTGCACCATCATAGAATCCACTATGAATTCTTCATCGTATCAGAGGGTGCTTGAGGACAATGTGAAACCATCAATCCAGAAGTTGAAGCTGAAGCAACATGTGCAACATGACAATGACCCAAAACATTCCAGTAAATCTACCAAGGAATGGCTTAGGAGGAAGAAATGGAGAGTTCTGGAATGGGCAAATCAAAGCCCGGCTCTGAATCCTATTGAGATGCTGTGGGGTGATTTGAAACGGGCTGTGCGTGCAAGACACCCTTCGAACATAACACAGCTTAAGGAATTCTGCATTGAAGAGTGGAGAAAAATCTCTGCCAGTCGATGTCAGAGATTGATAGATGGTTATAGAAAATGTCTGATTGAGGTTATTTTGGCCAAAGGGGGAAATACTTTCTATCAGAGCATAGGATGTCCTAACTTTTTCCCCAGCAGGAATTTGCATCTTAGTTAGTTTCTTTTGTTGAATAAATGAATTTGTTTCTTGTTTTTGCACAGAAGATGCAATTATATCACCTTTATCTACAGATATAATTTATATGATGAGTTAATATTGATGTTAATATTTCTTAATAAAGAATGGAATATTTAGAGGGCACTGAGGACACCACTAATCCTGACCAAATCCCCAACTCCATTTGCAGAAATGCAGCCCCAAACTTGCAAGTAAGCTCCACCACGCTTTATTTTTGCCTGCAGACACTTACTATTGTACCGCCCTTCAACAAACAAACTGCCTTCTGCTACACCAAAATATTTAAAATTTTGACTCATCTGTCCAGAGCACCTGCTTCCTTTTTTCTGCAACCCAGTTCTTATGTTTTCATGCATTGTTGAGTCGCTTGGCCTCGTTTTCATGTCGGAGGCTTTTTGGCTGCAGTTCTTCCACGAAGACCTCTTCTGGCCAGACTTCTCCAGACAGCAGATGGGTGTACCTGGGTCCCACAGGTTTCTGCCAGTTCTGAGCTGATGGCTCTGCTGGACATCTGATTTCGAAGGGAAGTAAGCATGATGCATCTTTTATCTGCCGCACTAAGTTTTCTTGGCCGACCACCGCGTCTACGGTCCTCAACGTCGCCCGTTTCTTTGTGCTTCTTTAAAAGAGCTTGATCAGCACATCTTGAAACCTCAGTCTGCTTTAAAATCTTTGCCTGGGAGAGACCTTGCTGATGTAGTATAACTACCTTGTGTCTTTTTGCTGTGCTCAGCCTTGCCATAGAGTATGACCTGTGACACGAAACTGTCTTCTGAAACCTCACCTTGGTAGCAGAATTTGGTTGTTCCTCACCCAGTTTTAAGCCTCCTACACAGCTTTTTCTGTTTCAGTTCATGACTGTGTTTCAACCTACATATGAAAATGCGTTTATTTGTGAAAATTTTAAATATGACCTAATTTTGACAAAAAATTTGTTATTTGACTGAAACTATTTGGTATACTATTTGGTATACTTGGTTAATCGTACACCTGACTATAATCCCACAAAATCCCTGACCTTGTGCAAGTGTACCTAGAAGAACTGATGCTGGTTTGAAGGCAAAGGGTGGTCACACCAAACATTCATTTGATGTAGATTTTTCTTCTGTTAACTCTGTAAATTAATGCAAATAAACAATTCGAATTTATTTTTGTGAAAGCATTCTTACTTTACAGCATTTTTTCACACCTGCCTAAAACTTTTGCACAGTACTGTACTTCTGTAGTCAGTTACATTGATATGGTTTGCAACAGTCAGGTTGCGAAGGTCTTGGGAGAGCTCTTTGCTTTTGCCCATCATGAGATGTTTCTTGTGTGACACCTTGGTAGCAAAACAGCTTTTTGTAGCCCATCAGTATGTTTTAACCCAGCTGATGTTAACTTGCACAGACGGGCGGTGGAATTACTTTCGAACTACTTACGGATTTCAGCTGGTTCCTTGCCTTGGTGTGCTGCTTTTTCTTAGTGTGTTCAATACTTTTTCCCTGTGTCGTTCCACTTTATTATACATACCTTTTATTTATGGCCTTTAATGTTGTGAATACTTTATATTTGTGGATTTCTTGAGTTAATACCAATGTCTGGTGAGAATTTCATGTGAAAAGCCTCATTGGAAATGTATTTACTGAAAAAAATGTTGACGTGTTCAATACTTATTTCCCCCGCTGTATTTTGTTAAAATAGCCGTGTGTTGCGTTTAAAGCATAAATCCTGTTTATTCACAAAGTTTTGAACATTTTAATGCATTTATTTGTGAAAAATAAAAATATGGCCTAATTTTGAACTTTTCAACAAAAGACCACATGCAGTCTTTGCTATGTGGCCGAAAACAGGTTTTCGTATTTCGTCAAAATAGCCGTGCAATGCATTTAAACCATAAATATTGTTTATTCATGACATTTCTAATATTTTAATGCATTTATTTGGGAAAAATTACAATATGACCTAATTTTGAACTTTTCGACCAAAGACGATAGTCTTTGTTATTTGGCCGAAAACTGCAAGTTTTTTATTTTGCCAAAATAGCTATGCGATACATTTAAAGCATAATCCTATTACAAGTGTTACCTACTGTATTTGGACGAGTCTGTAGGAGCAAATGTAGCTACATTTCCAGTTTCTAAGGGAGTCAAAGTTGCTGATGTTCGTGACATAACACTAAGGACTTAGTGTTGCTGTAAGGACCATGTACTGCTCCAGTCTGATCTACAGGGGGTAGAAAAAGAGTGCTGTGGGTGATTGTGCACAAGAAAAAGTCAGAGAGATGAAGCTGGAAGTGGCAGCCCTACGAAATCATGGTCCACTGCAAGCAGCACATCTAAACACCTTTGTGTTAGTCCCGCCTTGTCCCTGCTGTAGTCCCTGTTGAGGTCATGGCCACCGGTGCTGTTTCTGCTTTCTGGACAATGTGTCTGTCCAGGGTTCCTATGGCGTAGGTGAAGTCTCATTCAGGGGCAGAACACATTTAAAGTCAGGGTCAATTACATCATCACAGAGACCCCCGGGGAAGAAGACAGGTGGCTGTCGTGCCCTGCAATGGTACCTCAGGGTGTCAGTATGAGGGGGGGTCAGCTTGGACATACAAAGCTGCTGTGTGTGTGTTGAAATGCAAGCAGAGCTAGTGGCCAGTGTTTAAACGGTCAGCTTTATGGTTAAGTTCCATTACGAACCTTGACCGAGGGTGGGGGTGGGTTTACTGTGTGTGGAAAAGTACAGCTTTGTTTTGTCCCTTGGGGAAGTAAAAGCCAAAGAACACAAAATGTTTAGACGCAGAAAAACATTCACTCACACATCCTCCCATTTCCTTCATAAACAACACTTCAGCCTGTGGAGGAGAACAAAAATCATTTAGGGCACAATTTTTAGCAAAAGTAAATATAGTACATTTATAAAAGGATTAATGAATAATTATACACATGCAGCTTTAAATAATGCCAAGTACCGTGCACATTGTTTTCTGTGTGCATTATGGTGTTGCAAAACCTCGGTGTTTATTGACCAAAAACAGGAACGACTAAGTGCGAAAGTGAAATGCCTACATTTCCTGCTATTTTAGCCACAGCCCCTGGGAATCCTCCTGTTTTCCTTCCTCAACAGATTAACACACATGAGCACCACTAAGGCAAATGAGGATCAGTCCTCCTTTCTACTCTGTGTTGGAGATGGTGGCGGTCGTGCACGTGTCCCAGTCCCGTGTGGACCCATGGGAACAGGAAGTGGGTCCAGGCTGTTGAATGTGTTTAGTTTGTCCAGTGTCGTGTCCTGTTATTACTGTGCCTCGCCTCTTCTTTCTAGTTCTGCACGTGAAGCAGCTCCAACACAGCCCCCCCATGTGTGTTTTGGACATAGACACATCTTTAGCATAGTGGGCCAAAGCAGAGAGTCTCTACTTTCGTGGCCTTCATGCTGTATGAAAGTGATGTCAGTTAGTTGATGCAGTGTAACTGAGTGGGGATGGGATCCTCTGTGGACCAAACTGCACATAAGAATGAACACGAGAGCCGGTGAGGAACGTGTTGGTTTTATTTGTGTGACAGGGAGGAACATCGCTGTGCTTTAGTGTGGCCTGGACACCACTTGCCAGGCAGATGAAGCTGCTTCACGCAACACATGAGCGGCGAATGTAACCATGTTTCTTATTAACCGCAATACAAGCACCTGCGGAAGGAGGCTCCACCACGCATTGCAGAAGCTCCTTGGTGCACAAAGCCATGACCAAGAACTGGGTTGTGAGGTGAGAACAGTTGAGCTCTGCTACGTGTCCCTCACCTGGGTCTATTTGCTGGCTGCACGCAAACCCCTCACCTGCATGGTCTTCTTAAATATGAGTAAAAGCACCCAAAGTGATGACCGCATGCCTTGTCCCCTCCACATAGCAGTCTCCCCATTTGCCACTTAAACGTGTACATATTTGGCACCTTTGAGAACCTGCACTAAACTCATTTAAGTGGGTGTTAGCATGTAACTTTGGAAATATTTATACAAACGCACATTAAATAAAGTAAAACCCTCTAATACACACCCATGTCTAACTAGCTCCCATGTGGTTTGGGCTACACGAGGCTGAAGGTTAATTTCCGCCCCCCATGGCAGCAGCTTACTGAACTGAAAGAATCGATTCCGGAAGGAATCCATCAAAATTATCGCAGCACACTGTTCTGTGTGAAGGAACTATGACGCCTGTAAATACCCACTTAGTCAGGAGCCATATTGAAATCACACATGGGAGTTTAACCCGGCCAAAACATACTGAGCACACAGCTGTGTGGAGCTCTTTACTGTACTCATCACCTTCACACTCACAGGATACTGGACAACAATGCAGGGTCCTGGCCTGCCTTCTGAGGTGAGAGCAAGTGGACCAGAGACCGCAAGTTCCAAAAAATTAGCCCCTGACTGTGTTCTACGTTGTAAAGCAGGGCATCAGGACCATGTGAAGGCACAAGGTGGACCGGAGTCCATGATGAAATCTGGTTCAACTGCAAGGGACCTCTATAGCTACCTTGGGATGAGATGCATGGAAATGTTTGGCTTCTAAATCTGTAATGCATGCACAACCACCTGCGCAGCAGATCTCACCTCAACAGCCCTCTCACCAATGACACAAAAGAATATCTCGAGGAAAAGGCAGTAAGTACATGTTGGTGACAATTTGGTGTAAAATAGAGCCGCCAGTGACAGATTTACAGTGCAACACCCTGCAAAAATCCCACACCAAAACAACAACCTCTTTGTTTTTAGCACAAACACCTTCAAAGCTGATGAGAAGGAAATGGGCCAACTGGAGGGGAAAATCCACAGTTTGTAGAGCACTGAGAATCATAGCAACAGCAACATAACAGCAGTCATACCTGCACGACACCGTTTCCCAGAACAGTAACGCAAGAATACAGAATGAGTGAACCTCTGATTTTCTGAGGTCACAGTTCAACAGTTGTGTGTATCTGGCACCTGATGCACAAACGGCAGACCTGGAACTGAGGGTGAATTATTGGATAAAAGGTGTCCTGACATCAGAAGTGTTAAACTATGCAGGGACACCTGAGCCAGTAGGCTATAGTAAAGATACGGTAAAGATGCGGTGAGATAGCTGCTTAATGGTTTGAGAAGAATTCCAAGACCCTGAACCGCTGGAGTGATTCACAAGCTCAAAGCCCAGCAGAGGCAGTCAGTGGGTACCACTGCTGGGGAAATGGGAAGCGCGTTCAACCCTGGAGCTCACACAGGACCAAGAGGCCGAGAAGTCAGAACACGAGTGAGTGAGCTATAGGACCCTAGTCCGAGGAAGCGAGGAACTCAAAAGAGTTCCGATCAGTGTGGTCCTGGTCATTGTCCACAGTGGCTGCAAATAAGGGTGCACAATAAAAACCCATGTCAGAGTCTGTGGGCTGAGCAGATGTGACCTTTGGAAGAGCGAGTCCTGAGGAGCGTTATTGCTGAGTCCTGAAGGCAGCAGTACAGTTGAGTAGCCTGTGTTCCCAACCCAGAGTTCCAGGGGTTGCGGTGAGTGTGGCTGCCTACTGATGCTGGCGGTGGCGACGACGGCGGTGGTGATGGTGGTTACTATGCATGTCTTCCATGGTGACGCGACCCCACACGCCGATGACGAAGGCCTCGATCTGGCACTCGTTCTCCCCGCGGGCAATCCGGAAGAAGCCATCCTCTCCCCATTTCTTGCCCCAGGAGTTGGCAGCTATCTGTTGAGGAATGAGACGGAAGGAGGTTTCAGGGAGTCTCGTGCCAACCTCAGTTTGGTCCCAAATGTGCAGGAGCCCAGCTTGCCGGCAGATCTTACCCAGTACTTCTGCACGCGTCCGCTATAGTCCCTTTCCTCACCCCACCTGGAACACACCAGGAACGTGTGAGTGAATGGAGCGCAACTGCGAGGCAGTCTTTAAATTGGTGATTTACCAACCCAACTGTGATTCCACAGTGTGCTTCTGCTGTTCACCTCGAGATCCTCAGCCATTTTGCAGCTGCACGAGGAGTCACCCGGCATTCCAGCAGCGCACGCTGTACCCTGCATTCTGGACAGAGCGTCCGCTGTCATTTGAGAACTCGAAGGGAACCGCAGACCAGGCAATTTTCCCAGGGTGCCTGGCTTGAGGTGGACACCTGGATAAATGAACCCAGAGGGTGGTGTCCTACCCCTCTTCTTCTCCGCCTGTGCTATAGTGGCTGCTTTCCACCACCTCCCAACATGCTTCAGCCTCCTGCAGTGAGGGTCCTGCTCTGCCCCCCTCCATTTCTGGAGACCTGGACTACCAATACTCCTCATCCCGAGTACGAGTGGTGGAAACAAAAGCAACCCCACCTTCCCTATTCAGGGTTTATGTCTCAAAGTGCTGCTCACTACCCCCCCCCCCCCAGGTGGCCCAGGGTTGCTCGTATTTCAGAGTAAATACAAGACACAGCTGTTGCAATAATGCTAAACAAATAGGCAAGGGGGGGCACATGAGGAGGCCAGAATTTTCCAGGCCCGTGTTTAGTCGTTTTCAAAGTTGACTCCAGCTTGTCCCGTTTGTCCTCTCAGTGCCAAAAACAATGACTCCCAGCCGGACCTCGGTCGACGTGGGATCAGCAAGGCAGACGGCGGCGCTTCCACTACACTGCACACCTATACACCGCATGCAAACTTTCCCAGGCTCTCGGCTTAGCGGCCCGCAGTGCAGTGGGATTTACCCTGTGCAAACACTGCACCCCCCGCCCCCCCAAAACACATACGGTGGAAGAACTGCAGTGTCAGCAGGGACATTGGTGTAAAATGATTTAGTGGGTGCACAGAAAAAGCAATATGGGAAAACGCTACAACTTCTCCACCTAGAATCACTGCCTGGGTCCATCTCTCCAAGCACCTGTACAGAAATCCTGAAACCAGGCACCCTGGGAAAATTCGGTCCGGCCTCTGGATCCATCCCAAATTTTCGACTGACAGCAAACACTCTGTCCACACAGCAGAAATGGTAGCAGCACCCTTCCAACAAGTGCGACCGGAAGTAACTTCCCCTGACCTCCTCCAGACAGCGCTGTCTACTTGTACGACGCATCAGCCCACTTTGGTGGATGCCCTGGGTTTAGTAGCTGTGAAAGGAGGAGAGCTTTCCCATCATGCCCAGCTGCGTACGGCTTACGTGTTGCTTTAACCGCGTCTGTGCTGGTGCTTGGTGTTAATCATTGTTATGTGACTGAGGGGGTGTTGTCTCCTGCCGTTTCATGTCACCTGAAGCTCGGCACCGGGTCATTCAGCTCGCTCCACCCTTAAAGAGCACCGCGATGTGAACCTTTGCTCCCTGACTAATCTGCCATTGAGGCAGATTGGCCACAGGCAGCATACAGCAGTGGCATACCAGGTGGGGTTTAAACTCACGCCGTACTGTTTCAGCATCTCGATGACTGACAACGGACACGTACTCTCCGGGGCCGCTTAACACTGCTCCTGTACAGGGGCCACTTGTGCAGATGCTAAGTGCCCACGGCAGACAAGTGCTTGGGGGTGGGGGACGCTAGGTGGCCCAGGGGTGAACTGAGCAGCATGGGGGTGTGGAGAAGGAGGGATTCTGAGCAACAAATCCAGGTGTGGTGTCTGTCTGGCAGGAATTTTGTGCCGAGCCGCCTAACAGGTGTGTGCGATTGTCTGGCCGTCTGTTCACGCAGCCTTTGATCCTTGTGTGTGCATGAGAATGTGTGTGGTGTGGGTGTTCGCCCAGTTCCTGGCGGGTTTTTTGTCATCTGTCGTTGACAAGAAGAAGCAGAGCAGAGCTGTGTCCATTTGCAAAGGAGTGCGCAGCGCGTTTGTGTGTGTTGCCGACTGAAGCGGCCCCTGGGGGATTTGTGGGTGGGAAGGCGACTCGTACCCAGTGATCCTGACTGAGTGGGTGCCGTGTTTGCGGAAGTGCACCGGCTTGTGCGAGTTGACGTTTGTGTGCCGGTAGATCCCGTTCTTGTAGATGAAAAAATCTTCGTGCACCTCCAGAATCGCTGTGGGACAGACACATACAAAGAGAGAGAGAGAGAGAGAGAGGGAGACCTGAGTTGATAACCACAGGTTCGAGCCCGCTTTAAGGGCTCAATAGATCACAGCCACGTTGCTATACAGAAGCTTTCCAGCAGCTACAGGAAAATAAAACAAATAGTTGTGGAGCACAGTGGTTAAAGCTGTGGTCTTTGAACTCTATGGACCTTGGAAGATGAAGCGACAGAGTAAAAATTACCCAGCTGCATAAATGGGCAAAGAAGCTACTTGCACTGAACACTGTGAGCCAACCGGGGGTTTACTGTAGCATCTCGCTAATCTCCGGCTGCTGATGTTGTCCAGCACAGCCTGCACAAACAGGCAGACAGATTACATTTACATTTAAAACATCCTGCTGACAGGGGGAGTTGTTATCCTGTTTGGATGAGGAGGTGGTGACCCACCAAGGCTGGCGGGACACATCATCTCCTCCAAAAAGGTCTTGATGGAATGGAATAGTTCCTTCTCCTTTTGGGGGCAGCACTCTCTCTGTTCACACCCATGCCTTACTGTGAACGAGTGAAACCGAGACGCAGGGGTTTCTCCCGACTCCTCTGGCGGGAATGCTGAGAGGTGGACATTAAACAGCTGGCAGTTCCCGACTCACAAGTGCTCACAGAACGCCTCCCAGGGCACAATCCATACGCGGCCCTTCGGGGTGTCCCGGCTGACCATTTTAGATTACCGTCACCTTGACCAGAGGTAGGCTGCTATTGATCGATCTCTGAAATTCATTAAACTTCCTACAGAATTAAAAAATGTTGTTTGGCTACAGTCACAGGAAGTTTTTACCAAGTTTATGTTTCAGGTTAAAAGTGGGACTCCAACAGGCAACTTTGAGATCATAACTTGATGCCTGTGACCACTGAGCTGGCGGCTGTTTAAATGCTCGGTGATGCTAAGGGTGGCAGTGGAGTAACCGAGGTGATAGGGCTGAGGACGAGTGGCGACCAGCATGGGGACGGGCGCTGATATCATCTCAGAGGGGAGAAAATAAAGAGCAAAGGGCCAGAGCTGAGGCTACTAAATGGGAGCATTAGAATAGTGCCAACAAACGTGCGCACGCACGCTCTTTGTACCTTGCACTGGTCCATTCTCCATGATCTCCTTCATGATCTCTCTTTCCTGTGGGAAGAGGGAGACAATTCACGAACAGTGACATGTGAAATCAAAAGGAAAGTTCCAGCCTGCTGCCAGCGCACCAGGAACAGGGGATCGTGGGATTGTAAGAAACTCACATTGGAGGACAGCTTGTACGGTGGTGTGGACTGGTAGATATCGTTATGGTAGTTGGAGGGGTTGGGGCAGTGGGAGGTGGCCTGCCTCTTGCCTCGCCCAACAGATCGGCTCTGCATCATGCAGCGGGCCGTCTCGATGGGAGTCTGCTGGGAGGGGGAGAAGGGGTAGCACTCCTCTGTCACCACCCTGGGCAGTGGGAGAAAAGGTCAGAAAGGGGGGAAAACACGCCAAGATCACGTGTGCTCTAGTGTTGCGGTGAAGGGAGGCATACCCTCGGCGGCGCAGGTACCACCAGGCCCCATCGATCCGTCCTCCGGCACAGCCCCCCTGATTGCGCGTGTCACAGGAAATGAGATTCTGGGGGGACAGCTGGGGGGTCATGTGACCCATGGACTGGATGGAAATTCGGTCCGAGGCCACAGCTGGGTGGAGAGACAGACAGGGACCACGGATCAGACAGTGCACAATCAAATATATATATATATATATATGTAGAGACAGAGATCGAGAGCTCACCAGCAGTAGAGAAGGCCCAGGAAGCATTGCAGTTGCCCTGGTCCAGCGGCTCATGGATCATGCCGGGCCATTTCTCACTTGCGTTGAAATAGTATGGGAGGCCATCTGTGCTGTCCATGTTCATCTGAGGGATCGGGGGTGAGGTTATTATCACTTTTATTTATCCATTCGTTTTTCCGCAAGGCAGCTTACACCGTGAGACTTCAACACCAGGTTGCACTGATCTATACAGCAGGGTCATGCTTCGGGGTGAGCAGAGCAAGAGAACTACAGCGGGAGTGAGATCTGAACGCAAGGTAACTCCTCTAACCACTGCGCCACCTGCCCACTACTTAAAACAAACACCGAGCAGGCACCCCACACAAACACAGAGACAACATATTAATCTGCATTATTACAATTCCCATAATGCTAAATTCCACATGCACCCGGTGGAGCGCCGATAAAGATTCGGTCCCTGTAGAACTCAGCAGGGACAGAAATGCAGAGACTCCTCAGCATCAGTGTATTAAATTGTTAAATCCTGGGCCATGTGGGGCCCACGCTGGGCCCTGGGGCAACACTTGACCCCTGCGATCATCAGAGTCAGAGACAGCCAGCAGCTGTGAAAGTTCGTGCATTTAACCTTGGCCCTCGAGAACTAAAGGAGGCTCATTAATTACCCACAATGCACAGCAATGGCGTGTGCTGACTGATCAGGGGGCCAAACAGCGCTGTGAGTGGGGTTTTCCTGAGGGCATCTTGGGAGCTGCTGGCAGGTACACACACGTCTGAGTGCGTCTGAAGGTGCAGGGAGTGTCGCACTGAAGCATGTCTGGCGAAAAAGCACCTCCACACCCCAAAGGCCACGCATTAAACAACTTTATCTTTTGGTATGATGTAACCTGTGGGGATTACATCCACCTGAGCAGACGCTCACGTGCACGTTTCTGATATATCTGCCAGTACCAGCCTGGTCCTGGCGGTTGAACCGTGTTATTCTGAGTGCCGGGTGACGCCAGAACCGTACCTGGATCTCATTCATGCTCATGATGTTCCGGGATGGCTGCTGGGTCCCCAAGCGGTAGCGCAGCCCTTCATCCAGCGTCATGCCCCAGAACTGGCTGTAGTTCCCTGCCCGCCAACTAGAGGGAGACAGAGCAGCGTTGGAGCGGTCTGGCATGTTCACTGTTAGCGGCAGGTTTCCTTGTGCTCCTCAAAGTGCCTGGCGTCTTACCCATAATTCCCCCGGTTGATGGCCTGGATCGTGTCACCTTCCATCAGACAGGCATGCTGCTCACACTCCCAGCGTCCGGTGGAGCTGCATGTGCTGGGGGTGGGGGCACAGATCTGGGTTCAGACCAAACTGACACACGTAGATCACTGGCTGGCGGCAGCCAAGCGTTTGGTAAGCAGCTCAACGCGGACGCCAGCAGAAACGCAGACATGAAGGGGGAAGGAGGACGACTGTGGGATGAGGGTCAAGTACTTGGCCCGGGTGCAAGAGCGAGAAGCAACAAGAAGGCAGGTTGACCTTTTAAGGACAAAGTCTTGAAATGGCCATTTTTAGTCAGAGGAAAGGGCAGCAGTACATATTTCCTACATTCTTTTCTGTTAATCTTTAACGCGAGACACTCAAAATAGCGTCTGTGGTCTCTGAGCAACTGCTTGGCAGCGAGTTGACCGCGGCGGACCGATACGGTGACGCAGCATCCAGCCAAGCTGCAGATAACGCACATGCGCTGATAGACAGAGGGGTCCATCGAGTCAACACCATCTGAGCAACTTAACGCATTCCTGCTTCTTGGATGGGGCGCAGGTTCCGTTATAAACAAACTTACTACGCCGATAATTTGTTTAGCGTTGACACACAGTGCATCACTAACACACACAGCCCATGAAGTCGTGGCAGCTAAGAGGCGGGCAGAAAACAGAGCCCATGCGGGAGTGTCTGTCCAGCAACTCCTCTCCATCCGTAGCCCAGTGCATGATTTGTTGTGAGCTCACGTGCCAACAAAGCTGACACAGTCCGGTGGTCACGTGAGCTGGGGGTCCTGGCGAACTGAGACGCTTCACAGTGGAATGAAATCAAATCAAAGTTTAAAAGGCATTCGCTTATTAAAATCAGACAAATGCCGACATCATCTCATCCGACATTTTTTCCCAAGGTGACACACTGTGAGGCTTGAACACTAAGCTGTTTACACCGATTTACTCCTTTATATGGTTACGTAATTTTTACTGTATCAGTTCATGGTATGTACCTCGAGTAAGAGTTCTACCACAGGAATTTGAACTCGGGACCTTTCGAGTACGATGTGACAGCTATAGCAAATATAAAGTAGCCCAGCAGTTATGGGGGGATCCACGCTGGTGTAGCTGGGAGAAGATCCACACAGTGGGCCAGCTGAGTCACCCTGTGGGTATTTGTGAAGAGCTACTGACACATTCCTGAGATGTTCTTGTCCAGTTCTTAAATTTGGCGTCCACGGCCAGTTCCTCTCAGAGGAGGCGCTAGTGAGTGGAAGCAACATGTGCCGGAAGCGATAAGGCACAGGAGATGAAATTGGGTGCGGTGGGAACATGAGGACACAGCCGGGTGAGGGGACATGGACTGTGTTTATGGTGTGTGAGCAGTGGGAAAATGTGTGAGCATGTGTGTGTGAGAGAGAGAGAGAGAGAGTGGGTGCGTAAGGGTGTTGAATGCCTTCTGCCCTGGTGTTTCAGAGAAAGGAGATGAAAATCCCCTGTGGCTTTTTTCTACAAATTTGTTGGAGAATAAAAGAGGGAGGAACCCCCCTTCAGGTCACTTCCAGGCCCTTCTTCTCAGGCTCTTCAGTCTATTTTTGGTGACCTGAAGGGGGGGATGGGGCGTGTCTACTGTGTGTGTGTGTGTGTGTGTGTGTGTGTGTGTGTGTGTGTGTGTGTGAGTGTACAATGCGTTTCTAAAGCAGCAGCAGGGGAGTCAGACTAGCCATCAAGGTAAAGTTTCTGATCATTTCCATGTGCCATTGCTAATTTGTTCCTGTGATTATAATCTTTATCATCGCTCTTACATGCACAGAGGCAGGCAGGTAAGTACAGAGTGGGAGTAACAATGGTCATATATGTTCCTCTCTAGAATTTTCTAGAAAACCTACAGTCCATTGCAAAACAGGTGAGATGCACCTTCAGAAAACTTAGATGCCTCAACCACCGTCGCTTCATAAGCAAACCATCAATTCACTTTCAGCAACAAACACTGCCCCACCAGCAGAGTCCCTAGTAGAAATATCAGCCATCATTTCCATGGGAGGTTCAAAACATGAGTAGAAATGTGAGATAAACTTGAGGCCATTTCAATCTTGAATGGTCAACTTCTGCTAAGGAACCCAAAACAAACCTGAGGCATTGAAACGCTGCTACTGCCCAGCTGGCACGTTGTCACACGTGTTCACACGGCTGCCGGTAAGCACAGGGACCCAGGAAGGAGCTGCTGTCCTACATTATTTTAGACTGGAGGAGCAGCAGGGGGAGTAGCGGTTAGAGCATCTGCTCAAAACCCACTTCCTGCTGTAATGCTCAGTTTAAAGCACTTACTCTGAATTACTAGAGTAAAAACTGCCGCAAGTCACTCCAGAGAAAAGCTTGCTCCGTCCGACAAACGCCAGTAAGTGTGTGTGCGATGCAAGTGGTCTGGTTTCCAGCTGGATCCTGTATGAGACTAAAGCTGGTAGAACGAGGGGCCCGAACAAGAACATGCACACTGCAGGACAGGTACACACTCCTTGGTGAGTCCAGGCCCATTCACAGGAACGCACACAGATAGACGCTGAGCTGGCAGGTGGAAAAGTGAGGGCGCAGGGAGAGCGGGGACTCACCACAGGTTGCAGTTCTCCTTGTATGTGGCTCCTGAGTGGAACCGGTGTCCATTTCGTTCACAGGAGCCTGGAAACAATCACACAGCGTTGGAATTAAAAGTGTGTGTGCGCGTACAGGTGGGCCTGAACCAAACAGTGGAAAGTGCAACCTCAAGTCGTCATAACACTGGAACCAGATGTTTCTGCCAAGTCCACATTTCACCCCTATGTCACAATGAATAAAAGCTAAATGATAAGGATGACCCTTGATTTCAGTTAAAATCAGATAATAAGAAACAAAAAGAGACTGCAAACACTTATTTTTAACACATCTTTCTTTTCCAGTTTAAAATATCTCAAAACTGAGGTGTTTCCACACTCCATCACCCTTGGTTGCGGGACAGTTCCTCCTACAAACTTTGTGAACGCAGTTCCTTTGAATGCACTTTACTGCCATCTATTGACTCGGAGGGTAAATGCAGGTTGCGCTCACTCCACTGGACTGATGTACACTGTCAGAAATTTCACCTCACGCTGAGCAAGGGAGAGAAATTAATAATTTCGCCCTCAGCCGGGTCTGCAAGAGTTAACAGGAGCTCCCTGAGCTGCACGTAAGCCACGTGCTTGCAGAGCTCCAGTAATCCAGCGCTGGAATGTCCCCCTGGCTTTCCTCCCATCTCCCCAAAGAAACAAGGCTCCTGTCACACCTTAAAAAGCTCAATTAGTCCTCCTAACACATGCTGGTTACCAGCAGCATTTGCAAACAGAAAACACTCCTTCCCAGCCTCTGCCAGGAGAGCGAGAATTCATATAAACATGGTGGGTATGACAGTGCGGGTGGTGTGTGGCTCTGCGTGGCCGGTAAGAGAGGTGAGATGATTCGTTTCTAGTGTCTGCGCAGCAGTGCAGGCAAGAGGAGAAGACCATCTTGTGTCACGAACAGCCCACATGGTGACCGTTTACTGTCCAACTGTCCTTCTCTGGGTCTCCGCTTTCTTTTTCATGCTGCTACAATAGTAAAACGGCTCCCTTTGTACCTGTGTGAGTCATCGGAGCTGCCCTGCCCTTGCACGGCGTCGTTTTCACCTTGGCAAAGCTTTCTGGACAACCCAAGCCTCCCCAAATGAACCGGCCAAGTGTCCATGCTAGGCCTCGGCTGCTGTTACACCCGAATAACTTTCTAGCATCACTCGCAACTAGGTCTGGCTCAGATACTGTCAGATACTGTGTGTGCGTGCATGCAGGGGTGTGCAGAAGTCCTGGGGAAGAGCAAGAGGGAAGGGCAGCCTTGTGTGTTAGGAGTGAGTCAGGTCCCCGTCGACCTCCTTCAGCAAACAGCCCAGGGGGTGGGTCTAATAAGCACATACCTGAGTCGACCTTCCCAGCCTCCTCTGCAACTCCCTATCGGCCCCCTCGCCCTCACCCACATAGCTCACATTCCTCTCCCCTGCCTTCCATTCATCTAATCTCCCCCCATGGCACTTTCCGACAGTCTCCGTTGTCCTGAGGGCCGTTCCTGAGGTCACCGACACGTCGGTGCCAGGCCTGTGACCCGCTGCGGTTCGGTTTAGAGATTCCGCCCAGTCACCTCAGATGGACTGTGGCAGCACGGCCTTGACCACCACAGAAGATCACACGAAAACCTCACTCCTAGCCTGGTAGCTAAATAATGGAAACAAAAGGGGTAGCAGGTGGTGTGGTGGTTTTTTGCACTCAAAATCCCTGGGTTCAAATCTCACCTCCCGCTGCCGTGTCCTTGACTATTTACTATCGCTATTTACTTATCCGGAACTGACACAGTAAAAATGACTCTTCTGTATAAATGGATAAATCGTTGCTAAAGGGTTTCATGACTCTTTTAGCAGTTTGTGTACGCTATGTTAAGGAAAAGCAGAGCAGTCTGTCTTATAATCCTTGACTCTACCTCCTAGCCATGCAACTGTACCTGGCAGCTAACACTTCTCCCTAATCCTACCGCATCTGACTCACCTGGTAACTGCAGCCATCACTTCACCCCTAAAAATTTACAGTGAGATCCCCCTTACCAATGATCGGGGGCTCGATGCCCAGGCAATATCCCCAGAAGTCCGGGCAGCAGTCGGAAACGGTGCGGTTGCAGAACAGGTCGCAGTAACAGATGGTGTCCATGTACGGCACGGTGCACTGGTCGTCGCGGCCAGGGCAGCAGCCGCCTCGCCTCCCGCAGTACGATCCAAACGGGTCGCGGATCCCGCCGCGGTGCAGGGGGCTGTTCAACTCGCGTCTCGTGCGGGACACGCGGCTCGCCATACCCTCCGCTACCACTAGGAGGAGACCCACGATGACTGCCAGTAACAACTTCATTGTTAACCTGGGCATAAGGCAAAAAATCACACTTAGATGCTGGACAGAGAGCAAAACAGACAAACAGATTTGACAAGGGGGCTTATAGGAAATCAAGTCAAAGCTAAGCTCTGGCCCTAGATTTTCCCCAGCTTGTTCCCTGGTTCTACATCTACTGCCTACCTCAACTGAGGATACTACAGCAGGAGATGGGATTTGAACCCGCTGTATAAGAACACACATCTGTTTCATGGTAGAAAGAGCAGGAATGCTTCACTTGCCTGTTGGGTGCTAAACTGATCTCTCTGCCAGCAAGTTGTACACGGCCAGGCTTGTTGAGCGTCGGATGCATCACCGTGGCTCTTGGTCACTACAGTAACTCTGAGAGTAAAGTGAATCTCTAAAGTGGTGACAAGGCAGTTTGAATTTGGCCACCTTCATCACCGTCTCACTGTACATCTGCGACACACACCAGAAGTGTCGGAGTGATGTACTGTCTCCGAGGAAGCTCCTCACACCCCATGCCTCAGCATAGAGCCGCTTTCCAGACGGTCACGATGCAACACGTTGCGGTCTGCTTTGAAGACGGACTGAAATGGCCAGTAAGCTGCTGTGGCGGTGCGGTATGGCTACTACAGCAGCCACACGGAGCCCCATTTTGGCCAGAAAAGGGCCCAGAATTGCCAGGGAGAGGCACTTTCACAAGGAAATGGGGGGGGGGGGTGTCTAACAGTGGCTCTCAGGCTAATGGGAGCGTCGGTACAATTGTTAGAATTCCAGCCAATGCTTTCATCCCCCCTAATAATGACCACACAGCTGGGCAGTGCGGGGATTGGAACCCACTGCCTTCTGTTACACATGTAAACGTTTTTCCAGCTCTGTGTGTACACACAAGTGCACGTATTTATCTTTGTTGTAGTTTGTATGCTTCATATTTTAATATCGCTGAGAAACACACACACAAACTCTACTCCCCAGTGAATCTCTGCCCATGTGGGCGGGGCTCTGGCTTGTTCCCCATACACATTGAAACCATGTCCTCCACGAGTGTGTTGGGGTCCCCCGGGTGGGTGGTTCGTTGAGAAAATGGACAAAAGGAGGAGGATACAGACAGGTTACATAAGAAGCCTTATTAATTACCACCCCGATGCCTTGCCCTGGGCGGGGGGATGGATGTTTCCAGAAAACCCCTTTGCTTTGCAGTTTTCTGCATGACTGTGCCTTTCGATCTCCATCTCATCCGCACATACTGCCCCAATGAAGTTTTACGCAATTTGGGGCTGACCCCTCAACCTCAGGACAGGCTAGAACCGTCCATCTCTAACCGCAACGTGCCCCTTTCTGTGCAGCGTTGAGTGTCTCTACTGAAGGACCCTGGCAGACGCAGCAGTACAGGAGTGCGGGTAGTGGTGAGAGCTGCAGTGCAGAGAAAGCACATCACTGTGCGTGTGTAGACTTTCTGTGGACTTAGAAGAAGAGATACAAGTGTGATGCAGAGGAAGCAGATGGGATGGGGACACTGACCTTCCACCAGAGGGATGTGTTTCAAACTATAGCAGTCACCCCCCGACCCACCTTTTCTGAAAGCAGTGGGAATTGAACCTATAACCCCCCCCGCAGATACTGGGGTAGTTCAGGCCCACCTTGAATACCCCTAAATGACACAGTGCAGTTTAGTCTGCTAAGCGGGGGGAAAGAGGCCCAGCAAGACACTGACGTCAAAACTGAGGGCGAAGCTGTAGAAAGAGACACACATGTACGCACACACACCTGTATGTTTAACCTTTATCCACCAACGAGTCGGGCTGCACTTTGACTGCCTTAGCGACCTAGCAGAAAAGAAAACGTCACTGAGACTTGCCATTAGTTCTGGAACATTCTGCTGGGGGGTGACACCGGTGCCCCTCCCAACTGTAGATAGGACCGCCCAGCTGACCGAAGACTATACCGACAGCAGGTGGCACTGGTCCACAGCTATGTCCCAGTGGCTTTGTGAGGGGGGGGGGACTGGACCCTCTGGCTGAGAACCCCCTGCACAGAGCGCACCCTCCCCCATCACCAGACAATAACCAGCGCCAGGTTTGGCTGCCCTGCGCGTGTGTTTCGACCAGCCTGTGACCTTTGACCCCCGCATCAGGAGGAGAGCGGGGCAGGCAAAAATCATCGCTCACCTGTAGGAGATGTGACCTATGCCTCTTCCCTCCGGGCCGTAATCCAGCGGGAGATTTGTAACGTCTGGGTGGCGCTCCTCTGCGGCTGGGGTGTCGAAGCAGTCAGGCGGGTACAGGTGGAAGTCGACGCTGTGACGCTCTCTGCCCCCCCGGGAGGATCTGTGTGATCAGCTGAGCGCAGGCTGTTCTCTATATACAGTCGGCGAGAGGAGGGTCTGACCCGCCCCCTTCTACTCTCTCTCTTTCACTCGCTCACTCCCTCACTCCTTCCTGCCTTATAACCGCCCCCCCCACACCACCTGCCTCTTCCCGATGTCCCTCTTCTCCCTCACCTCATGTTTTCCTTACATCCATCCTAGGAGGAATGTGAGAAGCGACCCCGGCTGAAAATGCTCCCTCCGCTCCCTGGAACCCATGTCTGCCGACGGCACCCCCTCTGTGAGAGGAAAGAACTGGGTTTGTTTCTCCAGTGTTTCAGCTCCTTTGTTAAACTGCTACAGCCTTTGACTGTGAACCTCAAGACACTCGGGGCCTCCTTGTGGCCACCTGTTGAACTGCTCATAAAGAACAACTGCAAAGGCCTAACTCTAACCCTAACCCTTTATTATAACAGGTGGTGTAGCGGTTAGTACCTTCACCTTACAACTAAAAGAACCCACGTTCAAATCCCACCTCCTGATATATAACACACTTATATTGCACTGATAAATTAAGCACGCTGCCGTATAAGATCCCGTGGGCAGTTTTGGAGCACCCTACCAAGGTGCGACTGTGGGTCCTACTGGCCTCGACGTTCTCAGGCGGATCAAAATGGAAGGAAAACAAAGAGCCATCCGAAAACGGCAGCTTGATCCCCTTGTCGGGGGGCGGGGTGGCTGCACAGTGCCGATGTCCCTGTAAGACTGTATGCGCAGAAACTGTTTCCCAAATTACCAGATCAATAACCTACTTGAGAGGACCACACCAGCACATCACAGATTTACCCATTTCCACAGATACCAAAGCTCAGGGCTATAAAAACAAAGCCAAAAATTTAATAATCCTGTGGTGAGGTTTCTTGTCCGGTGTGGTACCCCCCCAATAACCTCCAGATGCTCTCTTACACACGTTCGTACTCCTGCGGGACAGTAAAAAAAACAGCAAGACACCGTGTGTGGTTCACAATGGTTGCAGAATGGACAGTGGTGCCCATTTATACTGCGTCTATTTACGGACACCACACTCAGCACCTGATGTCACGATTAAGGAAGGGAAATTGACACAATGAAAACCTCTTTATTCAGCAAACATTTCAATGTAAAAGCAGTTCCTATATTTCGACGTTTTGTCGACCTACCTATCGCTACGGTATCAATTCGGAGTCAACAGAAAAGCGGCAAGAGGTGTGAACTGGCCTTAGAGTCCGAAGGCAGCGGCTCTAACCACTACAGACCTCCTGCCCCAAACATTTCTGCCAGCAGTGGAATTACAAGTATTATTTTGCAAAGCAGCATTGACAAAATACGCAAAATTACAAACTGCCTACAGATGTGTCGCTATGCACCGTAAGTACATTCATACAGCAAAAAGAATTCATACTTTGTCACTTTTCATAGCGGCCATCATCTGTTGAATCGGCGAGGGGTCTGCAGCTGCCGTCATTTACAGCAACGTACTCCCCCGCGCCGCTCCCGGATCGTGCCTCATGCAGACCCTTGACAGACAAGCTGAATCAGACATCATGGGACCAGGCGTGTGCCTCCTCATGACAGCTGGTGACTCACAGGGCATACAGAACGCTGCCTATAGGACACAGAGCCGTGCTGCAACAGCGTTTACGGTATGTGTGGGTAGGCCCTGCCCACTGGGGGTGAGTCACGCCTTCCAGATGTTGACCTGCCACCCCCAAACCTGTGCTCCCCAGAATCTGCGAGGAGATGAATAAAAGGAAAATCATGTGAGAGGATGCTTTTTCTAACGTCAGCAGGGTCAGTTCTCAAAGGCTAAACACATAACAGAGAAACCCTGTCAACAGCATGCCGCTCTTTCTTCGGCCAAGAAGGATCGTGCTTTCTTCTCCTTGACCACGCGCTTGGAAAGAACCCTGCAGGTGGGACAGAGCTGCCTTTTCACTCAAACCTGGAGCTCCTCTACGATTCAGTGCATGTGGGACAGGTGGGATGAGTCAGGTGCCTGGGGCAGCAGCAGCAGCAACAGGGTTCCCCTGAGGAAAGCTGTCTGGACAGCAAACTGTCCTGCGAAAAAATAAGTAGGTACTAAAATAAAAAGTTAGCACATTAGCTCAGCTGCACTGGACCTCCTCGTTCATAGCTATAATGATAAGCAAGACAAAAAACAAAAAATAAAAACGCGAGAAGGATATTGCGAGCGAAGCAGAGGAAAACACATCAAGGATTCGGCGAAGGCCAGCCGCTTCGCTGCAGATGGCTGCGCATTCCGGACCGTCGACCTTGGCGACCGATTCGCGCCGACAGCGGACAGACAGGCTTGGTTTGTCTCAGACACGCAAATGCACATTCGGCACGCAGGGCGGCACCAGGACCCCCCGCTCTCTGCCCCACAGCATTTTTATTCCGCCATACAAACACCTAAACACCTGCTGCCTTGTGGATACCCCCCCACAGAGCAGCGCTCCCTAGCATGTCTGGGCTGCAGACAATACATACCCTCCATCGCCTGCTGGAAAGATAACGCTTCAGAAATTTGGGCATAGACTGGTGGATATCTGAAGAAAGTAATGGCTGGAGAAAATAAACCGCTATCCATTTGACTGGCAATGTGCTAAAGAATATTTTCTGAAATATCTGTTACCGCTGACTGCTTCCCATCAAAGCCCCCCTTTGTTTTTCCAAAACACGTGGTCGCTGAACTGCAGCATGCCGACTTTGTCACTTAAAAGCTTCGGCCAGATTAATAAAATATGAGGTCACACTTTAGCAAGAGACCCCGAGCAGCAGCTACAGCTGGGCCACCACAGACCCCAGCCACGTCAGCACTAAAATCACACGTTTCGTCGCCGAATGATAAAAAGCTCAGTGCCATTTCCCGATAGTGGTGCGAGCAAACAAAAAGCTGTTAGTCTCTGCGACCCCGCTGAAGCCCCCCCAGTAACAAGGTGGATGAGCATCAGGATGGAGACATCGCACAGAAAATCAGCTCCGAAGAATTGACTCTGCAGACGAAATGGGGAAAAAATATACGGATGTTACTTTCACAAGACCCAGGAAAAGCGTCGCACAAAAAAGTGCTTCTCAACCAATATCCTGTTCCTCTTTCCTGAGCGCCGTCATTTCTCACATGTCCCCAAGTGACCTTCCAATCTTGTCATGGACAGCAGTTTGGCTACTGAGGCTGCGCCGCTGCCTTCCCCAGAGGCAGGGATACTACAACGCACAAACCGTGTGCAAATAGACACTCAGAATGAATGCCATTGACACAACAGCACCTCTAGTCTCACTACAGTTGAACAGGCTGTGACATACCAGCTCGTAGGGAAACCATTGATCGAGCATGGCAAGAGGGTCCGGTTCACAGCTCACCCATAGCACTCAGACACCTGGTATGTATGCGTAGAACCAGCGGCTTCCTGTCTGTCTGGTCGCTTTGTTCCTGCCTGCAGTGGGGACAAGCCGGGTCACGCCACTGCCTCTGCACCCACACTTTGGAGAACAGGCCTGGGCGACGGGGGGGGGGGTCGTCTCTGCTTTGAACGAAGATGGAAGAGGCTGCAGGGAGGAACTTGCCTTGATCTTTGATAAAATTCAGTCAAGGAGTCCAAGCTCTAGAGCGAAAAGCACCTTTTCATTAAACACCATGAAGCAACTTACATTTGAGGCCAAGTTACCGTGCATCATACCGTTCGTACCACGGTATTAACCTTTCTCAGAAGCAGTCTCAAGAAACCTGACCCTGCTGTAAGCAAAGACAAGTAATCTATTTTCCCTTAATAAAAAATTTTAACTATTGACAGTTATGTTTAGGGAATGCTAAGCTTTTAAAATTCCCTTTTCTGGGGAAATACTTCCACCAGTCAGGGAGCAACCGCCACCACCGCTCCTCCGCCGCCCGTTGCAACTGTGCTGCATGGTGCTTCGAGCTTGCAGGTCACCACCCGACTGCTGTACTTGCAGCAAAGAATCTGACCGAGTTGGTTAACACTCAGCTGTGTTACTGACTTTCAGCACCAGACACCGTGTGCCACAGTCCACAGATTGTATTGGGTGACTGTTACTCAGATGAACGGTTATGTTGCCCCTTTTGGTCTCAGCAGTGCCTAGAGAAGGCTGAGGAGTTCCTGCAGGTGCTGGGAAACCTGGAAAGCGGAGGGTGACAAACATGGTAAAGTCCAATACCGAACAATCCCTGGAAATAAATAGTAGAAAAAGAACCATAAAAAGTAATAAAAATGGTGAATTCCTATAATAACCTTATAAGAACTCTACAAAAAATAATCGGAATTAGGTGTTCACTAGACTTGTGTAAATCAAATCATGCAACAACAGACTGCACCCATCACAACACATTTGACACTTGACCATGATATTCCTGTTAAAACGTCCTCTAGCGGCCAGGTCTGGACTTCTGGGAACAACACGTTTTTCTTGTTCTGCACTTGCAAGCGGGCAGTGATTTAAAACCACCGATGTGTTAAAAGTTAATTCTGGGTCATGTCAGGTTTGCATCATTTTGCTATAAATATTCAGTAGGGCAGCACTTAACTTGTGGTTTTGGATTGTTCTGCTGGCTTGTTCAAACCCTGAGGTGCACAACATAACCTATTATTTAAGAAAATTGCAAAACTGTCTGCTGTATTGGCTAGGCAACTGGAACTATTGAACACACACTAAACTGAATTCCTCCTTGCTTTTTGCATTTGAGTCCCGAGTGGGATTTTTGGTGGGAAAATGTGCCAGCTTACACTTCAGCATCGACGTTTAATTTTCAGGATCACACACACTGGGTTATACAGCATAATATATACAGTATAATCATAAATTTACACAAGTTTGTAAAAACAAAACTGGCCCCTGTAGCTATATGGAGGGGACAAAGAGCAGCCACTATGTATGAGTACAGTAAAAATTGTGTGTAGGTAAGTGATGGGGCCGGTACACTGCCTTTCCCGACATAAGATACCATATCAGCTTGGTGACTTGGGTTCGCAGGTGGTCCAGCTTACGCCATGCCCTTCCCCCTTTCCCAAAGGAGATATGGGATCACTTAGGGAGGGGACACATCATCGAGTAACACTTCACCCCTCTGCACCGCAATGACCCCACTCTGAACCACGCTCTGTCTAATGACCAAAACTACCCATCGTGACTCTCGTACAGGGAAAAGCCCCTTAGTGCTAACAAAACATCACCGAGTGGCAATGCATCTTCAGTAACTTCAAATTTCTTGTTAACTTGGCAAAGGATGCTCAGGACCAATGCTGCCCCCTTTCGTGGTCTGGGATGCAGGTTGCCATGGCGGCAGAGCATTTTGAGACAGAATGTCACCCGGAGGAATATCAGTCTATTTGCCAGCGGGATGAAAGGGGTGCAGCCACTACCGAGGCATGAGTGCCATAGTCAGCAGTTCTGTTGACCACCTTCCGACCATCTCCTCCAATTACTGAACCCATGACCTGACAGGAAGAGTCTTATTGTCCTCTTAAGTACAGATGTAAAATATTGACATCTTTTGGGAGAATTGGGTCCTCACCCCTCAAGTCTCACTCCCTGCCTCGCCCTGGCCACAGAGGGTCAGCGGGGGCAATGCTGTCAGAGACGCTGTGCAGAACCATTGTTCACAAGGCAGAGCTGAGATCAGTACAGCAGGAAAAAAAATAGACAACATTGCCTGCTGGGGGTTGCACCATGGCAACTGAGAACAACTTCCTACTGAGAGGGGAAAAAGTGATGAAGATATGAAAGCCAAAGACCAGCCTGCCCACTTTCACTTGACAGGGAGGTTTACAGCAGTTTCCAGAACCGCCATGTACATGACCATCCCCTTGACTTGAGACCAAAGAACACCAACAAAAAAAGAAGCTGCCAGTTTTCTTGTCTCATAATCTGTCACATCATTTCTTCGATGCTGTTTACCCTTTGGACCCTTATTCACTGTTCTGTGTCACACAGTAACGCCACACAAATAAAAACCAAATTGTATCAAATACTCTGTCACACCATTGTAGTTTTTCTGGATGCGGAAGGGAGGCTCCCGAGGAACCAGCTCTGAAACATTCATTGTAAAGTGCAAAGGTCAAGCCACAAATGTGCGGGGAGCCCTCCATAAACGTCCCCTTCATCAACCCTGACGTCTGCTCCCAGTTCACCTCGGTGCATCACCTCCACTCTGAATGGAGATGCAGTCCACCTCAGATGGGTTACGGTGACGGGCATTCCAAGGACACGGTTGAGGTTCACGGACTAGGATGACTCCTCTCTGCTCATTCACAACACTGTTGGGGCAGAAGGGCCTCATCGAGAACTTTGCGGCTGAGCAAATACTTGGAGGGTCAAAAGGTAAACCCCTTTTCAGATTAGCCCCACCAGACTGCTACCACAGAAATATTGGGACACTTCTTGCTCATTTGTGGGCAAGTTGCTGCAGTGTCCTTTCTGTTGCAAATTCCCAGAATTCCTCAGATAGAGTATCACTGCTGTCAAGAAAAAAATAATGGAGGAAAGAGCTAACAAAAGAGGACGCAAAGCCAAAAGAAGACACAATAAAGTCTCAACGTTCCCTGGTGAGGATGGCAGAGCCAGGGGGAGGTCTGGGCGCCAGGCTGGGTAACACATAGTCGACAATACCCGCCTCAATGAGAGCTATACCTGACTAGGGTAAGGAATGTGGCCCAGTGAAAGTGCCAGAAGGTCACCGGAGGTTTGCTGAGTTCAATGTGTTAATTTACGGTGACAAAAGAAGTGTGTGTGGCTTCTACCACAGGTATAAATGGAAGGGGGGGTCACATCCTTTAAAAATAAGCTATTTTAAAACAAATGCATTTTCCTAGAGTAATTCCAACAGACATGCAAATACAGGACATCACAGGGATGCTGGATGCTGAAAATGGGCTGGACACTTTGTAGAACTTTCTCATTTCCTATCTACAGAGTGGCTGTTTGACCAGAATCTAAACACAAATATATTTGATAAACACTATACACGCTGTAGGTTTCTGAACGATACGCATCACATGCTCTGGACATTCAAATCAAGGTGACCTTAAGTTACACAAACATCCAGTATCGCAAGATTAATGTATCATGCGTTTCCCATGGTTTTGTTGGCTTTGATACAGAGTCGGATCCTCCAATGACTTTCTGCATGCATGCACTGCACTGCCTATACAAAAAGATCAAAGATCAAAAGAATTTATTTGTCACATACATGGTTACCAAGTATACCATGTAGTGAAATGTGTCCTGATTCAGGAGACTGCGTGTGGTTCCATTCCACGAGTAAAACAAACAACCAAACAACCAAACATGAAGAAGAGAACAAACAAACACAAATAGATAAATAAGTGGTAGATAAATAAATAAATAAATAAAACAATTAAATAAAACCTTAAGTTGCATTATGGGGACAGTGACAGTGACAGTGAGGGGAGCGGTCAGTGGACATTGTAGACCCTGGTTTGCGAGGATTGTGATGGCATGTCCAGGTTCAGAAGTCTTATGGCCTGTGGATAGAAGCTCCTTCTGAGCCTCTCCATTCTGGCCATAATATTTCTAAAACGTTTGCCTGATTTCAGCAGGTCGAACAGATTATTGCTGGGATGAGACAGGTCACCACCGATGATCCTGGTCGCTCTGGTCCTGCGTCTCCTGGTGTAAATGTCCTGCAGAGATGGCAGATCAGATCTGGTGCAGCGCTCTGCCGCCCGGATCACTCTGCAGTATTTTGATGTCCCGAGCAAAGCTATTCCCAAACCAGGAGGTGATGTTCTGAGTCCGGGACGGTTTGTACAGCACCAGAGTAGAAAATTTTAAGGATTGCCAGAGAGACCCAAAGCTTCCTCAACTGTCTGAGATGGTAAAGACACTGCCTTGCCTTTTTGGCCTGCGGTTGAATGTGTACAGTCCATGTCAAATCCTCAGTGACATGGACGCCCAGATGTTTGAAGCTGCTCACCCTCTCCGCTGAAGTCCCGTTGATTTTAAGGGGGGTGTAGAACTGCTGCTGACGCCTACCAAAGTCCACCACCATCTCTTTAGTTTTGCCGACATTCAGTTGGAGGCAGTTATCCTGGCACCATGATGCCAAGTTCTCCACCTCCTCCTCCATGTATGCTGTCTCATCGTTGTTAGAGATGAGGCCCAGCACCACCGTATCGTCAGCAAATTTGATGATGGAGTTGGAAGCGTGCTTGGCCACACAGTCGTGAGTGTAGAGGGCATAGAGCAGAGGGCTAAGTACACAACCTTGTAGAGCTCCTATGTTGAGTGTGATGATGCCAGAGGTGCAACTACCGACTCTCACCACCTGTGATCTACCTGTGAGGAAACTGAGAACTCAGGGACGCAGGCGGCTATTTAATCCCAGGTCTCTCAGCTTAGCAAACAGTCTATGGGGGACGATGTCGTTGAAAGCTGAACTGTAGTCAATGAGCAGCAATCTCACATAGTTCCCGTTTCCTATCCACATGACTGAGTGTGGTGTGCAAGATGTGGGATATGGCATCATCCGTGGATCTATTGGGATGGTAGGACACACACAAACACACACTTTACATTCAGCAGTCAACATACAAGAATCTATAAATCATGCAATTTGTTGAAATCAGAAATTTTTGCAACAGAACAGGATGTAACAGTGTTATTTTGATAAAAAAATAGTGATGTTAAATGTATTAAATTGCATAGGAAGAAGAATAATGATTAGGAAAACAAAAATCTGAAATCAAGTCCAATCTGGATATAATGGGCCTGAATTGGCCGTTTCACAATGACGCCATTATTTTGGACTGAAGAGGACCATATGACACAATATTTCCCATTTTATGCAGAGGTCCGGCGGGACGTGGACCAGCTGTGCTCTGGGTGACTACAATGATGTGCTTTTGTCCCCTTGGGATACAATGGTGTCACTCACATCTACAGCCAAGGTCTGGACAGAGTAAGCCGCAGCACTGAAGCGCAGCACTGGCGATAACTGCGAAATGGGGAAGGAGGAGGAGTCCTCAGCTAGGGCATGTTGACAGCTTGCAGACATCCTGACCCTGTCTGAGAACGGGTTAATTTGACCATCTTTTGACCCAAACCTCTGGACCGAACCATATGCATCTCAAAAAGGTGGAGGATGTCTAGATGAGAGGGACATCAAGATGTGTACCTGTCATTCTCACATGGTGTTAGAAAACTGCTTCAGAAACATCTCATTTTACTCCTGAAAACAGTATAATTTTGATCAATTTTTTTAAACACGTGCCTTGGAAAACATAATTAATACTTTCCATTTGTCAAGTATGAGAGTGTGGTTACAAGACAAGAAAAAACTTCATTGATCCCGAGGGAAATTCCGATACCAACAACATGCTCTTATACCATCGAGGCCGCTTAAGTGGATTCTAGGTAAGTGGATTTCAGTCCCTGCGGTATAGTTTTGGTCTTGTTCACTTCGAAGGTACACAAGTTCAGATGAGGAAATAAAGTAAATAAAACTTTGAAGCCACGTAGTCTAAACTCCTATTTTGAAGACACCAGTTAGGTAGACTACACACTACTGTAGATTGTAAACTAGTTAAGCTGGGGCACCACCGCCAACATGGCTTGTCACTTTTCAGAGGCCAGTGGCTGCACCTCTTATGAACGTTCATACAAAATTTAAGAGGAAGATAATGACCTTGGACGTAAAAAAAGGCGCACTTGACTGTACAGTGAACAACGACTGCTTGGTCAAACTTGCAGCCTGTGAGCTCCATCTAATGGACAGCAGATGTGGCTCAGCTGCAGAGCCAGCCTGGGTCCTCATGCAGGGTTTTGTTCAAGCACAACCAGTAACGGTTACGCTCTTTTGGTCACTTGCGAGTGAGTTCACCCCATACATGTGCAGAACATCGATCATTTAAGTTAAATTCTAATGTATTATATTGTTAACTTACTGTACACATTTTAACTTGGGCATTCCCATCGTTCAAGTCCTTGCTAAACCAAAAAGTAGTTCCTCGCAGCAAAATTACATTCAATGGCTCTGAAAAAAAAATAACAGGTCTAAACTCCCATCCTTTACCCAGGTTTTTTATGATTTCAAAAAGTAACACGCAATAAGAGACCAATCATGTATTTTGACAAAATTGTCCGTCATTATTTGTGCCGTTCCTTGCGCAGATATAATTCTAACAGATGTAATCGACCCCATGTTCTCATCCACTCGCACGGCCATGCGGGATTTCCGAACGTAATCGGTGATGCTGGCTGCCAACATGAACATCTCATCTGGTCTTATTAGGTGCATCATTTCCCAACATTGGGGCGGCGGTGTTCCTGTATTACCTGTAAGCCAGCTGATGGTGTTTCTGTCCAGAAGGGCCCGTCTCCTACATTTCCTAGGAACATTCCACACATATGAAGCCACAAAGGAAACAAACTTATCCCATTAAACCAGTCTTAGAGCGGATATCGAAATAAACTTTTCAAATGCGGACGATATATTTTTTGTAAGTAAAACAAGCATAAACGCAGGTCTGAGGAATGTAGACCTTCTACGCGGTTTTACAAATGTAACACCAACTTTTCACTGCTTCAGTCTAAAAGAACTCAAAGTTAATAATATTACACTGAATATCGAAATAATGAACTGCCAGAACAAGAACTACACAGCTTTCAATGTGTATTTTCACTCGTAAGAAGAGGACGCGCAAGCGCCCCATTCGGCTGCCTCGCGCTTCTCGAGACCCGGGGTGGTGTCAGAGCGCCAGTAGGCTCCACTTCCGCTTGGAACACGAGCCGAGTCCATTTTCGTTGGGGGAACAGAGGAGTTGTGAGTAAGAAAAGGCCTAAAAGAAACAAATAAAAAGCGGTTTTCAGCCCATTTCCCAGAAGAATAGTGGCCAGCGAAACTCTTAAGGTTAAGGTTTTTCACTATTCTAACTGAGCGGTGTTCAACCCCTAAACTTGATGCTACTACAAGTGCTTTACTAGAAGTAAATGTTTTTAAAAAGGCCTTCCCTACAACATTATTTTACACACTTGAGCCTTGTTCTCGCTCGGCCATGGCCGCCATTTTGACCATCCCGATTTTCCTAGCTCTCGGCATCGATTTTCTTTCCTTGACCGCACAGACCCCTTAGGAATAAATTATCAAACGGTTAACGGACAAAAACCTTTCCCGGGAATTTTATTTACGTGTATTAACCCATACGGTACGCTGCGGTGGCGGTGTAGTGAAAATCGTGCCGCTGAACCCGTTTCCATCCGGTGCTGGCTGATGAAGTTCTCCTCTAAATAAAAGCAGCGAGTTGTCAAACAGTAAGTGCTCTATAAACAATTCGTTTTGAGCATAAATCGAACTTTCGGCAGCAAGAAACACAACTATTGTTTCCTACAATGACTTGATTCATTTTTCACATTTTGATTTATGGCCGTTTGAAAAATAAGGAAAACGTATAGGCTGTAGATAATGGAAATGAGCTCGGCAGTCACCCTGGCCGCTCGCGATGCCATTGCCCCGTTTTGCCGTAAACGGCGGCGCGGCTCCGATTCCCTCGGACACGGACGGTCGCCAACAAGCCAGTGCCGCTCCTGGTACTCACGTGGACAAGGGAAGACACCAGCACTCCAAGCCCGTTTAATCTTCAGAAAACTTTATTGAGACATAAATAAGTTAATAAAGTGAGGTACTATATTATACCAAGATAATTTAAGGACATCATCTGTGCAAGTCATCTTTAGGAATAATGAACTCATTATTTCCTCAAATCTCATTGGAAGACCTCTTTTTATTTAACACTTTATTGCTTTACAGTCATTTTTATTTATAATACTTGTATGTTGCAAGGCAAACACGCAAGGTTGTGAAATGGAACAAATAAATGAAGGCAGTCCATAGGTCGTGTCTGAGAGGACGGAACACATGCATAAGGCCAGACCATGCACAGCAACCACGCGACACCCCCCCCCCCTTCCCGCCCGTCGCAGGGTACCGGGAGAGCAGAGGATGCGTCTGCTCTGTCCCTACGGTAACGCAGCCCCTAGAAGGACGCATCCGCACGCCGAAGACATGCGACGGGCGCACCGGACGAGCCTCGCGCCCGAGTTCTTCACAGTGAGAAGTGAAGCGGGATTTTTCAATTAAACATTCACAGGCTTAATCACCATCATAAGTATGATTAAGTAAGCATTCCCATTTCAGTAACATTTAGCTGAGTCTATAAAACAACCGAGTTGGATTATTTTGGCATTCAGTAAAACAGGCCTTATAGTGGCACTAAACTACGTACCGAGCTTGTGTGCGGAGGGGGGAGGGGCCAAAACGGATGGCTAACGCGCAGCGGAGGACCCTCGAACCCGAGAGCCGGGCCGAAGAAGGCACAACTTCAAACGTCAAATTTGGGATCGACTCTCGTGCTAGTTTGCCGAAAGAGTGAAAACGCGCGAGGGGACAAATGGTAAAGCGACGGTTTGAAGCACAGCCGAAATCAGGACGAGACGGCGACAATCGAGGCAATTTCTCTCGGATACCAGTCGTTTCGTTCAGACAAAATACTGCTTTGATAACATTCGTAAGAGGTAAAACAGTTCTTTTTCATCCGTCCTTAAGGGTTGCTATGGCTTTTAATATCGGGATTAAAAAACAAAATCATGAAAATACCGCCGGAGCACTTCAGTGTCACGCGTAGGACCGTCAGAAGAAAGAAGCTCACGAGACATTTGCAGGGCAACTGTGGGAGCGAGCGTGCTTGTAGTCTGTGGAACATCTTGTCGAACATGAGGATTCCAGTTGTGTCCATTAAAATGGTTGAGTAAATGCCACTACGAGGAAAGAGGAGGGAAGTAAAGCGTGAAGCTCCTGAAACACGGCTGCATTATGCACTGAACCGTGGACCCGAGCCACCCTATCTGTTCCGAAGCTCCTTCTGAACCCGTAAATAAGTTCAAGTTTCAGGCTTTTCTACACCCAAGCTTCAGCCTACGTTGCTGACCACTGTCTGCGCACGAAACAGAACCTAAAGTGACTGCAAGTGTCAACACTTCTGTAGTCCTCAGGAAACAAAAGACGTGCAAATTAATGACAAGAGCATGATTTCGGCAGCACGTTTTGTGCCACGGTTTGTGGAAGCTTCTCTCCGACATACCGTTCAAACTCCACGGGGCTCAGCGACGAGTGATGGGTGCAGTGCCGGCGCAACGTGCTGCCAACCACCCGGGCCACGCAGCCCAAATATACTGCGCGCTGGTTTTTGAGAGGCGGTTTCAAGAGCGTTACATCTGCAGTTCAGATTCCAAAGGGCCCGCTCCGTGTGAGCAATGTACGCGCAGTGGTCGGGTTCTGAAAGAACATCGTGGACTCACCAAGGCTGCGAGGAGCACTTGAAGATGGTACCGAACACATACCGGTCACAGCGAGCACGGGCCATACGAGAGAGCTTCTTAAAAGTATAAATAAACACTGCAGTGGATGATTAAGAGCCATGTATTTCCAGCTGAACTCAGAATTGCACTTCTTGTTATCCAGCGCGATCCTCTTTCGGAATCGACACCAACAACCCCGTCCGCCCCTGGGCCACAACTACCCCCAGCATGCGTGACATCGCATCATTCGGTGGAGGTTCACAATCGCATTTTGCCGAGGAGGCCTTCTCTCGCGTTACAGCAACCCGAGCACGGAGGGATTCTGGGAAAATCCCCGCGAGGAAGCCACTGTGTCGGTTTCCTTCGGGACAGTAACCGGGTGGTACCGAAGGTTATCAAGGTCGCCGAGATCTGGGTCGCGGAGGTTCTCAGACGGGCAGAAAGACCGAGCTGAAGAGTGGCCGCCCGCTTACCCTCTGTCCAGCTGCATGTAGAGGACGCGCGTCCGTGAACGCGTGTCCCAAGATGAAGGAGACGGTTGAAAGTAAAGCACATTCACCGGAAGCTCAAAGAGTGTCACAGATTTCCGTGGTGAAACCCAGCAAAGCTGTTAAGACGCAGCCCCTCCCCCAACCCTTAAAAATATATTTACAAGTCCTTGGGATGTCTATAAATTACTAACAAAGAAGCAAAAAGGAGAAAAGTTATTAATCTCTGAAAACTGTGAAAACTGACAGCTCCGCACAGAGTGTGTGTCCTGTGCTGCTGCAATGTGTGTAACAGCACTTGCATATCAGTAGTTAGGCACCCTTTGCCCAGAGAGCGAAACATGCGGCGAGGAGTCCTTGCAGCGCCGCCGTGCGGCCATTGCCTCCTTGCGGACACAAGCCGTAACAGCGGCCTTCCCCAGGCACCTTTGCAGCAGGAAAAAGAGGACAAAGGAGGAGGTGAATGGAAAAGAGGGGATTGAGCACAAAACCGGGGAAACACTGCGGGAGAATATGCAAGGCTTTTCTGCTTGTAAGGAAGTGAGGAAACAAAAAGGACAAAGTACCGTTTGAGGTAAATGAGGACATCAAAAACAGAAATGTTAAGGTTGGAAATGCCGGGGAGGCTGTGGAGCAAGGGTTGGAGGTCACTGCAAGGGGTCTCTTCAGTTCAGTCCATGTTGTTGCTCTCGGAGCGGGAGATGTTGAGGGTATTGGCGGAAGGAAAGAGCTCCTGCTGGTCAGAGGGACTGTGGTAATCGGACGTGAGGTCGGGCTCCAGCAGGGAGGACAGCGTGGCATGGGAGGAACCCTTCTTCAAGCACTGCGTATAGAAGTTCAACAGCAGGTCCAGCTTGTTCTCAATTGACTGCACCTGTGAATCACGCAGGACTTCAGCACTCTTCACACCACTCTTTTCCAAATGAATCGTGTTTACATGTGACAATAGCATCTCGGTATATGCTCAGTTCAAAAGGATTAAAAAAAACAAAAAAACAACACAGATTTCCATCTTCATAGCTTTTCACCTTATTTCGAGTATCTATAAAATGCTGCACCTCCTGACCATACGACCTATTCTAGGCGCATTGGCGGGATCAAACTGACTTTGCCATACCTGCTTCTCCACTTTAGCAACACGACCCATCATGCTAAGCTCGTCCAGAGGGTCCAGGTCTGGGAGGGCTTTTTCCCCCTTTTCACTGCGTACCTTCTTGTCCGGATGAATGGCCCCACGCCCGACAATCTGATCCACTCTGTGGGGCAAACACAGATGACAGGTGTTGCGTGGGTTCTCTTTGCTATTTCAATCATGTCTACGCACGTGCAGAGGGTCTAGGGTAGGGCTTCTACCTGCTTTGCAGGCTCTTAATGCGGCCAAGCATGTCCAGATGTCCAGCGGAGTACTGCTCAATGACATCCTTCACGTCGTACGGACGTAGCGTTTCCTTGAACTTGCGTTTGGCCACCAGGAATTTTAGGATCCTGCACACACAGGGCCGCCTTGTGAAAGCACTGTTGTCAGTCATGACACTGCTTTTCCAGCACTCCGAGGCTCCCGAGGAGCAAGTCGGAAAACAGCATCAGATCTATAACAAAGCGCAGGAGGGCTGCCGTCGTCACATTGTTTGACCGATCGGCAGCTCCAGCGGACATCGGATGCTGTTCGTAAACGGGAGCGCTTACGCAGCAGTGAGGAGGACAGAGGGCCCTGGCCTTTAAAGTTCAAAACAATCAGTTCACTACTTTTGTACAATTTCAACTGTGATTCAAGGCTTTAATCACACATCTGGTGCCATGGGGCAAAAGGGAGTCCCGCTGCTGTGATTCCATGAACTCATAACATCGGGAAGAGTATGTGCGCTATCGGCAGGGGGCCGCCCTCTATTCTCCTCTTTTTTGGAGGCCAAAAGCTGGTTCTCCTTTTATTTGGCCCTATTTCTGCCCTCCCCCCAGCCCTGCTGGTTCGGCAGAAAAGGAACCGCAAATGTCAAACCAAAAGTAAACGCAAAACAGCAGCACTTAACCTGTCATTCTCTGCTGTGATGGATGTCTTCATAATGGGCTATGGGAAGTCAGAGCTGAAGGGGGCTTCTAATTGATTTTATTTCATCTGTTTTATGAGGAAGCCCTATCTCTCACAAACAGAAGGGCAAGCAACGGGATATCAGTTCTTAGACCTGTCTTCCTCGGTTTTCCGGTGCTTTGCTCGCAGACACGCGAACCTCGGGAGGCGACTGCATTCAATCAGGCTGAACCCGGCGAGCAGCGATGCTGCTGACCTATTAAGCATTTGGGTTGTAATATGTGATATATTTATACAAAACAATATCATTCACAATTTCACCTGGTTATATTTTTGGATATTTCAAGTACTTCAAGTTAAGTAATTTAGCTTTAGGGGAGTAATCTCAAAGAGTAATCTTTTTTTTTGTGGGCTCCACAAAAAATATACAGTCAAAAGTTCACTGATACGTATGTCCTTTACCACGCAGTCCCTGCAGTCGGAGGACAGAGTGGCCACATCTGGCGTGGCATCTTTCAGCACACACTAAAAAGTTGAACTTTGCTTTTTCTTGATGAGTCCTACATTTTTCTTTTTGCAAGTTTTTTTTTTTTTTTTGCAGATACCGGCATAATTTGGCCACAATGGGGCTCAAGTGTTTGGGAGGGTGCAAAAGACAAGAAAAGGGGAAAAGTGAAGACCCCAAAAACCTACTTTATTTCTCATTTTTTTACCCCACCCCCCCCCCCATACACCCACTAAGTGCTTTCTGTAAGAAGTGCTGACAAGCAAAGGGCAAATGGTTATGTGCCCCGATATACTACAGCGCAGCTGTTCTCCTCCATGGGCAAACCTCCATCTCCCTAGACCTTTTACTGCTGCTGAATCTGACCGCGCTCACAAGGTAACAGCAGCTACGTTAGCCTGGCTCGGAAACTCCACCGCTGCACCCCGGAGCAGAAAAACACCTTAAGATGCAGTTTTGGTACATACCCGGCTATATTTACCTCGGATTATGTGTAAAACTGCACACACCGTAGGTTGTCCCACATAATATTGTCGCTAAGCACACAAATGGTGCAGGGAACTAACAGTACTTTAAAGACCGAGTGCGTGAGCGAATATCCTCTACTGTTCACGTTCTTATAAGGGAAATACGGTTTATGAATGAATGCAAATCCCACCAAATAAATAAGCAGCGTCTCACTGAACCCATAATTTTCAATTCCTTCTGGGGACTCGAGAGAACATTAAGTGATATTTGCACAGGTCCCATTTAAGCTGCAGGGCTAGACAAGCAAACGCAGACGCCGACTTTGCTCCGTTGCTTCCAGGCACCACACACATCTCATTGCAGCACAGTGACGAAATGTACGAGCGAGTTCAGGGGAAAACGTCAGCACTTTGCCAGTCGCTAATTTTACCTTTTTTCCACAACATCCATCTTTGCTGAAGTACCTGCATGGTAAAAGTGTGATATTTCTGTAGTCTGCTAATGTGCTTCGTGGGGGCTGAACACCTGGCGACCCACACAGGTAGCAGCCGGCCACAGCAGGTAGGAGCGGGGCTGCTGAAGTCTACCAACACGGTGAACGCAGGATCAGCCGCTGTCCGCCCAGTCCAACAATAATTACTTTGCCCACATCATGTGGGTTGAGCTCGCTGTGGATTAAGGGCGAAAAGGCGCTTTTGCACCACAAACCCTATGTACTATGGCCCCCTTGATCTCGAAAACGTATAGTCCTGGTATTTAAGCGTTTATAAATACAGTGGCATTATTATTCGCACTGTGTGACACGCGTTCATGAATGCTTCTACGAGGAACATTTTTTTAGAAAAGCTACAATGGAGTATTTTGAAACCACCGAAGAGCCTGTATTGTGCAAGTAAAGGGGATCTGGTTCCAAGAAAAGTACCTGCCAAAACAGAACCTTGAGAGCACCTGCGTTCGAGCTCAGCACAATTTACAAGTTTAATGAGTGCAAGCATACGATTTCCTCTCTCCTCTCCAAGCCTTCCTCTGTCTCTCTCGCCTTTAACATCACATCAATTTAAGGTAACTAAAGGTGTGCGTACATTGCCAAAGCTTTTGGGCAAGTATCGATTAAGACGCTAAGTTAAGAACCACCCAAGTGTCGTGATTATCAACAGCAAAAGAAGCAAAGTAGCGATAATAGAAAATAAAGTTTTACACGAAAAGCTGCTATGTACTTCTCGCTTACGGTGATGCGTATCAGCCTCTGCGGTTGGCGATGATGCCAAGAGTGCAGCGATAATGAAATGAGGAGAAGGGGATTATTCTGGAACCTGGGCAGACACTGCTGGGAACCTTGACACAAGTGACGGGCGAGGCCCTATTAGGTTGAATCGGGGTACGACAGGTATTTCGTCACGCAAAACAGAAAAGTCATTATGTGTATGCTGAGAGTACCGCAAGTCCCCACTCGTGCTGACCAAACACTGTTTAGAAGCCCAGCAGTTTGGGGGAAGCAAGCAGTGCCTAAAACAGCAAAATCGAACTGACGGCCAAACCATCTTTCCCTAAACTCAGCAGCCGTCCGTCAGACCCGAAGAAAAGCACAGCTTACCTGACAAATTGATCGATGGCTTGTCACGGGTATCGAATGACAGGATTATAACCCGGAAACCAGCCCTCAGGTGTGTGGCACAACCGAGGTGTGTTTTGCCCCGTATTCCTCCACGATATCGGGGGAGGAAGTACCACGGTGGCTCTGCTACCACACATTTCTGCCCCGGCCAGCTGAGCGGCCGCCACTTTTCGCTGAAAGAGCTGAGCAGTGGGTACGTTTTGCTCCAGTGACAGTTTGACATAGGTTTGATATCAAACAGGCCCAGCTAGGCCAGTCAAGTCTCACGCTTACCTAACGGCACGTATAAGAGTCTTCACAGCAGGGATCACCTCCTCCATGGCGATCTCAGGATATGGCTTGTCCTCTGCATAGTCCTCTGCTGTCCCTTCCACTACGGGAGTGAAAGGAGAGGCGGAGTACAAGAGGGGGCATGATGTCAATACGAAGAGAAACGCAGACGTTCAATGAGTCATCAACGTTCCGTGAACTGCCCTGCCCTTGAAAGAGCCATGGGATACTCAGACCGAGGCTCTGGAGAGGGTACAGGAGGTGGAAGTTGTATGTGGTGCAGATTATAGTTGATGTACAGTGCTGAGTGAGCAAAACAGAAAGTAAGGACTGTAAATCATGTTTTAAAAATAGTTTTGCACATGTGTGCTTTCTGGTGCAAAATGTAGAATGCGGAATGCATGTGTATTGTAGAGCGCAGTGAAAACACTACGCGACATGTATGGGATGTAGTCACCATCCGTGACGGGTCGAGGTTTGAGCCTTAGCGAGGTCCGGAAGCGCGTGCGATCATTGAAGCTCCAGCTCTTCTGCACCTTCCCAGGACTGGTGGCCTCGGGGATGTTTTCGGAACTGGGAGAGCGGCGCATTGCTCCAGGCGGTTGCGGTGATGCCTTTGAGCGTGTTGCCTGGGTGGTCCGCGAGTTGTTCATCCTGATGCGGTCCCGAAAACCCATCTTCCCGCTGCCATGAGAGACAAAAGAGTTAGTCCATGGTTGTATTGTCAGCAAAAGTATTCTGGGACACAGAAGCAGATGAAACAAGGAGGATTCTCTCATTTAAGCCACTACCACCAAGACGAGCGAATGCTGTTCACTCTGTTTTGCTTTTTGGACTTTCAGGCGATAGGATGATATCAAGTGCCAACTCCTGTCATCTTATTCAAGCAGTTAATATTCCCATTTACGTCAAACAGAAAGAGAATCACTCCTTCCTTACACCGCCACTGTGTTTTCAGAATGAAATTCAGTATCCTAGCCATTCCGTGGATTGACAAGAATAAGTAAGAAAAGCAGTCCAAACACACATACGCAGACAAGCAGACACACACAGAGTGCGAGATGGGGATACAAAGACAAAGATACGCTGTACGGGTAGGAAAGAGGATTAAACGGCAAAGTACATAATGATTAAACAGAATGAGAAAAATCTTAAAGCCTCGAATCTGTATGTAAACATCTCCTCTCTCTCTCACGCGCACACACACGCCAGTCTTCGGCGTCCCTATCTGTCGATTAACTCCAGGCTGTCAATGAACGCCGCTTTATCTCCTCTGTCGATTATCCACGAACCGATGATCGTAAACACACCAAAGGTGGGCAACGACTCCGCTACGAAATGTTGCAGCCTCATCGGCTAATTCGGCGCTCCTGCGTAAAACCGATTTTCCTCTCCGTGATTTTTCTAGGAAAAACAAAGCGCGATTTTCTAGGATGATTTCCATCACCGGATATGTGCAGGTGCTGTAAAGCAAGAAGTAAAAGTTAGTACGGCTTGGACAGAAGGACCATGCAATAAGATTTCATATACTGCATGCGGTATGATTTCTTCAAACAAGCGCTTCCTAATGGAAAGAGGCACCCATGAGACAAGTTCATTGAAGAATGTCTATGTGGCAAGAAGTGTGTTTGCCAATGCTGCGTGCTAGTTGGAGATTTTAGTCAGGCTCCAGCAGTCCTCGTGTTTCCAAAGAATGCCATACTAGTGAGTGAAGGATACCGCATCACTCGGCGACTTCGAGTTCCCCCCATTTTTTTTTTTTTTTTTTTTAAATAAAACCAAAATTCTTATAACCCAGAATAATACTGTGGGGATACCCAATCCCATGGCGAAATTGCCGCTCGCAAAAAAAATTTACCTTCGCCTCATAGAAGAAAATCCAGTTGTCACACATCTGCTCAAAAGATCCATACCACCAATTCACTTAAAAAAAAACACAGCGGCTGTGCACGCAAAACTAATAACAGTGTTGTTTATTTCCATAGTTCATGGTGATATACCCAGTGTTTGCATGGCCATTTAAATGAATATTTAAATAGCTGAGAGAGCGTTTCACGTTTACCGCAAAACACTCCGGGGTTTTCCGAGGCAAGGAAAGAGTCATTCATCCTTGCGTGCGTCTGCCATCTCAGGATCCAACTTCTCAAAACATGCAGAAGTCACAAGCTATCAAGGTGTAGAGAGTAAAATGGGGGGGAAAAAACACATGCAGGAGTAAAGAAAAGGTTTCGACTTCCTCGTGAATCAAATGCAACTTACTTTTGTGAGAGACAAATCCGTTGCTGCTAAACAAAAGATGCCTGAGCTAAAATACAGCTGTGGTCACAAGCAAAATCAAACTCATTTGTCATGAATGCAGTGATGGCAGAAGACCCATAGGGACTGTGCACATAAGGGATTTGTCTCAGCCTCTTACACCGATTCAGTCGAAGTCATAACACAGCCCATGCCGTAGGTTGACCCGGTTTTATGTCAACCTTTGAAAGCCTTACCAAGTAGGAACAAAAACAAGCATAAGCATAAGCATAGCCCACGTGAAAAAAATGGAGGCAATTCATCACATGTACTGCAATCTGAAATGCTTATTATTTGCAAAGGTCAACTGCAGCAAACTGCATGACTGCAGGCCAGAAAAATTAACAACGGATGCTTTCGTCAGTTTTAGTTATTCAAAATCAAAAGGAGCCACGTGACTCGTGCAAAGCTGCCGTTGAGGTATCGGGAACCGGCTGGGCGTGCTGCCTGCTCCTACACATGAACGCAAGCACCAGCTGGACTTGGGGATTCCGGTCAAACTCCATGAGGTTCAACGGCAGCAGAAGGTGCAGTTTAATGAAATGCAAGTCACACACCCGGAGGTAGCTTCGCAAGGTATCTGATCCAGAGCAGACACATCTCTTCCGATTAAATGGTACGCATCGAAAAGGGTTTCGAAAATGTTTTGTCACATCATCTTATACCGAGGAAGTACTTGGGGGAATGCCGTGGATCAAACACCTCTGAAACTTTCAGAGCACAGTAGGAACGACTTCCGGGGAGGGGGGGTGCGTGCCCAGTGCTTTTTGCCGTGGATACCTCTGCTTGCGACCAGCGTGAATCCGGAAGAAACCTCGCTTTTTAGAAATGAGCTGACTGAGGAAACAGACAAGGTAAAAGGAAAAAGTGTAAGGGAGTAGTGCTTGGAGAAATATAGCGCTGAAGGTTTTCTTAATCATGGTGGCAGTGGTGAAGGATAGGAATGAAGATGTGAAGCAGAATTCACAGAGGTGGAGGGAACTTTGCGAGTGAAGCGTAGGGGGCAGTGGAGTGAACCCAGCGCAATAGCAACAGCAATTTCTTTATGATTGTGCCTGTGGACTGAGGGAGAGGTTCTACGCAGGTGAGGCTGTGGACATGCAGCGAAGGAAGTCTATAGTTCTGGCTTTAGGCACCAGCCCCACTGCCCACCTGTGACCACCGAAAGCCTTTCTGGAACTGAGGGTTACAATCTGGGTTACCTTCCTCTTGGAGACACAGGCATTCAGGCTGATCCGTGACCATTAGCATCTGGTCATCTTTGGACATCAATGAGGCAGAACACACTATCTAACCATATAGAGGTGAGATGTTCCTCATTTTCAATCTGTATGGCAGCACACAGAGGCAAAACAACATACTGACAAGTAAAGCAAAGCAGTCGATTCAAGTAGCATTCAACAAACCTGCAGGTGACTTCTGATCTCCTGCGAACATGTATGATGTGGGCATGGCAGAGAGACAAGGAAGGCAGAGCAGGGAAGGGAGAGAGAAAATGCTATGGGTGAATGAGAAGCAAATGGAGATGACAGGGAGGACAAACACACAGGGAAACAGACAACGGATTCAGCTTAGGGGGTGTCAGGCGTTAGCGACAGATTGTTAGTATCCATGGTAACTCCAGCTCCACAGACACAGTCCACTGTGTTTGGAACCAGTCGCACTGGGCTTGTAGCACTTTTGCTCACTTTGAACTTAACTGGCGGACCTTTTTTTTTTTTTAAAAGTGTACGGTTTATAAGGCTGAATAAAATAAATGATATTGTATGAAATTAAAATGCAAAGACAATCAATGCTATTATAAAAGGAAATAAAGAGAAATGGACCACTGTCGACCTTGATAATTTTACCTTTTAATTGTGCATATACACTGCCCGGCCAAAAAAAATGAAGCGACACGCTCTAATATTTCGTTGGACCGCCTTTAGCTTCGATTACGGCACGCATTCGCCCTGGCGTAGTTTCAATAAGCTTATGCGATGTCACATTTATTTCCGTCCACAGTTGCATTCATTTTTCGCCGAGATCTTGTACTGATGTTGGGAGAGTCGGACCGCTGTGTAAAGTCTTCTCCGGCACAAGATCCCAAAGATTCTCAATGGGGTTAAGGTCTGCACTCTTCTGTGGTGGCCAATCCATGTGTGAAAACGATGTCTCTCTCATGCTCCCTGAAGCACTCTTTCACACTTTGAGCCCCATGAATCTCAAACCCATCGATGGAAAAACCTGCCAAGTCAGTATATTCAGGTAGTCAGCTGAGCTCATTTTTTGGGCACATGATGTTGCTGAACCTAGACCTGACCGACTGAAGCAACCCCACATCGTAACACTAAGCGAAATCCAGGTGCTGACTTTTTTTTGGCCGGACAGTATAAAACCAAAACAGTACCAATGGGTTCTCCCTACTGAATGAATCCTAGGGTAAGATCATGTAGCGAAATTCCTGTTATATGGACCCAAAAGGCAACTATTTGTATGTTGGTGTGTATTTAGGGACATTACTTTCACATGTGGAAAAGAAAACCTTGACCGTATGGGAGTGAGCCTGACAGTTGCATACCTGTCCCCCGTCAGGTAGGGGGAGCTGTAGGGCCGCAGCCCGGACAGCAGCGTGTGGTAGGAGTGGTGGTGGACCTTCTTGGCGCTACGCTGCTGTTGCAGATGACTGAACAGTAGGGTCAGTTCTCTGAGTCATGCGCATGGAAGAACAACAAAAGATGAAACTCATAAACAGAAACGAAAACAAGCAAATATATTTTTTAAAATGAGGGGGATTTCAAGTTATGAGCGCCTTTGCACTTGAAGACTCCCAGAAACTTTGCTGTTTTTGTAATGCTATGAAAACAGTTTCTTTCTTGAATGCTGTTAAAATAAATGTGTTTTGCAACTAAATATTTTGCAACTTTTTGCTGATCTCAACTCCAGATTAAATGGAATCTTTGCACCCCCATCCTTTTAAAAAAAAAACAATTAGTCAAATTATTTCTGAAAGGGTTTAACATAACATATAAACCTTAAAACAACAACATAAGAAAACAATAATAGAACGTAATAAGTTAAAAATACAATAAAAAGTAACTTGTGAGACTTGTGTCGGATGTCCTTTTGAACCATCCGCTGGCACTGTGTGTGTATGTGTGTGCGCGCGCGCACAGGTGAACGCTGTGACTGCAAGCAGGTCAAGAAAACAGCATGACACTGCCCACACCACATGCAGATTGCTGAGACGGAACAAATAGCACGTAATATGGAGTAATGGTAAATGTAACTGGTTAACAACTATGCACTAGGAACCTTCAGCACTGTTTCTCAACATACCTGCCGGCACCAGAACCCTTTCACAGTTTTAGTTTTACAATTTTGTACATTTACTAAATATCAAGAAGATCACGGTCTGTAGGTGCTGCAGTGTTAAACATCGAGGTTGCTTTGTGTTAAAACAGACAAAAACCTGTTGACACAACTGCTACTGCTCCCCACATCCTCCAAACACATTAGACAGTCCCAGTGTAATGACAGCTACTGTAGTTTTATTGTGTGATGCCCGCAGAGAGTTCAGATTCAAAGAAACTCTCCCAATTTCCAGTTTCTTTAGGAATAAAGGGTCAGCTTACGCTGATGTTTCTGAGGGATGTTTCTGAGGGAGAAAGGTGTTGATACATATTTGTCAGCTGATTCCATCTGACCAAACTATTTATGTCAGAGCTAAGGTTTACCCAGGTCATAAACTTTCTTTGGTAAACCACCGATTATAGCTGGACAACTGAGTCAGAGTGCAAGATTGCTGTGTGGTATGAAGGGAGTTTGGGTATCTGGGCAGAATGTGTCCGCGTGTGTGCGGTGTAACTGCTGGGCGGTGGGTAAGTTCATCTCGGTTTTGCACGGTGTAACAGAGGTACTGCAAATATAGAACAGCACTGTTTCACTGACTTAAGTACCTGAATGAAGGTAGCATGCTGTCGTAGAAGTACCACGTGGCTGTGAGGTAGGAGCGCTGCACATCAGTTGAGTATAAACGCCACGCAGCCTGCAGAAACACACACACTCACTTCAAAGAGGCGGAGAGGCTGTTTGGTTAAAAAAAAAAAAAAAAAAAAAAAGGGAAAGTTCTGTGTTTGACCCGAATGTTACATTTTAGTTTAAACACCTACTCTTTGCTTGGTGATCTCAGACACTGGCTGGAACCTGTACGGTCAGTAACTGTGGTCTCGGGCCACGCGATCACCTGGATGAGGTTGGCCGCAGGAGTCCGTCTCTTCTCAAAGTGCTTCTGCCTGTGCTGCTCCTGCACTTTCAGGGCAAAACCAGAGCCAAGGATTCCCTAGGAGGCGGGACACACAGACGATCTGAGCACCAGAACTGGGTTTATCAAGGAGGAGACAGTTTAACGGAGGGGAAGTTGTAAGAAGAAGACAGAGACTTACTGCAGGCAGGGCAAAGAAGGACACTCCGAGCAGAGCAAAGCCTGCTGCCACCAGCCGACCCAGCCCTGTATGCGGAGTCTTGTCCCCATAACCAATCGTTGTGAGAGTGATCTACATTCACACGGATACACATGCCCAAGAGAGTACAGACAGGGAGAAGAAACCGACAGTCGGAGAGGGGCAGGAATGGGTAGACAAAAAGCACAGAGATCTGTACAATAATTTGGCTTTTACAAGGCACCCAACAAGCTTAACTTTGCTGAAAAGCCATTATTGCTCTGAAAACATTTGCCCTGTCCAGGATAGTAGGAAGTGACTGCTCCATTAGTCACACAGCTGGTCAATGTGTCCAACTCTGTACTCACTGTTCCCCACCAGAGGGAGTCTGCATAGGTGGCAAACTCTGGATTGATGTCCTTCTCTGCGAGGTACACCAAGAATGAAGCAAAGATCAGGACAAGGAATCCAATATACCAGGCTGTGATGAGCTCCTGAGCAAAAAACAAGGAAAGTGATCTTTGTCACCACCAACATCTCAGAAAATAAAAATTTTCCTGAAAACACAGCAGCTGGCCACATTTAGTACATAGCTTTAGCCCTAAGGGTTTTGAGGGGCACTTGTGTAACTACCCTGGAATGGTCTTGTCCTCATCATGTAGTAGGTGTGTATTTGCCTTGCAGTGGTTTCTCGTGTCACCATGCAATGAGAGTGGCTCAAGGGTCCTCACCTTGCTGTGTGCATAAACCACAGAGCCCAGGAGCTTCCAGGTGCCACCTCGGCGGTCCATGCGCACCATGCGCAGAATTTGCAGGAACCGCATGCTGCGTAGCGCAGATGTAGCAAAGATGTTTCCTTGCGTGCCAGCTGCAATCACCGCCACGGATGCCACGAACACGATGAAGTCTAAGCACGGAGAGGTCATTGAGTAACCGCGTGAATACGCACACAGACTTGAGAAAAAGTTCCAGCGCACACGTCCTTACCTATGATACAGAAAGGCTTCCTGGCAAAACGCAGACGGCCTTGCCATCCCCTGTACCGACAACAGCATCCGGCCGCCCACACTCTGACAACGTACTCGAGGCCAAACACCACGATCATCACAAACTCCTGCGGGAGACACGCGGCGACATGATCAGCTGGGCTGGGGCTGCCCCTTCGAATTCCTTGGAACTCCTCAAAATGCAATAATCTCCTCTGAAGGTAAGTAAGAAGCAGGTCCCCTGACACAGTTTCCTCAAAGAGGCAAGAGCAAAGCAGGTGGAACGAGGAACATCAACGTTAAACACGTGTGCCCTATTAAGGCATTAAAATAAGCACAACTTTCCTCTAAACTCCATGGGATAGGGAGAAATTATCAGTACGACTATGTGAGAGGCAGGAAAACAGAAACGGCAAGAACGAAACACAAAAATCGCACCGAAGGCCTTTTTTAAAAATTTTTTTATCATGCACTGTCATCGAACGGTTGCATAGTTTGGCAGCATCTGAGTTCCAGGCTTATAACAACTCAACTAAAATGAATAAGAGGAAGAGGAGCACACATTTACAACCATTTAGCTGCTATAAGCGTATTAGATTTCTGTATTGCAAGTGCTTGTCCTAAGCCCCCCTTCTCACTTTTGATACAGAGTGTGGTGTGTTACAGTTCACAGTGTCTTAGTCTGTGGCTCAGCAAAGCAAACCTACTTAATTGGGTAGCATTTAAAGAAAAAGTAACCTGACAAATAAAGAAATGAGAAATTAGGCCTCCATTACCAAATTCAAAAGCACTCAGTTACTAAACACACCATTATGGGAATGCAGTTAAGCTCAGTGGATCATGTCTGCAATTTCCTGCACACTCAACAACATTGGAACCTGTCTGTTCTGCTTACACAGCCAGTTTGTTTCTCTAAGAGCTTCTGCAGAAAGCCAGGCGTGCACGTCGAGCGCAGGCGTGCAAGCGGGAACTGGGGGTATCGTACGCCTGAGAACAGGAAACTCACCTGTGTCGCACGTGGGGATAAGGTGGCACAAAGGTGAAGGTCAAACCCTCTTCGATGAGGGGTTTTACCAAAAAAGGAGGAAAACAACGAGTGCACAACACAACTCGACAAGGTTAGAGACTACGTACCGGGCTATATTTTAGTTTCTACTTTTGCCTAATCTTTCATCCAAGTTGATTCAAATCAATGAAAAATCACATTTTTGTTTGCTTTTATCAGCTCTTCTCCCCGCTCAAACTAGTTGTCCACTATTATGCTTGTTTCGGGTACACAGTCATTCCGATGAGGACTGCTGATTTTGCCCGCACAGCTGGGCTTAGATTAGTTCTGCTTTAGGACCATGTAAAGAATGGCTGGCATTCCAGTTGAGGGAAAGGATTAGTAGACCGAAGTGAGAAGAAGGTGAACTTCTGGAGAAGGCGGGAGTAGACATCTAGTGTGGTTCTGGGATGAAAGTTTGCAGTCAGACCTGGGCTGAGGCACAGCGGTCTGGGTTTTGGGGGGTATCTGACTTGCAGTGACTTGCTGTGATGTGGAGGTTTAGCTCAACATTACAGCAAGCTGGGTTTCGGTTCACACGTGAAGCGGTCCTGGGGAAACGGGACTAAAGGTTTGGTGTTCAGAGCTCTTACCAGGATAAAGAGCCCCTCGTTGGCAGTGTTCTGATGTTCGGGAATGGTGGAGAACACAGATAGCACCAGACAGCTGAACACCAGCAGGAAACTGGAACACACAGACAAGTAAAAACTCATGGGGTGAATCAAAAAAAAAAAGAAAAGAAAAGCTTACAAAATGCAACAATGGTCTCAGCCACAAGTTTTTTGGATTTGCATATTTTTTCAGGTAAACCTCAAGTTCAGTTCTGATTTGGTTGGAAAATATACTATATTGCTTTTGCAATATAATGTGATTTTTTTCATAATTACATATGTAAAAGTTAATAGTCTGGGACTAGTCCTTGGTTTTGAATTGGGGAAAAAAAAAACACGATGATGTAGGAACAGATGGAAAGAGACATCTGAGGATTCATGAACACAGAGCTTGGACCACAACGATGAAACACCACAAACACTGCTTATTAAATGTACCTGACCTCATATGCAACTGATAGATTCAGGTGAATTACAGCGTAGAGAAGCCGCACTTAGGTAACAAAAGGTATCAACACAGGAAATCATCACTACACAGGAGTCGAGTGCTTTTTGGATTCCAAGCAAGACTTAATGCACACAAATCTTGCTGCAGTGAAGGAGTTTGCTCTCCGTTTTATTTCTGCGAGGGCAGAGTCACCTCTTTGGTTGTTTACTATGACTAAGGTGATTCATTTGAGCGGTTCTGACCGTAGAACTGCACACAAGACCGCAGTAACCGAAAGCAACGTCCACTGCATCGTGAACTTCAGCGGGCTAGCAGCAGCAGCTGCCTTTACATTTCATTGCTTGATACTGAAGGAAGCAAAAGCTTTTCAGAACTGAAACCAGAAACATCATGAGGAAAAGTGTTGAGCTTTACATGCCCAGATGTCCAGAACAAATAAGAGCAAAAGGAGGAAATCAGTGTATTTTAACTTGCGTATTTGAAAATGTGTTCCATTTATTTTCATTTTCTACATTTAGCATAAGACTTGAGGTAAGTTAACAAGACCCCCCTCTGTGTAATGTTATGTCCCACAGTGCTTTTGTGTGTGTGTGTGTGTGTGGGGGGGGGGGGGGGGGTCGGTCACCATCTCCTTGAGTACGGAGGGACTGCTTCTTTCAGCTCATGCTGCATCTTTCCTGTGACAGCCATTCTGCCGCTTGTTTTGATCGATAGTGGAGTCTGGTAGAAGGAGTTGTGGCAGTCCTCTCCCTCTAAAAGTCTCTGCTATTGATCAGAACAAATAGTAACATAACCCCTGAACTCGACACCAGCAGTGAAAACAAATATCCACACGCTAGCGCTTATCATCAGCAACTCGCCGGAAGCAGTGGGAAGGGGCTGCTGGTAAAATAACTAAAATTACTCACTTTTCACTGACTAAAATCTATAGACACAAAAATGATGAACAGGTAAAAATACAGACACATGAGAGCATACGATGGCCATGTAGAAGGTGTTGCATTTCAGCTGAGAAGCCAGTTTTTATTGCTTCCCCCATCTCTCCCTAAGAAGGGAAAATGTCAGTCAAGAACTAGAGAAATAAAATCTCCAGATCAGCAACATTCGTCTTGGAGGTTGAGTGAAAGACCCTTTGTCAAGCAATTTTTACTCCCTTTACAATTACAGTAATATCCTAGAGCGAGCCTGGAAATGACTCTCGCCTCAGTACCCCAACAGTGCTTCCGATCACCCGGGATCCCGCACAAATGGAGGCGCGAGCACACTTTCAAAAGCCTAGCACTGGTGCACCATCACACGGTTCCGTGTCAAATTTGCTGTCCTTTCAGAGCCTCGCAGAACGAAAGTGTCGCTTCAGAAATTTCGTCATATTACTGCTTAAATGCAGACGCACTCAGTTTGCATGGTTGAGATAACAGCTAAAATTAGGCAGGCAGACGGAAGTGATAAAGAAACATATGGCAGCAGGGCTTCTTGAACTTGAACTTTCAGGAGGTAAAAGCACAAAGATGGGTTTCTGTTTTAAACCGGTGAGGCTGACGGATTTGTAACTCATAGTTGTGCATTGTGTCGTATTCTACCCCTTTGGTTCCCAGTATGTTCTGAGTCACTTGTTTATGAGCATCTTAAAAACAGAACATTTTTTTCTCCGACAGTAACTGAAACTTGTCCAAAGATACAAATGTGGCACCTATCTCGACTTTCCCCCTGCATTCAAGGGATCTTACTTCTGGAGATGGCAGAGGGGACCCCGACTCTCCCAAGTCCGCACCTAAGTGTTCCCTGGTAACGGTTGCCAAAACAATTCCAGCCTGGGGAGGAGCCGGATAGGTTGGCAGCTTCCCTTAACCAACGGGAGTGAACGGGTGGAGGTCCTGACCACAACAGGTTTCCCATTCCATGGCCAAGCACCTCACCAGGAGAACAGAACATGAGCCAGAAGTGCTCACACTATTAGGGGGCAGGGGGCGATGCGGTCCACAGGGCTCTGTACATGGATAACAGCGGACCCCTTTCGACATTTCTTCCCCAGCTGGATCTAATCAGCTAGTCATTGCTTAATATATAGACCGTGTTTGCGAAAAGGAAAAACAAGTATTAGTCATTATTTTTTACAGTCAGGAAAAAAAACACGTATAAGAAACGGCACAAAAAAAACAAGTATTGAAATGAGGAACGTTCTGATAAAGGTGCAAAGGCTGAGTTTGTCCGCTTTTCAATCAAACTCTTTGTTTTTCAACTAGAGATGCTGCTAAACTGCTACTGCCATTCATCATTATCATCACAACCATCATCAGCAGAATTCTTCATAATAAAATGAAAGCTCTAATAATGGGCAGACACTTTTATCCCAAGTGACTTATCACAGGATGACAGAAATTTACAAGTAGGGGACGAAGTAGCCCATATAGCAGTTTCTACTTTTCACATTTAGGTTAAACTGCTGGAAGAACATTTACGTTTATTTATATAGATGACAGTTTTCGCAACACAAAAGTCACACCAGGGAAAACAGAAGTGCAATGCACCAAGAAGAACACAAGTTCAGCGACAAATGCACCCCTGCTGTCTCCATGTGGGAGACACAGCTCTGTGATTTCTGTGGACTGGTAGCGATGGCCATGGTCCTGTAGCACATTTCCACATCTACATGGTATCCACAACAGTCTGACCCAGAGGGGAGAACGAGAGAAGATGGATATCATATATAGGCAGGGTGGCGGGGTATTTGGTTGCAACGATAATGGGAGAGGAGGACAACAGGGCAGCAGGTGAGGGTTTGACAACCATCCTGCCATCTTCAAGGGCCCCTGCCCGCTACATACCCTGACCGGGCACGTCACAGCATGGGTGTGAAGAGGGGTAGAAGCTAGCGGCAATCGATAACACCTTAGCCGCAACTTTACAGGTCTCGATCTGCACACGGGCTGAGCAGCAGGGGCACTGGGGCAAGGAAATGCTCGATGCAGAACTGTGCGGCGCTAAGGGGGGCTAGAACTCCGAACACGCTGGCAACTTGGCAAATGACAACTTGCCACTGACCCTTCCAACATTCGACGTCGTTTCCTAACCGACTGTGTGCAGCTCACATCTCTGGGGGCAAAGTGGCATAGGGTGGCAGAAGGGAACGGGACAGAGAGAATGTTTCTGTGAGCAAAGGAAAATGGTAGTAACAGTAGAAGCAGGATATAAATAGCTGCCGTGACCTTAAATAGCAGCTGACAGCCAATTGTGCAGGTAGAACGCAGCATTGCCCGGTTAATTCCCATTGATGGATGTCTTTGGGAACTGAAGTTTCTTAAGAAAGCGAATGGGGGGGAAACCCCTCAACAATAAGCACGCGCTGCTTTTGCTGGATGGAAAGCTGCCTGCCGATGGTGCGATTCTGCAGCTTTTCTGACCACCCCGAGAACAGCCGTCTGCGTCGGCACGTGTCCCGACTCACCTTTCGCATTGTGGGAGAGGGGCTCAAGTCTGCACGTGTGTGTGTGTTTGGGGAATTGTTCACGCTCATTTTGAGAAATGTATTTAAATAGATATTTTTGGGAGGAGGCACAGCTGAGCTGTGGCCAACCAGCACCCAGCCTGCTCCCCCACCCCTCTGTGTGACATTATTACATTACACAAAACTATGCGAAGGATCTGAAACAATATGCATAGAAGACCATTTCACACGCGTACCTGCTTTCGGCGCAGTTGACGTTAAGTGCCTCTCAGAGGACTACGAGACGCAAGACCTCGGGAGCCTCTTTTTGGCACATATACATTACCTCCATCACACTTTCTGGCACTGGCGGGGAAATTCTTCCGCTGAAAAATACTTTTTCTGAAATTGCGGGATTAACACCTTTGGATGATGGAACTGAGACTTGAGTACAGACTGTGGCAAGATCGTCCCACAGTCATCCTTTATCACGTTCTATGTGAGGATTAAAGTGTATAATGAAATTTAATCTGAAGCACAAACCCTGAGCATTAGTTTGTGCAATTGCTACAATATTTACCTTCCAGGTTACAAGCTCACATCCTAAGTGCACCGTTTCTTTTGTGTCCAGTAAAATATACAGAGGGGCTTAATGGCCTCAGAGTTTATGCTGTGATTATATTAGAAACTGCACTTGGTTTAGATCCAGTGTCACATGCGGATTCAAACACATAGACTAAAACCCGCAGCGTGAACACAGATTAACACGCGTGTGTGTGCCACCGACATAACGTGACCTTCTCCAAAGAACGACTCAAGGACCCATTCTACAATTCCCCACTTTCCTATGGGGAAAGAATTAAATTACTATTATTTGTTCCTGGGCTTCAGTGGTGAAGTATTATTAAGTGTGGTTGCGTCAACACAAGATTTATAACAACCACAAAGTGAATGGAAGAGAAAATAAGGTGTATCAGCTGTGTACACCAGAGGGAGGACTCTCTGTGAGTGCTTCAACTACGCAGTAAATAGGCATTTTACCATTGTTTCCAGTGTGCCTCACATACATGCATAGGGGAGCAACACCAGGACCCCCAGATTATTCTCTTTCTCTATGTCCAGTTTACACACCTGAATGACTTCTTTCAAGCAATGTGTTAAGTATTATGCAGAAGAGAAGGATGGTTTTCAAGTCATAAAGACAACACATTTCTTATTCATATGATTTGATTCAAAGGAACTTACATGAGGCCTGTAATCTTAAACAGAGACCAAAACTTATTTGGGAATTTCAGCAAACCTTTACGGTTTAAAGTTCACTGCGGTTGAATAAAAGGTGTAAGGAAAACACGAATACATTTCTGCTGACAACAGCAGGACAAACGCTGACTTTTCACTAATGGGGGGGGGGGGGGTCATTTATTGTTGTCTTTACACCAAAACTGTTAATAACAAAGGGTTAAGACCACTTTTTATGATTTTGTGTATCAAAGTATTAAAGTTCAATTCTATTATTTAGAAAGCCCCTGCTCTATGAAAGAGGTTCAAAACTATAATCACCTTAAACCAAATGGAATTCTGAAAAAAAAAAATGTATAAAGTGCATGGCAAACAGAATCTAAACCCTGTTCAGTCACGGCAACAGTGCATAAATCACCTAGATCATATATTTCCTTAGGAATCATTTTTCACATTGAAATTGATTTATGGAATTCAACAACTTATGAAAAAACAACCTGCAACTTCAATAACAAATTCCATTCGGAGGGAAAATTTCTATTCATTTTAAAAACACTACCCACACGAAGTGAGAATTCCTTGTTCGTAAACCAGACCGTAACTGTGAGGCGGTAATATTTTCCTGCTCTGTTCTGTATTCCCACAGGGAGCTCGTGCAGGTACTTAAATTCAATTAGCACTACTAGCAAAATATAAACAGAAAAGAACATAAAAACCAGAGAAAATCCCTCTCTAGGCCTATATGAAAAAGTGTCCCATTTACCCCGCTGGCACGCTTTTCTCTTGGCGATGATCTTAGGCGAGAGTACGAGACTGAATTGACTAACCGAGGAGGATGTTGGACAGGGTCGTAACACGCAGGTGATTTGGCAGTTGTGTATCTTATTCTCCGTGTGTGGCAAGAAAGATAAATGCCATCTCCTGATGTTAGGAGGTTGTTTACAAAATGTGCTTAAGGGCCTGCAGCAGGAGGACATCAGCATCAGACCTGGCCAGGGTCACATACAGCTGCTACACATAAGAAAGCACAACGTCCCCCCCCTATAACATACAATGATGTTTGGTCCTCATACTATATAACCACGGTGTTACACCTAACCAGCAAATCGTTTCTCTGAACAAATCTTCCACAACAATGCTACTCCTGAATAATAATAATAATATATTTTGCTTTAAAAAAAACGGGGGGATGACCTCCATTTTGCACCTGATGGTTTAAAAAAAGCCCCCTTTTTTTGTTTTTTGTTTTAACTTTTGCTCGGCCCTCTGTATGACGATCAGTAGGAAAGGGTGTTGATGTGAGTGCATTGCGACAACCATACAGCACGGCGACACGCACAAAAAAAACAGCACAGCACAAACTATACGATACAGAGACCATCACAAAATCAGCACCCAGAAACAGGCAGGTATTCCAGCTCCACACTTACTGGACACAAAGAGCAGTAACAGGGATGCTGGCGAAAAATGTGCCGATAGAAGCGCTTCCAGTAAAATGCCACGAACCCTCATCCACCATTCCTCCATGCACCAGAGCATATACAACAAAGCAGAAGTTGGACTTGAATTTAAACAGGGCACCACAAAAACAGAAAGGAAAAAAAAAAAACACACTTTTTTTTTTGCTGTGACAAGCCGAACGGTTGCCGCGTGAAGATTTCCGTTCCCCTTATCTTTTTGTCCCACGGCTGGTGCTCGTGTCAGTGCTTTTTTGCGCAAAACAACCATTTCTCTTTTCCTACCATGTCCCCCATCCTCCCACACCTGAGTAGAGACGTGAAAGGGCAGAGCCATTCCGGCTGTCACGGCACTTCGTACCGAGCGCATTGTCTCATGGGCGAATGACGCACTGCTCCGGAGGAACCTGGACGCCACTGTGCTACCACATGCCAATCGGGATGGAGCACAGTCACCGGGAGGTGTGACATTTACGCAGACAATACGGTTCTCGAAGCGGGGGCGATTAGCGGCGGGACGGCCCATTCACGCTCGCGTCGCTGTCGAGCTCGGCGCACACGTTTACATGACATTTTACTGTTCGATGCACCGCTAACTTCACCCTTTTAAAAAAAGGCTTAAAACCTAGAGTGTGGCAGAAATCAATGGGCGCATTTAGACTTGGGTGCACGGGAAGAGAAAGTGCTGCGTCTGGAAAACGAATGTAGTTTAAGCGGCAGTTTAACAAAAAAAAAAAAATGCTATTTAATCAAAACCTATAAATATACCCTTTTTTTTCTGCATGGCAGTTCTTTGTGTGTATTTTTGTGCTTTGATAAGTGTACCTGTCTCCTCGATTTGTAACATCATCATTAGGGAGCACTATGCACAACAAACCAGCACCTGTTTTTTTTTTATTTTTGAGGGGGGTCTTCCATATCTGGGCTGAAAGCACATAAGAAATGAACGAGACAGTTCAGCTGAGTAACAGCACTTAAGTATTATGCAGACATGGGTGACAGAGACGAACATAAAGTCAGACAAAAGTGAACAAGAGAGCCCTATTCCACCTATCCATTATCCAACCCATGCAGCGTCATCGTGATCTGGAATCCTTTTTAGAAACAGAAGGCACGATTTAATGTACATCCTCAACGGGGCACGAGTCCACCGCACAGCATTTCTCTGTCCCACGAACGCACGTGCGAAGGTGCCAAATAGGCTGCCGTGACTGTCACGTGATGTGCCACCGCATACTGCTGGTGGTACTGCTGTCTGATCAGCATCTGCCTCGGTCTGAATGCAATTGTGCAAAAAAAAAAAAAAAAAAAAAAAAAAAACCCAAATGAATTGTATGTACAAAACACTTGCTCGGATAGACTTTTTAATCATCATCATATGAAGTATATACGGCAGCGGAAGTTGTAAAATGCGGAACGAACACACATACACACAAACACCTAAATAAAGATTTTAGCACAGATGTCTTGTTGCATGTAAACACATACAAGAAACGTACATAATATCTGCTGGGAAGTCATGTGACTCTCCTGGGACTTATTCCTGGTGACTTCACTACTTATTCCATCTAAGCTGAACTCAAACATGGACGCCAGACCTAAATTTTATATCAGCCGGTCCAGTTCAAAACCCTATGTGGGGTGCTGGCCTACTATATGCAACTGGGTGAATTCGGCCAAAGCGACAAGTAGGCTACGGGCTTCCTGCAAAACAAATAAATGGTGTAACAATGATAGTTTGCTGACTGACTTTGATGCAACAGCAAAAAGCAAAAAAGTACCACAACCATCATGACGTTGCTACGCTGACTGCAGGGACAAGCACTTTACCTGTTTGGGGCAGATCAGATTACTTTCAAAGCTCCTGGTACAGTTTTAACCTCCTGAGAGAAATTAAATGCCAGGCCCACTATGGGGTTCGAGAATGTGCACTAATGATGGTCTGCATTTGTGCAGCATGCAACATTAAGAGTCCACAAAGTGATCTGATGCACACAACTTGCTGCTTAGACAGCTGTACTCGAATGGTCGAGAAGGAAGCAGCCAGACCGGAACATTCCCAGGGAGGCATAAAACTTTGGCTAGAACATTTGTACCGATGAACAGAAGGGAACGATAACTCGGTCACGGTTATACAGTTCGAGCCAACTTGGGGCGCTGTTGCAGCCTGCCCTTGACCTTGATGATGGGACAGCTCCAACCGGTACAACAGAAACACTCACTCACACAGTACTGGCCTGCCTTAATGGGCAGAGCAATTACACACACTAATCCAGACTATTGGCAAAATGGAAAAAAAAAAACAACTTGCAATCCATGCCACCATCATCACTAAAGCCATTGCCAATGTTATTATCATGGGGTAGCCTTGATAATGTCTTTATCCAAAGTGGGGTCATAGAATCCAAAACGCAGCGGGCCTGTAAGACTGCTTTGTGTAAGAGAGCTGCTTATGCAGGACACTTTGCTGCCCCCAGCGTGTCCTCAGGTTTGTGTGCGCACTGACACAACACAGGGACATCCTGGAAAGGACTGATCTCTGCAGGCCTCTCTGATCTGCTTCTACACGTGAGAAAAGCAAGAGTCAACAGTATCATCCCACTACCATCCAGTATGTCAAATGACTGCACTGGATCCAGCACTGGCAATATGCAGAAGTGATGTAGGTGCCAAACCCACTTCTCTGTGGATGTCCCAACTGCTCCACAAACCTGCAATATGTCACCATTGTATTTCCTATCAGTTCTATAGGCAGCTACTTGTGTGAATTGATGGCGGTACCGGACAAGCTGATTGTGGCTTGGGAATCACACCTGTAATTCCTCTGATGTAAAATGCACTTTTGTTTACTCAGTGTGGTACATTAATCTGAAAGTTTTTGTTGTAACTCATGAAGAAAATCCATGTAGCCATTTTCAGCAACTGCTTGTCCAGGGCACGGACATGTTGGTCTCGAGCACAGTGCGTGATGAAGGGTACTCGCCTTGGATGCGATGCCAACCCAGCGAGGCGAGTCAGTATTTATGTGAAACTAAGCAACACGTATAGATCAGGGGCTAATCTTCAACTACACTAATGATTCAGTGATGACTTCCTACAAGACCATGGTGCCTAAAAATCTTTGGATAAAACAGCAGGAAGCCACACCACTACCCTCACACTGTTCAGATTTCACACGATCGCAAACTTCTATTCTTTAACAGAGGGCTTTGTACAAATCCTTTTAACAGAAACCAGTATGCCCGGGCTGAAGGACTTTACACAAACCAGATGAAATAGTCAACAAATTGTCAGAATAAATCGGAGAACTGGCACACTTTTCTGACTGCTACTGAAACGCATTTCATTTTGATTCTAAGCAGAGAGGGGACACATCCAAGGCTTCTTGTGCAGAAAACAAATGAAAGCAGTAGTTAAGGCTCTCCAGACTGCCTCCAGGTGTTTTTTTTTTTTGTGTCGGTTCTTGTTTTTCTTTGTGGGGTTTGGACAGGAAAAATAAAAAAGAGTGAACGACAGGATATTATCTAGACAGCTGTTGGAGGTTGGGAGACTTTTCGAAAAAGCCAGGTCAAAAGACCATTTCACGCATGAACGGCATAAGCGTTTGAGTAACCTGCTGGCAGTGACATGCAAGCACACGGACAAGTCTCAAGTTCTGAGGTCCTGAGCGATGCTACCCCACTGTGCTGTTCAGGCTGGGAGTTATAAATACTGTCCATATTATCAGTTTGTTTTAGTCCTGTTGCCATGGTGAGGCTTCCCCTTATGTTTACAGAACCTGCCGTTATAAATTAAAACAGTCTTAACAATACTTAAGGCAGGACTTACTAGTGGTAGCACTGAAAGCAGAAGCAGGGACTGGTACGGAGGGGGCTGACTGTCCAGGAGCTCTGGGATATGGAGGCTGGACAATGAGTGCAAAACAATGTTTTTTTTTTTTTTTTTTTTCCTCCCAAACTGAGAAGTATCTGATTCTGATGCTAGCGCTAACACAGCTTTCATCAACATTTACACGTCATTCGGTGGATGACAGAAAAAAAACAGTAAAATGCACGTGACGTCATGCTCAGCCCGGGCATACGGCTTCCTGACAAAATCGCCACAAACTTCCGATCAGTACTTAGAAATGAAAAGGGACACTCTGATGCAACAAATTCTTTACTTCTGACACCGACTTAAGTGTATGTCTATTTTTCTATAAACTGCTGACTGTTCTTTTTTAGTTGAGATTTCGCCAAAGCAACTTTAAATATCAATATTACGTTTGTACACTATAATGGTTTACCCACTTATACAACTGCATGATTTTTCTGGGGTATTAATTTAGGGTAGGTACTTTGAACAGCTCGCGTCTTCAGATTTTCTTTTTGATTATAATGCAAAGGCTTTAACCGCTGCACTACATACAATCTCAAAGTTATAAATGAGTATACTTCTGCAGTTGGACAATTGTAAACACACACAGGAAAGTTACAGAATACAAGTTTACGTGAATTCACAACTCACATAATACTTTTTCCGCTTAGGGAAGTTAATGCATCAAGCAAAACATGGGACAGGCCTTTGCTTCTGCATGTTGTACCTGGACAGCAGCTTTCCCTGAATAACTGACATGCTGTAATTCCACTGGCCCTGCCGCATGTCATGTGCAGCCTGTGCTGTGATGAACAGCAGTGCAGTTGCAGGGTTTCTGCCACAGACACACACACGGGCCAAGACACGATCTCTGGACAGCCCAAACCCAAGGCCAAGTCCTTGTCCCTCACACTTGTGAGAACAAAGTGGCCACGTCAAATGTTGTCATCGTCGCCAAAAAAGCACAAGGCCTTGACACCGCTACTCCCAGCCCTGGTGTACCGACGGCAACCAGTCATCCCTACTCTTCCCTGGAAGTTGATCAAAACCTGACCTGTGCCAAATGACTTAGATTACACGCAAGTCCAACTGAACACATTAAAACTGCTCCACTTCCCGAAAGAGAGACCACTGGCTAAAGAACCTCAGTAAACTTCATTAGGATATGACTCCTCAAAAGTTAATGGCATCTCAGCGTATTGATTTATTTGTTTAAATGTTTTACCCAGAAAGTTTCAAGGCAAGCATCTGATGGCAGTAAGAGCAAAGTGTCCAAATTCACTCCAATCTCAACATAAAAAAAAAAAAAAACCTACTCGCTGTATGTCTGTTGGGTTCTTGAAACTCAGAATTCTGGGATTTCTTTGACATAAAACACACCTTAGACTTTATTGTTGAACTTTTTAAAATTAGGTGGCATATGACATAGTCATTATGGAAATGGGAGCACTGAGTTACTGTAGCTGCCTGAACACATAAACGCACAGAAACCCAACTGACGTTACGTTCTGCCCAAATTGTATATAAAACACGCAACACACAGGAGCTCTGTGTCCTTTGTGTATTTTTCCTTTTAACTGGGCACCATCTGAAAGTTCTCTGTCATCCGTAAGCAGAATGTGTTTCTCTGCAACAGGCACTGGAGAAGGGATTAGCTGTGGATGTCTGACGCCAGAGCGACACTCCTTGCCAAAGCGCTGACAGCAAGCTACTCCTTGGTGACGGAATCACGATAGCAAATGGCACAGCGGTGAAGGAACTGAAACAGTCATTGCTTATATTCTCAGAAGCAGGAGCACCGTTGAGTGAGTTATTCACTGTGAATCACTTTCCCAAAAAATACTCAAAAATCCTCTAAGAAAGGAAGAATATAAAAGAAGAAGGAAAACTGTTGCAATGGCATCGTATGCCATGAAAGCAAATTACAGAACAGCCCGACCCTGACACTACATTAGATCAGCGCCAGCCACAGTAAGACCAAGGGAAAAAAAATTAGGCTTTCCCCCAGGGTTGAGAACTTAGAACTTGGCCCTGGATCATCACCAGTGTGATCGCATGGCTTCATATATTTAAAATAAACCCCAGTCACCACCCTGCTAGTTCCAGCATACCCCAAGGTGTAATATTTCTGGACTGCCTTTGCTGAAATAACAGGACATAAACAAAGATCACAGCTGATTAAAGGGTGTGAGCAGCCACTGGGAGTGACATAGCCTTCCTTTCCCATCCTGCAATAGGACAACCCCCACACATCCCCTACACAACCATTATGCCAAAAATGCAATTTACAATTACAACTTCATACTTTTTTTTTTTAAACATCAGTACAAGCTTTCACTTGCGCTGTTCCCTGTTTTCACTCCCACTGTAGCTCTGTCCTACTCAGTTATGGTAAGATTCACATGCAGCAGCTTTGCTCTCAGGCACTCAACACTGGCTACCCTTTGGCATATATGGTTCTGGCCACACAGGTCACCGGTTGCCCAGCTCAGTTGGGGGATACCTGTTCCCCTGCCTGGGTCACTTCCCTCCTATGGCTAAAAGATATTCATTATTGGATGGCCAGATGGAAAGCTTGGGTAGATATTCCTGTCACCATTGTGGAAACCCTACCTCATGCTCATGTCCTATAGGAACAGGGTAGTCCATGGGGGCACATTTTGGGGCTGGAAGGGAAAACAAATACAGCTTAATACCTCCTATCAGGGCACCTTTTGCAAACATGCTGGAAGAGGACAAGCGGCAGCCCTTTAGCTCCTCTACCTCCCACCACATCTCTTTTTGTCCCTCATGTTCTTCTTCTGGGTGTGTGTTCCTAGAAGGAACCTTTGTATTTCTGCTTAGCCTCGTGTGCAAATGTGGCCATAGATTGGACCGGCCAGGGGGCTTAGACAGATGCTGCAGAAAGTCAGAAAGACAGACTCTTGACAGAGAACTGAGGACGTTGGTCAGTTTTCAGCACGCACAAGGAAGAGAGCTGGGAAAAGACCCATGTGAGCCCATTCACTCGTGACACAACCCCACCTGCTACTGCCCCCCAATTAGGAAAATCTGCTTGCTTTCTAACCTTTTTTTCCAAAATTGCCCCAATGGGTAAATTACAGGGGAACGGGGGTTGCATTTAGCAGAAGAGAAGCCCCACCCCCTTCCCAAAACAGTAAGAGAAACCAAAGGCCTTTTGAGTCCTGGTGGCTCGTCTGGTTTTTGTTCAAATGTAATCTGATTTTTCTGACTGCTCTGGTCAGCTAATCAGTTGAATGGGAGGTGCACTCCAAGCCTCACACATCCCATACAACAGGAGAGACAAAAGGGACAAGACGGACCCCACCACACCACCCATCCCTCCTACTCCTGCTACAGTAGTAAGATGTAATCCAGGAGTTCAAGCCCACTCACAGTGGGAAGAAATAATGCAGACATGGTCCTCTCTCCACAGTGCACCTTTACACCACCCCTGCACCGAAGCAGGTCTCACGAGGAGCACCTTTTCCATAGGCCAGGTTTTCTGAGCGATTGCTGTTCAGTTCTGATTCTGATTTAGATCTGGCAGCTGTGTTCCAGATGCCGGTGTCCCTCTTCTTCGAAGCTTTTAATGTCTCGCCTTCCGGACCCTTTTAACTGTAGTCCGGTCCATTCCCTTGCTGCATCCGCTCTAATACTGCTTAAGTATAGCTGCGGATAAGCAAATCTGTTATGGAACAAAATAATAATGCAGTAATTTCCTACTTTCTGTATGTCTAACCAGATTGCTGGGTAAAAGTTGGCAGGACTATGGTGAAAGAGTGGGTAAAGGCAGGCTCACACTGGACAGAATTACACAATAATATGGAGGAGAGAGAAAAAAAAAAAAACCTAAATTAAATACTGGTAAAGCTGGGAGGGAATGTGAGGAAAATCACCACAAGACTACTGCCAAAACTGAGAGATGGTGTGGGGCAGACACAAGTCACAACTGGCCTTGCATTAGTCATCTGTTAGAAAGGAAACCAGTAGGTTTAAAACAAAAATAAAATAAAAAAAATAAACATACCCAGACTACATCCACCATCATGGTTAAACTGCACAACTTTAGTGGTTCTCCTTCCATGTGTTTATGAAGCAGCTAGCACTATTATCCTGCAATTCGCAACCAGAGGAAACTCATTAGGGCCTCAAGCCCGGGTCTGCCAAGCCCCCCCAAAATAATGGCACTGGTGTTGAAGAGTGGGACATGCCCCCTCCCCCAAAAATTTAGGAGAGAGGAAAAAAAGCCAATAAACTACCCCGGTTGCGTGATTGTTGGGGAAGGAGCTCGTGTTTTATTTATAGGTCAAAACCGAGCACAGAACCTCGATTCAGTCATGCTTCAAGTCAGTGACGATTGTTAGTCGTCTCTGCGCTCTCACCATAAAACCCTCATTTATTCTGGATTTAACGCACACCTATAATCTGCGGTCAGTCTGGACTCAACCCCACACCCTCTTACATTTTTCTGGTTTGCAGGCTCTGTTCCATGACAAAGGTCTTTATAAAAGGTACAGTGGGTCTCCTGTGATGAAGGACCCTTGACATCTATAAATAATGTGGGTTTAACCTTGATGGCATAAACAAAATCTCAGCATTCGTGTATCGAGCACTACATAAAAGGTTAAATGGGGAATTTCTGGCCATGCGTATACATAGATGGGTTCACAAGAGAGAGGACAAATGCACGCATTTCTCCAGACCTTCAGACCTGTCAAACTTGATCTCTTTCTCAAAACACGTTCACTCACGCCAGAGTCACACGTTGTGTGATGACAAGGCACTGCCAAACAAAGTGGAGCAGACAAATTGAATAAAATCGGTAACGCTGAGGTCCCCCGATCACCGCAGCTCTGCCGTTTCTGTTGCGGCCCATAATTTCTCTAAAAGCACAAACAATAATACATTATTGAACACTATTAACAATAAGGCCTGCACTAAAGGCCATACCCGTGTGGCTGTTCTGTGAATATACATGTGCGGGCATGTGTTTATTTATTTATTTCATTACGGTCTCTGTTTCCCCATGACTGCAAAACTCTTAAGGGAGTTGGCAGGGATGGGGGAGGGGTCGTGCTGCTGCTCTCCCGGTTCTGGAAAAAGGGGCCTTGAAGCACCATTTGTCAGAGCTGCTACTTTCCCAACACATTCACAGTATCAGAAAAACCAGAGTAAGCATTTCCATCTACCTTTGTTATACACTGACAACACTCCCCATTTCTCAGAAAAGACAGTACATTTTATGTATACATTGCGTACGAACAAAAACTGCCAAAAACTAACAAAGGGAAAGAAAAAGATTTATACAATACCTTGATTTTCTCATCTAGCCACGAGACATGCATGTGAAACTGAATCTTCACCCTTTGGCTGGTATTTGTCACTGTGCACCTTGCAACTCGGTCAGTCTTTGGGCCCTTTTTTCTCATTGCCTTTCAAAGGGCAAGGTGGAGGGTCCCGTTTGCATCAGAGCATGGCTTTTCATATCCTGCTACGTGATGTCGATTTAATAAGTTGCTTTGTGAAACTGGATACGTTAGAAATTAATTCAATAATATTCAGTTTATCCTTACACTGCGCTCTTTCTGGTCAATACCAATTATATGCTCTATAGTGTGTATACAAAGTCTAATTGAACACCCACGCGAATCTGGGTTTTTTCCTTTTTTACTTCTTTTAGGATTTCTTTCAGATGCAGGTTTCAGCATTTTAATGCCAGCCACACAATGAAGGCAAGCACACAAAATGTACCGGAGACCTTATTTTGGCACCTAAACACAACCACGACTGCAGATACAAAGCTGGAGAAATTAAAAGGGGGAAAAGAAAATGTGTGTGAGTGAGTAAGAAACGTAAGAGACACTATCAGTATGAGTGGTGGTTGAGAGCCTAAGAGGGAGAAGAGTGGAGGATGAAGAGATGGATTAATCTGTGATGGTAAGAACAAGCGAGTTAGAGAGACTTCCGCTTATAATGAGAACAAATTACGAGCCTGTGTTTGACAAAGCGAAGGTATGAATGAATGTGAGAATGACAAGTGCCTTCCATACAGTGAATGTGTGAACAACGAGTATCGAGAATGTGTGGTGAATCGTTTTCGCCAACCCAACTGCACCGGTCGTTCAATGTACTGACCGCTGTTGAGCGTGGAGTTCAGAACGTCTGCTCCCAGGTGCTCGTCACTTCAGAGGTCTAATGAAATTATTTAAAGATACAAACTCCTTTATCGTCACCCAAAGAAGTGAACAGAAGAAGTGAATGAAATGAAAAGACCTTCGAGCAAGCGTCCAAGAGCCAAACCAGACCGTCCTCGGCCACTCGCTCAACCTCCCTCGACAAGTTGCCCCTCCCTTAACCTACAGCAGAGAACACGGTCTTCTTCCTGAACGACGACCATAGCATGATTAGATGTTCTTCAAAGATGAAATGAAAGCAGAAAGGATATTTTTTTTTAAACCTGTAACAATTCAGCAGATATATCTTGAAGATGTAGTGGCCAGGGCTTCGTGTTGGCTGTGAGGGTGACATGATCGAACATAGAAAGCAAATACTGGAAGCATGCATACGTGTGTGCAGGGAGGATGTCGATTTTGGGGTGTACACACCACAGTGAGTGTGTGTGCAGGCCTGTACACACGCCTTGGAGAAGCAGCGGCTCCCTCTGGGTCTCTGTGTAAACACAAGGGCGACACTGGCAGATCAACAGCGAGACCTTCTTTAAACAGCTCCACACACCTCCCCCCAACCCAGACCAAGGCCACTGATCACCAGGAACCCCCCGCCCCCCCCAAACACAGTGCGAGACCCAGAGCTGTGCATTCCCGATCACAAGGGGTACCCTGCATACCCATGGCACCAACGTGACAGACGTCACAGATACACAAGACACACGCAGGAGACACATTTGTTTAGGAATCTAAAAAGGTCTCACAGAGGAAAGTTTCCTAAACAGTAATGCACTCTAGATCATTTTTGGATTTGAAGAGTCACAATGGGTCATTAAAGAAAATCTGGTTAATAAATTCTTAACCGTAGGCACTGCTCAAACCGTAGGGAAAAGTCCAACTGTATGAACGTTCTTCTCGGTGAGGAGTTAACCGCTCAATCCCTCATCTTTAATCAAAGTCACAAGAGAGTAACATAACTATGGAGTCATCAGCATTTCTTCACAAAGTGGGTCTCGAATCACAGTTCTAATCGAGGCTGACCGTTTTACTGCTGTTGAGATGAAGGTCCTGGAACAAGCTGTACAGAGGCTGGATAAGCACACAAAAATTAGCAAACGGCATATTTCAGCATTGCCTGGCAGAGCAGGTCCCTTTAACTCAGTTTTACAATGTTTATAACACTTGTAATGGATCTGTAGCTGCATATACCAAGGAAATATGCTTTTAAACATGCAATGACCTTGACCTATCAGTCAGTGGAGGGGGTTTGAGTTCAAATTTGGGCAGTGATTCACAGGCCAAGTTGCTGAGCTCCTGCGGACAACCGCCACCGTGGCTGCTGCTGGAACCCAAGCGGACACAGGACAAAGGCACGGCAGGCAGTTTGCCATCACTACCAAAATCCCCAACAGCAGGTGTGACATGAAAATCTGTTTTGCAAGGATTCCTACCGACAGCAACACAAACACGTCACATAATTCTTCAGACCAGAGCAATTTGCATGCAGTATAACAACAGGGATATTTTTCAGTTTATTACATATTAATTCTTCCTAACAGTTTAACACAACTAGCCTAACACACTAGTTCAGAAGTCAAAAAAACAAGCACTAGGAGAGAGAAGATGGGAGTTTTTGTTTACGTGCTGTATTTATTAGTTCCTCATTTTAAGATGACAGCTTTCTGAACTGTAAACCAGAATGTGATTTTTTAGCTCAGACAACAGTCCATACCATTTTGGCCGCAGTTCTCAGTATAATGCATGTCTGTTACACACTGAGCAGGTGCAGTAACTCATACTTTGATATTCTTAGAGTTACATCATGTCTGGGTGTTCACAACTGAGCTGTTAATCTCCACCATGCAGAACAGCTCCTCTGTGCTTTGTCACGCATGACACGCCGCCATCACGCCACGCAAATGTGTAACTGAGAGCAGTGACCTCTGGCCTGTGACTCCTGACATGCATCCACAGGTCAGGTCCATGTTAAACAAGTTTTTTATAGGACAAAAAAAAAAAATCAGTGGCAGAACAACCTACTTCAAAGGCTTTTTTTTTTATTTTTAAAAACTAAACAAACACACGTAGTGTATACTTCCATAGACTTGAATAAAGAAAGGCACAATCATCAGTGTTAAAAAAAAATACTATGGCAGATCAGTCGTATTTATTTCATAAAGATTCTGAATATACAAAAACGTCGCTTTTGAGTCCCGTTTCCTGGTACACGCGTGGGGGAGCTATGTGGGGAAATGCATCTCACCCTTACTTTTGGTCAAGGACAACACGTCCATCATATTGCAGCTCAGTTTCTGACACATTCAACATGCAAATTAGTTTCTGAGCTTAAACAGGCCAAGCCATGAAAACTGCATTTAAATGAAACGCTTTTGTTTTTCTAACTACATGCAGAACAGGGCTCGTGACACGTGCACGCTGCTGATCCACTAGAAAACTGCTCTGCTCCTGAGAAAGCGGCTCCCAGTCAGATGGCTACAAACACAGGAGCCCACGTGCCGGAATGAAACCATTAGCAACCTCAGACACACGCATACACACACACACGCACAGCTAATATCCTTCAGTTCCACACTTTCTCAGCATGAAACCTTCCACACTTTGAGTATGAAAACATTCATCCCTCTGCACACAGATTGCATTGATTTCTCATACTTTCACAGTGTGACCGTTAAGCGCTTTTTCTGGTTGTGCAGATCCTATTAAAAGACTATTGTGTTGAATTTTACCCCCCTAGCGTCGCACGTCAGGAATTAGGGCTGCTGGTACTGTTTCGCGTATTCCAGCTACTTATACCACAAATGTAAAAGAACACGTCAGACTCAAATTGTCTGTTAACATTAATGTACTTCCTGCACTTTCTGTATTATTATAACATACAGTAGTAGTTCAACTATAAGACTGATACTCAGTGTAACACGAACCTGAAAATGAATTATTCGGGGTCTGATCCTGATCCCTGATCCCTGATCTTGTTTTCAGTCTCTCTGCATTGGACCCAACATCATACCCATTTGCTTACTCACAGGGACTTAATGGACCACAGCCTGATGCATCTCTTCCACTCAAGCAAACAGTTTTTAATCAATAGAATAATACCTCACTATGCTGGATGTCAGATCGAGCATGATCCAGGTATGTGGGAAAGTCACTCCTGCATATCTCAGTTGGAGCAGAGAGGGGGAAAAAAAGTGTTAACCATTTTTTACTAATAGTTGAAGGGTAGCCCACAGCTTCTGAAGTGCTTCCAACCATTTGACCGCTGAAGGGGAGGTTCGGCAATGATGCTCAAAGAGACTCAGTGTGCAGCCAGTTAAATAACTCTGTGAGATGTTTCTACTTTCACAAACTTAAACTCGCTGGCTTATTTGACTGCCGAAGATGGGATCCAGCCTCATTTACATGCAGTGCGTGATAGAGATTCCTGGTTTCACCATAGTCCAGTGTCACCGGACCTCTACGGACTTACATGAACGCGTGGTAGATAAATGCCCATCCCCGTGGCCGTTCCAGCACGTTGTAGAGGCAATTCTGGAGCTTCCTGTAGCGTTTGCTAGTGGTGGAGGTACTGGTCCGCGGTCCTGGAGGTACAGGCAGCGGGGTTCCCAGAAGCCCAGTACGGTGGGACGGGTGAGCGCGCTCCGGGGTGGACGGCTCGCTGCGCTCCGTGTGCACGGCTGTGAGAGCCACGAACTCCACCCGGCGGTCATCGAGCGGCGGCGGGGCCAGCATTCTGAGGCCTCCGTTATTGGACGGACTGCCCAGCATCACTTGCGCCGACGATGAGGATTCTGATGGGGGCGAAAAGGATGGGAACAGGGAAGAGGTCCTGATGGAAAAAAAGAGGACGGTGATGGAGGTTCGAATGCACAAGGGATGTCGATGGCCGTCCTGACGGAGAAGGGAGGCTGATGGGGGTCCAGGTGAGGAAGGTGGTGCATATGGAGGTCCTGGCGGAGAAGGGATGCCGATGGGGGTCCGGGTGCAGAAGACGGAGACGAAGGCCAGGGATGAGGGTGCTGATGCTGACGGACGTGAGCGCTACGGGGAACTAACGCTCCTCTCCGTGAACTACTTTTTAAAGTTCTGCTGTCTGTTCCGGTTTACTCAGCCATGTTCGTCCAAATAACTAATAGCCGAAAAAACAAAGTAACCCCGGCATCGGTTATGACGAATTTCAGAAACCAAAACCGATTTTTAAACACGCTCAACGGCAGATTCCCTGCCATGAATAAACGCTGCGTCGCCCGTGAACCGCGTTCGGGACACTTCCTGGAGCTTCCTTAAGAGGTCTGCAAGCATCTTTCCGGCAACTTTTACTTCAGCTTTACCTCAGTTTTAGAGCCTCTATCCTCTGTGCCAGCGCCGGACGACGTTTTGGAGACGCGGCTGCACGGAGCACAGCGAAGTCTGACAGAGAAAGCAAGACTGAGCAAATTCCCAAACGCACCTGCCAGCTTAGTCCGAGCGTTCGCTACAACGGACTGCCTTCAAAAGTTGAGCGAAAGCGGGACGCGGCGCTGGAACCGCGGCGGGGGATGGACCACTTCGTCCGGCTGCTCTTGTCCCGGTCGCGCCGCTCGCTCGCACGCACGCACACACGAACGCACGAGTGCGCAGTTCCGCCGGTTCGCGGGCCCTCGCGCGTCGCCCTGCCTCCTCCCGCGCACCGAACGGCGGCCTCGAGTCCGGCGGAGGTCGCGCGCGCGCCCCGTTCTGGCTGGACCGGCAGAAGAAGCGCGCACAAGAGGGGGGGGTGGAGAAAGGGAGAGAGGGAGGAGGGGAGAGAGAAAGAGGGGGGGGGGAGAAAAAGAGAGGGAAAGGAGGAGGAGAGAGGAGGGGGAGAGAAAGAGACGGAGAGAGAGCGGGAGGGAGAGGACGAAAGAGAGAGGGAGGTGCAGGCGGAGGGATCCGGCAGACAGCGCAAGAGCGGCTTCCCCGCCTCAGGTTCGGACTCGGTTCCTCCGGGCTTGGAAGAGCGCGCATCGTCGTCAGAGCTTCGTTGTTCAACTTCAGCTCGCAGAGGTCGCCTTCGGCCCTAGCGTGTCAATAATAACGTGCACCGTCCACAGTTTTCAACTTCTGCCCACTCCCGACCCAGGTACTTAATTTCACTGTGTTCAGTGTTTATTTAGTCTGTGCTGCCCTGAGATTAACATCCCAGATGAGACCAAGTGCATGAGTGACAACACAGAGTCAGGTGTGTTGAGTCCGGGTCAAATGAGCCGCAGAGGTACCTGGGAGCTCCTGCTAAAGGGGCACCGTGGGTTAAGGAGGCGGCTGAGTGGTCACAGTCTGAGTAGCTGCTGTCTTTCTTCTTCTTCTTCTTCTTCAGTTGCTCCCACAAGTAGGGATCACACAACGGATCAATCGCTTCTGTTCTTTCCCTGTCCCTCTGCATCTTCTCTCCGTCACACCAACCTTCTATGTCCTCCTTTCACCACATCCATAAATCTCCCTCTTAGGCCTTCCTCCTGCCTGGCAAGGTGCTCCATCCCCAGCATCCTTCTGCCGTATATATATCCAGAATCTCCTGCACATGTCCAAACCAACACAATCTTTGTCTCCCTACTTTGTCTCCAAACCGGTTTAACCTGGGCTGACCTCTAATATATCGTTCCTAATCCTGTCCATCCTCATCACACCCAATGCAAATCTTAACATTTTTAAGTCTGCCACCTCCAGCTCTGCCTCCTGTCTTTTGGTCGGTGCCACCGTCTCCAACCCATAAAGCATAGCTGGTCTTACCACCATCTTGTAGAGACCTTCCTCACTCTGTTGGCACCCTTCGTCACAAAACCTCACCGCTTCTGCTGTGATGCTCAAAGAACACTGGCAGTAACTGTCTACTGCCAAATTCAATGCCTATTTCTAATCTCTCCACCTTTATACTTTTTTTCAACTTCCACCATTTGATCCTGGTTCTGCCCTCACTCTCCTTCTTTTTGATCTCCAATGTCATCCTGCCAAACCACCATCCCACCACGCTTCCTCCCACCACTTTGCAGTCTACAATCTCCTTCAGTCTGGCCCTCCTGCAAAAGATATAATCCACCTGTGTGCATCTTCCTCCACTCTTGTAGGTCACCCTGTGTTCATCCTCTTCTTAAAATTATTGGTTTTAGTGCCAGCCATGTCCATCCTTTTGCAAAATTCCCAACCATCTGACCTTCCGTGTTCCTCTCCTTGACACCATACTTACCCATCACCTCCTCATCTCCTCTGTTCCCTTCACTAACATGCCCATTTAAATCCGCTCCAATCACCACTCTCTCTCCTCGGGTACACTCTTCACCACTTCATCCGTATCACTCCAGAATTCTTCTTTCTCATCCATCTCACACCCAACTTACGGGGTATATGCGTAATTCAACAACATTTATCATCACACCATCAATTTCCAGTTTTGGTAACTATCACTCTGTCAGACACTCTTCAATTCTCCAAGATTAACTCTTGACATACTGTTCCTTCAGGATAACCCCCACCCCATTTCTCCTCCCATCCACACCATGGTAAAACAGTTTAAACCCCCCTCCAAAGCACCTAGCCTTACTCCCCTTCCATTTGGTCTGTTGCACACACAATATATCAACCTTCCTTCTCTCCATCATATCAGCAAGCTCTCCTGCTACCAGTCATACTACCAACATTCAAAGTTCCTACCACGCCCCTCTTAACCTTCCCCCTCTCCTCCTTCCTCCGGACATGCCATCCTCCTCTTTTCCTTCAGCCTCTTCTTCTTCGGCCAACAGTAGCCCAATTTCTGCCAGCACCCTGTCGGCTAGCAGTGCCAGTGGCGGTCGTTGTTAACCCGGGGCTCGACCGATCCGGTATGGAAATTTGTATTTTTGTCCGCATATTTGGTTTGGCAAATTTTTACGCCGGATGCCCTTCCTGACGCAACCCTCTCCATTTATCTGGGCTTGGGACCAGCACGAAGAAATACACTAGTTTGTGCATCCCCTTGTGGCTGGATTAATTCGGTAGCTGCTGTACTCCTAAGAAAAGTCATTGTCTGAAACTTCCTTATTTTAAGGTGAAATTTTCCTAGAAAACAAGATTCGAATCCCACAGCAACATGGCGGCCCATAGTTTTTTAACCCGTTCAAGCAAGCTACAATTATTTATATCTAAATTTAATACATAGTTTCTTTTACATTAACTACACTTTAAAAACATTTAATTTCCTCCATAACCGCATTTTCCTTGACTGGAAAAAGAACCGCGTAAACGTGCTGTGTGCTGAAAGGCAGCTATTGTTACATTAAATCTGTTTACATCCCAAAGATCCTGTTGTGATTTTACAAAGTAAGCGCTAATTTATGGTGCGATAACATCACACACAAAAAAAAATAAATAACATAAGCGGGTCACGGAGGAATTAAAACGCCATCGGCGTGCAGCTCTTCACACTATTTGAGCCCACGCAGGAGGCCGCTAAAAACACACACAGCTGTATTGAGCACCCCCCCCCATCCCCACCCCAGGTATTGTGGCATTGCAGGTGTCACCCAAACTCTTTCCTCTTTCAGCCCCAGAATGCCACGTTGGACAATCATTGCTCCCCTCCCAGACCGGGCCCTTCCTGTCGAGCCTCAAGGGACGCGACCCGATGTCTGCCGGGGGAAGGGAAGACCAAAGCCGATCACACCAGGCTGGCGTCCCCCTCCAGCAACGAGGTCACGTGATCGTCATGCCACAGGAGAATATTGGCAAGTCCGCTTATCAGCGGGGCAAAAAAAAAAAAAAAACCCACAGTCCATTCCAAAAATCCCCTCTCGGAGCAACCCAGTAGGCATCTAGACCTCATCTGCTCCTTGTCTGTGCACCATAAGAGCAGCGCAAGTTTTCACTCACTCACAGTCGCACTCTCACACACACATGCGCTGCTGTTCCTGACAAACAGATGCACCTCAGCCTCACCATGCTTCCCACCATGTTTGTCCCATGCTTGGCCACTCCCTCCACCCCTGCTCTGGGACTTTCTGAGAACTTAAAAATACTCCCCGCCAGCCCCCTGGTGAGACCTCAACCATTTATGCCCGCCGTTTTTCAAGCTCTGGTCTGGTCTGGCATCTCTCTGTGTTTTTCCCACACAATAACACTGTTTATCTTGCTCAGATTTTACTTCTTTAGTTTTTTTTGTTTAAATATATATCTTGGCTTCCTCTTTCAGTCCAGACTCCCCTTAATGGAGACAGGGGAGTCGTCGTGTGCAACTTGAGATAAACATGCTTAACACATGACTGCCAGCCTGCAGTTGAACCGGAATGACGGCGTCCCCCTTGGGCAGGAGGAGCGCTGCGACAGGACGCCTCCGGGGAGCACGAGGCGCTTCAAACGTGGGGCCACCTAGCCATGACATTCTAGTTTAGCATGTCTTTCAGTAAATAAATAAGGAAGGGTTACTGTAAGAAAGTAACCCCCGACTTGGTACAGAGGGTAAAAGAAATGACAGATTGATGGATGGACAGAGAGGCAGACAGACAGAAGCCTTGTATTTCCCCTGATGAAAGTTCTTGAGTTCCTCTGCTAAAATTGGTGTAAACAGCTTTTAGGACAGGATAAAAAGTAAATGTAAACAGAATACAACATTTTAACATGTACAAATGTAACTCAACCATTATCATCCTGCTTAGGGTTATGAAGGCCCGGAGTCTGTCTCGGAATCACGGGGTCCCGGGCTGTGAAACTACGCCTCGGACAGGATGTCATTCCGATGCAAGGTTAACTCACATACATAGCAGGGGCCTGTCGGAATAATGCACTGTATGCAAAGCGCTGAGCAGAGGAGCTGTGCTTCTTCCATGATGGTTTGCAGACGCATTCACCCTCCCTGCTCACACAGCACCGCATGCAGCCTGAAGAGCCTAAAGGTAGGTTCGGGTCAGACACACGGTTATCTATGCTGCCATGGCCGCACTCGCTCGTACATGCACGTACGTTACACGCAGACGGATGTGCGGCGGCACACCCTTACAGGGGTCCGATACGCTGCGCAGCTGAACAAATGAATACAAGGATGTGCAAACTGGCCTGTACGGGCAGATAAATGTGCCGTTACTGTCCACTTATCCATTAGCAATATGCACCTGTCCAGTGCAGAGTAGCCAATATACCTGAAACACATCTTTGGACTGTGGGAGGGGAAACGTGCGTGAACACGGGGGGAACGTGCCAACTCTGCAGCCAGGAGCTCTTGCAGGGGGCTTAAAAAGGCGTCCATTACACGGACCCCCCAGCCTCTCTCCCATGAAAGGGGGCTTTGAGAAGGTGTTGGGGAGGCCCAGTTCGTAGCAGCAGAAAGGCGCTTTTGTACCTAGGTCAACATTACGAAACCCGGCATCGGGGGGGGCAGATGGGGGTGGAAACAGTTCAGCTGTCATTTTCCACTGCTCATCTAAGCTGTGCGCGCGGCCTTCACACGGGATGGGGATGCACAGCTGGGGGAAACCCAGGAACGCCGTACACCCCCACCTTTTCCCACACCAATGCTCTTAGCTGCGAATGTGATGTGGAGGGGGGTGTCTGGCAATTAATTTATGGTGAAACCAGATTGAAGTACCAGAGTAAAACCACATGTCAACTTCCTCTGATCCTCCTACATTAACTGAAATTCTTAAATCACGCATTTCTTTCATGGAGTCTCAGATTTAACTGTTACGTCTGCACATCTCGGGGGGGTACGGTATCGCACATGCTGTGTGCACGTGGGACACGCAACCCAGGCCTTTAGACAGAACCCGGTGACGCACGCAAGCAGCAACGTCCCCTTCCGTTTGGTGCCGATTTTCAGGACACGGGTTCCGCTACAGTGCTGAGTTGGGACCGATCCAATTCCCACACCCAGGCTCCCGTTAGGTCACTTTGGAAACATTTAGAGAAGAATGTGAACAACCTGCAGTCGAGTCCCGTGGAACGTCAGAGCCACGCAGGAGAACATCCAGAGGGCATCTGCTGAGCGGCTAGAACACACAAATTCATTACAGCACCTGCGGGCCTAAAATAATTTGCACACCCCTAGCACCGCCGGTGACTGAACGCGGCTAAATGTCTGGAGATGCAGACCGAGGATTGCAGGGTTAGACCTCACGGGGCCACGAGAACGTGAGGCTGAGCCGCCCCTGTGTGGTGGCGGGATGCTAGTGCAGCTGGGGTGCTGGGAACTAAAGGCAAATCAAAAGCTTAGTAATAAACAGACTTGGTGAGGTTGGCAGACTCCTGTTTAACAGGGCAAATTAGAGCCGAGTACATACAAGTCATCGACTTCATTGTTTTTAGTTGAAACACTCATTTTCAACATCCCAATCCCACCCAAAGATGGTCTACTGGCATGAGAGGTGGGGGCAGTGCAGCAAAGGCCCTGTTGTGTTTTTGGAGTTGTCCTAAGATGATGTGTTTTGTGATGCCTCATACTGTCCTACTGAAGGTGTCAGTTTGAAACGCCTGCTGCATGCCAATAAATCGCTCCTCACCCCATTACACCCCTCAGCAGTCAGCACTGGCCAGATAATACCCAAAAAAGTGGTGGGTTGAAGTACATACTTCAATAGGATAGATAGAAAAAAATTAACTGCTGCAAGACTATTCCTCATTTTTGTAAACTTGTAAATTCTGTAGACTACAGCTGGAATTAAAACATCACTGCTGAAATCAGGAGCACTGAAAGTGAGCTGAATTTGGTGCTCTTTGAATTTGGTGCACTAGTGGCTGTGCATGGAAGTGCAGCTTGAATTCTCTACAATGAAGACAACTAAATTTCATGAAACTCACAAGTGGAATGGAAACAAGGAAAAGATAAATGCAGATACCTCGTGTTTTACTTATGAGTTCTCCTATATGAGTGAAATTATTCCTTTATTGAGTTACAGTGAAATACAAGGCTAATTTTTTCCCCCCCACTTCTGAGTAACAATCCGAGCATCTCTGAGGAGCTGGTAAGCGAAGCACCCAAAATAGCTGACAAACGCTTTGCATAATGCTCCATTCTTTTAAAGCGTACCTGTACTTGCACTGAAGTGGGACGGTAAAAGCTACCCAGCTGTTTAAGTTGGTCACTCGGTGTTTGAGCATCAGGCTGCAGCAGCACAGGCCCCGGAACATCCATCTGTTATTTCTGACCGTGTGTCCAGCGCAGGTTCTCCCAGTCTGAGGTTACAGATGCCAACTCTGGATGGGACGCGGGTTCAGCACAGATCTCACACACACACACACACAAAATGTGGAGTGAAACGTCTTTGGATTATGGGATGCCAGGTAGACGGCACGGACACTAACACACCAGTGTAGATGGATAAGAAATAACAGGTGACTTTCCTGGAGGGAGGGGGTGCCAGCTCTCCGTCACCCCACAGCTGCAACCTCCTTACCTCCCACTGGGAGACACCAACTCACCGTGGGCCTTAGAAAAGCACAGTTACTGCACTAGACGGGCAGCAGAATAAATGATGCAAACAAATTAACAGCACAGATCATTTTCTTGCTCATTAAAGGGGAAATGAACTTGTGAGCAGTTAAAAAATTCATCAGATCATAAACAAACATTAGAAGGATCAAAACAGCAGCGACACCGATAACTGGGGCATTTCTTGCTGCCAGACCCTCCAGGGAAATACGAAATGATCATTTATAACCAGAAGTGTAAGTTATAATCAGTGTTTACCAGCAAGTCCCTCCCAACAACTAACACAACAACTATTGACAAAAGTCCACATTTCAGCTTTATTCTCTTGCCAACAAAATGTCGTTTACAACAATCAAATGAAAAAAATAAAAATAAACGGCAATACCCGTCTATTGCATATTATGGCAGAAGTTTGACCTACATGCAGAACAACAATCAAAGTAACAATGAGGGAGGGGGGAAAAGAAGGAAAGAAAGGAAAAAAAATAAAATAAACAGGTTCCATTGTCAGAAAAGCTACATTTCACACACAGGAATTCATACAAAAGAAGGAGCATATAAAAACATTGGGGGGTGCCGTTTTCAGAAAGAGGAAACGCTTTTCCTGACCTCCCACGTCTGGTCCAGAGAAACAATTTACAGCACAAAGAAACACACTTTCTCTCTCTCTCGCTCACACATACACACACACACACACACACACACACACACACACACACACACAAATGAATGGACAAATCATCACAGTGGAATTTAAAAATGCTTCGTTTTACTTGTTTTATTAGCAAACTTGTGTTTTGTCACTCAACAGATTTCTGTGAAATGGACGTGTCACTGTTGCCGTGATTACTAGTTACAGCCCCGCTGCTTGGGGTTGAGGGTGACCACAAGAGGTCAGGGCAACCAGAGGCAACAAGTGACATGGAAAAAACACAGAAGAGGTGGAGGTCAGAGAGTAAGCAATGCAAAACAACACGATAGGACAGGTCTGTGTGGTGGGGGCACGAGTCCGGACCAGTGTGTGTTTCAGTGTGTGTTATTGCGCTGGGGATGCCGGTTTTCAAGGATCAGGCACGGCACTGCGGACCTCAGTCAGCACTGACTTGCGTGGTCACCTGACCGTCGGCTGTCTGGCTCGTGGACTGAATAAACATGGGTTGGGTGAGCTCCTGACCAGCTGGCATTGTCACCTGTTGGATCTGGTACAGCTGCTGTGGACGCAAAGGGGTTTGGGGGGGGGTCATACAAGAGTTGCTCAGTAGTGCTCCACAGGAACATCAGATCAAGCTGCTTCAGAGAGGAGCTGGTAAACAGTGCTCCACCAGAACATCTGCTACAACTCCCACGGTGAGAAAGCTTGCTGCTAGCTGACTTAGCAAAGCTGCTACAGTGGCAGGTAGAACTCGACGGAGCTACTAAATATTGCTCCAGTCACATGTGTTGTATCCTCTCCTTGACCAAACTCCACTTGCAAAAATCATGGTACAATTTAAAAGCACACAATCCCATCTATAACGTGCATTAAGACTTGACACAGTAACACCTGGGAGATGCAGTTTCATTCCCTTTGGGGGATAAACAGCAGAATACAAAAAAATTAAAAAAACAGGAGATGCTGTACAGATGTGGGTGAATGTAGCGAAAGATGCTGGGACACTTACCTGTCCATCAGTGAACTGGTTGAACTGTTGTTGTCCTTGCTGCACCTCTGTCTGTGTGATCTGCAAGCATGGGGATCACACACACACACACACACACACACACACACACACACACACACACACAGGTTACACCATGTTTACTTTGTTCTACAACCTGACATGCTGGGGATGCATCCACATAGCACCTCACCTGCTGGGCATTGGTGGCCAGTGCCTGGATCTGACCCTGGACAACCTGTGTGCCAGACACAGGCTGGGCCAGCCGGATGTACTGCAGCTGACCTGTGTTGAGCTGCACCTGCGGGACGCACACAGGTGAGTCATATGCAACAGGGGATGGAAGGAGACCAGTGGAGCACAGCAGAAGCAAGCAAGAGGCAGAGCACAGAGAGCTGCTCTAGGAGGAAAGAGCACTGAACTCAGCAGTTCAGATGTCTCTTCCCACATGTCACCCCCAACCCTCTGCGCTCACCGGAATTTGCTGGATCTCTCCGGTGTTTGTGATGATCTGCTGCATGACCTGCATGGTCTGACCAGCGGGCTGCGCAGCTGCTTGCCCCTGTGCAGCTGCCTGCACAATCTGCACCTGCTGGCCCTCGCCCACCTGCATCGTCACCGGCGCACTCTGCAGGAAGCAGGGAGAGACGCATGCATGCACGCACGCACGCACACACACACACACACACACAGGGAGAGAGAGACAAAGACAGAGAGAGGAAGCAAGCAGAAGTGAGTGATGCGCAACACACACACACACACACACAAAAAAACAGTCTGGGCTGCTCCCAATCCCACCCCTAGGATAAAAAAAAAAAAAACAGTAGCGCATGGACGGCGAGGGAAACGTAAAACAAACAAAACAGAGAAGCGGATCCCAGCGGACTGTAACAGACAGGTGACCCAGTGCACTCTGGGACAGGAATCCTTTTATTAATCTCAAAGTAGCAGCCACGCTGATGCCTTCTGGTACTAGGTACGAAAAGTGCTCCGCAAAATACGACTTAAAATGAGCACTAAATTAAGCGCAACGGCAAGAGGAAGTGAATGGATATGGAGGGTCTGAGTTCATCGTGTACAAGGGTCAGAGGTCATGTGGCACAGGAGAGGGGGCCTGTTTGACCATGGCCACATGAAGGGGTGGGGGGGAGAGAAGCTGGGGGGTGTCAGATGTTTACCGTGATGGGTGTGGCCTGAGATGGGGCCACCTGCACTTGCTGCAGCTGCTGCATGGTGGTCCCCTGTAGAACCTGGGGAGGAAGATGTGCCAAGCAACAGAGAGAGAACGAGTGAGAGGGAGAGAAAGAAAGAGAGAATGCTTTACTTTTCAGCTATCACATGCACCACACAGAGATGCACAGAAATGCACAGTGGCTGCATGCAGAATTCAGCATGCACTGCTGCTTCACAGCCAATGCCTTGCCAGCCTGATGACCACAGTGGTGGTGCAGACACAAACTGAAGCACTGAGCATGAGGTCTTTAACACTGCGCTGCCTCCCACTGGTCACTCATCTGAAGTGCGGCTCCAGAATGCACTGACAGCGACTTCCTTTCTGTTACGTTTTCGCGCCATGCTTACTTTGCGCGAAAGCAGGAAACAACACAGTGGTTTAATTGTGGTGGTAAGTCCTACAGAGCTGGGGTTCTTTACCCCATACAACTTACAAAATAAAATATTTCCCTTTTAATATCTATAACATAACTCTAAACAAAGGTTACCAGATTTAAGTGCAATAAGTTCCAGCAATTACTTGTGAACATTTTCCTTAGCTTTTACCGCATTCTTCAAGGGTTCTGCGGTCTACAATCGGTTAAGAAACTCTGCTCTAGAGCCAGAAAACATCACTGTCCTATGCTGGGTCTTTTGCTAGGGGAGGCCACAACAGCCAATTCAACTGACATTTTATCATGTCAAATTGCCCATTAGGGTGTCTCCCCATGAAGCACAGTTGCAGCTCAACTGTTGCTACAGCTCCCTTTAAACATTCATAGCTGGCACTGCTGGGGAAAAAGAAACATTCCTGTTTTTGCCAAATCCTTTAACATGTGACTAATTTCACTTTCACTCTCAGCTATATGTGCAGCGTAAGCACAGAGACAGATGTGCAGCCTTTAGAGGAAAAGCAGAGCTGAAACCCCACCCTGTTGGGACTTCAGCTACGCCTCCACACACACCCATTCTGTGGTGTAACACAAGCAGGCAAGATGGCAGCAAGGATCATGGGAGTGCAGGGCATGAAAGCAGCAAGCCTGGAACGCATGCTCGCACATGCACACATGTATACACACACGCTCACTGAGAACAGAAAGAAAACTGATCCAACAGCAACCGAAGAGCTGACATCCCCACCAAAGGACTATTTCCATCTCTCCTCCTCCACATTCCCTCCATCCAGAGCTCAAAGGTGACTGCAGCAGGCAGCAAACCCCCTTACCCACCCCTCCTTCCCAGCAACTTGATCACCTCCCGAAGGACTGCGGAGAGCAGCAAAGGAGAGGGGCTTTGCACTGTACTGTAGTGCACTGTACTGACCACCAGGCAGCAGCAAGGGAGGGGGGACAAGTTTGGCAAAGATTTGTGACCCTAGCAACTCCACAGGGCCATAATGGGTTATACACCTACGCAGCACTGCAATCCATTCACCGGGTTGCGTAAGAAGACAGACAACATTATACATGACATGAGAAGTGCGCTGAAGAAAGAGATGGCCCCCACTGGGACACGGGGCGGTACTGCATGTATGCGCAGGCATCTTTTTCTGTGAGGTGCTGTGTCCATACCTGACCCTGCTGCGGTTGCGTGATGATGATCTGGCCAGGCTGTAGGGTGGTGGCACCGGTGGGCGTAGCTGCAGCCTGGCCCTGCTGCTGGGGCTGCACTTGTACGGCGCCGGCTGGCTGCTGTGCCAGGGTGAAGTAGTACTGCACGGGCTCTGCTGGAGCCACAGACTGACGCACCTCCTCCTACGTACGTATGTGCGCGCGCGCACACACACACACACACACACACACACACACACACACACACACACACACACACACAGTGATCAGTCCATTACCCCAGTACATTAATTATTGGCATGGTGAAACACTAAGCTGGAACAAGATTAATAAATAAGTAAGCAAGCAGTGGACATCTCCGTTGACCTGGTCACTGTGTTCCTCTAAGAAGACTGATCGGGGGGGGTTGAGGCATGCCGATTGGTGTTGAGGTCTTGACTGAGGTGTGTCTGAGTGTGTGTGTGGGTCACCACAGCAGGGAGCGTAAACACCTCTCTCCCAGCTCCACCGAGTCACAGCTGAGAGTGTAGGATGTTTACACGCCCGGCTGCCCTCTTCCACAGTGCCACACGCTCATCTGTACGATCAGATGACCACGATAGCCTCACAAGCCATTTACTTATGCTATTTATTATTTATGAATTTTTAACTGATCCAGCCGCACAGGCAGATACAAGCACTAAGATGAAACTATAAGTACTGAGACGCAACGAGGGGGATTATGAGTGGTGCTCCAAACGCCGCAGGTCTAGGCAGTTGCAATAGGGAGCCGGACGCTGCAAACATCCGACTGAAAGCCTTAGCTGCTGTGGATCAGCTTCCAGTCAAGGATGTTTACAGCGCCCACCGGCTGCCAGTGTGGGTGCTGCACCTCCATTTCCTGTTACAGGCTGCTATACCTCCACTTCTTTCTCCCCAACCACCCACAGACTACCCCAGACTGTGCTGCCCCTACGGCTGCTCACCTGCCGCTTTGGAGGTTTCAGCTCATCCCTGGGTACGATGTCAATGAGGAAGTCAAACTGGTCAAACTTGGTGATGGCCATGGCGATGTCATTCCTCTGCAAATAACAGATAATTTCAGCATTTTGGGCCGAAAGGTCAGACGCCAACAAGCATGTTTCAGCACAGTCAGCCATAAACACAATCAGCACACAGATGCACTGACATGACAACAACCGCCTACAAAGCAACACCTCCTGTTAGTCGTGCCTTAAGTGGGTCTTGTTCCATTTATTTACGCCATGGAAAGCAAGGTGGAAAGACATTTCATCACACGGGGTTGCAATGCAATGCCTCTGGCTCAAGTTAATTATTTTCCTGCTGAACTCACATTTTCACTGTTTTTTAAGCTAATACAAACACCGCCCCCCGACCTCATTTGCCTGAGGAGCTAGCCCCCCCTGCCTCGCGCTATCAAACTGAGGTGCATTTCAAGGTTCCCACTGTGTGCAAACAGGCTCTATGAGGATTTCACTGGGGTGCTTCCGTCCCATGTCTGTATCTGAAACTTTATTGCATCAGCTAGACATTGGTATCATTCGGCCAAAATAGCACCCCCCCCCCCCCCGCCCCCTTTCCAGCCGCACCTCACTGCCCCCACCTGCATGCCATTTTCCACAGGATATCGGCTATAAAGACTTGACCGTGGCCATCAAGTGGAATGGCTATTTTTGGCAGTGTGATTAATACGTGGTGCAGCAGGGTCACGTCCACAGCTGTTCTATTGATGAGTGTTGTCGTGGCGATGTCGGTCGCCCTGGTGTCCACACAATGCAACACGGCCTGTGGGCGCATTTGGACAAACAGTCGCTCAGGACGCGACCGCTGAAACGTCGCAGAGCTGTGGTCACGTTTCACGTGGGAAGCGACTTGCTCTTTGAACAGTAGTCCAAAATGAGCCAACAAGTAACCGAACCATATTAATGGTCATGAATGTCAGTAACCATGTTCACGTTAAACACATGTTAAGTCTCAAAGTACAGGCAAACAAAGGACAGCATGGTCACCAGTGGCACTGTAGCAACAACTGATGGTGAAAAAACATTTTGCTGCTCACTAGATAGCTTTCACATGTCCATTAAAACTAAATAAGCACACTACAGGCGCTATGAAATTGTAACACAGACGCTGTTTCAGACTAGTTTTACTAATTTTAACAGCAACATCTGATGATTTAAAAGAACCAAAATGTGCATGGTGCAAGGTTTGCGCACAAGTTACAGTAATGTAAATCACTGATGAAGCAGTGTGTCCGTGTGTGTTAGCGGTACAAGATCCTGATTCTGTTTTAAAACAGCTGACAAATTCCTTCATAAACTGCTGACAATAACATACCATAACAATGTAACACTGCAATAAACCTCTGAAAAGAGTTAACTTTCCTCCCCTGAAGAATAAGCAAAGTGTGTGTTTGTTGAGAATTTTTGTTTAGCATGTCAGGGCTGTGCTGCAAACTGGGCTGCCAGTAATGTTGGGACTCCTTTTCCACAGGATGGGAGGTGGATGAGTGTGGAGGTTGGTGAACCACCTGCAGTGTCCGACGCTTGTTGTCCTCTGTGTGGATCCAGGCCCGCAGGGTGAGCTCTGTGATGAAGATCTGGGCAGCCTTGGCGAAAAGAACTGGGGCTTCAGCACTGATCATCTTGGAAGAAGACACGGTAATGAGCATAACCTCATAAACACACACACACACACACACACACACACACACACACACACACACACACACACACACACACACACACAATCCCAGCAGGCTTTGCACTCCTGTGCGTGTTTCTCTCCTCCTGAGCCCTTAATTACCTTTCCGTTTTGGGCCAGAGTGGCCCTCCTCCCACTTAAGCTACAGGTTATTTTGAGACCGTTGGACACCAGGCTCACTTGACTGACTGCACTCCCACACCCCCAGGGGCCCAACTTCACGGCCGACAGCAAGCTGGACATCAGTCCATGACAAGGACACTTTCTGTTTGTCAAACTACACTCTACCCTGAGCATCCTACACAGTCCTCATGGTCATCATGATGAGACACAACAGAACTGGCCTTTTTTGGTTTCTACGGTGACCATACCAGCAAAATACAGCGCTGTGACAGTCAAGGTTTTACGACCTTGAGGGGCACTGAATGGATGAAATCATTTTAAATGTTGTACATTACTTGCTGATACTTCCTTCTGAAGGATGATCCTAACCACCCTCTTAACAAACCCGCCCCACCGCTATTTCCCCTGGTGACCATTTGCCCCTACCTTCACATCTTCATCCAGCTTCATGATTTTTTTGATGCGGGCAAGGGGCAGTTCCTGCACCCGAAAATCTTTCTGAAATATAGAATATGAAGTAGAGGCAGTTTGAAACAATGTGCTTGTGCATGCACACACACAAGACGCATACACATACAAGCAAGAGTGTCTGTTTTTGTATACAAGGGGGTGGACGTTTCATTATTAATCATTGTTATAAGTTAATTGGTACTCAGGCCAACCCACTCCTTTGTGAGCACAACCACTGCACCACTAGGCATCATGGAATTGTAGTCCTGTCCACTTAAGAGACAGTCCCCCTAAGCTCATGGGGGTCTAGCTGCTGATGGGATCTTTTCCCAACCCCACTGGGAGTGTGGTGGGGCTGCCGAATTGGGAAGAGGATCGAGGTCACACTGTTTCAGAACAGGCACTCTGTGTGTGGGAAGTTATCAGTGCTGTGAATCAAGATGCTGAGGGTACACACCACAGTAAGGTTCCGGATCTCCTCCATGACACGAGGCCAGAAGGACTGCAGGCTCTGCTGAGCGTCGCTGCCTCCTGCTGCAAACGAGTTGTCCCCCGACATGCTGGGTCCTGGGGAGATGCACAGACACCGTAAGTTTCCCTCTACATGAATGCATGTGCACTCACACACAGACCACCAAGGACTACCACTTATGAAGGGAAATGCTGGTCTCCAGCCACATAACTACCAGGTGGCAGACAGATGCAGAGCACTGCCGATTCTGCCCATGTTGTCATGCCACAGAGACGCAGCTGCTCGGTGGCAGGGAGCTGTACAGAGACACCTGCAGGCACGCGTCCTTGGCTGACCCCTGGCCACGCTGCTATTTATTACTAATTTATTACACAGAGCCCCTCAATGCTTATAGTTCAGTCTCTCTCTCTCTCACACACACACACACCTGGAAGCAGAAACCTAGGAACTGTGGCATGGTAGGAATGTCAGCTGGCTTGTCTAAGCCTGCTTGTTGAAGCCCCATTCCCTCCACTCTTCAATCCACCCTTCTCTAAGCTAAGGGAGTAAAGCCAAACCCACACACACACAACTTGCAAACAAACAGAAGCACTAAAATGAGGCCCAAAGAGAGGATCTGCATGACAGGGCTGCAGTCAAGTCACTTCACTGGAAAAATATGGGTCAGAGTAGAGACGCATGGAAAGGAGGATGAGCTGAGTGTTAGGCCCACCTCAGACACTGGGGGCACCACTGCTCATGATCGTTCCTGTCACTTTACCGCCATATTTTAACTCCCAGCTAGGACAGGACATATGAAACTATTTGTCTTTTGTGTGTGTGTGTGTGTGTGTGTGTGTGTGTGTGTGTGTGTGTGTGTGTGTCCCCATCCTCATGCCAATCCACTAAACATCATTAAAGGGGACCATCAGCCCAATTATTATGATTCCCATTTTAGCTAGGCAGAGGGGTGAATGAAACAGGTTAAACACTCAAAAGTCACAAGAACTACTGAAGGAGTCAGCTAATGTTGAAAGCATCCGCTGTTTCTGCTGCGGTCCACCTCCCCACCTGGTGTAATCCCCTGGCCCTGTGACCTCTTGACTTTTACACATTTAAGTGCCACAGAGAAAGAGGGAAGTCATGTAAAAGAGAATGCAGACGAGGTGTGAAAGTCTACAGGTTTGTGTAGTAACATAGGAGTTTTCCAGATAAATACCCCCATGGCAGCTCGAGTCAGTTTTACTTTACAATTACTACACACTTTACTGCTCCAAACTATGGGTCAGGAACACTGAAACTTCACATAAATGTGAAACAGGTAAACAATTACAACCGAAAATATTAAACTAAAAAGAATGGATGGTGATGAGAGGGAACCAAGTGGCTCCAGACTAACAAGGAGAGAATTGCAGAACATCAGACCCTGATGCGAGAACCAAAACGCCCCTGTGTGGCTGGACAACATCACCTCTCGTTGGTCCAAAGTCATTTCTCCCCCTCTTTCACACACCTGCCTCAACCAAGGGGGTATCAGCCAATACCCTCAAAATGTACAGTATCAACTTCTATTAAAAACCTCTAATAATTTGTCCTCCATATCTTCCCCAGCACATACGCATGCATGCACAAACTTCTTGACCTCCACAGCAATTTACTTGAATAACTAATTTTAGTGTTGGCAAGGCAATTTATCATGTGTAAATAATTACTTGTCTGTTATACATAGCTAGTTAGTTAGTTACACATTACTTGATGTTTAATGGAAAGTTAAAATGTTCTTTGGTCCTGGGACGAAAGCAGGACTGGACTCAATCTACTCACACAACTCTGTACATGATTTTATTTTTAAAATTTACAGTTATCATTAAGATGTTTGACACCAAAAGGTAGTTTAATTCACACAAGTTGTGTTATTGAGGCAGATTAACTAATTACCTCACAGAACTGTGCAACTGCCCTCCAGAGACCGGCCTCTCTCGTTCCCTAGGACAAGCCCTTGGCCAGGTCACGAGTCACCCAGATGAGATGGTAAACCTCCCACAGATGCTCCTCTGCTCACTCTTTCAAATTGTACTGTTGGGATGGCCCCTCTGGCATGATTCCTGTATCCTGACTGAACAATGCATCTGCAAACTGGTAGCTGCCATTGGTCTGCTGCTCTGACCAGGTATTTCACCCAATACAAATCGCTGAAGAGGAAACACTAAGACCAAAAACGTTCACGCTCCGCTGGTCTTGGCATCACCTGGACTCTGCAGTACCAGTACAGACCACAATCTGACTTACAGCCACGCCACCTGATGGTGCCCCTCCCACGAGCTTGCAGGGGGCAGGTTGTCAATGGCAACAAGCACGCCACTCGATCCTCTGCACTGTGGGAAAGTGGAGCACACTGGCCTCACAGGGACCTGGGGGGGGGGGGGGGAAATTTCAGACCTTCAACTTCAGTACAGGACTGGAAACAAGCGGATTTGTATGGAGAAAAAAGTGGTTTAAAAAACAAATGCCCAGCAACCGGGAGCTCTCGGGTTGTTTTTCCAAGGAATTCCAACAGAGAAAGAGGGAAACTCATTTTGGCTCCAATACAGAAAGCCAAGCAATGCTTACAGTTGAAGGATGTGTGCAGGAGGAGCAGGGTGAAACAGCAAGGAGCCTGTGGAGATCCAACGGATGGAAAAGTGCTGGGACACAACTGCAGCTCCCCGACTGTCAATGATCCACCGAGCGCAGGGCAAACTGAGGTGCAGCACGCTGCAATGCATTACCCATTAACTGATCGATACCTTCCCGCATTCCTCTGAACCCCACGTCAGCGCTCATCCTCAGTGCAACTTTACACCCAGACTGGCCGCCACGGCCAATGTCCTCCTCAGCCTCCTTCATCGCTCTGACCTTGGCACAGAGTCCTGTAAATTCCAGGAACAAGTGCCTTGTTCTTCAAGGTCAAGAGACAGAGAGAAACAGGGAAAAAGAGCAGACATCAGGAGCCCAGGTTACGCCTCAACTTTTCGTTGCAGCAGTTGCTAAATCCAGTGGCTAACATTTGCCCTCAGCTCCAGAGAGGTCAGGCTGCTGCAGGAACCACCCTCTTCTGTGTAACCTTTGCCCTGCTCTGTTCCTAGCCAGCAACATCAGCAACACAGGAAGAGGAAGGAAGAAAAATGTCCCAACAAAGACCAAGGGGGGGGGGGGGGGGGTAGAGAGAGAGAGAGTACAGAAAGTACCCAATGAACTTTGTGTGTGAACATGACGGAGGCAACAGGACAACGCAAGAGTCACACTCTACTTTGTGTGTGCGCGCACGCGCGTGCATGTGTACAGTTAGGGCTCCAATCATACTGCAACGTTACGCAAAGAGGGATTGGATCTGGGCTCTGGTGGGGAGGAGCACGGCACGGGGGCTAAATTTAGCCCCTTCCTCCCCTGACGCCACGGCATGTTGTCAATGACACAGATGGAAACTCTCAATTAGAGCGCACATCGGCGCCTGCCCCCCCCCAGCCCTCCGTTTCTCATGCACCTGCGCGGCCCAGGTGATATCCTCCATATCCTCTTTGGCTGCATCACCTCCGATGAGCGACATCCACACCAAGCACCAAACAGAAAGAGAAACGCAGATCAACAATGACAAACTAGCTCCAACCAAATTCAAGATAACAAGACATGTGACCGGTCGAAAAGTCAAGAAGGCAAAAGCCCAGAAGTCTGTCTCCCTCTCTCTCTCTCTCTCTCACACACACACACACACACACACACAAAATTATAACTTTGGCATGAGACAGACATGAAGTAATACTGACATCAGATGTCATCTCTACAGAAATCAGTGGGACAGCCAATCCATCACACCCAGGGGGTGAAGTAATAAACCCCCCCCGGTGTGGGACAACATGGGCTAACTTGGCACTAAACTCTCAATGTTTTCCTCCATCACAAATATTGACAGGAAACCTGATGTTATGAGGGTGACGGACGAAGGGCGTCTGCTGATCAAACAGTGTGTCCCATAGCTGTGGGTAGGCGAGAGTGAGGGGGGGGGAGACAGCGAGAGAGACAGAGAGAGAGAAACCTGAGAAGAGTTTAGCTGGACAATTGCTAGTCCCATTTACCCTCATCAGAGGCGATGTGGGCAGCTCAAGAGAGACGACTGAACAACTCCCACACGCCCACCCCTCTCTGATGAGCACTTTTGAGAGTCACACTTACCCCATGCCCTTCATGCTGTGCTGCAGAGGTCTCCAGGAGGAGGGAGTGGGGGGGGGGAGAGTCTCCCCTGCCCGGTCCACTTCCTGTCCTCTTCTTGCAGCCCCCATCCCAGAAGCAGACAAAAGGAGGTCTGCTGTCTCAAACAGCCTCTGGCCGGAGTGAGCGAGTGCGCCCCTGCCCCCCCTACTTCCCCTCTCGCACCCCCCCCCCCAAAAAAATCCGTCCAAGCACACGAGCGACCCCCGCTGTTTGTCTTTCAGCTGACCTCTTGTCTGAGCGCTCGAAAAAACAGCAGAGGGGGTGGAAGGAGGACGAGGAAAAGAAAAGCAAGGGTAGAAAAAGGGCAGTGGTGCTGAAGAACTGCGTGCGTACGAGTCGAGGCGACACTCCGAGTCTCAGACAAAAATCTCCTGCCGTCTTTCCCTTTAACATTCACAAGTAATCAATCTAGCCTGCTACACGACACCAAGGCCCCACCCCCTGGGTGCTCCCGCCCTCCTCGACCTGGCACAGCCAATGGGCAGATGGAGCCAGCCTCTACAACTGGCTGCACTTCCTGTCAGTCAGCACCAATCCCACCCCCTCCTCTTTTCTCCACCCAGCCCCCACCCTTGCAGACAAGCAACTTCCTGTTTTAAGTTACCTTGAGCTGCAGGATAGGGGTCAGAAAGAGAAAAGAGGAAAAGAGAGAAATGAGACGAGAAAGAAAGAGACACTCAAGTAAGAGGGACGACGGGGGGGGGGTGCGTGTGAAAATACCCTGCTCACTTTGCCAGGTTTCTCCCCACCGTTACCACTGCTGCCTATCCCCCGCAGCAGGAGATACAGAGAAGTGAAACAACTGGGTGCTTTCTGACAACTGTTCCCTGCTTATTTACAATGTCAAGCTAAATGTTTCCTCAAAGCCTGCCCCAGCATGGCACGAATTGGCTAAAACACCTGTCATTTTATAAGCTCCTCCCCTCCCACTTTTCCAGGCTGATGTCAGACAACACACTGCTCCCTCCTTGATTTAAAGCATAAAGGGCAGATTTGGGGCTGAATCACAACACTTCACATACACTGTTGTCATCATCACACCACACATCCCCCCCCATACACACACACACACGACGTGTGCTAGTGTTTCTGTTAATGTATATATGCACTAACATTTGCCGCAGCAAGTTTTAGAAAGACTGCTTTTAAAACAGCAGAGAAACACCTTCCACAGGACAGGACAAGGAAACAGCTGAAATCCCAAACACAGGACCGGGTCACCAAAAGGCTGCAGATTAAAATCCAACATAACAAAACACTCTTCAAACTCATCAAAATACATAAAATATTAACGCTGTTTTATTTCCTCATTACATACTATTAGTATGTAAAGTATGACTTGCCCAGTTATAAAGCAGGGTAAATTTTACTGCACTTTGGGGTAAAAACCACAGGAGGAAATAAATTTCTGATTACAGAAAAACAGATGAAATACAAACAAAAAGCTCCAACCATTATTCCACCTCCTACCCTCAAAATAGCCATACAGAGCTGCACAGGTCACTTAAAAACCAGAGGGTATAAAGAAACATTTGGATGTTTTGGAGAAAAAAAAAGTTAATGTTGCAGAATGATATTTTCTGTCAGATATGCTTGATGAATTGCCTAGATTTTTCTGAACTTCAATGAGTTTTGGAAACATAATACAAATTTTTAATGTACTGACACCTGTTAATCATCTCAGAAGGCCAGCATGTCACATTGCACATTAACCCATCACATAAGCAAGTAGGCAACTGCACAAGGGACTAAATTCTGAGACACTCAACAAAAACACATGGCAAACATGGTCAAGTCAGAGACCCCAAACAGGGAAAGATGGACACTTACAGTCACATTTATCTCTCTCACCCTCACACATACTCAAGATTCACAGCAAACACATAGACTGAGAACAGGGCCATTGCAGACCCCCAGCACACTGGGGCTCTACGCAGCTGTTGTTCTTGATAAGGCTGCTGGTAGCACTAGACCATAAGGGGCAATCCCCACACACACACACACACACACACACACACACTCTGCCAGTAGTTCACCCAGCTGTGGGGGCACTACAGAACAGCACACAGTTAAAGTGGGCATGACAACACTGACACATGGCTGCTTCATACCAGCAACTCAGCACATGATGGTGCCATCACCCAGCTCAGCCTTTGATTCCATATAAACTGGCCAGAAAATGACTGTATGATGTGTGAAAGCTCTGCTCTGTGGAGAGGACAGAAAGGAGATGAGGACAATGTGATCACCTCCTATGTAGGAAATAAGCAGTTGTGCAGGCAGACAGCTCCTTAATGATTATAAGTGGAGGAGAAGAGGTGGATGTGGTCTACGTTTGGCATAAGGGTTAGGGAGTGTGGACATGATCAAAGTTCTCAAACTCCTTGGGAAGGACAATCTTTCCTGTGACAGCCACCTGCTACACCCATGTGCTTAAAGACGTATCAAGGGGTTCTTAAGAGAGGCAGTCAAATATAACACACACAGCAACATAGGGACCCAAAATTTAAGGAATTTTTAAAAATAGATTTATTATTATTTATTCTTTCACCTAACACTACTTTCTGAGGTGACTGACAGTGCTTGGTTTGTACATCAAGCTGTGCACTCGTGATTTACCCATTAATAGAGTTTTTACGGGATTAATTCAGGGTAAGCACGTTACCAACAGACCCGCAGTTGGAGGTGGGATTCAAACAAAGGTCCATCAATGCTTGACTAAAGCAATGGGCACTTTATTATCCGCTAAAGCAAAAAGTGCGTAGATACTTGTACACAGCTCTTGGATAACAAGGAGGAAGTCCTGAGCAATCTTTATGGCAAGCTGTGGTAGATGGTACAAAACAGATCTCCACAGTAGACTGGCGGAATGAAGGAAAAACTCAAGGTCACGGTAGCTTGGCGGGGACATGGAAAACAGCACGTCATCATTTCACGTTACATGTATGGACATCAACTTTACACTGATTCACCCACTTACAGCTGGGTAATTTTTACTGTACAGATACACGATAATTGATGGTATTACAAAGGGAGCTGGGATATGAACCCAGGGCCTCTAGACTGCAAGACAACAGCGGCGAAGGGAATTAGTAAAAGGGATGTCCACAGCTCTGTCCCTTTGTTGCCATCACGAACCCCAGGTTTTCCACAGCCCACCCACGACGTGCAAACAAGCAAAGCGTGCAACTGCAGGCTGAAGAGGTGCCTTACGGAAAACAAACGTGGAAATAAAGCAACGCGGCGGGCTCAGGAAGGAGAGCGCTTGTAATAAAGGAAACATAAAAACGTGGCCCTAAGCTCGCTCACACTCATGCGCGCACAGCGCCGCGCAGCTCTGATGTCCGCGCTGAAACCAGCGCAAAAAGCCTCCCTTTGCGGCGCCTGCGGTCGGACTTCGGCGGGAAAAATTCGCCTCTAACGGTCAACAAAAAGCGAAAATGAGAAAAAGAGACGCGAGCTTCCCTAAACATTTGAAAAAGACCGTGGAAAGGCGCTCTAACCAATAATGACGAAGTTTGGATGTGTCCTTCAGACCAATCAAACCTCGGACCAGATTCCACCAATCAAGGTTTCAAGGGTTCAGGTCGTTCTGAAACTGACGCCATTCGGGTTCCGTTGCAAGGAGCCCAGCGCCCGCGAAACCAAGGGAGCAGGGATCCGAAATGGTGGACGCAACGTCGTAGTTTCTCGACTTCCTCTACTCCGTAAGGCTGGCCACCAATAAGCGCCTCAGAGAGCGGCGAGGGAAATGGCGCCTATGTTCATCTTCCGAAACAATCGACAATTGGCTAGAAACACCTCGCCCGCTGCAACCCTGCTGCAGCACTAAACTTGCAACAACACACGGCGATAAAAAAACCCGGGCAAAACAAAACGCGCTCATACTTACTGGTGTCGTTCTCGCTCGAATTTCGCCGCGAAGCCCAGCTCTGCCTATTATTTAATTTATTTAAGCTACAACGGGAAACAAGATGGCGCCCTCGATTTGACACTTCGTCCACGGACCGGAAACAGGTTTGCGTGACGTGTGACGTAAACGCCGCCAAGATGGCTGCCGCCTGAAAGCGCGCTAACGCTGCGGGTATTTCCAGCGCGACTTTTTTTTTGCGTGATGACATTTAACAGAACGCAGAAATTAAACTGGATTATTATTAGCTCAACATTGTGGTGCAAAGTGTTAATGTGCACCCAGCATATGTAAAGGACACATCGTGATTTCAGAAAATTAATGGAAAACAACATTTTCAAATATTCGCCGGGAGATGGCAGTGCGTACGACGACCGATGTCAATTGGCGGGTTTTTTTTTTTTTTTTTAAGATTTTGTTTCTTCCCAATATATTTTTATATGTATGAAAATGAAATAAAGCAACCATCGCAATTCGTAGAACTCCGTTACGCAAACCACATCATAAGGATGGGTTATTATATGAATGCTTAATAATCAGTTTGTCGCACTTCTCCAAAACAAGTGAAATGCGTTAAGTTGCTGACGCTTGACTTGACCGTTTGTACAGCAGGGTAATTTTTACTGTGTCAGTTCAGGATTAAATACAGTACTGTGTTGGAGGGTTATACGACAGGAAGTGTGATCTGAACCTGGAAGCGGCTTTAACTACACCCCCCTTGTGAATTTAAAGAAATAAAAACTTGATCATTGAGCGATTGGTGTGTTCTTGGAGACTATACTCATCCTGCATGGAGGTTTTTACGACCCCAGCACCACCATGATACGCCGTCTCCATGGGTATCGTCGTCCTGTTTGCCGCAGGTCCACCTGAAGCAGGCATCTGGTGGACAAAGAGCCCCCCCAGGATGTCATCAGTGAGGGAATCGGTTTTGGTTAAAGCTCATCTCCTTTCTTCTCCATCTTCCCTTCCCTTCAGCGTCCCGCTCTCCTCAGATGATGATGCTGAGCTGCAGCTCCGCACAAAGTGCCGCTCCCTCCAGGGTCCTTCCCCAAATGAAGCGTTTTTTCGTTAATAAAATTGCACGTTGAAAAGCTGCTGATCTTATTTAGCCGATTTACTTACCCAGAGTAATTTAATCCTTGTAATATTAAACTCTCAAAGTGTACTAGCTGCTCTAATAGTGGAAGTAATACTCAGTTTTGTTCTTTCAATTTCCAGATGAAACACACCATAATCACCAACAGATTGAAAACCATGACCCCGCACACACATCCTGTTTGGGGATCGAATCCTACTTTCTTGCGATGGAGCTGCGACCGTGTTGAGGAAGGGTCCGAAATGGTTCAGAGAGCCCAGGGCAGGGACCTTTCTGCAGGTTCTACAGCTTGTGGAGCAGGTGTAGCCAAGGAGTCATCGCTCATAAGACCGCTGCTTCCCGGCCCTCGAACTTCACCAGCCCGCAGTTCTCTGCTCATCTCTGCATCACAAATCCAACAGCCATGAAAAGCCTTCTTAAACAATCACTCCACATACAAGATTCCTCAGTGTAGCCTGGAGGCCAGGACCGTTATTCCACCAGAGAGATGGACCTCCGGGTGACCCCCTCACTCCTCTGAGGTGCTCGATGGACACAAGGCTTGTTGAGAACATCAAACTGAACTTTCTGTTGATCCAGATGTTCTCGTCACAGTTAGTAGAATGCTGGTTGCCATAGAAAACCACATCCATTCACATACTTTAGTATTCATTTTGTCAGAACCCTCAATGTGGTTCAAGTTGTAGTAAAAGACCCCTGCATATTACATGTCCAAGCTTGGTTCAGACTTGCCAGGCTGCGCAGGTGGCGTAGATGTGATGTGCGTTGTGTCCTGAAGCAAAGCTCTTTGCCAGTGTGAAGCCCCAGAAAATACACACGAGATCAACACTGTAAACAGCGTAATTTGCCCTGGGTGACACTGCTTTGCACACGGAGACGCAGGGGCGTCTCCTTCCACTTGTCTTGCTGTCAGCAATGATGCCAAGCTGCCGACAGATCCTCTGTGAGGATTTGGCGTGTGTGTGTATGCAGATGTGTGTTTGCATATGAGTGTGTCGGCAAATATACGGTCATGTTAGTGCCTGTGTTTGAGTTGCATGAACACTGACATGAGCCACACACATCTGTGTGTTTGTGCGTCGGTCTCCTGGACATGACAGGCTGATGCAGCACTGCTTGCTTCTGTCTGCTTTCTGGTGACCAAAGACCAGGATGTATGCAAAACCAGGACTATTTTTAGAGCTGGCATTTCTCCCTCCTGACGTGAAACTTGTGCTCAGATTTAGCATAGCAACACAAGCAGCGATCACACGCAGTACGCAGCCTGCAGCCGTCACACGTGTAGCTGTTACACAAGTAGGTCCAGATGAGCTCAGTGCACAGCCCCTCCCGGGAGAAGGGGGCGTAGTGGTGCGAGAGCCCCGCTCAGTACACACGTGTGTCGCAGTGTGTCTCAGTCACAACACCACACATCCATGGGTCGTGAATCTTCCTACGTGCCACCATCTCAGCTGCAGCTTCCCACCATCTTCACCATCATCTTCATCGTCCCCAGGCAGTCAGTCCTGTCTGCAGTGCTGGAGGTTGACTGGAGTTTCCTCCCCAAACCCTGGCGACCAACAGGAAGAATATTACTGACCATAACTTACAGATGACCCCTTTAAAGTGTGAGGGTTGTGCACCAAACTACTTACTCTGATTTACACATTTATACAGCTGGGTCATTTTTACTGCACCAAGTCAGAGCAAGAGCCTCGATCGAGGGTACAACAGCAGAAACGGACTGAAACAATGCACGCCGTTGAAAGCTAACACTGTTTTGTCTGATGAGTGGGAATTTTTACACTGAAAGCCCAGATGAGATTACCTCGGAGAGAGGAGAGTCATTAAAACTGGACAGGCGGCAATAAGGATGAGGGGTGGGGGGGGGGTCTGCCGTTCTTCCGACTGCGGCCTGGTCAATGCACCAATTAGACACATATCCATCCGCAAAATTCACGTCCCCAATCGATACCTGGAACATTACTGTTCCACCAGTCCCTTCCGCTGCCAGCCTCCCGCTTGCTCGCCGAGGTGGGAACCGTCTGCTATAAATAGGATCTTTCATTCCTGCCTCACTCCTCAGATTTACATAACAAAAAATAATGTGGTGGTTCGGTTTTTTGTTAAATGAGATCAGTTACCCTGCATACCATGCTGCTATTTTAAGGCTCTCCCACTCGAGATGGAGAGATACAGCCCTGTAACATAAAAACGAAAGGCGCAAACAAATATGCAAGACATAAATATTTCCCGCAGGAATGTTAGACCAGGTTCTCCATGGCCAGGGTCTTGTCGACCCAACATTTCTGTGTTTGGGCAAAGGAGCTGCGCTGGCGACGCAGGAGGAAGATCCTTTTCCACTCCACGCTGATCCTCTGCTGCTTTCTTTTCCTGCCTCTTTTGTGTCTAGGATCACGAGTGAAGAGCTGAGGCCTGCGAAGCCCTCTGATGAGAACCACATCTCCAGTAAGTGACGCCAGTTAATTGGATCGGCTGCTTCTGCCTCATTAATCCCATAACTGCCGAGGAGGACCTCAGCGGCCAGTGTTCCCAGCAGAGGATCTCAGCAAGACTCTGTGCCACCCTGTAATGAACTGTTGCAGAAATGTGCCATAAATCACAAGTGGCTCCTGTTGGAGCCCTGGAGCATCTCAACTCCCGGGCTGTAGGTTTGGATGTTGGTTTGCTTGGAGCTCAGTCTGTGTGGAGTTTCTGTGATCTCACTGTTAATTTGCACGTGTGTTTCGGGTGAACTGGTCCTTCTAAACTGCCAACAGCAACCCTGCAGTGGACAGATGGCTAGTGATAGGAGATGGATGGATGAGATGTTCCCACTTGAGAAAAAGGCTGAATCTTTCCATCACAGATGGACATGGCATGATGTGATGATGCAAGCGAGCGGATGGCCCTCTTTCACCATCTTTAGAAACAAAGGGTTAGAACAAAGCCCCCCCCCCCCCACCGTGATGCCTTGGTGCTCAACAACAGATTAACTCAGATTTCTCTGCTCGAGTTCTGAGTTCCAATTCCATTTCAGCTCTTCCAGAAAGTTGCTTGGCCCTTTTCAGATAGTGATGGAGGAGAAGGGAGCAGAGATTAAATTCTTGTTGCTGGGAGTTAATTTTACCAGCTAGAAAAAGATAGAGAGGAAGAGCATAAATACATCCTGACAGTAACAAACCCATAATGCATGGGTAAACAAACCTTAGCAGGGATGCAAGAAGCAGCAGCACCGGCAGATAAAGAGAAGGTTTGCTTCCAGTTGCAAACACAAACACAGGGTCCATGTTGTTAAAGCTGCTACTGAGCCTGGTGTCTCCATCTAGTCAGGATCACAGTGAGGGTTCAAGTGGTGAAACCTGGTGGGGTTGTCCCAGGGACAAGCTGCTGAGCAGAGCTGAGGTCTATCTCTAAAGGCCAAGAGGCTATCAGCAGTCGACAGACAGCGGGATCCACATGATTGGCGAAAAAAAGAGCTGTACGGGCCTTTCTAGATGTTGCTCCCACCTTTTGCCACGATAGTCACTCACAAAATCATACCTTCAAGTGGCCAGCATGGGAAGAGGCAAAGTCGACTCCCAGCCACCGTTCAGCAGCTTCCCCAACAGAGTGCCATTCCAAATCCGTTAGAAGGAATCCAAGTGGAATTCAAACCCCCAACCAGGCAAAATCACAACATGACACAATGTGTTGTTGTTTTGAAGCAGCTAAGATAACACCAGCGCAAATAAACACGCAGCAGAACATGCTGTTTGGCTCCCTTCCTTGTACTTCCCCTGCTTCTCTCGTCCTCCTGCTCCCTAATTCCCTCCGAGCTGTAAATAATGCATCTAGTTTATTGCAGCGATATGACATGACTCCACTCCTCGGCCACAAACTAAAAGAGCGGTGTGAGCCAAGGGGCAGAGGGGGGAGGCGTGCTTTGCTGGAAAGAAGCGTGTTTGGTCACCCGGGGCATCCAGCCACACACGCGGAGCACGGGGATGAGAGCTGGGATGCGGACACTGTTTTCCTGAACAGGCGGCCTGGCTCTGGCTTTTCAGCAGCCCTGTCGCTCTCGGATCGCCTGGGAGAAGCCGCGGGTTCGGTTTTGCAAGTGTTTGCGAAACGTCGCACAAGCGTTTGCGCGCGGAACAGCAGGAGGGGGTGAGGATGCTATTCACAGGAGGGGCAGCGCGGTCAGTCTATCAGCAGGAAACCAGCACCGGTATCCTGCACTTGTCACTGCCACACCAAGCTGTCAACAACACAAGGCGCTCTAATAATAGTCCAGCGCAGCGACGTGACTCCAAAGCCAAGCCACCGCAGCTCGAGTTTACAGCTGCTGCACGGCGCTGGCCCGATAACCTTTTTGCATCGATGCACATTAATTACCTGGAGGCGCAGAATCCCTGTTATGGCACCGCAAACCAATGAAAGCCCTGACGCTGCAGCACCGACGCAGGGGCAGCGGGAGATGTACAACTCGGGAAGCAATACACATGAACTTTAAAAACCGTTTACGCGAGGCATTAATAATCTGCCGTCAGCAGATGATTCAATAGTGCTGCCAGTGCTGTGTGTTCGGTGGCAACAGCGTAGCGGTTGAGGAATAATCCAAGATAGATGATCCATGATCCATGGCCCGCACTCTCCCGGTGCTGAGTACCAGAATCAGATCTATTTGGCCAAGTATGCTCACACCATACAAGGCATTTGATTTTGGTTTCATCCTGCTCCGTCCACTGGCAGAGATGCTGGTCCAGGGTGCCGGATCTACAGCATCGCTCATCTCCTGGTGGACACAGCTCCACAAAGTCAAATACTGAGCTTACGCTTCTGCCCACACGTGCAAGTGGTTACTGGACCAGCCTATTACCTTTCTGCAGGCACACGAACCAAACCCCAAATCTCGGATTCTTAACCTCTATACCAGGAGGTATCAGATGTGTGTAGCACAGTAGCTGAAAGTCTCAGGAAGTTGTGGTTTTGAACCCCTGCTTCTGCTGTAGAACCCGTGATTGAGGTGCTTATCCTGCACAGAGGCAATAAAAATGACCCTGGTGTATAAATGAGGAAACCATAGTAAGCAGCTAAGTGAACAGACACATAAATGCATCTTGTCATGGAGAACGGGGTCAAATGAGAAGATAGATCAGAAGATAAGAAGGGACCAGAAGAACCATCTCGTCCCTCTTCCGTGGTTCTTGCTAGACTGTCTGTTTACACAGCCAACAAGTAGCCGTGCCGCTCATTTTTCTCCCGCTTGCTTACCCTTAGTTTACTCTGCCAGTAAATAAACAGCAGGAAGGCCATTCCTCCAGCCATATTGGGTACACAGGGGCTCCTGCTGAAGCAGGTGTTTTTATTGGCTGTGGAACGTGAGCAACGGCACCGCAGAGGCCTCCACCTCACCGCTCTCCATTCCCCGGCACGCGTTACGTTCGCGATGCCTCAGCCAGTCAGTTAAAAACCAAAGCGAAGAACAAACAGCAATTTCAGAGGCCGATAAATGACAATAACCGCAGCGGCACGTCACGAAGCAAAACTCTTCTAAAAAATATGAACGTGGAAAAATTATCACGATGATGGTACTTTACAAGGTGCTTTTGATACTTTAAAAGGTGCACCGCAGCCCTTTGAGAGTCACCAAACACGGCAGTTCTCCATTCTGCGGTGCTCATGCTCCTCCACTTGTAATGGTTCCATCAGCAGTGCTAAATGCTAACTTTACGGCACAGTATTTTTAGCGCTGAACGTGTCTATCTGAGTCACACAGCAGGGATGCAGTGCTGAGTCATGGGAACACTTCGCCCCTGCCGGATTCGGCCTCCCTGGGCGCCCCGCTATGCAACACTGGGGTCCAAGTGACCGAGCGCTGGGCCCTGTTGACCCCCCTTAGTGGCCAGTTCGCTCCTCTGAGAGCAGTGGCAGGCGATTAAGGAACCGACATCCAAACCCAAGGAGGTCTAACAGCATAACCGTGAGCACAAAATTACCCTGAAATGCTGCTCTAAATATGGAGCCGGGTAAAATAATGACATTCAAAAATTCTGGATGGAGGGATGCGCTCGGTGATACCATGGTACATTGTCCTGGAATGTCTGACACAAACGTGTTTCAGTAACCTTAACACAGCTGACATTTCGATCCACGGTGCAAATATACAGCGGTTCACCACATATTCAGGAGGCCCAGGGCTCTGGCGGTCTGGAGAGTCGCCTATGAGCGGCACATGGCAGAGCAGCAGGAAAAGACCCGGAAAAGCTCTTCGAATGGAAGCCCAGATGATGACTGAGGCCGTCAGACTTTTGAAACTTCACGAGAGGGCTGAATTCTCTCAGAAAGACAAGGGTGATGGGAGAAGTTGGGGAACCGAAGAAGAAGCAGTAGCAAGATGGATGGACGCACTCCTTTCAATGCCGAGGTCCTCCCCACTGCCATCAGACTTGATAACTCTACTTTGGGACATTCAGATACTTAGATGTGCTATAACTCATTTGTTGATTCCCATGTGAATAACTTTGGTATGCAGAATGTGTGAGATTTCACTTATATGTGTAATATTTTGAATGAGGATTTATTGCAGTTTATTCTATTTTATTTTATTTATTTAATATGTTCATCGTTATGTTTGCTAATCCAGCCACAAGGGGATGCACAAACTAGTGTATTTCTTGATGCTGGTCCCAAGCCCGGATAAATGGAGAGGGTTGCGTCAGGAAGGGCATCCGGTGTAAAAATTTGCCAAACCAAATATGCGGACAAAAATACAAATTTCCATACCGGATCGGTCGAGCCCCGGGTTAACAACGACCGCCACTGGCACTGCTAGCCGACAGGGTGCTGGCAGAAATTGGGCTACTGTTGGCCGAAGAAGAGGCCGAAGGAAAAGAGGAGGAAGGCATGTCCGGAGGAAGGAGGAGAGGGGGAAGGTTAAGAGAGTGGACGTGAGGGTAGGAACTTTGAATGTTGGTAGTATGACTGGTAACGGGAGAGAGCTTGCTGATATGATGGAGAGAAGGAAGGTTGATATATTGTGCGTGCAAGAGACCAAATGGAAGGGGAGTAAGGCTAGGTGCTTTGGAGGGGGGTTTAAACTGTTTTACCATGGTGTGGATGGGAGGAGAAATGGGGTAGGGGTTATCCTGAAGGAACAGTATGTCAAGAGTGTCTTGGAGGTGAAGAGAGTGTCTGACAGAGTGATGATTATGAAACTGGAAATTGATGGTGTGATGATGAATTTTGTTAGTGCATATGCCCCGCAAGTTGGGTGTGAGATGGATGAGAAAGAAGAATTCTGGAGTGATACGGATGAAGTGGTGAAGAGTGTACCCGAGGAAGAGAGAGTGGTGATTGGAGCGGATTTAAATGGGCATGTTAGTGAAGGGAACAGAGGAGATGAGGAGGTGATGGGTAAGTATGGTGTCAAGGAGAGGAACACGGAAGGTCAGATGGTTGGGAATTTTGCAAAAAGGATGGACATGGCTGTGCTAAACACGTATTTTAAGAAGAGGGATGAACACAGGGTGACCTACAAGAGTGGAGGAAGATGCACACAGGTGGATTATATCTTTTGCAGGAGGGCCAGACTGAAGGAGATTGTAGACTGCAAAGTGGTGGCAGGGGTAAGCGTAGTTAGGATGGTGGTTTGTAGGATGACATTGGAGATCAAAAAGAGAAGGAGAGTGAGGGCAGAACCAAGGATCAAATGGTGGAAGTTGAAAAAGGAAAAGTATAAGGTGGAGTTCAGGGAGGAATTAAGACAGGCATTGGGTGGCAGTGAACAGTTACCAGTGTGCTGGGCATCCGCAGCAGAAGCGGTAAGGGTTTTGTGAAAGAAGGGTACCAGCAAGAGTGAAAGGGAAGGTCTACAAGATGGTAGTGAGACCAGCTATGCTTTATGGGTTGGAGACGGTGGCACCGACCAAAAGACAGGAGGCAGAGCTGGAGGTGGCAGACTTAAAAATGTTAAGAATGTCAGAGAGGCGAGATTGGTTTGGACATGTGCAGAGGAGAGATTCTGGATATATCGGCAGAAGCATGCTAGGGATGGAGCTGCCAGGCAAGAGGAAGAGAGGAAGGCCCAAGAGGAGATTTATGGATGTGGTGAAGGAGTACATGCAGGTGGTGGGTGTGACGGAGAAAGATGCAGGGAACAGGAAGAAGTGGAAACAATTGATCCGCTGTGGTGACCCCTAACGGGAGCAGCCGAAAGAAGAAGATCGTTATGTTTGCTCTTTGTGTTACTTGTGTTTTTTTCAGTTTGTACAGTTGTAACACAAGTACTTTCTTTTGGGATTAATAAAGTTTTTCTGATTCTGACAGAACTTTCTGGAAGAACTTTATACATGGTCCATAGAAGTCATCAACAACTCTTACTGGGGTCATTCGGGAACAGCATGTTGATCAAAGGGCAGGATTCGAACCCAGGATCTTCAGCTGTAAGGTTACATTAAGCGACAAGGTGCATTAAGGCCAGTAAGTTTCCAAAAATGACAAAATGGCAGAGCCAGCGCAACCCTCTGCACTTAATAACCATGATGGCTCTTTTCCATATTTTTGGCTGTCGGGTAACTGTTGCCCCCGGGATGGCGCCTTCTCCTCTGACCCAGGGGGGCGGGTGCTGGTGGTAGTGATGGGATATCTGCAGGTGTGGTCCTCAGCCATCAGCTACCTGAGCACCGTCACACTGAAGGTCTGGACAATTTTAACCTCTCCTCAACCCCCCCCCCCCCCCACGACAAGAATCCAATAAACTCTTTTCTACGAATATGAATCCGAATTACAATGGAGCGCTCGCCGCGACGTGGGGGTAAGTGGGTCAGGCGCGTAACCATGGCGACGAGTCAGCGAGGGAAGGGCTCGCGCTCCGGCTCGAGGAAGGCGGGGAGGCAGTGCCGCCGCAGCGCGAGACCCAAAGCCGCCCGTCGCGCGCTGAACGCGGAGCCGCACGCGGAGCCCGGAAGCGGGGACCGTAGAAAAGCAGCAAAAGCGGCAGCAAGAAGAAGAAGAAGAAGAGGAGGAGGAGGAAAAAGAAGAGCAAGAAGAGGAGAAAGATTGAAAAGAGTAACAGCAGTAACAAACAAAAAAAAAACATGATATTTTCAGGCGCCGTCTGACCACTTCGACCTCCTCGCGCACCTGAGGCACCGCCGCCGGTGAGTGACTTCCTCGCTGCTGCACGTTCATAAATCATAAATTCATATGAGTAACGGACTCGTCTGCTGTCCGACTGCATGACGAACGTCTGCTTTTGTCACTTTTGCGACAGAAGCGTCGCACAACTTGTTAAAACACCTGCACCACAGAAAGGCGCCCGCGCGCGCAGACCGTACACGAATATAAATATGAAAACGAGTATGAACATAACAGTAGTGTCACGGACTCGAGCGATTTCCATCGCTATGTTTTAACCCGAAACCTGTAGGGCTGAAAATTGTGGAAAAAACCCTGGTGGTGATTGTTGAGAGGATTATTGATCTATTGATCATCGGTATATTTATGATCGGTGTATTGATCAGGTACTGGGAGGTCCCTGCCTCCCTGCAGTCCTGCTAAGATGGGATATATTGACCACTGACTGCTAAATACTAAGCATTTGCAGGTACTTATTTGTCACACATCGATATTGGTAAATACTGATAAATTACTTGTTATGTATCAATCACACATCGGTACATATTTTGCATCTGCTTGGGTGTATTGGCCTGTATTCATATATTTTCATCATGTATGGTGTATTATCATCATGTAATAACATAGAGTATATTAGGGTGTAAACTGTCTGTTGCTATGCACCGCTGGTGTGTATTGATCATGTATCGGCACCGATTTGTTGCCGCAGCCATTCCCCCGTTCACCTGTTGTCTCTCAATCGCTACAACTTTGCATCTTCTCTGCTGCCCAACAACATCCGGCAAACAATAGCTGAGAGCTGGAGAGTAAAAGGGGAATCGGGCTAAACAGCGTAGTACGATATGGATAATAAAAATGTTCTGCTGAATAATGTATTATATTGGGCTACAAATGAAAATTCCTGCTCATGGCCAGCGAATTCCTGATGAACCAAACTCTCGGTTGCTGCAGGTAAGTTATTACGAAAGGCTGGTCTATATGTTGGTACAGACGTGCCGGGCAGGGAGGACATTGTTTACCCATAACCTTTGCGTTTGTTAAATGTTATACTGGATTTTATGAGCTTTGTGAAGGCGATGCGAACGCTGCCATTGGTGCTGCGGAAAGAGAGGTTTGCTGCAGCATCGCTGGGCTTCGTGATGCAGGGATAGCAGCTCGGTTTGGATGTCTCACTGTGGGTTTAGGTGCTTTGCGGCCTCCTTTAGCTGAGGATAGGAGATGTTTTCAGGCAGTGCTGCTCTCTGTGGTCCTCGAGCGATGCTGCGTTTGCTGCACATCAGCATAATTCTTTTATTATGCAGTAATTTTATTAAGCAGCAAGTCAGCGCTAAGTCATCTCGGTGGGCACTGTATACGGTAGTGGTAAAACATGCCTGACCTTTGCCACCGAGGACAGGTTCTGCTCATCTCTGATCCCGAGAGCAGCTCATCTGAATGTTCCGTGGCATTATTTTACTTACAAATTTTAAGAATTAATTCATGGAGCTATTTTAGGCATGTGAAGCCGTGCCCCTCTGGGGAACGCGTCTGTGAACGGAGCCACGATTACCATCTTGCCGAAACTGGCGACCAGATCGGCCAAGTCTCACCAGTGACTCAGATGGACGTTCTGCTGGTGAGATGGATGAGGTGTGAGCGTATGGACCGCCGTGCTGCTTCACTGACAGCCGTTTGTCAGAACATGTTCTCACTTGGGGGAGGGAGGAAGGCGCCGAGCCGAGATATTACCGCTCTTTCCCTGCTCTGTATGCTGCTCCGTTGAGAGCCCGAGAAGAGCAGTAAATGAACAATTTATAGCGTACCTCACAGCTCTGCATCCACAACCAGCCGCATGAAGTCAGAGAGAAAATCCAGATGAGACAACATCAGTCCAGTCAAGCGGTTCTGTGTAAACATGCCAATCCAGGATGGGAAAGAGGCTGCGACCATGGGATGTACGAGGACCGCTGATGAGCTTGGCTCACAATATTCTCAACCCAGATTGCTCTGCAGAAGGATGGTGTAAGGCCATGACCATGTCACACTCTAGATGAAGGGCCTCGGTGCTCTTCTGCAATGGCCACAGACAGCTGATTATATTACTTACATGTATAATGGAATAAAAAGGGCATATATGTACTTCTCTAGTACGTCTGAGGTCTACCCGTCCCATCTGACTTTGCGGGTGGTGCAGCCCTTTTCATTACCCTGCTAGGTGATCATCTGCTTCCTCTGATGGCCCTCTGGCCAGACCACTATCTTCCGAGATTTTGCTGCTTTGATGCACCAGGAGGCACATTTTTATCACAAGGTTTTGAGAGCAGAAACCTCAAACTGCCCATTTGTCCATGGCCCTTGTGAGTGCACAGACTTCGGTCCCGTAGGTTGCCGGACGGGCCGGATACAGGCGTGCATCAAGCCATCAAGCTGGGGGGGGGGGGACTGGAGGACTTTCTCATGGACGGACGGCGTGGCAGTCAAGCGGAAGAGGTCCAGATGCTCACTGATTCCGTGCCACGTGTTTAGATCCGGTTCTGTTGATGCTCGTGTCCTTTGTCCATCATCTACTGTACGGACCACAAGAGCCCAGCTTCCCCAGGACTAAACCATGGGCCCTCATTGTTTATATTCTGCTATGTGTGTAACAAATAACACCAAATACTACAGACTGCATCAGCAGGGAGGTACTACATTCGCGAAATTTGGCCACCATCCACTCTCCTGCAGGTGATGCTGGCACAGAAGCCAAAATGTGCATGCATAAGGATGGGAGAAACACACACACACACACACACGCGCACACGCGCACACACGCACACACACACACACACACACACACACACACACACACACACACACACACACACACACTGTGCCGCATGAGAAGCGCCTGTCAACCTAGCGCATGCTGCGATCTCAACAGGCGATGCAGAAACTCGGATCTGAAGGCTGAATATGAAGGTCCTGGAGGCAGGAAGAGAGCTTGGAAGCAGAGCTAAGCAACACAGAGGAGAGCATGCAGACACACAGCACACCCGTTCTCTCGGACATTCAACACACAACTGGAGGGATGCCTGCAGTCGCACTGAGTCACGCGAGAAAGTTCTGCCACACTCCCGAGGGCAATATTCTTCAAACTGTTCCGTCATGAAGTTCACAGCTTTCCACAAACATGGAGCTCTTCACTTATCAGTACAAGACAATACTGTACTGGCAAATGTTTTCTCTGGCAATTTCATTACACATCTCAAAACATATTACACACATTTCGTAGCTTTCAGCTCCCTACAAGGCTGAACTCAGAACATTTGCTCTTGCAAATTAAACAAAAAAAGTGGAAAAATTTTTGTGGCCAACCACACTAGATAAGCAGAAGTGTTAGGAAATGAAATAGTATTATTTCCACCTCCACTGCAACCCCCTCAAGCATCTGCTGAACCTAATTGCAGGCATCTTATGTTGGTTTCACGTTTTTACTTCACCCATTCATACAACCGGATGATTATCAGGTGGGGTTCTTCGGGTTGTACATCTTCATCAAACACACGGCAGCAGGACGTCGCCTGGGAATTGAGCCCCTTGTTCTTGTCCTGTTGCTTCGGACCTCGTATCACCCGCTATCCATAATGACTGGCGAGTGCTTTTAATAACAGCCTCCAGAATTATATGTTGGTTGCCTAGGTGAGAGATCTCTGGTGAACACAGGTCAGACTGGGGATATAAATGGAAAAGAAGACACTTTAAGGTGTTGGACTCGCTCGGTGACACCTAATACGTGAGTGGAGTGCAGGGCCGAAAAAATGCTGGTAAATATTGGAAGATAAATCGTAGTGTCTGAGACACTCTTAAATTTTTAATAGTTGCACTTGCCTCTCCTTTGAAGCACATGAAAGGGATGCATGTTCACTCAAAGGACCGGAGCTGGATCTGTGCGCTGAAATATTCAACAGAACAATTTGGGTGGAACCTGAATGTGTGAGCGTTGCGACAAATAAAATTCCTCTTCTTCATTATAGAAGGGAATAAACATTAAATAAATAATAAGCGTTTACTCCGAGAGCAGAATAAAATGGTGTTCCAAGGTCCGTCTCAGTAAAAATGTTGATTATAAAGCACCTTATCTCACTAACAGGTCCCTCAGGATGTGAGCGTCCTGGAATGCGTCTAGTGCCACTTCATGGTTATTAACTTTTTACCAGCACCTTACAGTGTGAACCGAGTTACACTCGCATTCTGCATGTCCACTGCATGCTGCTGCCTGGACTCACACACTGCTTCACACACTGACCGCCACCTCCCACCTCGAAGCACACATGGAGCGCTGTTCACGTGTTGGTGGGGGCGGGAAGATTCCTCTCTCGCTCATGGAAATTAATCGGTCTGAGAGATAATAATGATAATCAAACACTGGCCAGCTGGCAGTGCCTTTGAAGTGAAAATGAAAATAAAACAATATAGATGTTTATCGGCATAATTAGTTTAGTTAATCTATTTTGCCCTCCCTCAGGCAACCCCACCCTTTGTAAGCCTGCACCACCTTTAGCTGAAAGTGGGCAACAAATCCATGTATATGCAATGGGTACCACTGAAGAGGTTGGGAGACCTCCGTTGACCTAGAGCTGAGTACTTGAGTGGATGAGCCAAAACCTCTCATCTTTTGCTCACATCTCTCCCCACCAGGAACTGGGTTATCTGTCCTTTGACTCAGCTTTCACAAGAAGGAGTCACTTGACTCAGGCAACACTATTCCACTGGAGTTTCGACCTGGATGCTGTAACTGAGTGAGCCTCCTTCAGCTCCCAGGTGGACAGAAGGAAAGTGAGAAGGCAAGCTCCCTAGCCAGATCCCTTATGGTCCTTCACCCTGGTTTGACACACCTATGGATTTTCGTGGAGCTGTGGTCACATGTGGAGCACCCTTCGCCCCAATCTTGGTTCTGTAACTTAAAGTCAGCTTCCTAAGTGCAAAATGAGAGCTATCTAACAGATTAAAATGCTGCAAGTGCTATGTGAAGATTGGTGTGTTGGGGTTCTATTTCCTCTGTACCTTGGATTATTCCTATCTTCTAAGGGGCTGAGTCAACAAGGCTTTACTGCACGTGGCTGTCAGGTTTAGGAGACCACTGAAGTAGCAGTAAGATGAGACTGAGTATGACTATACCATAAGGTCACTATTATTCTGCAGACTGCACAATGGCTCTGTACTATGCTACTGGGTGCAAGAGATCATGTTGTCAATTTATGGTGGACTTGTGTGGACCAGAAGGAAAGTTTAGGCTCAAAGACAATTATGCCAGTTATTGGAAAGGGAAGGAAAGCGCCACCTGGCCACCAAAACAGACATCTGAAATGGGAGCCCGCATGAAAATTTCAAAGATGCCTCTTGTGCATCTAATTCTTGTTATATAAAAGAGAGGAATGGTGTAGGAGTGAGATTTGCCCTCAGGGAGGTGTAAATGGTGCGACGGGCGACTGAACGGAGCAGTTGGTGACGGCATCGGGCAATTACAGAGCCACGCTCTGCCGCGACTCCTTGTCAAATGGGGCGATGGATCAATAAATGAAGAAACAGAAGAGCTATAGCTGGGCCCTATGGACTTGGAGGGGCCAGATTTCTCCATGGCAACCTTAGCGGGAAATGCCGTCTCTACTCGGCTTCAGGGGTGGGTGATGGACAACGGTGACTGCCTGAGTTGCAATCTCAACACCTCGTCCCCCTCCTGACCAGCACCACACAGACTTGCACATCTACGCACACATGAACATGCATTTATTCCTGCACTAACAGAGTCCTCTCATTTGTCTAAGTTGGGTCACTGTTGCCATAATGTGGCTTGGAGAAAGGGCCTTCCTGTTGCAGGAGGTTGTCACGTACGAACAGAAAATACATTTTAATCTTTCTCTTGACTGTAGAACTGGGATGGGGGGTTGCGGTGGCAAATGAGCCATAAAGAGAATTTGAGAGGGGCCATCGAGGGACAAACCTGCTTAAATTCACACCACTTAACCACTACTGTCCTCCTCTCTGAATGTCGACTGCAACGTTGAGTCACGGTATTAATCGCTGAGTCATGCTGTATGGAGCAACATGCCAAGCTAGCAGTGTGTGTGGTACACGTCAACAGCGGCATGTGGCACCGATTTGTATGAGCTTGATTCCCGTTCAACCACGCAAGGTGTTGCTTGACGGCGCAGTAGAGTTTCCAGCCCTGAACATCTTCAGAAGCCACACGTCGGTATTTATCTGAGGGAAACCAGGTGGAGATGGACCGCTAGCTAGCAAAGTAGCGCGGTGCCCCTCATGTCGGTGATCAGTGTGCAGTTTGCCATTAGTTCACTGATACGAGCCTGTCTTTAAAGCCCTAACGGCACAGAGATTAAACTGCAGCAAAGAGACCTTTGTACCTAACGGCCTCTTTGAAGTGAAGGGGAAATCGCTGCAGAGAAGATGAAAAATAATTGAGCGATATGACTTGAGCGGTGTAGGGACGGGATGAATACAGCAGGAGACGCTAAATGAGGATAAATCCGAGCGCTGCCTGGGCGTTGAGGCTCGAAAGAGGGAGGCCTTTGCCTCTTCTGAATGAGCTTTAGTAACACCTGCCCTGGGGGGATGGAGGGAGAATGAGAGCCAGATTTCTTCTGCAGCTCTAACAGAATTATTCCACAATTTGTTCCTGCTCTCACTTCTTCTTTAAAATGACTCAGATTTCCTCACGGTTCCTCATCTGTCTCTCCCATGGCAGGAAGAGAAGAGTTATTTGACTGAAATGAAGGCACTCGCTCCCTCAGTCTGATTCTCCCTCCTCCCATCACTTACGGGCATGAGCCTGGGGAGAAGTTACTGCACTCATCCGAATGGGTCTGGGGAATTGGCTCCTTCAGGCCTTTCTGTAGATGTTATGACCGCTGGTGGCACAAAACGCACTCTTCAGAGGGCATAAGGCCCTGCGTTTAAACCCAGTGACTCAGCCTTTAGGGACCTGGAACCGTGCCTCAAAAGGCTTGGTTTTCAAATCTTTGCACAGGAGCTGCTGTTGAGCTGTAGAGAAGGAATTTCACAAAGCATCTGGCAGTAGGAACGTAGGACAGCATAACGCTGTGGGCCGCATGCGCTGCTTTGTGTAAATCGATCTGCTGAGCAAATAAGGACAAAGAAATGTGCTCCCAGGAGAACGTACTGTACTGTCACAAACCCAGTGTGCGTGCATGCTCTCTTCAGTCAAAAATTCAAATCGTGCCCAAAAAAACAACTCCTCATTTGCTAAGCACATACTCCTCGAAGTGGTATGATATAGCGTAAACTCAGTCACGCCTGTCCATATCAGGGTAAATACAACAACAAAAAAGAAACGAATAATTGCACAAAAGCCAGGAGCAGAACTAGCATTGCGGTGGGCCAAAAGATGGCTGCATATTTAATGCACCCCCTAGCTGTGCGATTAATCTCTGCAATTGTGGATGTGAAATTAAAAAACCTAGATTCACAGAAAGTTCCTGTAGAGTTTGGATGCCTTCCTCCATGCGCAAACCTCGAGCCCCAACCCACCTTCCAACTCCTGAAGTTAGTTTGCTCCCTTTCGGCGGCCGGTCCCAGGACGGCAAGCGCTGCTGATGAATAATGTGGAGCGCTGTTGTCGGATGCCGCGCGATAGATCGGCTGACAGCTTTTTAAGGTCAAAAAGAAAAAGAAGCATTAGCTGCAGAGTCACTTTAGCCTGCTGCACTCCCAGGGAGCCACCCCAATATGGACAGTGTGCAGGACTGTGGCTGCAACTGTTGGTGGCATGAGGCATCTGAGCTACCTGCTGCACCACTGTGCTGCATAAATGGATAAATCAATGGTGTCGGCTAAGTAACAGTCACCAATAACAACACAAAAGGCTGATATTCCAACACAATTCCATGGGTGAAGTACAATTTGAACCTACCTCTTTCTGGTTCTGCCCTTCTCAGGTCCAGCTCCTGCCAGCCACCGCGGGATCATGATGCTCAGCAGCTCGATGGAAGTGCCCAGCCCGGGGGGCATGAGTGCGGCATCGGCTCGCAACGTGGTGCGGAGCTCCAGCATCAGCGGCGCCATGTATAGCCTGGAAAAGAGCCCAGGCGGGGGCACTCCGGATTCTACAGGCCTCACCGGCAACAAGAAGCGCCGCTCCAGCCTCGGTGCCAAGATGGTGGCCATTGTGGGCTTGTCGCAGTGGAGCAAGAGCTCATTGCAGCTCAACCAACCAGGTGGGTGTCAGGGAGAAGCCCCTCTCGCTGCCTTCTCACTCTGCCTGCTCACTCATTTATTTTACTCACAAGTTAGAACTTCGTAATCGCGGAATACTTTACATTAATTAATAGAGTATAGAAAATTAACAGAAACACTGAGCCCCATTGATTTATCAAAATAAATTATAGCAAACTGGGCCTGCACTAGCTGAAAACATAGCTGCCTTTTATGTGTCAGGCTACTGATTCGTTCATTGCGGGAGCTGCAGGTCTGCAGGATGATGGCCAGATAGAGTGATTAATGTGTCCCTTTGCTAGACACTGCACTGCGCCTCTGTGCTTTGCGTTTGGAGGTGTCAGGGCAAGAGAGACCTGCTCAGGTCGGCTCGTCTTTGCGCCCTGTCCCCACGAGGACACCCGGGCTACAATGGGTCCATCCCAGAGCACTGTCATTTGGTCAGAACTGCGATTTTCAGGTTGAGCAGAGCTCCTGGAAGTTGCAAGATGGCCAGTGTGCATGTGTTTTGCAGGTTTGGCACCTAAGAATTACCAGACCTTGTGGTGATTACAGTGCTGCTTATTGTGTGGGGGGGGGCACTCATCCTTTAATCGTATCTGTGCTGGAAGCAAAGCGCTGAATGATGAACACGAATGTTCACTTCACCCCTCTGTGTTCAGAGTGTTCTTGTGGAGCTCTGTAGGAGGTTCACGTGTGGAGAAGGGTGTCGTGGACTCTCCTTCCTTCTCCCCACCATCTCTCTCGTTCACCTCATCTTTAGCTCCGCTTCCACCTGTCTCCCCACCCATTTAATTTCCAGTTCAAAGTGGACGGTAACTGCAGTGGTAATTGGAGCCTAAATTGCGGGACGCAGCACAACTGGCCACTCCTTCTCTCCCACATGTCTCTCTGTTCTGCTCATCCCTTCCTGCTTGTTATATCCAGTCCTCCATAAAAGCAGCACCCACCTCCTGCACAGCAGTGCAAGTGGGAATATTGTGGTTTGCTTGAGGTCAGCGTTGTTTTGCTGCTGACTTTCTTGGCCTGAGGGCAGCAGAGCTGAGGCTGCAGCCAGCCAGGTGGTCACATGGTGTAGACTGAGGCGGCTGAGACGGTTTTCCTGAACCTTCCTCCCAGGAACATTAGAATCATTACAAAGTGAGTGAAGGACATCAGGCACACTGCTGGCTTGATGCAGATGGTAATCATCTCCCAGCAGTTCGTCTGAATCTTCCCACAGAGTGGGGCTCTACCAAGCAGCTCAGAAGCTTCTTCCGCAGTCTCAAGAGTTCAGAAATCATCTCTATAGTGTAAAGCTTGTCCCACTGTAACTTCCATTGAGCTCCATTAGTGCCTGGCTTTTCTACATTGTACACATCTATCTTGCCTTTTCAATCCTGAGATGTTCACTGGGGGGTCACCCTAACACATCTTTACACACATGCTGAAGGAACACTGTTTTTCACTTGCATTCAGCCTGCCCCTCTCAGAAGAATGAAACCATCACCTCAGCCCCGTTCCAAGCCCAAGTATAGCTGCAGGTTTCCTATCTCCAGGATTCAGGTTCTTCAAGAGAAGTAGCTTGATGGTATACCCCTGGACAGGGTTTTGAGGACCTGTGGGGAACACGTTTGGGAAAGTTTGACAGTGGCCTGCAGTGAGGAGATGGCGAGTAGACCCTCCACCCCCCACTGTCGGTCAGCGTCTCAGCGTAAACACAGCTGCAGAAGCTCAATATGTTCATCCGTCCTGTCATCTCCATTCCTATTCCACTTTCCCTTGAGGCAGACTGACCTTCTAGGCAAGCTTTCTGGCCATGGGTGATCAGCAAGTAGGGTGGATGCTGAGGGATGGATGCACACTCTCCGTCCAATCGACCTTCACTCTAATATGCAGCGATAACTAAGCAGTGTGGGGGGTCTCTTTGATCCTATAGTGTTGCCAAATTCACAGAATTACCTGACCCAGCAGCCAGGTTGGTGGCCTTAAACAGAGCCAAGAGAGAGCCTTCATTTGTTATTGTCATGCGCATTCAGTGTGTATGGAGGACAATCGTTCTCTGAGATGGTATGAAGGTCCGTTTCAAGACTCAAGGTCGTTCAGCTCAATTATTTGGGGAAGTAAAGCTGGAACCCATTGAACTTGGGGCAGCACACCAAAAGAGAGAGAGAGAGAGAGAGAGAGAGAGAGAGAGAGAGAGAGGAGTCTACAGACAGTTACCTCACCTGCTTCTTTGCCAGTGGTGACATCATGGCCATATGGAGTTGTGTCCTGCTGGGCTTTAAGGGTTCCTGCAAGTGAGCTGAGAGCCATTCCTATCTGGCAGGGTGCCTTGGTAACCCCCCCCCCCCAAGGATGTGCTCCCCAGCTTCAGCCCAGCCGACCCCCACTGATCCCCGCTCTGGATAGTGCACTCGATGCGCCGCTCAGGAAAAGCTGTTTTTGGTGAAGGTGGTTTGCGGGGGCGTTGGTAACCGAGGAGCTAATCGACTGAACTCGCCGGCTATATTTAGCTGTTCCGAGCTGATGGAGGACTGCGTCAGGCTCGCCAGTCAACACGCCCATGAGAATCGCTGTCTCTCTGTCCATTATCATCATCTGCTATATCCAGCCACCACCCGCACACTGCTGGAATAAGTCACAGCGAGAGCGCGTGTGTGTCTGTGTGTGGGGAAGGGGTGTTTCGGCTCAATTACAGTTACAACAGCTGTGACGAATTACACTCATTCTATCTCATCTCCACAAAGAGTATCAATTAAAGCATTATTCATATCGAGAGTGTGTAATTCAGGCTGCGGGCACCGCATTAAGTGGAAGCTATAGGGGGTGGTCGAATTTCATTGGACTTCAGGTCTACACCGCTTCTGCACGGTCTCACTCCAGCATCCAGCCAGCCTGTAGCACAGTTCAGAAGGTCGGTTTGAGCCCCCCTGCAGACCCACCTTTGGAAGAAGGTTAGAAAAGGGTACGTCATCTGCAGGGGTCCTCAAACATTGGAGAAACACTTTAATCTTGTTGCAGCCGAGCTGCATTTTAGGGAGCACTTGTACATCAGCCCAGAAGCTTCCCGTCCTTCTCATGTGCTTGTCCTGCTGTTTTTCCAAATTTTCTCCAAGTTACTGGCTTCCTGATACAGTGTAAAAAGTCAACAAGAGAGCCAGTTTTTTGCCAAGAGGAGCGACCACTGTAAACTTGAGCATTCATTTTAGGGCTCCTGATGGGCTCTATAAGTGTGTGCATGTCCTCCATTTCCTTCATACTGAGGGGCAGACTCATTGCTGCATCTGTACAAAAGAACTTTCAGGGACAAAGTCACACCTTCTCCAGACACATTAATCCTCATGCAGAGAATGGACTGGGCTGTGAGGACAAATACTTGTTTTAAAGAATGAGTTCCAAACAGGTCCTCAACCGCGTTTCTCATTTCTTGCTACCGAGCTCATCTCATATCAGAGATTGGAAGGCAAACTCTGAAGTTTTCCATCTCGTCTGGGATAGCTGTTAACCACCAACATGGCAACTGTAGCCAGGGAAGCCATCATTGCTGCCAGTTATCAACCAGCACCGAGGTGGTCCACAGTTAGCTAGAGATGCTGAGTGTTCCCTGTTAGACAAAGATGCTGTTACTGTTTCCCATTAGTGGCACACGTTTCTGTCATCCCCAGCTAATCATTTATGCTGCTCCTGTCCCCATCTGCCTGCTGGTACTACCCTCAGTTCAAGGTTCTTCTACTTTCACTGTGATATTTTTCAAGTTCTACCCTACGCACGCATAATTTTAGTATTATTATATTATTCAGAAGGCGAGAAGATCAAGTCCCTTCTTCAGACCTGATCCAACCACCTTCTGGACTTACAGAAGATTACATTGTCTTCATCCTATACTTTGCAGCTGGTATGCGCGCACACACAATCATGCAGGCTCATTCTTCTCTGTCGGTGAGCAGGTTTGCTGTGAAATGGAACCGGGCTGACAGGGGGATTCGCATTAGCTGCCTGTGCAAATGCCATGAGAGACGCAGTTTGGCAGCTAAACGCAGCCTGGATGGCAGCTCATCAGGGGAAGGAGAGGGCAAATTGAGGCAAACAGCGGAAAACAAAACGCTCCGTCAAAACAAGAGAGAAAAGCAAAAAAGAGGTCCTCCATTTCAGGGCCTGCGATCCCGTTACCAGATCACGGGTTTGTAAGTGCCGCTGTGGCGTTTAGCTCCATTCCATGGCTGCTGGCTGCAGCCCAGCTGAGCTGAGGAGACAGACTATCACAACAAAAGCTGGCTGTGTTGGGAGCCGCGCTCGTACCTGCGAGCCAGCGATGCCTATCTGAGAAGAAGGAATCTGTTGCATTCTTTCCTTCTGAATAACGTTAGAGAAACCCGTTCTTCACTTCCCGACTGTCGCCGCTAAAGCATGACTTTCACCCGCTCGCTCGGCTCAAGCGTTTCGGTAGTGGGTAATGAACTGCTCTCAAGACCGCTGTTGACCACATGCTGTTGCACCCTTGAGCAAGTCTTCAACTGTGCCAGTTAGAGCAGCGGGGTGGAACACCTGGTATGGTGGTGCAGCGGGTAACACTGCTGCCTCATAGCCCCTGGTCTGGAGGACTGGATGAGTTTGAATCCAGTTTGCAACTCCTCTCCATCCTCCAGCTGCTCTGCTCCCCCCCACAGTCCAATGACATGTGTTTCAGGTGAACCTGTGAATCTGAATTGGCTGTTGTAGGCGTGTGACTCATGTTGTTCTAATGTGTAAATGACTATAGAGTTTACGGTTACGTATTTCGGATAAAGGTGTCAGTTAAAATCCAGCTAATGATCTAAAGCTAAACGGCTAAATAACGGGCGATGTGAGGTGCTTGGTCAGGGCTTTCCGATACCCTGCACAGGAAGCAAGATTGATGGTGCAAGGTCACAGAGGATGGCACCAACGTGACATTTCCGGCTCTTTCTGTCTGCGCGCCAGCCCTCGAACGCAGCAGGGCTCGTTGCTCTGCCTTCATTAGCGAGGACCAAACGCCTGGAAAAAGGACCCCGGCCCCAGGCTTGCCTGCGTGCCACTCGACCGCCTGCTGTGACGGAACTTGCCAGAGCTCCACATACTAACAAGGCCCGAAACTGGCGCCGAAAATGCGATTGAAGCGACCCGACCGAAATGAGGGTTTTCTTGAATTTTGTGTTTCTGCAGCCGAGAGGGCTGACAGTGCAGCTGCATGCCTCTCAGCTGCCCTTGGGGCTGTCTTCTGTTTAACCAGGCATGCCGTCTCATAAGCTAAACGCACCATTTTGTTTTCTATGGCTCGACGTCATGCGTGGCAGAATTTCGCATGCAGGAGACACGATAATGAAGGGGGCAGATGACAAAATGACTCCGTAACTTGCTCACGTTTATCTTTATCTTGGCCCACTGGATAGCCGCGGAATCCATAAAAGAAGGTAAAAGTAAGATTTTATGGCAGACTAAAAATTAACTTTTCAAGAGAGACAAGTGCAGACGACAGTTATCTGGTGCAACGGGCCGTATTTAATATGGGACCGATAATCGGGATTATATTTTGCTGTCATCGTGGATCATTAGGCAGCAGTTTGGTTTTGGTTTGGGCAAAAACACCCGGGTTTTCAATACTGAAAGAATAAGAAACAAAAAAATAAAAAATTGAATTTTTTTATTATGGGGAGGAAAATGGAATTAAAAATCGATTCCCAGACCAAAAATGTTAAATAAAATTTAACATTAACCTAAATAAAGGTCAGTTGTATGAATTCTAATGACGCTAGCAATTCCTGTAACAACATTAATGAATTTTGTCATTTATGATTCAAATTATTACAAGTAGTACTGTGAATTGAGCAGGAGAATGAATCATTTTTTGGCCAAGGCCTTTGGACCGTGAATAATAAACCAGAAGGGAAACACTTTGTTTATGATAGTGTAAGGGTGTTCGCGTTGTTGGTCATGTGATTTAAATAACTGCATTAATATGTACGTATTCATAAAGATTCTTCCTTAAAGTTTCTACAGAATCTGGAATGTTAGTTGTATGTTAAATTTACCATAATCAATGTTGTGATCGGCTCAGATTGTGGCAGGAAGGAGAAAGCAGGACGTACAAGTTTTTTTTTTTTTTTTTTACAGAACAACACCATCACGGTTTGCAGTATGAAACACAGTGGGTAGTGAACAAAAATGCCTGAGGAAGATGTAGAACTGCTGAGTTATTGGGATCAAATGCTACTGTACAGAATAATAAGGTGGCTATATCAAAAAAGGTCTATATTTTTATAAGCCGTTGCAGCTGTGTCTCCCTGAGGCTAAAAGACCTGCAGAAGGGTCAGAGTGGCTGTAACCCAGGCCTTGATAGCTGAATAACCGCTTCTGCACAACCCAGCGATGGTGCGTTCACGTGTGTGCGGGTGGGGGGGGGGGGGCTGCCGACACGCGAGCGGAGTCATGGAGCAGCGTGGGACTCACAGGGCCTCAAGCGGTGGGAGATTACACGGTTGGTGTCATGCTGCCCAGCAGAGCACCTCGAGAGTGGCCAGCTTGACCCCAACCCTGTAATCGCCGACTGCTTGAGGCCCTGTGACAAATGGAAACCCTCTGGATGAAACCTTACTCTGTCCCCCACACCGATCCATCCATCATGCTCTTTACGAACTTAACCGAGACACAGCCGGCAGCGAGAGGACCTCGGGGACAGGTGATGAGATGGCCTATCGATAGGGTGGGGTCATGTACCCTTGTTCATAATCATCTCCTCCTAGAAGAAGGAAAAGGTGTTGCGGCAGCTCGTTTGTATTCATGGGTAATTTGTATATTGCATGTAAGTACTTACATGCATGAAACTCAATCCTGTTTCGCGCCATGGGAGGTTTATTGATTTTCTATACGACAGCAGAGGTTCTTGACACAGGCCTCAGGTAACTCGAGCAGCTTGGCTGATGCGTCATGCCACGGGTGTGACCGAGGACCGTGGGGGAACAGACAACCGCACTTCACGTTGGCTCTCGAGGACGTGAGCAAACACATTGGCGATCGTGGCCCTTTGCTGCTGCTCCACCACTTGCCTTCCCGCTTCCCTGCAGCCAGGCTGGCTGATGCATCTGTAGATCACTCTGCCCTCACACTCACCCCCCCCACAGGCTTTGAAAGACGCTGCAGTGGGCGGCGCTCTGAATCTCCACAAAAAAACTTGGTGGTGATTGAGCAAGAGCTGAACCGCTTCGGGGATCCCTTCATCCCTGCTGGTGGCCACTAGTATAAATCTGTAAAGGTGACAAGCTGCTTTGGATCAAACAAACTAAGGGTATATAATGATGGGATGGGTGGCACTGGTGCCCCCCCAGCTGCTAGTTATGAGTTCAAGTGCAACTCAGTCTGTGTGGAGTTCAGTCTTGTATTCCTAACTCAGTGGCGTATGTTTGTGGACAGCTGGGTGGCTGGCAGTGGACACAGCAGGCACAGCAGGCGAGGGTGGCAGAGGCTGCAGGGTCCACAGGAGCAGGAGAGCCTCACTTTGTCAAAGACAACCCGTCGGGTATGAGCGTCGCTCGCTCTCTTCGCATTTACGCAGCATCACCCTGACATTTACCGTCCCGTGACAAACACGGCAGCAATAACAAATTACACCTCGGACAGAGGTTTACATATTTGCAGAGCGCGCGGTGCGCTCTAGAGGAACTGCATGCGGCGGTTAGCTAATGTGTTTAGGTTCAGTGGAGCGAGCTCCTCTTGGGGATAATGTGCATGCTGTTTATGTGGCCCCTCGAGCAACGTACCTGCGGCCCCTTCGCCCTCCACGGTGTTTGTTTCTACCCAGACACGCTTTAGTGTGAGCGCTATAAAGGAGGTGCTCTGCAAACTACACATATAACTTTCTGATGTAAACTGTGAAGTTTTGTGCAAAGTTTTTGGGAAACTATACTTGAGGCTCCTGGACCAAGTTTATTATTGTTATTATTCTTATTACTAATGCAAATTTAACAAAAGTCATTCTGGTGGTGAAATTATCTTTTCTAGAGTGACACATTGCTTACATTTTTGCTCTGTTAACCCATGTAAAAATCAATATTGTTTATTAGCGCAGAGGAACTTGGCGACAGAGCTCCTTGCGGAATGTGAACCAGGAACCTCCTGGCTATGAGCAAGCCCCCCCCCCACGGCTGTGACGCATGTCACCCCCCCCCACGTGACACTGCGTACTTAGCAGGATAGTCAGCAGGCCTGGTCTGATGGGTCATATGAGCGGGGCCCACTGTCCTGTCAGCACGGTGAGGAGGGCTGCGACTAAGTGGTGGGCATGTGGACAAGTCCCGATACACTCCCCAGGGAAGAGAAGACAATGGCATGGTTAGATCCCCTTTCAGGGCATCACCCTTCTCACAGAGTTCTTTTTAGGAGCTGATGGCTGTCAGTTTGAAGATGAAAGGAGTGTACACTTCACCATTGTACATGCGAGCGCGCGTGCACACACACACACACACACACACACACACACACACACACACACTCACCTGCCAAATTCTTTACCGCCTGTCCAACAGCAGGTCCACTTCAGTCCCCCAATCCCTGTAGAAAGTGACTGCTGCTCAGTCGTGTCTCTTTCCAAATTTGGAAGGGCCACCGGCGCCTGCTTGGTTACTGTTGCTATGCTCAGTCGAATGTTGCCGTTGCGGACGCAGCCAATGAGGAAGCGGCAGAGACAGCGAGCCCAAACTGTGGGGAAACAGCAGTGTACATCGCACCCAGACAGGGGATTGGATTTGTCCTCCTCACACCTCCTAACGTCATTAAACATAGAAAACGCCACATTGCAGTCCGCACAACAATCTCATAAGAGGGAAAATAAGCTGGTTATATTTATACAGCTCTGTTTATTCTGTGATTAAACATCCTCTCGCTGTGGCACACATTTGTGAGCTTCTTTATTGCCTGTTTCTGATTACATTTCTGAGCTGTTTTCATTTTGTTTAACCTGCAACGTTTTATAATTATTGTCGATAAATATAATCCCTAAATGTTTAGGCCTGTAGCGTAGCTGCTGTGTTGTGCAGGCCAGTGTGTGTGTGTGTGTGTGTGTGTGTGTGTGTGTGTGTGTGTGTGAGCGAGACAGAGAGAGAGTTTGATCAACACTCTGTGAGTGTATGCATCTCCCTTGCTGCCCTGCACTCCTGCTAGGGCTCTAAAGCTGAAAGGTCACAGGGTGAAATCCCAAATACGCGAAGGAAGCATCACAGTACCAAGCAGGCGCAAACAGCACAGTAATTTTTACTGTATCCATTCAAAATAAGTAGCTTGATCAGTGGTGCGGCAGCTTGAGTTGCCTCTGGTGCTCTGGTTTCCTCCCACGCTCCAAAAATATGTTACTGTAACTTGCTGACATGTCTATGTGTGATTGTGGAATAGACTCTGAACCACCGCAGTCCTGACCAGGGCAAAGCAGCTGTGGGTAAAAGATGGATGCACTTAATTTAGATGTTGTGTGTCTTGTAGTAACTGCGTAACTGTGTGATTCAGCAGTTTACAGCAGATGATAAGATATTCTGTGTTAATGGTTTTGCAAATGAATTTGTGGGCCACATCATGCGACCCCCTCACAGTCACTGTGCAGGAACACTTAAGTGCCGATCAGTGCCCCACTGTATATGTAAAGGGCAGTAAGCTGGGGGGGGGGGAGTCACCTGAGGGTGAAGATGTCTGAGCTGCCGGGTTTGTCGCACCACGTGCCCCAGTGACACTTCCTGGTGTGGTGGAGCACCATGTTACACAAGACGGGCACCGCCCAGCTGGCTGGGATGTGAAAACAGAAACAAACACAAGCAGTGCAAGGGATGGCGTGAAGGGAAGGGAGAGAGGGGTGTGGAAGGCGGGCAGGAGCGGGGACATGGCTTGAACGCAGTGGTGGAAGGAGGCGGCAACGGGATCCCATCGGTGGGGCATCTTGGCGCAATGCAGACGGCATTGCCATGGAAACGGGCGGAGGAAGCGCAACAGAAACAGGAAGGATTAGTGGAAGAGGGTGCAGGAGGTAGCACTGCGGAGACCCTGTGGCCCACCAGCCCAGACCCTGGACCCCTGGCAGAGCATGGATTTTAAACAAGGCAGCAGTACACCAACGTGTACAAGGTGTGTGTGTGTGTGTGTGTGTGTGTGTGTGTGTGGCGGGGGGGGCACCAAATAGCAGACAGCTGCCACTAAGAGGCATCACTCACCATTGTTTAGTGTGGCACCAGCCTTTGGTCTAGCGGCAGCACTTCACTGCAGCACTCAGAAGATGGAACCCATGCAGGACCTGGACTCTTAGAGTCTGCTGGCACACGACCCACAATGCAACCTGCTCGGACACAGAAACGTGCAAATGAGCCACTGGTGACTGTTGCCACGAGGCGGCGTTCAGGAAACTTTCACCATTAGGGATCAGGACACCTCCTCTGGCCGCTCTTCACACCTGTCTGAGGTGCTGATAGGTAAAGATCTCTCTCCTCTGGACCGCACGGTCTTCGATAATTCTGGCCGCCCAGGCGGCTTTCTGTGTGATTAACATCTTTTCAGGCACAGAGTCCCAAGTTTATTAAACTGCTAGACACACCCATGGATGCCCTGTACACTTGCATGCAGCCTGGTGACAGGGAGGCGACAAAACACGCCGCTCACATGTCAGATGTTTAACAACACGTGCCCACCAGTCTGGCCATTCCTGATCGTGTGTCCGAGGAAGCTGCAGTGAAAACGTGCTATGTGTGCGGTGATGGGTTTGTGTGCGTAGTTCACAACTGGGGTTGAAATGGGCGTCTCGGCATCCCGCAGAGAAGCGGCTGAGCTCATGCTGTGTTCGACCCCCCTGCAGGCGACAGCCCAGAGCAGCCTCGCGTTCTCCTGACTGCAGACTTAAAAATAGAAGCTCTCCCGCTCACAAGCTGGCCTCGCGTTGGCCTGTTGTGCTCTACACACACACACGCACACTTTTGGTCTCTCCAGATGTAATTTGCATTGTCATGGCAATGGGCAGCTCAATACTGCACCTCAAACTGCTCTCTGGGTTCTAATGAGTCTGAACACATGGGGGGGACTGAGAGACAGAGAGGTCTCTGGATATACGAGACATGCAGAGACTGAATGAGACGTGGACAACAGAGAAGAGGACGGTGACGCTTTGCTGTCTTTGTCACACGCGGCCAGCAGGGGGTGCAGTAGTTACACAACTGGAGCAGTGGTTGAAAGACTGCAGCTTCATGTCTCTCAAAGGGAACTGATGCTGTGCCTGGCACTGTTTGTGAGATTCAACCGCAGGAGGAAGCAGCACTATAACGGATATTGTTTATTCCATTATGAAACGTTGTAGTGATTTGCTGTGCTCTCTCATGGTCTCAGGTGAGACCACTTTTTTTTGTTGACTCACAAAAACAAAATATGGTGTGGAGAATTCTAGGGGCCACCAATTCCACACACACACACACACGCGCGTGTGTGTTCGTGCGCGCACACGCACACCACTGAGGCCACTTCCCTGCCTAATAAATATTTCATCAAACCATCCCGGTGGATGGTCTCCTGCGGCTTTGGTATTTAGAAATGCAGCCTGGCTTTTTGCTAAGCACAAGAAAGGCGGTGTGTGTGTGTGAGCATCTCTGTTTAGTGGTGACCACCATATCACAATCGAGATCAAAATGAATCTCTGCGCACCTCCCCAATATACACAGCAGGTATGTGTTACATTGCACTTTGGAGTTGAATCCCAGTTCTTGCTGTAGTTCCACTGATCACAGTTCTTACCCTAAACTGATGCAGTAAAAATTACCCTGCTGCATAAATGTGTACATCAGTGAAATAGTGAAAGCAACTCATTGTTTTAAGTTGCTTTGGAGGAAAATATCAGATGATGATGTCGATGACAACAGAAAATCTTACCTTGGTCAGTTTATCTGCTATCTCCGCATCACTTCCAGCACCCATGACTCCATGAAGGAACTGGGGCTGGCCCCCACCTGTGGGCCCACGTGATGTCTGCTGCAGCTTGCGACCTTTCTGTGACCTTTCAGTGCTGGAGTGTCAGCGGCGTGAGCTGAGTTCAAACCCCTGCAGTCCGGCAGCCTGTCACCTCTTCCGCTCCTAGGATCAATATATAAGCAGCTGCAGGGCCAGGTGGCACAGAACTGTAACAAACCACCTTGAATCCAACAATCTGCACGACTAGAAGCTCTCCTGCTCCCTCTGCTTCCATTACAGGGTTTTAATTGTTTGCTTTTGGGCTGCAGGGGGTTTAACTGTAGAAATCTGCTGGGTTCAGAGCTCAGCATCACACAGCAGCTGCACAGAGAGAATAAAAGTGCATCAGAGACAGAACTTTAGACATAGGGTGACCAGAGCACAGCTTGTGTGTCTGACACTACCATGTTGCTGGTTCACATCCCTCAAGCAACAGCAAACACACCGATACTCACAGCAGGCGGTGTTGGACTCATCAGGAGGGAAATGGCTCTCAGAGAGATGGGTTTGGGAGGGGACTCAGCAGCTCTGAGGGACGCAGGGAGATCATTCGTCACCATTCTTCAGGTGTTGCTGACTCTGACTACCTTGTAGGATGCGAAAGCCTGGTGGTGAAGAGCACAGATCTTTAGGGTATAACGGCAGTAAAAATAATACTGGGGTGCGGGTAGAATAAAGCACCGAGCCCATAACTTCCTGAACTTCCCGTCCGGCATTGGTTTTTCCCATCTGGAAGTCATCAGACTCAATTGGCAGAGTCCTCCTTAGGACCCCACCAGAGCTCCTGCACTTTGGTCAAACTCCTGTGATGCTTCCACACGATAACAGAGAGCCATAGGTTTGGTTATGAAGAGGCAACGATATCGTTTGTTTCTGACCCACTCTGAGCTGACAGGCCCCACACAGCACTCGTACATGGCGAGCTGTTGGGTGGGCGGGGCCTTTTCAGCGCGCATGTTACTTTTTGCCCATTGCCGTAGTTCTTCCATTTCTCGGCCGGGTGGCTCTCGCTCCGCCGTTCTGCTGAATTTCTCAGTGTGTGTGTTTGACCATGAAAAGCGTGCCAGCCAAATGGCCCGGCATTGTGGCAACAAGCGAGGCGTTACTCAGAAACGCACTTATGTTTCTCTCGTTTTAGTTTCCCAAGCCAGTTCCTCGCATCTGCTTTCTGCTAAATGTTTTTCTAACACATATTTGCTGATTTATTCCCTTAACTGCTGGCTCTCTCCCTCTTCTTCTCTTTGTCACTCCTGCCTCTGTGTGTTTGCATGCACCAGATGGGGGGACGAAGAAGCTCCGCAGCACGATCCGCCGCAGCACGGAGACGGGCATTGCCGTGGAGATGCGGACCCGTGTGACGCGACAGGGCAGCAAGGAGTCCACTGACGGCAGCACCAACAGCAACAGCTCCGACGGAACGTGAGTGTCTGGTCTCCCAGAATCCAATGCTGCAGGCACCTGGCCTTCTCGGACTGGGCTAATAGCCCTCCCATCTCCGTTAGCTCCTACAATCCCCTTTGTGCCTCCTGTACACTAGGTTCATCTTCCCCACCACGCGTCTGGGAGCAGAGAGCCAGTTCAGCGACTTCCTCGATGGTCTAGGCCCCGCCCAGATCGTGGGCCGGCAGACATTAGCCACGCCCCCAATGGGTGAGTCTCTGTTGAGTCCCTCAGCTCCATCTTCCCATGAACTTTCATATTTTTGCACGAGCATCAAACACCAAACTGCCATTGAAAGAGTCAAAATATACAGCCATTACAGCTTCATAGCTCCACCTGCTGTTGTCAAGTGGAACTGCAAAACCCCTTCACAAACCTCCAGTGGTCTTGATTCCATTTGTCACACCAGCAGCTCCATTTAAATCACATTTACGTTCACCTTTTTAGCAGGGGCACGACCACCAGATGAAGAGCGTCCACAATCACATTGTCTACACTCACTGGTGGTGGACATTACACACTAGAGGCTGCCCGCTAACTGAAGATAATCCTCTTCAGCAAAACATTGCTTGAGTTTTGTGACATTTTCAGCTCATTAACTACAGCACACAGAAGCAGGGAACAATCGGAAACATAGATTGCAGCTCAATGAAATGGCCCTTCTGAGCTGCCCGTGAGGGACTGAAGTTGCTTTTGGAGCAACTCGCTGAGTGCGCATCATCTAGTGTCCTGTCCTCTGCAGGGGACATTCATGTGGGGATGGTGGACAGGGGCGGTCAGCTGGAGGTGGAGATAATCCAGGCGAGAGGTTTGACCCCTAAACCAGGGTCAAAGTGCATCCCAGGTAGGGCAGTGCGTCTTCCTGTGTGTATGTGCGTTTCCGTTGATCTTCGGAGCTGTGGCCTGTAACCTCACCTGCCACCTCCCACAGCTGCCTACGTCAAGGTGTATGTGCTGGAGAATGGGGCGTGTCTGGCCAAGAAGAAGACCAAGGTGGTGAAGAAGAGCCAGGATCCTGTGTACCACCAGGCTCTGCTGTTTGACGAAAGTCCCCAGGGCAAAGTGCTCCAGGTGGGAAAGTGCGCATGCGTACAAACACACACACACATGGCCTGTTTGGCAAAAATACTGACTGAGTGCCCCTCCTACCTTCACATTTCTGTTGACTTGGGTGTTTCACCCCAACATCCCTCTGCTCTTCAACTTCTGTCTCCTTCTCTAGCTCCAACTTCTCTCCTCCTTTTTTTCCCTTCTTCTGTGCTACTGTTATTCCTGTTCTTTCCTTCACTCCCTCTTGGCTCCATCATATTCTCCTTCCTCCTCTTCTCTTCCACCCCTCACCCACCCTGCCCTGCTGCTCACAGCTCTGTGCTCCTGTTCCTGTCCCTGGCCAGGTGATCGTGTGGGGAGACTACGGCCGCATGGACCACAAGTACTTCATGGGGATGGCACAGATCCTGCTGGAGGAGCTGGACCTGTCGTCCGCCGTCACGGGCTGGTACAAGCTCTTCCCCACCTCCTCGCTGGCGGACCCCACCATCGGGCCTCTGGCGCGCCGTCTCTCACAGTCCTCCCTTGAGAGCTCCACCAGCCCCTCCTGCACCTAGTGCGCGTGCGCCCAGACGTGGCCACCCCAAGCCACGCACACGCACTAGATTCCCCCAATGACGTCACGCAGACACACCGTCTCTCTCTGTCACCGACACACCTGAGCACTCAGGGCAGAAGGACTAGCAGTCACCTACAGTCAAAACCTACATCTGAGGGAAGCAGATGGACACGGAGGCCTGTCGGTCACCTGCTGAACATCTGAACACGCAGCTGCCCTCATGTCCAGGCTTCCAGCCCCTCAAATCCAGTGCTCTCAGGTCGTTGTGGGTAAGAGTGGCTGAGAGAGACGGTTGCCTGTCCACCCCGAACTCAAAAAATGACCCGAGCCCCACGTGCCCGCACCCCTCCGACTCCACTGCTCGCTCCTGCCGAAGGGCGGAGCGCGAAGCCTCGGAACATGGTTTACCCGACATGGAAAGAGGAACGTCTGAATACTTCAAGAATGAAGATGTAGCATCAACATTGCTTACCCAGCATCCCTTGCCCTCTCGCATGACGCTGGCTTCCCGTGCATTTCACATGGGTGTCACTTTGAGGACCGGAAGCAGGATTCCAGGCGACCGTGTCACGCTGTTTCATTCCAATGCCAGTTCAAAGCCTCTCTATGCCAAACCCTTTTAAAAGACAGATTTTATTTTTTAAAGCCAAAGCAATTATTAATTATTACTACTATCATCATCATCATCATCATCATCATCACTGTCACCTTCACGATCATCACAGTTACCAATATCAAAGTATGGATATGTAGCAAAGTCAAAGACTTCAATGAAATGCAAAAAATAAAAAAAAACTTATAAATACATTTTTAAAAGCATAACAAGAAATCATAAGCATACTTAAGAAGGGCAGGAAAGTCGAACAGCCAAAAAAAAAGTCCGGTCACTGGTCACGCCCCAAAAGGCGCATAACTAGAGTTATGCGAAGTAGCGCAAAAATACAAAAAAGAGAGCAGTGCTTATAAATATATAGATAAGAATATAGGTATGTTTGTGTTCATGTGCGTATATACAGCATTCTGCACGTTTACTTGCAACCATTAATGAGGACATTAAAAGTGCTATTTTTAGCTTGCCTTCTAAAGAGATAGATTGTACTGTAATTATTTTGCTAATGTCAACACTATCAGTCTTGTTCAAAGACCGTCTTCTGCACTGAGACAAAACCGAGGAGGACGCGAGACGGCCCCGCGGTCCTGACGACAGAGGGCTCGGGCCCGAGCCCCCTTTTCCAGCGTCTACGAGAAAAACAGAACCAACCTACCAGCATCCATGGCAGCCTGCTGCGCTGCACTGGCTTTCACCACCGATGATGCAACAGGGACTCTTGCAGCAAAGGTCTATGGGAAACATAGTCTTTACTGCGGGGTGGTTTGGCGGTTCTTGTAGCTTTTTAGCGGAACATCAGCAGGCCATCGTCGAGTGCCAAACAAAGGACCAAACCTTCCCGCACTCTCGCCCTGGCCGCCACCTGGACGTCTTTTCCCTCTCGACTTCCCAGCAGCAAAGAGCGTTCCTCCGTTGTCTCCAGTTCCAGTTAACAACCTATGAGGAAAGCAGTCTTTACCCTTGCAAAACTCAGATTATATCCTGGACCTCCACAACCAGCTGCAGGTGTGAGACAGACAAACAGCAGACCCACCAAATACAAAGTGTTCTCTGTTTTGTCCTTTCATTTCTGTTTCTAACATGGAAGATGTTTGTCTGCGCCATGATGTGGGCAAACTCTGTGACCCACTCTACCCACCCCTGCTTCCCTTTGCTTGAATCCACGTCCAAAGCAAAGTTTCAACAGTTACTCTTTAGCCTGAGGTTTTTTGTTTCACCTTCTTGAAGGTTTGAGGATTCCTCCTGGCTCGTGGCTCTCTGCGTTTGAACCAGACCCTCTGGAGGAGGTCTGAAAGCTGTAGGATGCGTCTCTTGCGGTGGCAGAGCGGTGTTCCTGCATTACACGCCTTTCCCACCATTCTCCAACTCAACATCATCACGGCAGCAGGAGTGTCGGAGAACATTGTGATGAGCGCAACGCCTGTCCGGCACCGCAGCGGTCACTGCATTACTCTGTCCAAAACCGGAGGCTCGCAGCAGAGCATAATTCTGCTGGCCAACAAGCACCGAGTCACAGCACAACTTGGGACTACACCGGGAAGCCGCTGGGGCGCCCCCTATCGTGATGGCGCAGCGGACCGATTTCTCGGGTCTTTGACCAACACGCGGCGGGTCGTGACCTCCAAAAACCAGAGGTTTCTCTGCTCCCGCGTCTGGTTGCGGTGCCTGAAGAACCGTCACTCTGCCAGCTAACACGCTACCAGATGCCACCTGATGCAGCTTTCACACCAGCGTTTCCCATGCTTCCTGACCATCGCGATCACTTTAACAGCATTTTCTTTTGGGCTTATGTAGGTGGAGTTTACGCTGTGAACCGTACCACGGTATTGTCCCGTTTGCTTGTTACTACTGCTACGAGCAATTTAGGGACCCTTTCCTCCCACAGCTTCTGATGTTCGGGTTTGGTTTATACTCTGTAGTTCTTCTACAGATTGCTGATTGTATGTAACTGCGTGGCCTGTGTTTGGGATGCCAGGCCTGCTCTGAGCGGCGGGTGGCGAACTGGTGTGCGGTTAAGAGGGCGAGAGTCCGATAAGACCTGGCATCCTAAACACCGACATACAAAGTGGCTCCTCCACCACAGCCGTTTCAGGATTTATGGCACCGTTTGTTTCGGGGGACTGCATTCACGACTTCATAAAAAACTCTCACTGCTCTTTTTCGAGGTGCTTTTAGGTTCGCGGTTTGGTCCGAGCAGGGAAGGAGCTCCTCGTCTGTGCTGACCTCAACAGCTCAGAGCTCAGGTCTGAAACAGCCCCACCATAGAGAAGCCTATTTAAAAGCAGTCTGCCGTAAATAACAGGGTAAAATGTTATTCTTGCAACGTATTTTTTGTACGGAAATACCTTGTTTGTAGAGGATGATAAATTAATTTGTTCTTGCTGTATATTTTACCTGACCAGTATATAATTCTCCCAAAGGGGTCACGTGCGTGTTTTTACCGCAGCAGGCCATATGGTATTTGACATTGAAACCGACCTTTTGAGCCCTCGATACTCAAACACTCGAAAGTGGGTTTTCGGCCCAGGGCTCGGTTTTTCCTCTCTTCGTTTCCTGCATACTTGCAATTTGGCGACAATTAAAACAATTTTCACATTCATTAGGTTCTGAAATCTGCGATTTGAGAGCCCTTCGCCGTGCATGAATAGGTCTGCTGACGACTCAAAGGCAGTAAAATCATGCTGTGACCCAAGCTGAGAAAGAAGTAAAACAAGGTGAAGTCCATCAACAGCACAGCTGGCTCCAGAGCGATTAAATGGAAAGTGTCAACAGCCTTTTACTTCTTGCAGAAAGGCCCGCTGTACTAATCCACGAAAAAGTCAGTTATGCTGTGAAAACAACATACTATCCATATTATAAATATTATAAACATATTATAAATAATAGTTTCACGCCTACCACCTGCAAACAACGAGAGGAAAGAAAGAAAGATTTTAAAAAATGCTTCGATCCTGCCAGAAACAGTTTCCGGGTGTAGAAATGCCGATGGTTTTGTGTCTATGAAGACTATTTTTATAAACCGAGGAAGACATTGAATATATGAGGTGTTTCTTGCTGTAAATATTGCTGTTTCGTTCCTTCATTCCTGAGGGCAGCGGACAGAAAAGACAGGACGGATGACAGAGGTTCAGCGCACAGAACCTTAAGACTTCCAAGTCAGACCTTAAAAAGTTTCCAAGGATTTGCAATTTTTGAGAAAATGTATAGTATTTTAAATTTGTCAGGACAAACAGACTCTCAGCCTCTTAGCAATGTGACCGTTTTGTGAGGTGAAGGCAGCTGCGCAGGCAGGAAAGAGGAGCGGCAGAGGAGGGGTTTAAACCAAGAGGTGTTTTCTGAATTAAAGCGCAAACAGGGTCTCGGGCCCCTTTAGAAGCTGCCTCACTGAAGATGTGAGCAAACTTCGAGGCAGATGGTCATCGGTACCTGACCTGTCAGTCAAGCGTAGCCCCATGCTGCACCCCCTCGAGCTCACGAGCCACGTTGCTCCATTTGCCTCTGTACAGCCGTTCTACACCATCCGAAGCCTGTAGCCCTGATCGGGAAGGCAGCGGCGTGACAAACGGCAGCGCCATGTGTGTCGGCTGGCGCCCCCTGCTGGCTGCTCATCACTACCGAAATCCATCCAATCGTTTGGCTTACGAATTTTGCTACATCTCAGAAGCTGTCAACTTTACAAAGAAGGGATCTGTAAAGTTTTCCCCCTTTGGTTGACGGCACCTTGTATTTATGTCTGTTCACGTCTGCAAGGCACAGCAGTTGCTCCACAGCTTTTATAGACAGTACAGTAAATAGCCTGCAAAGGTCAAGGTGTCCCACAGCCATGTTTAGATTTCTTGGTTCTATAAAGCTCATCATTTTTCTGTCACTCTGAAGAATCACCAAACTTGGGGAAAATGATAAAGTGAGATGCAAGTGCATACGTAGTATATTCTCTGAATGTGTTTGAGGTTGGAGATGAGGAAAGAATAAGCTGACGGGAGAGGGAGGAGGCACTAACTTCTGCGCACAGTGAGTTGTGTGGTCTGTCTGTAACCGTCTTCTGTTAGGGAACAAAACCGATTCAAAAACAGGGAAGAGCAGAACTTCTGGCAAAAGAAGAGATTTCAGAAAGCAGCTTGCGCACCTGAAGGACTGATGCAGGAGAAGCTCACCTAACGTCACAGCAACACAACATACATGACCTCCGGTTCCCTCACAGCCTGCCTCCTGCGGACTGCTTTTTTAACGCACCATTGGGGAGCCCACCAGCGTTTCAGACGCTGCTCTTGAACCTCAGGCACCGGGGGGGACCACAAGGCTTCGTAATTCTTAGGAACTACAAAGGAACACTAGGAAGAACACAGAGAGGGAGGACGTGACATTGTGGGGAGCGGGCGGTGGACATGGATCAGGGGACTGCATTCTGCCCCCCACGATGATGGCCTTGGGATCTTCTTCTTTAGCACCTGGATAGTGTGGGAACTACCTGTGGTTTTTATTTTTTGGTTGCAAGGACTCACAAGTACGAACACTTTTTGTCCTGTTATAAATTGCACGGGACCGAACAATTGCACCTTGAACAATGAAAATATTACGGGGAAAAAAGTGGAGAGGGGGAGAGGAAGTGATGCAGAATGAGAAATACTATTCACTTTTAAAATTTAAGGGAAACCGAAAACTTTAATATACGCATTGAAAATCAAACACCTTAGTCACAACTGAATGTTTTGTCCTTGGTACAAAATGTTAAAGAAAATGTAAAAATGACTATTAGATATGAATATTTTTTCAATGTGATTTGTACGTACAGGAATTGAGGTTGTTTCTATGTGTTTCTTTGTACTGTACACCGCGTAGCCGCTGAATACTAACTGTGCAGATTACAAGGCGTGCTTGGCGAGGGGGTCCCTGTCCACTCAGCTCTTTACCGTGGTGTCGTTGGCCAGGGACAATTCTAGGACAAGCGGGGGGGGGGATCTAAAATTTTCTGTCTTTGATGGTTGAGGAGGGGTAGAAAAAGACATTTAAGGGAAAATGCCCTAGATGGGGTTTACTTAACTTTTGTCATTTGTGCGATTTGTCACAATTTTCTCAGAGTCTCATCGACTCAATCTCGAGAGCTCTTTATTTAGAAATGCCGGCGAGGTCTGCGTGCTCTGCAGGCGCCCTCGAACGAGCTTCGGCGAACGTTAGCTTCGCTGGCCGAGTCCCCGGTTTAATATCCTTTTGCAGAACGGCCGGCGCAGAGCGGTGGGCGCGTGACTCAATTTCTGGGGCTGGGCTAGGTTAAGATTCGACAGGGCATTCGCCACTTCTTAACAAGCGGCCTGCAAACATCCCGCAGACTCGACACGAATCAGGCCCACGCTTTGACTAAATTTGTTTCAAAACGCACGCAGATGAACGCAGCTGCGGTTCGGTCAAAACACTTTCGCTGTCCTCAATCCCAGGGAACTTTATTACAAGTCGGCTCTTTCCCGCTCCCTGCCTCGCTGCGCTACGATGTAGAGGGTCTGCATCTGTAAGACATCCCACGTCCCAGTGGGTAGGTGAGAGGGAAGCTAAAGACGCCAGGGCTGACCCGCGATGCTACGGCCAGTTCAATACTGACCACCCCCAGTATTCCTGAAAATTGAACAACATTTGTTAAATTTTGCTTCTGGCGTAGACCATAGCAACCATGCACTGGGTAAGCGGATGATGATGATGCTGGAGAAAAGCTCCTTAGCACTGCTTGGAAATAAGAGTCCATTTTGTTTATGTAGTGCAGGTTTGGGTGTAATGAGGTCAGGAGAAAAAGCCAGCGGTCTGGCCACAAGTAGCATGACAGTAGAGTTGAGATGCCTTCGCTGATTGTTCAGCTTCACCTGGGGCCACATCGGAGGGCCGAGTCTAGCGCCACCTCTGTATGCTTCAGCAAGCTGCGAAGTGCAGAGAAATCCTAACTTGTACAGGAAGAATGCAGACGATGACTCCAAAACGCTCGTGTTCTGTGACGCGCAAGGTGTCCGACCCGGTCCGTGCGCGGCCGAGAGGCGCGGAGACCGCAACCCGGAGGATGTCCGCCGCTCGGCGGCACACGAACCCACAACGCACCTGGCCCACGGCGGAACCCTTTCCCAGAGACGAGCGTATTGTGACGAGCAGGGCTTTGGTTCGACTTTACTTGATTTATTTGGACCAGAGCTGAGAGCAGTTCCTCTCTGACGTGAATGTTGCTTGCTGAGATGTTAAGGAAAAATGTGTAATTTTACTGTAATGTTTTTTGGCTCAGAATGTCAGTCCCTTTTCCAGCTCTTTACTGAAATGTACTGTTCTATGTCACTTTTCACAAACTTTTTATCAAGTTGCTTGGGCACAGGCAAACGGTGTCACACATATTACAATGTCGTAACGTAACTTTATTTTTGTACGAGAAAGGATGCATCCGATTCAGGTTGTAAAACGATGGAGACGATTTCGGAGTCATTCCGGCTGGAATTGTGGTAAGATTTTATTAAAAATGAGGGCTTGTGTTTTTAACCGCTTTGTTTTACTTCAGCATTCGGGTTCTTCTGCTGTAGAAACAGTGTCCTTTGTAGCAGAGCCCGGTCCTTGAAGTACAAGATGCACATTTAAATGTTTAAAGAGATATTTTCATGTTTGAAGGTTTAAAGATGTATTATATTCTGTAACGCTATGAATGTATTTTTGAAGCATTACGTAAATTGTTACTGTAATTTTGTCCTTGCAGCTGAACTTTCTTAATTTTTTAATTTTTTTTTTTTTGCTGTCCCTGGGATTTATTTATCCGGTCATTATGCCAGGGATTTTAAACCAAGCGCGTATTTTGACCACAAGTTTGCCACTGTCATATTTAAAAGCCGATTTCGATCGCACGTCTTGGAACGAGCAGGACGAGCATTGTTGGTTGAAACCAGAGTCACATTTGCGATTCGCAGTCATGACAGCTGCATCTCACCTGATCCGTACCATCCTTTTCCACAGTTCTTTTTGCTCAAGAAAATTGTTTGAACTGTGAAACTTCTGGCAAATCAATACAACGTGCAGCATTTCTTTGTAGCATAAAACACCAAGATCTTTTCAGGCAATAACATTATTCCTTGGGCGACAACAAAGAGGCCGATGCAGAGAGAGGACCCTTACCAGATAGTTCACTTTAAAACCAGCACTTAAGCTTTCTTTTCAATAATGGCGGCGACACTTGTCTTGTCAGCAAAGGGGGAAGGATTGTCTACACAACACGCATCGTATGTGTCTTTGTCTGCCATCCCTGCCTTCGACCCATCACAAGTTGGTCATCACCATCAGCAGATTCACAGGACAAGAACTCTGGGAAACGTATTTGTTCTAAGATGATACGGCTCAAGTGAAAACTGTTCAATTTTAAAATGACCGGAACCGCCACTGACCTTTCCACGGTGCGAGCCGAAGTACCGACCTCTCTTCGGGTCCCCGGCCAACAGCTAACGTTCCCTCAGCATCGCTGTAGCACGCGGTGCCACATTCACCGCATCTTGTGTTGAGCTGGCCAGCAGCCGTGAACAGGAAGTCCTACTTGGAGATGCAGTGGGTGAAACCGGCCTCAGGACTTAAAAATAAAAACTAGAACCGCACTAATTTGCGCAACACACAATGAACAAGAACACGAGGCAGCAGCACTGCGGTATTTGCCCGCTGGCCTCATGTTCTTGCTGTTGGCTAATTGTCTTGTACCTGAAAGGTAGAACAGGCCTAAATCTGGTCTCACCTGCGTCCTGCAAGCCGACCTCCAAATTTTGCGAACAAAAGAGCGAGAACTCGAAAGTGCAAAGCTGACGGGCTGTGTTACAATAGAAAGGAAGTGAATCTGTACTTTTATACTCGTGCTTTGTAAATGTTTTCTATGTGCGGTATTTGATAATGTAAAACTGGTATTTTTGTGGTTTGTACGCTGCAGATTGATTACATAAGGTGCACGTAGTTTTGTAAGAAAAACCAAAATGAGAGCAAAAAAAAAAAAAAAAAAAAACCCAAAAAACAAGAAAAAAAAAAAAAACACTTTGCTAAATTTTTGATTCTGAAGCCTGTATGTGCATGCTCTTTGACAGCTGGAAACAAAGTCAATAAAGATTTATTTGAATCACTCAGGAGTCACAGTGTGTTTCCTACAGCATACATATCTTATATCTGGAGATAAAAAGGTCAATGTCAATACAGCTTTTATTTTAATTTTCCACATCCTTTATATTACACATTTGTTTACACAATGACAAAGTACTAAAAGAAGCCAGAAAAGACAGAAGTGAATTGTACACATTTCAAACTCTCTGCCAATAAATTATGCTTAAAAAAATTGAACCCTGATGCACGCTAGACAGAGGTGGAAGAGTGCAGCTGATTGAGAGTAAGATATTAGCGTAACAGTAAAAAGGTACATTCGTATTCTGTGTTGATATTTCACAAAAGGGAAATAATGCCACCCAAACATTCAAGCACAGGCCAACAGTAATGTCCTCTAATGGAAGCAGAAATCTGCAACACCTGGATGAACTGCTATAGCACCATTACGCCAGTAGAGCGATGATCCACGCCCAAACAAGAAATAAAAAGGAACAAGAACCTGGAAGAAATCCTGTCTTATACAAGCACTACCAGAAAAGTTTTGGATCTGGCCATGATGGTGAATTTACAGGCATTTTCTCACTTTGTGCAAAAAGCTTAATGTTGGGGATTGGGGCCCCAATGAAAATGGGTGCTGATAACACAACCAAGTCTAGTCTGGACTATTGAAGCCTTCACCTTCAACCCTGTGTCCGCACCGGCTTCTCCAGCCCAACTTACATACATGTCCATCATTCAAACTGCTTAAGCGGGCCTACGTTAAGGCTCAACGTTTTTAGAAGAAAACAGTTCAGCAAGTTATTTACAAATTTACCATCATGCATAATTACAATAATAATTATAATAGAAACTGGGGTCTTGGAAGGAAGAAAGGTTGAAACACAGCAGAAAGGATGTGGCTGTGTTCCTGAAATACAGTGACCGATAGATCACCGAGAACAAACCCCAAAGTGACCTGCAACATTCGTCTCTTTAGTTCTATTACGCACAAAACTACCCAAACAGAAGACATTCCTTAGAAAGAGGAAAAAAAAAGAACACTGAACCCTGTAAGTCCACGTCAGAGAGAAACAGAGTGAAAAGCACAGTGGGGAACTGCACAGATTCCCATTTTCTGTGTGTGTGTGTGTGTGTGTGTGTGTGTGTGTGTGTGTGTGTGTGTGTGTGTGTATATGAGAGAGAGAGACACACATGTGCAGTTTCTACCATGCCCTTTGCAATTTCTCCCTTCTGCTTGCAGCCAGTTCTGTACCTCCCCCAGGATTGTGGGTTTCAACAGCATCACCAGAACTATGGAGAGGAAGCGGCAAAGCTGCCCTGAGCCAGCAGGGGGCACCTAGTACACACAGCCCACACCAGACACAGAACATGCTGTGAAGAGTCAGTAAAAGGGCAGCAAATGGTCTCATACTCACAGACTGATGAACAGCGTACTCTAGCGGACACACTCGTCTCACCCGGTTGTGCAGTGGAAATCGCTAGCGAGAGACATTTGCCTGCTTGGATGACGCACTCATGCCCTCACTTCCTGTCTCCCTGCAGAGATATTTAATCGATGTTAAATGGAGGGAAGGAGGAGGGGGGGGGGGGGATGCATCACCACGGTGACTGGAGAAGCAGCATTTGAATAAGGAGAGCTACCAGTCACCAGCAAGAGACACACAATGAGCTGGAAACTGGTTCCATATTGGGAATTACACGGTGAATCAGTGCTCTGGAATCCATCATATACAGAAGGCCAGCACTAGCCTAAAACAGCCTGAACCTGGTAGTCAGCTATGAATACAGAAGCTACTCTCTGGAAATCAAGGTGCTCCACGAGCAAACTGGGTTAGGTATCCAAACTGAGCTGAACCTGCAACCCCGTTCTCATACCCAACACACTGTCCAGTAAGCTCATAGGTCAGTCAGAAGCGACATCTCCGCAAGAGGCCAAGCCTGCAAGGAACAGCTTGTGGAGGAAAAACTGCTCATCTCATATCCTTATCTTCTTTCTTCCAGCATATAAGAAGCAGGTAAATGTTGTACTATTCAGTGCCTTACATTTCTTTTTAAATGCCATTTTCCTTAATGTTTACAGTGTACATTCAACAATTTTAAAGAGTGGACATTCGTGTGAACAACTATGCCATTAAAAGAGATCAAAAAGTAAAACACGGCAGAGTACTGCTCCTCTGACACAAACAGTTTTCTTACGAGTTAGTTAATAATGAACCACGACAAGCCACCCCCGTTTCCCTACCACTCTGGCAGCCTCTTCAGAAAACAACTAATGTACACTACCACTTTAGAACAGTAATAGAAACCCCTTTCTGTTACTGTTCTAAAGTGGTAGTGTACATAAGGCTCCTTAACTACATCCATCAATGAAAATGAGTTCTGAACTGAATTTAAACAGCTATGTGCTATGAAAATCAACTGGCTAGATTTAGAATAAACAATGTGCCTTTTGCTTTCTTAGGAAACCCATACCCTGAATTATATCTACCAGGTGATTCAGCAGGCAGCCATTTTTTATGGATGACTGAGCAAGAGCAAATCCATCCAGCATGCTGGCAAAAAGAGGTAAAACATTTAAACCTCCAGAATTACTGGGAAAACCAAGGAAAATATTCAGCCACTGATGTTAAGGTTTCAACTGTGCTGAGTGAGAACAGGTAGCTGCCTTCCTGTTGGCAAGAAACAACACATCACCTTACTCAGTAGAACTACTGCCTGGCTCAGCTGAGCATACAGCTTTGCCACAGAGAGGGAAGGTGAGCAAAAACCCGGCTTTGGGCAAAAAGAAGCCACACCGATGCGACTCACAAAAACACTTTTGAATTTAAAAAAAAAAAAAAAAAGTTTGGTCAGTCAGGGTTCCTTGTTGCAAAACATTCGGGGAAGCCTTTGTGCAGCAACCTATGACCCCCTTACCCAAGTGAGGACAGTAACAGCTCAAGGCAAAATGCAGATCTTGACAGATGATGGTGGCAAAGTTGACCAACCTGGCAAGGGATACAACTGAGACACTTCCTAAACCCCTCCCAGCCCAGAACTGGACCTCAGTGTGTCCAATGAAAAGTTTTGTCCATCTTGACACCTACTTCCTTCCCCACACACCCTACTGTCGTGATCATTTCCACACGTGTGTTCCCAACATGTGACTGCTTGCTGGTGCTGCTCCTCCACCCATGGGCTGGGTGTATCCCATCATGCCATTGGTGCCATAGAAGTTCATGCCAGCCATCTGCTGTGTCATCTGAAATACAGTTTATGTTTAGAGCATGTTTTCATGAAAGAGCACCTCTTTATGCATTTCATGCAAAGCATTCATTCATTATTTCACTTATAAATAATGCAACTACACGTTTTATGTTATTTCCTACAATTTAATGCACATCATTCATGTGCTAGGGCCCTTTAAATGGCCACAGTGCTGACTAGCTCACCTGGGCAATGTTCCACTGCAGCTGCTGGGCCTGCTGAACACCATACACATGCTGGGGCAGAGACGCGACTCCTCCTATCATACTGTTCGGCAGCCCCATCATGCCACCCTGCACCCCTGACATGTAGGCTGTGGCACCAGGCATCGCAGCTTGGGTCACAATGTGTGCTGGCTGTCCAATCCCCCCCATCTGTGTCCCCATTAGGGTCCCCATCATACCACTCTGGGCAGACAGGGTTTGGTACTGTCCATATCCGGCCGCTGCGTAGCCCATGTGGCCTGGAGCCAGGTACATTCCACCTGCAGAGTTGCCAGAGAAACAGCTAAGAACTCTTGGAGAAAACAGTTGCAGCTTGGTCCTAATACTGGAGAACCTACTGTTGACCACCTCCTGCAAAATCCCCAGCAAGTCGCTTCCACTGAGTTCTGGCTCTGGAGAGCCACTCAACTCTGATGCAGGGCTTCTGTAGGTCCACTTCCCTTTTAAAGCACCTGGACATCCCCCATTTTGTCTAGTTCAGTTACTTTAGATAGAGAAAGGCCCTGCGAGGCAGCAAACGCAGACGTTGCCTAATCTGGCCACGAGAGCCACAGTGCTTCTCATTACATATCCTTCCTTGGAGCATTGATTATTAATAACTGCCAGATGGAAGCTGGAGCAGGAAGTCTGATGACTAGGATTTTCATATTTCTAATTTTAAATGTATTCTGAAAAATCAGATCCTGCTTCCGCCATGCATTATTTTATACTTTAACCAATGACAATGCACTCCCACACACATGGCCAGGTATGCTGGTAGTTTACAGAGGCTAATGCAAGCATTCAAAGTGACAGCGATGTTTACATGTGTGGCTTATGCATCTTTTACAGCAGCCAACCCAGAGATAGCTGGTTGCCAAGGAAGACAAAACTCACTGTGGGCAGCCATGTTGTTTGCGTGAGGCATGACGCTGCCATACAGGGAGAGGATGGAGTCCTTGGACAGTTTCTTACTGCTCTCCTCTGGCTTTGGTGATGGGTCCAGGAAGAGGCTGAGGTTCTCTGGGACTGAGCCACCAACTTGGCGGTTTGTTGGCATGGATGCAGAAGCTGGCTGGAATGGGTCAGGACCAAACT